>CAMTZB010000015.1:7500-710000 GCA_947086495.1 Morpho achilles
CCTAACCTAACCTAACCTAACCTAACCTAACCTAACCTAACCTAACCTAACCTAACCTAACCTAACCTAACCTAACCTAACCTAACCTAACCTAACCTAACCTAACCTAACCTAACCTAACCTAACCTAACCTAACCTAACCTAACCTAACCTAACCTAACCTAACCTAACCTAACCTAACCTAACCTAACCTAACCTAACCTAACCTAACCTAACCTAACCTAACCTAACCTAACCTAACCTAACCTAACCTAACCTAACCTAACCTAACCTAACCTAACCTAACCTAACCTAACCTAACCTAACCTAACCTAACCTAACCTAACCTAACCTAACCTAACCTAACCTAACCTAACCTAACCTAACCTAACCTAACCTAACCTAACCTAACCTAACCTAACCTAACCTAACCTAACCTAACCTAACCTAACCTAACCTAACCTAACCTAACCTAACCTAACCTAACCTAACCTAACCTAACCTAACCTAACCTAACCTAACCTAACCTAACCTAACCTAACCTAACCTAACCTAACCTAACCTAACCTAACCTAACCTAACCTAACCTAACCTAACCTTTAAAATTAATTTTAATTTTAAAAAATTTAAAGTGGAAAAAACTAACTGTTCAAAAATAAACACAAACCATAAATTAAAAATATTAGGTTTTAAAGTAGATTATCGTATTACGATTAAGATGACAATGGGTTATAATAACCTTAAAGAGATTCAAAATTTTGAAAGCCATTTTCACCAAATCTATTCAAAGAGCCCTTTGCAATGTTTCAGTACGCCTGAAACAATTCTAAAACTAAGGAATAAGTACAAAAGGGCGACACTCCGGCATATGTTTGCCAGTGTAGCAAAGTAATACTGAGACTATTAGACCCGGCAAACGATTTGCGGACAATGTCGTCATAAAAGTCGAATTAAAATTTAATTAAGAATTTAGCAACAGTAATATTAAGATGTAAATAATATAGACAAATAAGTATAAATAAAGCCAGCAAAGGAATACTCCCAAGGTATACAGGTATACCCCCTCTGGGAATATACCGTAAGTTAGCACTGCTAAATAATTAAGTTAGTTAACATTGTAAAATAGTTATAGAATAATAGATTAAATAAATAACAGATAACTAGTATAAACAAAATAGGTAATAAAACGTTAGAAATCAGAAGTGATGCTATCAATATTTAAAATTTTAAATAAAGGTAACATTACTGGCAACAAAAAGAGAAGATAAAAATATTAAAGATAAAATAAAACTAGGAAAAATAATTAGTAAATATATCTCATTATCAATTCCGATTGCTTGTCATTGTTTAACGGACAGATAACAACTGAAGTTGTAAGTAGTTAAATGCGTAAAACATATATGTAAAATTAATAGTATTAATAAAGTGTAGTGAAATCTAATTTAAAAATAGAAAAGTAACAAAAACTGTAAAATACCACTTAAATATAAATAAATACCACTTAAATATAAATTGAACTGTATTAAAATGTAAGGAAATTGTCATTAGAAACAAGAATTATGTATACATAAATTGTAATACCCATTCAGGGTAAAACACATCATCAAAATGTAAAAACACAAATGTATAAAAGGGCCTTGATAAAGTCAGGGGAAATGAATTAAAAAAAAAAAAAAAAAAAAAAAAAAAAAAAAAAAAAAAAAAAAAAAAAAAAAAAAAAAAAAAAAAAAAAAAAAAAAAAACCTAACCTAACCTAACCTAACCTAACCTAACCTAACCTAACCTAACCTAACCTAACCTAACCTAACCTAACCTAACCTAACCTAACCTAACCTAACCTAACCTAACCTAACCTAACCTAACCTAACCTAACCTAACCTAACCTAACCTAACCTAACCTAACCTAACCTAACCTAACCTAACCTAACCTAACCTAACCTAACCTAACCTAACCTAACCTAACCTAACCTAACCTAACCTAACCTAACCTAACCTAACCTAACCTAACCTAACCTAACCTAACCTAACCTAACCTAACCTAACCTAACCTAACCTAACCTAACCTAACCTAACCTAACCTAACCTAACCTAACCTAACCTAACCTTTTTTTTTTTTTTTTTTTTTTTTTATACAGGAAAAAACCCCTTATGGGTACCACCGACCGACGGGGACGATCGGTGGTTATGTCGGACTCGCACCGACTAAAACAACCTGTATGCTCCACCACGCTGCTGGTGGCGGGTATAGGGTACCCATGAAGACATGCCCCCCATCCCCGCCAGCAGCAACTCTGTACCCCAGAGTGCGCCACCTCTGGGTCGGGACCTCTCTAAAAGTGGCCCCTCCCTCCGCTGGACGATGCATCGGGAGCACCAGATGCATCGAACGCCTCGGGGACCTTATAAGGAGGGCGTCCGATTAACCCCGTTCGGAACACCCAGAAGGTCCCCGTTAAGGCGGCATGCGATGGTCTTGGACGAGTCGCCTGCGCCCGGCTCGCCTGCGGCGGATCGGATCCAAGGACTCGACTTCCCGGATCCGCTCCGCCGCCTCCTTCCGCGAGATGACGTGCTCGCAGAAGGAGGCCATCGCTGCCCACGATCGCTCCCTGTCCACCATGGCACGAACCACAGTGGGCAGGGAGAGGTCGTGCCCCACCTGTGCCACGAGTTCCGCCCGCTGAACCGCCCAAGCTGGACAGTCCGCGAGCGTGTGCAGCGCCGTGTCAGAATCGGCGCCGCACTCGTGGCACTCACCGGACGCTTCGCGCCCGGCCACCCGCCACAGATACCTCCCGAAGCAACCATGTCCGGAAAGCATCTGTGTCAGGCGGAAGGTGAGGACCCCATGCCTCCTGGCGACCCAGCCCTGGAGAATGGGCTGGATGGCCGAAATCGTCCAGGCTCCTGCACTGGGTGATTCCAGCCGCCGCCTCCACTGGCGAAGGAGCTCCTCCTGAGCTGCCCTCCGCCAGTCCACCTCTACCGCCGCTGAGTCTCCCCCCGGTGAACGGGCTTCAACTCTGCGGCGGTAGGCCTGAGCTAGCACCTTGGCCTCTAGGTCCCACGGAGGGGACCCGGCCAAGGCGCAGGCCGCCTCGCCGGAGATGGTCCGGTAGCCCCGCACAAGTCTGACCGCCATGACCCTCTGCGCCCTGCGCAGCAGGGGCACGGATCTGGCGGTCAGCCGCTCCGCCCATACGGGAGCGCCGTACAGGGCCATCGACCTAACCACCCCGGCGTATAGGCGCCGGCAGCCTGCATTAGGCCCTCCCAAATTCGGGAGGAGCCTGCTCAGGGCTCCGGCGGTCGCCGTTAGCTTGGGGGCGAGCCGCCGGAAGTGGGCCTCGAACGTCCATCGGCTGTCGAGGAGCAATCCCAGGTACTGTAGTGTACCCGAGATTTCGATGGACGTCCCGCCCACCACCAACCGGGAGCCCACTGGGGGCGCCATCCGAGGCCTGTGGAAGCAAATGGCCTCGGATTTCTCCAAGGCCACCCCCAGTCCCAACCGGCGAATCCGGGCCACAACGTGAGCCGTGGCTGCGGTCGCCAGCACTCGGGCTTCCCGGTGGGTGCTCGCGCGGGCAGTCACGAGGGTGTCGTCTGCGTAACAGAACAGACGCACCCCCGGAAGCATTTGCCCACGCAGCACCCAGTCGTAACCGATGTTCCACAGGAGGGGGCCAAGAACCGACCCCTGCGGAACACCGCACGACATCCTCCGCTCCTTCCACGCACCCCCAGCCGTCGGGTACCTGACAGCGCGGTCAGACAGATAGTCGCCGACCACACGCTGCAGGTACATGGGGATGCGGTGGAACCGTAGGGCCTCTTTTATCACTCCCCAGGGCAAGGTGTTGAATGCGTTAGCGATGTCCAACGACACCGCCAACACCACCTCGCGCCGGGTTGTCGCCTCCTCCGCCAGAAGTCTCACACCCTCGATACAGTCGAGGGTGGACTTGCCCTGGCGGAATCCGCACTGGAGACGACTGAGGTCAGGCCCCACCTCCCGGAGGTGCTGGACTATGCGGGAAGCTATGACGCGTTCAAGCAGCTTCCCCGCTTCGTCCAGCAAGACAATGGGCCGATACGCGGAGGGTGTATCGGCCGGTCTTCCCTCCTTCCTGAGCAGGACTAGTCTCCCCGTCTTCCACCTACGGGGAAAGAGGCCCTGCTCGAGGCAGGCACTGAACGTCGCCCTGAGTCCAGACTCCAACGGACCCAGGGCAAGAGACCAGGCGCGCCCAGGGATGCCGTCGGGGCCAGGGGCGGTATTTTTCGCTTTCATGCGACTCACCGCCCCGGCCAACTCCCACTCCGACACCCCCGGCGCACCTGACCCAGTGCCATCCTCCTCCTCGAGAGGCGCCATACGAGGCGGCTCCACCTCGGCTCCCTGCGGGAACAGGGCTTCCACCACGGATTCAAGGAAATCCGGCCGAAGGCTCTCGGTGAGGGGGGGGGCGCGGGCACGAAGTTTCCTCCGCGCCGCTTTATACGGCCTCCCCCACGGATCCCGACTGAGCTCTTCGGCCATGTCCCTGTGGGCCCTGTCCTTAGCTTCGGCGATCGCCGTCCGCAAGGAGGCGCGGACAGCCCGATAAGCCTCGTAACGGCGCCTCTCCTCTTCGACGTCGCGTCGCCTACGACGCCTGTACCGAGTGTACTGGCGGCGCACGGCCACGCACTGATCGCGCAGCCGCGCCAGCTCCTCCGACCACCAGTACACCCCGCGTGCCGGCCCTGTGCTTCGCACCCTCGGCATGCTGGCGTCGCAGATGAGCGACATCCGCCGCTGGAGGTCCTCGACCTCCGCGGCAACCTCCCCACCCGTGGACCCAGCGGCCCACGCCTGGACGATTGCGGCCTCGACGAGGAACTCGGGATCCATTTTCTTTAAGGACCACCGTGGGCCATCATCTCTTCCCGACCGAGGGGAAATGGGAGCATGGCGTGCGGCCACCTCGAACCATATATATCGATGGTCCGAGAGTGACTCCGCACCCACAATTACCTCCCAATTTCTGACACATGGTGACATGGCGGCGTCGACAAAGGTAACGTCGACTTTGGAGCCGCCATTCCATCGCACACATGTGTCAGCCGTCCCTCGGTTCATGACGGCCATCCCAGTCGAGGCCAACCAACCGTCCAGAAACCTCCCTCTCACGTCCGTGACCGGAGACCCCCACGCGGCGGATTTGGCGTTGAGGTCACCGGCCAGGACCACCTTGCCGGGGCGTAACCTATTCACCAAGTCTCCGACTTCAGCCATAAAAAGCTCGAAGTCGGAGAACGGTCTATTCGGTGAAAAGTACGCCCCGATGACGGATACGTCTCCAATCCTAGCGGAGACGTACCCGCGCCCCCTCACCACGCGCTCCAGAGCCGGGGAACCAACTGCGGCTCTGGACGCGATGGCCACATCCCCCGCACGGTCTCCGACCCACTCCTCGCCCGACGGGACGAAAAGGGGCTCGGAGATCACAGCCACGTGCACCATACGCTCCGCCAGGGTCTGGAAGATTAGGTCCTGGGCCCTGCCGGAGCGCATGATGTTCGCCTGGAGGAATCTGATGGAGGCCATTAATTAGCGACCTCCATTGGATCCTCCCTAACCCGTCTCGTTGTGGGCTGAGCCGGGCCGGCGGTAGGTGGCGAGGGGACCGTCGGGCCATCACCCCCCCTATTCCTCCTCTTTGGAGCGGACGGTGCCTTACACTGTCCGCTCCCCGCCCGATGGTCGGCCTTTAATCCAACTCGTTCGCAGCTCCCACAATGCGGAGCTGCCGAGCAGGATCGGGCCTTGTGGCCGTTTTGACCGCAGCGATAACATTCGCCGCTGCGGTCAATAGCCGAAGAGCACTCGGCTCTTAAGTGCCCCTTCTCAAGGCACTTATAGCAGCGCTGCGGGCGGGCTTCGAGCAACTGGACCCGAGCCGAGACCCAGCCCACCAGCAGCCTGCCAGCCGCCACCATCTTCTTAGCCACCGCGACAGGGACCCTAAGCCACAAAGAGCCCAAAGCCTTCCCTGTCCTACGAATCACCCCGGTCTGTACATCGTGAGTGGAACACTCACCGACCCGGGTGATGGCGAGGACTACGTCCTCCTCGGTGGCGGCATCGTCCAAGCCCACGATGCGAATTTCTTCAGTTTTCGTGGGCGTGGACACTCGTACTGCCGGCTCATCAGAGAAAAACTCTCTGAGCCGACCAGCCAGGGCACTTGCCTTTTCTGCCCTTTGGGGCCCGAATATTTCGTACATCCGAGCCCCCGTCGCCGCTTTCTTCAGGCGCATGCCGACATCCAGACCCAGGTCATCGATTTTCACACAACGACGAGCCCGGGTCAGTATGTCGGCATATGTTAAGCCTTTTTCGGTTGCCTCCTCCCCCAAGGTCACCACGACTGCAGCCGAACGTGGAGTCTGGAGTTTCCTCCCCCCTTGCTTCGGCTGCGCTTTGGTCGTGGCGACAACAGGCACTGCTTGTATAGGCGGCGCCTTCTTCTTGGTACCCCTCCTCGCTACCACATTCCACCCTTCACTCATGGAGGCGGGTGCTGGCGGCAACGGGCGGGGCTCAGGTTGCTTCTTGTTCTCCACAACCTTACCCTTCTTCTTTTTATTTTCCTTCTTTTTATTTTCCTTCTTTTTCGGCTGGTTGGCCCCTCCGCTGAACCTAACCTAACCTAACCTAACCTAACCTAACCTAACCTAACCTAACCTAACCTAACCTAACCTAACCTAACCTAACCTAACCTAACCTAACCTAACCTAACCTAACCTAACCTAACCTAACCTAACCTAACCTAACCTAACCTAACCTAACCTAACCTAACCTAACCTAACCTAACCTAACCTAACCTAACCTAACCTAACCTAACCTAACCTAACCTAACCTAACCTAACCTAACCTAACCTAACCTAACCTAACCTAACCTAACCTAACCTAACCTAACCTAACCTAACCTAACCTAACCTAACCTAACCTAACCTAACCTAACCTAACCTAACCTAACCTAACCTAACCTAACCTAACCTAACCTAACCTAACCTAACCTAACCAGTCGCGCGCTAAGTCTAGTGCCGAGCGCGCACGCACAAGTCTCGGGAGCGCCCATACAAACAGTTAAAAATTCATTTTAGTGGCAAAAGTGTTCGTAGAAACCTGATCGATACATCATTTTATAGATCTCGTAAAGCGCTCTCGAATGGTGAAAACCGCGTGAAAATCGGACAAGTTTTCACGGAGTAATTAGTGTGAAAACTCAAAGTGACACCCGATTTTCGGACGAACCTGCGTGCGGCGCGAGTTTTATCGCGAAAAGTGTCAAATCTTCGAGTGCTATCCTGTGCCTCATTAGACAGCGGACAACTGTGCCAAATTCTGGATTTTTTGTGCAAAAATTGGATTTAATAACAGTGTTTTTCTTCAAAAAATTTCAACTCAAAAACAGTTTTTAGTCAAAATTTTATTCAAAATTTCATTTTCAAAATCTTTCAATTATTTAATTCAATAGTGTTTAGTGTGGCAAATCTAAATCTGTGTCGCTTAGATTTTTTACTCAACTGAGTAAAAAGATATAACAGTTATAAAAATTGTAAACAAAGGTGACAGATACTTTAGGGGTGTTTTACAACCCCCTAACGCCAGTGCTGAACGGCGAGCTCGCCCCCAGGAGAGAGGGCAGAGCCGCCTTTACTCTTCCTATAAAAGTGGAATAAAAATCAGGATGGCCTGCTAAATTACAAGGGTGAGTGCGGTCCCGTGAAGGGATGTCTTGATTTTTACTTTTAATTTCCCCCCTTTTTATATAATTTCGCGGCAGTGATATATATATTATTAAATTTCTTATCTATCCTAGTTGCCTTATGCAAAATTTCAGCCCCGGGAGTCTCTTAGTTTTTTAGTAAAATCAAAATATGTCGAGAGTCGTCCTTCCGACTAACTCCGACATAACGTTGTTTGAGGTGTTTACAATGGGAATTTTTTGTCCGACCGAGTTTTTGACCTGTTCCCGGGGGACCAGGGGGACAAAAATTTGCACATCTCATTTTTAAGACCTCTCCTTCCTGGATATAAACTTTGTTCGGTCCAATTCTGTCCAGGAAAAAACCTCGTGGCCGAAATGGGGTTATTTTACGTGCTTATAGGGCGCGGCCCCAAGGCGGTCACGTGGCCGAGAACGTGATGTCAGCGTCGGTTTTGGTCAGGCGCGAGTCGGATCAAGACCATGACGTCATGATTTAATTAATTTGTATGGAGACGGGATCACGCGGCGGCCACGTGATCACTGCGTGATCACCCCGTGACCGCCCCATGTCGTGTCTTCTCTTCAAGTCGGTGGCGGTCGGTACCTGAGTTACGACCCGACGCCGGGTCCGGACGTTCCGACCAAGTCGAGTATTCGGACCCGACATCGGGTCTCCCATCACCCCCTATTACCCCCCGGGGGTGCGACAAAAATGTCGCAATGTCGCGCGACAGATCCGCGACATGTACTTGCGACACCCCGCCGCTTCCTTTCCCCAATGTCAATATCCAAACCACCTTCCGCGCCCACCCTCTCCCTCAAAACATGCCCTACCTAGTCCCATAGAGAGTTAAATCCGAATTCCCCAAAAACTAATCCACCCACATCACTTGCATCCCCCCATATTTTCAAAATTTAAAAACGGATCCCATAGCCCAAAGAGTCCCTCTAAACACCCCTACAAAAATTTTTTGAGTTTCCGTTTTCCCGATCCCGGGAAATAGCGGGAAATGCGCGACCTATGATAGCCCTAAGTAAGTTAAAATAGATTTTTCCAAATTTTAATCCGCCCATATCTTTGGCATCCTAGTATATTTTCAAAATTTAAAAATTGGGTTAGCATCCCAAAAAGTCCTCCTAAAGGCATACATAAAAAATTTTTACTTAAATTACTCTATTACTTACTTTTTATTAATTTACTTTAGTACCAAGTTACCAACCTTCTGTTAGTAACTATGGTAAAAAATTCGGATTTAGCGCCGCTTTAAAGCGCGGCCCGACTCTGAATCACTACGTAATATGGGTGGACGTAGTGTTCGGAGTCCCGCCACCCAGTTACGCGTAGTACCTTGCCACCTAGTTCATAGATGGCGGTAAATGCGCGAACTGGGATGGTGCAAAATTTATTTTTCAATATTTATCTATCATGGCTCGCGCATTCCCAAAATATCCACGGCATGCATTCCTTCCCCTCCCCCGACCGACCGACTTCCCCCTTTTCGGAGTTTTCCTGCCCGACTCCGGCCTCACTATCACTTAATGAGGTGAGTACTGTACTCTAATCGCGTTTTTCTAAATTACTTATCCCCCAATTTATAATGATTTAAATTAGACATTTAACATAACAGACAGACAGACTCAAGACTTCCTGAATCGGGCCGCATAAGCCCCTTATTTTGGTACTGCTGAATACACGGACTTGCGCGACTAAGAACAATTCTATTGACGGTTTACAATTGATAGAAAAACTTTGGTGTAACTTAAATAGTGAAAACTGTTTATATAATATAAACTTTGACAAACAATTATAGTTTTAACAAGGCAGCACTTTACACTGCCTTATAAACAATCAGTGACAACACCATATATTCATATTAATATATTCATATTCTGTGACCAGGGACAGCCCTTTACACTGTCTCAGTACATTATATTAGAATTAAGATAGATTTGGACAAATAATTGACGCATACCTCCGCTTATCATGCATCCGAGAGCACCCAAGAGTAGGGGAAACCCAACTCCCTCAACCAGCAAAACCTCTGCAACCAAGCCTAAGATCACCCTCGACGGGAAAACTGACATGTCAGTACTTTCGTTATCAGACTTTGATATGACCTGTATAGAATTTTTGGAGGACCTTGTAAATAAAATATCGGACACGCGAAAGGTTAAATATGACATCGGTAAAGAAATGATAACGGTGCTCAGCCTAGTCAAAACCTTAGCAGTAAAAGTGTACGAGGAACTAACAGAGCATAGAGAAAAACTAAACGAAAGTAAGACAAAAAACATAGTAAAAAAGGGTAAAGAAGCGTATACACAAATAGACAATAAGGGTACAGAGGTAGGAACGCAAACTAGTGTAGACAAAATAGAGTTCGGAACGCAAACTAGTCATATGGAAGAGCAACCCTCACCCCATCCCCAACCTAAACCTAGTGAACTTCAGATGAGCGCCATGATGGAGCAAATAAGAGAGCACTCCCAAATACTTGTAGAAAGCAGTCGTAAGATGGAACTGTTGCATACTGCTATTGACACTCATAGGGCCTCACTTGAGAAGTCAGCTAGCTACGCGAGTGTGGTAGCGGGTGGTATCGGCGGGAACCCGCAACCGAGACGTAGTACCTTGCACTCGGTGGTGGTCACGTCGAAGGACGAGACCCACACCGGAGAGCAGGTCCTCGAAAAGCTGCAAAAGGTAATAAATGCGAAAGAGGGATGGGTGAGGATTGAAAGGGTGCGAAAAGCGAAAGACAGGAAGGTGATAAT
Organism: Morpho achilles; assembly: GCA_947086495.1. NCBI lineage: Eukaryota > Metazoa > Arthropoda > Insecta > Lepidoptera > Nymphalidae > Morpho > Morpho achilles. The sequence continues at coordinate 18,018 of CAMTZB010000015.1, forward strand.
GGGTTTCAGCTCTACGAGTGAAAGGGACAAAGTGAAAGAGAGACTGAGTAAAGCAGGGACTGAGCTCTCAGTCGAGGAGGTCAGGAATAAGGACCCGCTCCTGGTCATCAGGGACGTAATGGCCATCAATAAAGATGACGAAATCATTAAGGCCCTGAGGAACCAGAATCGGGACATTTTTGGCACCCCCGACGAGAATAACAGGCTGGAAGTGAAGTATAGAAGAAGAGCCCGAAATCCACATACTAATCACATAGTGATCAGTGTGTCACCGTCGGTCTGGCAAAAGGCAGTCGGTGCAGGCCACGTGCGCGTTGACATGCACAGACTGAGGGTGGAAGACCAGTCGCCCCTGGTCCAGTGCACGCGTTGCCTTGGTTACGGTCATGGGAGGCGCTTCTGCACCGAAACAGTGGACACTTGTAGCCACTGTGGAGGGCCCCACGTAAAGGCGGCGTGCGCGGACTGGGCGGCGGGTCTTCCGCCATCATGCCGAAACTGCACGAAAGCCAAACTCGATAATGCAGAACATAATGCTTTCAGCTCTGACTGCCCGATTCGAAAGAAGTGGGATAATATAGCTAGGTCGACGGTGGCATACTGCTGAGAAAGGCCTGATCGCAAAAAAGGGACTGGAAGATAGAGCGAGTGGAAGAGTAGGTAAAAGAGGATGCATAAAAGATAGTATGAAAGATTATGTTAATAGGAAGGTAAATAAAACCGTAAGCCTAAAAATGCAGAACCCAGCTCGCATCTACTTCGTCCGACCTGATCTTGTAAAACCAACGTACGTGTTGTACTCTGCCAAAATAAATTTGAATAGAGTGAGAATAGTTGAGACAAAGGAAAGCGGGAAGGGTACTTCTTGCAAATTTGTTTTAAACCAATCTAGTTGGGTACAAAGCGGTCTTCTAAGAAACAACGTTTGCAATAAGGCCGCAAACTTACGTTTAAGATCTAACGACCTATACAAGGAAATAAAATTAGAAAAGCTGGTTAAATGTATGAGACAAAGAAAATATGCTATTAATAATATAGTCGTTATATTGAAAATAGCATTAAACAATAAAGTCATAAAAATTAAAGCTCGTAAATAGATATTAGTTGTGTCGAGTATAATGGTATATATAATTGACGTAACTAAGTACGTAATGTCAAAAAATTTGTACTCGCTAGAATTAAGAAATAGATTATAAGTAAAACAGCATAAGATTGTAAGATAAAGGGAAAACACTATAAAGCATATTATGTCGTATTGGAAAATTAATAACATAACCACAGTAAAATCAAAAAATTTTGTATTAAAGAGGAAAAGCACTCTAATATAACATAACTGCACTTAAATGTATTGTAAATTCAAGTAACTAAATATGTAAATAAAATAACATCTGCAAAGATTATAGAGCAAATTAATGCTTACAGTATAATATAAATTGTACATCAGTATTAAAAGCACATAAAAGTCGAAAAAACTTCGAAATAAATTATTATTTTAGCGAATAGAACTTGAAATTTTAAATTGCACAAAACACAAAAATTGCCAAATGATAAAATATGTATTGTAAACAAAAATAGCATAATGTAATGACGTATTTTATATTGGTAGCAATAAAATAGAGTAAAGTAAAATTGTAATACAGTATATCGGTATAAATATAAAAAATAAGTTAAATGTAAGAGAAAAGCAATGTTGTAGTTTAACTTGATAAGCAATAAATAATGTGTATTCATTACCCCAATAGCAAATAAAACTTAGTTAGCGTAGAAATAGAAGGGCATCCCACCCTCAAATAGTTGCGAAAGATGATGAATAAAAGAAAGAATTAGTATGTAGAATGAAAGAATAAACAAAAGCGAGAACTGGTATGAATGAATTATCGACAAAAACAGGCTGTAAGCTTCCACAAATTACAGGTATTTAGAAAAAAAAAAAAAAAAAAAAAAAAAAAAAAAAAAAAAAAAAAAAAAAAAAAACCTAACCTAACCTAACCTAACCTAACCTAACCTAACCTAACCTAACCTAACCTAACCTAACCTAACCTAACCTAACCTAACCTAACCTAACCTAACCTAACCTAACCTAACCTAACCTAACCTAACCTAACCTAACCTAACCTAACCTAACCTAACCTAACCTAACCTAACCTAACCTAACCTAACCTAACCTAACCTAACCTAACCTAACCCAGTTCGCACCCGTCCGCGGTCGAGAACGGCCAGAAAACACTTGTGCTCCACAGTTTTAATTAGTTTTCCTTGGGAAAAAGTCGACCTATTGAAAAGTGAAAAGTGTCAGTCGATGCGTCTTTGTGCACTCTATACAGTGACGTATTGCACTAGTTTTGGATCGCAGTGGTTACAAAGTTATAGTGGAAAAAGTGGCCTTTTTTAAGGTTAAAAGTGAAATTTTTGTCAGTTTTTCAATTACTGTGCAAAAACGAGTGTAGCCACATAAACGTCCAATATATCATCGGGTCGGGGCAGTTTTGCTCTATACCCGGAAAATTTTTCCGCGCCGGGAAACTCATCCCTGGCGCTGGGAAATGCAATTTTCCCTAATCAGCACGTGGTTTTTTGCACCACGAGGTCAGTGAAGGAGTGGAGCCAGGGAGACGAAATTTACAGTGTTTGAAGGTACTACTATCCTGACTACTTTGGCATTTCAAGAAAAATTTTTGGACATTTATTTTCTTTTTTATTTGAAAATTAACTTAAAAACTTTAACCTTGAATATCTCCGAAACTAAATCGAAGACCTATAAATTTTTTGTTGAAATTCGTTGCGCGCTAAGAAGATCTACAGGACCGTAACGTTTTTGGATTTTTGTGATTAAAATTAAAAAAGTTATTAACGAAATAAGTGAAAAATTGTGAAAAATCAGTCACCAGCGTCTCCTCGCTTTTTTATATATGGAACAAAATTTAAGTTTTAACTTTAATAGTTAGTACTAATTTAGACACTAATTTTAAATTTTATTTTTTCAAAATCGGTTCAGCGGTTCGGGAGAAAATGAATTTTCCATTTATTTCTATATAATCCTGAAAATATTAGAAAAATAATAATTCTGACGTTGGCATAGGTCTTAAGAGACCTCTATTGACATATAAGACCCAAAACTGGAGTCTTCTATCTTTAAAATTAACGATTTTAGCTTTTTCCGCCATCTTTAATTATTTATCAAAAATTTTCAAAAGAGATTTTCTCCCAAACCGTTTGACGTAGAAGGTTCGGACTTTCACTCCTGTTATTGTTATGGTGCTGTCCTTAAGATTAATATTCGTTTTCGGCGAAATCTTGTCATCGAAATTTTTTGTATTTTTACCCCAGTAGGAGGGGAGATTAGGTCAAGCCTTATAACGTATAAAAAGTCCGGACCCGCTGCGACAAGTGGTTGCTGAGATATCGTCATTTTAATATTGACTTTGACGTCTCGGCGGCCATCTTGAAATACTTTGAACGGCCATAACTTTTGAACAGATCGGCCTAGGAACTTGCGGACTACAGATTTGGTGTGTGTGAAGGGTACTTTTCATGTATGCGAAGTCTTAGCTCAATCAGAGCCAAAAAATTTACGAGTCCCAGAAGGGACCCTATCGTGTAGAGCTGGAAAAGTTGAACCAGGAAACTCCAAACACAGGTATTCTGCGACCCATAGGGACGGAGCTGCGGCCTTTTGAAATTCAACTTTGACAGCGCAGACGCCATCTTGAAAATTTTAAAACGCCTGTATCTCTGGACCTATTGGTCGTAGCGGGTTCGGGTTTCAACTCAAGGCCTTCGCCAACACAGCACTGTACGATAGAATTCCTTTCGTGGGGTTTGCACACTTTTTAAAATTAGTAATCTGAAAACATCAGCAACAGATAGATCTCGTCGAGCTCATCGCAATTAATCCAAACTTGGGCGAAATCGGCCCAGTAGTCTCTGAGATACGGCAGTTTCTCAGAATTTTGGCGGCCATCTTGGAAATTCTACAAGAAATAGAAATTGCTATATCTCAGTGACCCTTTGAGCTACAGGCCCGAGACGGGTATCATATGAAAGGGCGTGACGAGTTCTATCAGTACCGTTACATAAAGTGACTCTAGGTAGAGTCAAAAATTTTTTTGACTCTGTCTGGTCGTTTTTTTGATTTTTTGGAGTTTTTCTTTTGAAAACCCTTATTGTACGGGGTCTTTTGACCGATTAACTATAAAAATGTATACCCTCACCGCGATTATTGAATGACTCTTCCTTTTACAGGAAGAATTAATTAGGCATAATTTAAATCGATTATATAAGTGACTTATAGTAACTTTTATAGTGTCACAGCCAAATTTTGAGAACTTTAGCCCAGTAGTTACTGAGAAACGGCAAATTCCGCAAATTTGAGACGCCATTTTCGAAAAACGTAGTTTGTCGTAGCTCTTGAAATTGACCTAGTTTTTCCCTTTACAGGAAAAACTATTGTATCTTAAGCTAGAAATTAGGATATAAGTAGAGTTTATTCTCTTGTAAATTACATTGACTTTAGGTCGACTCTACAGGTAGAGTCACCGCAGATTTGACGCATCTCCAAACGTATAGATCGTTTTAGGATTTTTTGATCCAGCTTCAACCGCATTGAAGTGCAATAATTCATTTATAGAAATTTTTATTTATTTTTACAAATTTTTTGATTTATTCTTTGACGCGCCTCCAACATGTTTAGATCCCCGTCCAAAAGAAAAGATCGCGGCATAACGCCACCAGTGGATAAAAATAAAACCATAACGTTAAGTCGTAAAAGCGTTGAGAGACAAACAACCCCCTCATCAAGCATGACGTCGCAGTCGGAACCCGTTAAGGATATAAGCACCTTGCTAGAACAAGAAATAGCACCAGAGCCCCAGTCTTCACCAAAACCGGGCCGTAAAGACCGAGAGACGGAGGCTAAGGAAAGCCTCGAAAGAGCGAAGACTTTGATGAATGTATTTAAGAATCTTAAGGCTGATATAAAAAGCGAAGTGATATTACACCTCGATATAATTTATAAGTTGTTTGGTGAGGCGGAATCCGAAGTAAAACGCCTTAGACTTTGTAAAAAGGTGGATTCAACACAGACAGTTGACCTTACAAAGGAAAAATCACAAGAACCCTCCCAGTCGGATCTTCAAATAAAAAGCCTTATTAAACAGTTACAGGAGCACTCAGTCATGCTAACGGCAAATACAAAGAAGATGGAAGTCTTTGAAGTGACCCTGGAATCACATAAAGGATCACTTGAAAGGACTGCGACGTATGCAAGCATTGTGGCAGCACAGAAGGGTGAACTACCACTGAAACGCGGTACACTGCACTCAGTAATCGTAACCTCGAAAAACGAGGAGGATACTGGAGATATCGTGATGCAAAAACTCGATAAGGAAATGAACACTGAGGAAGGATGGATAAAAATTGCTAAGGTTAGAAAGGCAAAAGACCGTAAGGTGATAATGGGGTTTGCTTCGGAAGGGGAACGACAGAAAGCTAAAGAAAAATTGCAGAGAGAAGGAGCCACCCTCACAGTCGAGGAAGTGAAAAACAAAGACCCTCTATTAGTTATCAGGGATGTACTCGCGAATAAAAAAGACGAGGAGATCATAGCAGCCCTAAGAAAACATAACAAAGACGTTTTTCACTCCCTCGACGGCGAAGAAGATAGACTGCAAGTTAAGTATCGTCGTAGGGCACGAAATCCTCACCAAAATCATATAGTCGTGAGCGTCACCCCTGCGATGTGGCAAAGAGCGATAAACGCGGGCTACCTATACCTAGGACTGATGTGGAGCAAGGTGGAGGATCAATCGCCACTCGTGCAGTGCTCGCGCTGCTTGGGATATGGTCACGGTCGGCGATTCTGCAAAGAACCCGCCGACCTGTGTAGCCATTGCGGCGGACTCCACCTAAAGGCCGACTGTACAGAGACGGTGATGGGCGAGCAACCCTCGTGCATAAACTGTAAAAGGGCGAAACTAAATAAAACGAACCACAATGCATTCAGTACAGAATGCAGCATACGTAAAAAATGGGACGCTATAGCCAGGTCAACCGTAGCGTATTGCTGAGGTTGTACCAGGCAACAACACCTATCTCGTACTACAATCGAATTTGCAGCGCCAAAAACATGCCACACATGAACTGTTAATAGAAGCCGAAAAGAAAAAAGCCGCATTTGCTCTATTACAAGAGCCTTATATTGGAGGTGGTAAAGTCATGAGGAGTTACAGGGGCGCCAGGATCTTCCAAGACACCTCAGTAGGAGAGGGGAACACAAAAGCAGCGATTGCTGTTTTCAATGAAGATTTAGACGTCATTCAGTTCCCAAAACTCACCACGAACAACATTGTCGTGGTGGGCATCCGAACGAGTGCTTGGGAGATCGTGGCGGTATCCCTGTACTTCGAACCAGACCTGCCGATCGGACCATACCTCCAAGAATTAAGAAATATAAAGTCGGCAATCGGCGCTAGAAAAATTTTAATAGGAGGCGATGCAAATGCCAAAAGTATGTGGTGGGGCAGCCCAAAAACGGACTCTAGGGGGGATGATTTGGCCGGAACTCTTAACGAACTGGACTTGAACATACTAAATACAGGCAAAACGCCAACATTCGACACAATAAGGGGAGGCAAACGATATACTAGCTTCGTGGATATAACGGCCTGTTCAACAAATATCTTCCAATCGGTACATGACTGGAAAGTCGATGACAGCCTCACAGGGTCGGATCACAACGGCATGGTTTTTAAAATAAATTTAGAAAAGTCCAAAGGAATAAAAATAAATAGAACAACACGTAAGTATAACACGAAGAAAGCGAACTGGCAAAGTTTTACAGAAAAATTTAAACACATCAAAATAGAAAATAATATTACAATAACGGATATACAAAAAATTACAACAAAAAATGAAATAGACGAAACAGTGGATAAGTTAACCAAAACAATAACAAAAATTTGCATAGAAACCATACCCAAGAAGAAAACTAAACAACATATAACCATGCCGTGGTGGTCCGAAAACCTTGCAAGGCTAAAAAAGGAAGTCGCGACTAAGAAACGTCGAATAAGAAATGCGGCCGAAATACGGAGAGCAAAGGTAGTTAGAGAGTATCTCGAACAAAAAGAGCACTACGAGCTAGAAGTGGCGAAGGCCCAATCAGATAGCTGGAAACAATTTTGCAGTAAACAAGATAGTGAAGGGATGTGGGAAGGTATATACAGAGTGATCGGTAGAACGACACAAAGAGGCGAAGACCAGCCTCTGGAAAGCGATGGAAGGACACTCGACGCAAAGGCCTCAGCAAAATTATTAGCTGAAACCTTCTACCCGGATGACCTGGGGAATGATGATAAACCTATACATCGGGAAATAAGAGCCAAAGCGCGCAACGTGAATGATGAAGAGCAATGTAATGATTGGGACCCACCATTCACTATGGCGGAGCTCATTTCGGCAACAAAATCCTTTAACCCAAAGAAGGCCCCCGGGCTGGATGGTTTCACAGCTGACATATGCGAAACGGTCGTCAGAGAAGATCCTGAGCTCTTCCTCGCTCTAATGAATAAGTGTCTGACCTGCTACCACTTCCCTACAATATGGAAAGAAGCTGTGGTGATTGTCCTCAAAAAACCAGGTAAGCCAGATTATGCTTCCCCCAAGACGTACAGACCCATCGGACTCTTACCAATTTTTGGTAAAATTTATGAAAAAATGTTAGTGGCCCGCCTCAAGTTTCACTTACTACCTAGAATCAGCAAACAGCAGTACGGATTTATGCCACAAAGGAGCACCGAAGACTCCCTCTATAATCTGATGCAATACATTCGAGGCAGACTAAATGCGAAGAAAATAGTTTCTTTGGTATCATTAGACATAGAGGGAGCCTTCGATAGCGCCTGGTGGCCAGTTATAAAAACCCGACTGGCTGAAGAAAAATGCCCAGTGAACCTGAGACGGGTCATTGACAGCTACCTGAGTGATAGGCGTGTCCGGGTTAGGTACGCCGGGGAGGAGCACATCCGAATGACAAACAAAGGATGTGTCCAGGGATCAATTGGAGGCCCGATATTGTGGAATCTCCTCCTGGACCCATTAATAAAGGAACTTACCGGGAAGGGTGTCGAATGCCAGGCGTTTGCCGATGACGTCATCTTGATGTTTGATGGTGACACCGCACTAGAAATTGAAATAAAAGCCAATGCCGCACTTCGACATGTTCAGGCGTGGGGTGTCGTAAACAAGTTAAGTTTTGCTGCACACAAAACTAATGTAATAACTATTACACGGAAACTTAAGTACGACACACCACGCCTTAGCATGGGAGGGACAAGTGTTAAAGAAGTAGCTGAAATAAAAGTGTTAGGTGTCACCATAGACAGCAAGTTGACGTTTAACGCACACATTACAAACGTTACTAGAAAAGCGATCAACATCTTCAAACAATTATCACGAGCAGCTAGAATAAGCTGGGGGTTAAATCCCGACATCATAAAAACATTATATACCGCCGTAATAGAACCAATCATTCTGTACGCTGCCAGTGTGTGGGCCCCAGCCGCAAATAAACTGGGAATAAGAAAGCTCTTTAATGTAGTTCAGCGTGGAGTCGCTCAAAAGATTTGTAAGGCTTATCGGACGGTCTCCCTTAATTCAGCGCTGGTATTGGCAGGCATTCTTCCTCTCGATCTCCGAGTCCGTGAGATGGCCTCGTTGTACGAGGCCAAGAGGGGCGTGCCTCTAGCGGCGCTGAAGGACAGGGAGGTCGAACGAATGACCTCAGCTCTCGACGCCCCACACCCCGCTCAGCAAATAAACATCAGCATCTCGAGCCTGACAGACCAAGAACAGCGCTATAGTGGCGCTCCTGAAGTACGAATATTTACGGACGGGAGTAAGATTGACGATAAGGTTGGTGCAGCCATTTCTATATGGAATGGTGAAACCGAAACCAAAACCGTTAAACTTATTCTCTCCAGCTACTGCACGGTGTATCAGGCGGAGCTACTAGCGATACATAGGGCAAGTGTTGAAATTACAAAGAGTAGAGCAAGGTCCTTTGGAATCATGAGTGACTCCATGGCTGCTATAAAAACTGTAAGCAATCCAAGTTGCCTCCATCCCCTTGCAGTACAAACAAGATGGAACATGAAAGAAGCGTTCCACCAGGGCAAAGAAGTCTCCTTATCCTGGATCAAAGCGCATGTGGGATTGGAGGGCAACGAAAGGGCGGATATGCTTGCCAAGGAAGCGGCCAGAGCGAGCAGCAAGAGAAAATTGGATTACAGTCACTGCCCGGTTTCATTCGTCAAGCGTATCATTAGAAGGGATACTCTTGACGAGTGGAATGAGCGGTATGTGACAGCCCAAACCGCAGGAATCACCAAACTCTTCTTCCCGGACGCGCTGGTAGCGTACAGAGTGATGCGAAAACTAAAAATAAACCGTTATATAACACAATTGATGACAGGGCACGGTGGACTCTCCGAATACTTGGCTCGTTTCAAGTGTAAGGAGAGCCCATCGTGCTCCTGTGACGATAATACCCCAGAAAGTATACCGCACATAATTTGTGAATGCCCAATTTATTCTACAGATCGGTATAACATTGAACACGAATTAGGGATAAAACTGGAAATTAAAAATTTACCTGAAATAATAGTTGGCAAACATAGCAATAAATTTCTAGAATACTGTACGAAGATAATTAAAGTAGTTAACGAAAATAATAAAACATAGGTAAGAAAATAATACTTTAATAATATTGTAAATATTAATTATAAGTATTAAGATAAATTGTTAGCAATAATAAAAATAGCGTATTGTAGAAATGAAATAAAATAGCAGTAACTTAAATTATAACATAAGTAAATGTAACAAACAAAATAGCAAAACATGTAAAATAGAATTATTTTACCCCTTTAAAGAATGTAAAGATAGATTAAGCTTGAATAATAATAAAAAGTGTAACTAAATTTATTTTCCCGATAGAATAAGTAACGTTAGTTTAGTAGTAGTTAGGCAGGAGTCCCCCCTGCGTGATTAAAAGAGAAGAATGCAAGAAAGAAACAGTATGCTGAATGAACGAAAGTGTAAATGCGAGAACTGGTATGAAAGTGAAAAGTAAACATAGGCTCCGATTATGTTGGAGGATTAGTATAAAAAAAAAAAAAAAAAAAAAAAAAAAAAAAAAAAAAAAAAAAAAAAAAAAAAAAAAAAACCTAACCTAACCTAACCTAACCTAACCTAACCTAACCTAACCTAACCTAACCTAACCTAACCTAACCTAACCTAACCTAACCTAACCTAACCTAACCTAACCTAACCTAACCTAACCTAACCTAACCTAACCTAACCTAACCTAACCTAACCTAACCTAACCTAACCTAACCTAACCAGAATTACTAATAGAAGTAGCGAAAGCAAAGATACAGGCACATCCGGATAACCCAGAAAAAGAAAAGAGGGATTTCACGGGTGACATAAAAATGCTACAGGGGACGGTATCATCAGTTGAAAGAATGGTCGAGTGCTTCAACTTTACTGTTGTGGAGACACATACAGAGTTGATAAGTGATATGACAGAGGCTCTAGCTAAACAAAATGAAACAATTAGAGACCATATGGCACAAACGGCAGAGTTAAAGGAAGAACTGGGGAAACTCAGGAAAGAGAATGCGTCCTTGGCTACACACAGTGCAAAACACACTCTAGAAATAAAGGAAGAGCTAGGGAGATATAGCAGAGAGCACACCACCCTCACAAGAGAGAACACCCAACACACCCTCGAGCTTAAGGAAGAGTTGGAGAAGCAAAGAAGAGGAGAACAGGACAATGAAACTCGTACATACGCCAGTGTAACAGCGAAGATAGTCCAAAACCGTAAAGCGCCAACACTCCACTCCGTGGCAATTTCGGCTAAGGACGAAATGAAATCAGGAGAGGAGATTATTACGGAACTAAGGGACATCGTCAAAGCGAAAGAAGGTGGCATCAGGCTAGAGAATGTGAGGAAAGCCAAGGACCGCAAGATCATCCTGGGTTGCCGCTCGAAGGAGGAGAGAAATAGAGTGGCTGACAAGATTAAAGCAGCAGGCGACAATTTCCTAGTGGAAAATATAGAGAACAAGGACCCTCTCATAGTGCTGAGAGACGTCATGTCCTTTAATAAGGACGAGGACATCATCAGCGCTATGAGGAACCAAAACAAAGAAGCCTTCAAAGACATTGCAGAAAAGGACAACAGGTTGGAAATAAAATACCGGCGAAGGGCGAGAAACCCCCTCACTAGCCATGTTGTACTGAAGGTCTCACCGCAACTGTACAACTCTTTTGTGAATGCAGGAGTGGCATATATAGACTTTCAAAGAGTAAGAGTCGAAGACCAGACTCCTCTCGTGCAGTGCTCCCAGTGTCTGGGCTATGGCCACACCAAGAAGTACTGCACGACAGAACATGAGACATGCAGCCACTGCGGGGGTCCTCACAGAAGAACAGAATGTGAACGGTATCGCGAAGGGTTCGATCCAACCTGTTGTAATTGCAAGAAAGTAAAACTACCCGACGACACGCATAATGCTTTCAGTGATGACTGCCCAATACGACAAAAATGGGACAAGCTGGCCAGGGCGACAGTGGCATATTGCTAAGGGCGCCCTGGGCAACGTGCACCACAAGATAAGCAAAATTGGAATATACCCCACCCATCAGGCGAAAAGAAACAGTGCAGGGAACTCTGGCAACAGAACTAAAAAACATAATAAACAATCTAACCTACAACAAATAGAGAACAAAATCAACAAAATTAAAATGACTTTTAGGAAAAATAGAAAAGTGGAAAATTGTTTTAAAATTAAATTTAATTCTAAAAAACTTAAAGTGGGTAAAACAAATTGTATGAAAATGATTGCAAACCAGAATCCAAATACATTAGGCCTTAAAATAAACAACTGTATCATGTTCACAAAAGGTTATAAAAACCTTAAAAAGATCTTAAATTTTGAAAACTATTTTCACCAAATTTATTTAAAGAGCCTCTTGCAATGTTTCAGTACGCCTGAAACAGTTTTAAAATCACAGAATAAGTACAAAAAGGCGAAAATCCAGCATATGTTTGCCAGGTAGCAAATAATACTGAGACTATTAGACCCGGCAAACAAATTGCGGACAATGTCGCCATAGACATTAAATAAAACTGAACAAGGAATTTAGCTAAAGAAAATTAAGATGTAAATAATATAGACAAATAAGTATAATAAAGCCAAAAAAGGAATACTCCCAAGGTATACAGGTATACCCCTTCTGGGAATATACCGTAAGTTAGCACTGCTAAATAATTAGGTTAGTCAATATTGTAAAAATAGTTATAAAATAATAGATTAAATAGATTAAATAAATAACAGATAACTAGCATAAGCAAAAATAGGTCATAAAACGTTAGAAACAAGAAGTGATGCTATCAATATTTACATAGTTAAATAAAGGTAACATTACTGGCGATCAAATAGTAGATAAAAATCTTAAAGTAAAAAATGAACTAGAAAAGTAATTAGTAGAATCCATTTCATTATAAATTTCGATTGCTTGTCACTGTTAAATAGGCAGATAGTACATAGAAAAATAAGCTCTAAGGTAGTCAAATGCGGAAAACACACATGTCTAAATTATAGAAATGTAGATGCGTAATAAAACTGAATGTAAAAAAAATAGAAAGTAATAACTAACTGTAAATACCACCTAAGTATAAATTGTAATGTATAAATTCATAAGGAAATTGTCACTAGAAATAAAAATGATGTACACACAAATTGTAATACCCATTTAGGGTAAAATACATCATTAAAAATGTAAAAACAATAATGCATAAAAGGGCCTTGATAACGTCAGGGGAATTTGAATTTAAAAAAAAAAAAAAAAAACCTAACCTAACCTAACCTAACCTAACCTAACCTAACCTAACCTAACCTAACCTAACCTAACCTAACCTAACCTAACCTAACCTAACCTAACCTAACCTAACCTAACCTAACCTAACCTAACCTAACCTAACCTAACCTAACCTAACCTAACCTAACCTAACCTAACCTAACCTAACCTAACCTAACCTAACCTAACCTAACCTAACCTAACCTAACCTAACCTAACCTAACCTAACCTAACCTAACCTAACCTAACCTAACCTAACCTAACCTAACCTAACCTAACCTAACCTAACCTAACCTAACCTAACCTAACCTAACCTAACCTAACCTTACCTAACCTAACCTAACCTTTTTTTTTTTTTTTTATACAGGAAAAAACCCCTTATGGGTTCCACCGACCGACGGGGACGATCGGTGGTTATGTCGGACTCGCACCGACTAAAACAACCTGTATGCTCCACCACGCTGCTGGTGGCGGGAGCAGGGTGCTTTATTTGACCCTACTCCTGCCAGCAGCAACTCTGAACCCCAGAGTGCGCCACCTCTGGGTCGGGGCCTCTCTAAAAGTGGCCCCTCCCTCCGCTGGACGATGCATCGGGAGCACCAGATGCATCGACCGCCTCGGGGACCTTATAAGGAGGGCGTCCGATTCAACCCCGTTCGGAACGCCCAGAAGGTTCCCGTTAGGGCGGCATGCGATGGTCTTGGACGAACAGCCTGCGCCCGGCTCGCCTGCGGCGGATTGGATCCCGAGACTCGACTTCCCGGACCCGCAACCTAACCTAACCTAACCTAACCTAACCTAACCTAACCTAACCTAACCTAACCTAACCTAACCTAACCTAACCTAACCTAACCTAACCTAACCTAACCTAACCTAACCTAACCTAACCTAACCTAACCTAACCTAACCTAACCTAACCTAACCTAACCTAACCTAACCTAACCTAACCTAACCTAACCTAACCTAACCTAACCTAACCTAACCTAACCTAACCTAACCTAACCTAACCTAACCAGTCGCGTGCCAAGTCTTGTACCGAGCGCGCACGTACAAGTCCCGGGAGCGCCCATACAAACCTTTAAAAATCTATAAAAGTGGCAAAAGTTCTCATAAAAACGCAAACTATACATCATTTTATAGGCCTCGGTAAGCGCTCTCGTATAGTGAAATTCGCATGAAAATCGGAGTAGTTGTCGCGGAGATATCACCGTGAAAACCAAAAATAACCCCCGAATTGGGGACAAACTGGCGTGCGGCGCGATTTTTGTCGCGTAAAGTGCTATTTTGTGCAGTGCTATCCTGTGCCTCATTAAACAGCGGATATGTGTTAAAAATTTCAGATTTTTTGCGAGAAAATTGGATTATTCACAAGTGTTTTTACCTAAAAAATTTCTATACAAAAACAGTTTTCGGCCATAATTATATTGAAAATCTCAATAAAAAAATTATTTAAAATTATATTCAGATAGTTCTTGGTGCGACGAGCACAAATCCGTGCCATTTGGATTTTTTACTTTATCCAGTAAAAAGTTATTTAACTTTTAAATTTCATAAACATTGACGGCAAACACTTTAGGGGTGTTTTTCAACCCCCTAACACCAGCGCTGGGCGGTGAGCTCGCTTTTATTTTAAAAGGCTGAGCCGCCTACACTTCTTGATAAAAGAAGAAATGCAGATCAGGATGGGCTGCTATATTTACAAGGGTAAGTGCGGTCCCGAGAAGGGATGGCTTGATTTTTAAGTTAAATTTCCCCCCTTTTCTTATAATTTCGCGGCAGAGATATGTATATTATTAGATTCCTTATTTATTCTTGTTGCCTTATGCCAAATTTCAGCCCCGGGAGTCTCTTAGTTTTTTAGTAAAATCAAAATATGTCGAGAGTCGTCCTTCCGACTAACTCCGACATAACGTTGTTTGAGGTGTTTACAATGGGAATTTTTTGTCCGACCGAGTTTTTGACCTGTTCCCGGGGGACCAGGAGGACAAAAATTTGCACATCTCATTTTTAAGACCTCTCCTTCCTGGATATAAACTTTGTTCGGTCCAATTCTGTCCAGGAAAAAACCTCGTGGCCGAAATGGGGTTATTTTACGTGCTTATAGGGCGCGGCCCCAAGGCGGTCACGTGGCCGAGAACGTGATGTCAGCGTCGGTTTTGGTCAGGCGCGAGTCGGATCAAGACCATGACGTCATGATTTAATTAATTTGTATGGAGACGGGATCACGCGGCGGCCACGTGATCACTGCGTGATCACCCCGTGACCGCCCCATGTCGTGTCTTCTCTTCAAGTCGGTGGCGGTCGGTACCTGAGTTCCGACCCGATACCGGGTCCGGACGTTCCGACTAATTCGAGCATTCGGACCCGACATCGGGTCTCCCATCACCCCCTATTACCCCCCGGGGGTGCGACAAAAATGTCGCAATGTCGCGCGACAGATCCGCGACAGGTACTTGTGACACCCCGCCCCCTCCTTTCCCCAATGTCAATATCCAAAACCACCTCCCGCGCCCACCTTCTTCCTCAAAACATGCCCTACCTAGTCCCATAGAGAGTTAAATCCGAATTTCCCAAAAACTAATCCACCCACATCTCTTGCATCCCTCCATATTTTCAAAATTTAAAAACGGATCCCATAGCCCAAAGAGTCCCTCTCAACACTCCCACAAAAATTTTCCTAGTTTCAGTTTTCCCGACCCCGGGAAATGGCGGGAGATGCGCGACCTATGATAGCCCTAAGTAAGTTAAAATAGAATTTTCCAAATTTTAATCCGCCCATATCTTTGGCATCCTAGCATATTTTCAAAATTTAAAAATTGGGTTAGTATCCCAAAAAGTCCTCCTAAAGGCATATATAAAAATTTTTTACTTTAAATTACTCTATTACTTACTTTTTATTAATTTACTTTAGTACCAAGTTACCAACCTTTTGTTAGTAAGTATGGTAAAAACTTGGATTTAGCGCCATTCTAAAGCGCGGCCCGACTCTGAACTACTACGTAATATGGGTGGACGTAGTAGTCGGAGTCTCGCCACCCGGCTACGCGTAGTACTCTGCCGTCTAGTTCATAGATGGCGGTAAATGCGCGAACCGGGTTGGTGCAAAATTTTATTTTCAAAATTTAACTATCATGGCTCGCGCATTCCCCAAAAATCCACGGCATGTACCCTCCCTCCCCTCCCCCGACCGGCATACCTCCCCTTTTTCGGAGTTTTCCTGCCCAACTCCGGCCTCACTCTCACTTAATGAGGTGAGTATTATTCGCGTTTTTCTAAATTACATTTTCCTCCAACATAAATTGCATTAAATATTACATTAAACATGACAGACAGACAGACTCAAGTCATCCTAAATCGGGCCGCACGCCCTACGCAGTGAGTGCACTCCTACACACACAGTCAAACATATAATAAACAAATCAACTACAACATAAACTTTAAAAAAAAAAAAAAAATTTTTTTTGAACCTTCTTTGCTAATGAGTCATTCTTATTTTGCTCCTCTTTCTCCCTAAATTGTTTATTTTGTTCCTTCGAAAGAGACTCTTAGCATTCTCACTATTATTAGTGACTTAAGTGAATGTGAATATTACATCATATCACCTAAACCTAATGTACAAATTTCTAATTTATAAGTGCTCCACATAATATCTACGAGAGTAAAAGGAAAGCAGCAGAGACGAAAAAGCAACGCCTATTATTAAATACTATCACACCTGTGTATCAAAATATATACCTACTTTATCTACAATCACCACGATATACTCAAGAATTTACAAACTCTAAGTGCAGTAAATAAATAAGTATATATTACTTACTAAATTAAAAACTTTACCTTATATAAATGTTAGCACAATTGGCTACGTTATAAAACCACCATATAAATTTACCATATCACCTAGTGATTAATAATTTCAGTAACAACATTTGTAAAGGCGCCGCGCGCCTATTGATGCAGGGCTTATAACGCGACTTGTCTTTTTCTTATCTTTATATTTTTATATTTTCTTAATTGCTTATTTTAGAATTCATGATGACGGAAATAGGGGACTCCCTCAGGGAATTTGATAGAACCCCTTCACCGGGGTGGCAGAGACTGTCGGGGCTTTCCTCGTACACTCCCGGGGGATTCGCTTGCGACATTGCCTCTCTCGGAAAAGAGACCCTTCGGGACCTCTTCTCCGAGATGGACAGTCACCTCGTGGTCCTGTCCCGCATCGCCTCGGATCCGGCACAACTGGCGCACTTTCAGAGGCAGAACATTGGTAACTCAACGTTACAGCTTCAAAAATACGCCCGGACGGTTTTTACACAGCTGGATAGGCTCTTGGCCGAGGTACCATCGGGGTCTCCGGTGCCTCGTGTCATCGACGAGGCCAGTGGTAGCCCCAAGGCCGACCGTCCCGAACCTCTGAGCGTGCGCCTTTTGAACGAGAGGCGCAGCAGGATAGACGGCTTTGCCGTGAGTGTGAGAGAGTTTACCGGCAGGATATTAGAAAAGATCCAAGCCGGCAAGTCGGTAACGCGCATAAACAAGATGGACGTTATCGACACTGCTCGCAAGATTTCAGACCAGGTCTCTGGATTCACTGAGCGACTCAAGGAGGAGCTCGAGGACCAGCGTATCGTTGGGGAGCCGTGGGAGGTCCCAATCTGTGAGGATAAGCGGCACGGAACAATGGATGCCGCCACGAACACAGAAGAGGGGCCTCCTAGGACCCCCCAGCGCGACGATGAAATCTTGCGAGTCCGCGAGGAGATTGGGGGGCTTCGGGACGATCTGACCCGGGCCCTTAGGTCTCTTCACGGAGCACACGGTGGATCGGATAAAGAGGAGACTGCTACGACCTACTCCTCATCCCCCCTACAGGGACACCCTACGGCCGCCCAGGCATCTACGTTATGCAAAATGGCGCCCGAAACAGTGGAGCAGCTCACACAGGCCCTAACGGACTGCGTCAGGGGAGAGATGGGCAAGGAGATGGGCGAGATTAAAAAGACCATATCGGCAGAGATCTCTCTCCTGTCGGTGCCTCGCCCATCGTATGCAGAGATATCTGCTCGAAAAAGCTCGAGAGCGGACGCGACCATCCCCCCCTACCGCAGTTCGCGGGGGACCGGGGGCCCTCACTGGCAACAATAAACGAGCTGCCGGTGGGGCCGCCGGCCAGACCGGCATTAATAGTCGAGCTGCAGGAGCCAAGTAGATCGCGAGGCGATCTACTGGCAGAGTTCAAGCGATTCTGCAGTTTCAGGGAGCGCCCATACGGGCCCGAGGGCTTCAAACTCATCTCAAACAACAAGTTGAGAGTTGAGTTTGCGACCGTCGGGCAGCGCGACGACGCCCTTGAAATTGCAAATCGTTCGGGCAAATTCAGGGCCCAAGCGGCATTCAAACGGCGCCCAATGATAATTTTAAAGGGAGTCTCAAAAGATATCCCATACGACGAGCTAGCGGGCGTCATTTTGCGCCAGAACCCTGAACTCAGAGTCGGGGACAGAGGGGGGGACTCACCGCTTAAGTTAAAATTCCTCCGAAACAACAGGAATCCCGTCCTGTACAACGCCATATTTGAGGCCGAGCCGGGCTTCTGGAGGGCCGCGATGGAGCGCGAGCGCCTCAGCGTGGACCACCAGAAGGTTCGGGTCCACCACTTTACCCCCTTTATGCAGTGCCACTCCTGCCTCCAATTTGGACACACCCAGCGGCACTGCAAAAGCGACGCAAAAGATCGACCTTGTTCGTATTGCGCTCGCACCGAACATAAGCTCGCGGATTGCCCGGATCGGGCCAGGAGGGCTAGCCCGCGCTGCTTCAACTGTGCGAGCAAAGTGAGCCGGTTCGGGACCGGCCTTGATATAAACCACGCTGCCAATTCCAACCACTGTCCAACACTGCGAGCCATGAGAAAACGTATTGAAGAACGCATCGATTATGGGTACTAAGCACGAAATAGGGGTACTTCAGTGCAACTTAGATCGCGCTCAGGACCGATGGTCGGAGTTCTTACGATTTTTCATGGCTGGCAGCCACGACATTGCGTTGATAGCTGAACCCTATGTTGGGGCCGGGAAAGAGGTAAAGCCAGTCTACGGACTCAATATTTACCAATTTCCCGGGCCCAACAGGGTTAAAGCTTGCGTGATTACCAAGGCCGGCTCCGTGTCGGCGGTCGGGCTCACTCAGTTCTCCACCGGCAACCTGAGTGTTGTGCAGGTGGGGGTGGGAGCGCGGAAGCTGTACCTGGCCTCGGTCTATATCGAGCCGGGCGAGGACACCTTAAGCACACTCGCTGGAGTGGAGAGTTTCGTGAGCCAGATTGGGGACAGGGGCGTCATTGTGGGAGGGGACTTCAACGGATGGCACACCGACTGGGGGAGTGTCAGGCTAAATGGACGGGGCGCGGCCGTGCGTGATATGGCTTACGGTAGGGGCCTTGAAATTTGCAACATTGGCAATACCCCCACGTTTGAGACAGTCACGCACGGAATGCACCGCACCTCCATCGTCGACCTAACCCTGGCGTCGTCCGATGTGGCAGACTGGGTGGCGGATTGGCATGTCAACCTAAACGTTTGCCCGACTAGCCAGCATAACGCCATCGAGTTTGCCATTAGGACGCCAGCCGGGCTGTACAAACCTACAGCCGGTGTATCCACCTTTTTATACCATAGTGAGAGGGCACAATGGGCGCAGTTTAAAAGCTCGCTCGCACTACACATGCACAATTCACACATTCTTGAAACAGACACACAAAACATGGGAATTGCGGAGTTGGACACACACCTCAGCGACATCACCAAAATTATACACTCAGCATGCCGCGACTCCATGCCGACCAGATCACAGGGCAAGTGTCGCCAAGCCCCTTGGTGGACAGAAGCTCTGGAATCCCGTAAAAGGGAGGTCATTGGTCTGCATAGAGAACTGCATGCAGCAAGCAAACACAACACCCTCACAGATACACTCATAGACAGACATAGAGAATTGAAAACACTTTACACTCACGAGATTCGAACTGCCTCCTCGGCGCATTTTAAGAGTTTTTGCACCCAGCAGAATAAGGAGAACGTCTGGTCTCTGACCAACCGACTTCTTAAGGATTCGAACCCGAGGAGGCCACCGGTCACACTGCGAGTCAACAACACACACACGTCAGATGGGGAGGAGACGGCCCGGGCTATGCTTGACCACTTCTTCCCGGACGACAGCGCTAACAACGACACTTTACCTATACACACCGCCCTAAGAAGCGACATGCACAACACACCCGACACGGAGGACGATCTTCCATTCTCCCAGGAAGAAGTCCTTGAGGTTCTTGGGCTTATGAACCCTAAGAAGGCTCCGGGACTAGACAGCCTGACGTCGGACATCTGCTACCAGTTTGCGGTTATGTACCCTAAACTGCTAACGGATGCCCTGAACAGGTGTCTAGCACTCCACCACTTTCCTGGGGAGTGGAAGACCGCCCTTGTGAGGATCATTCCTAAACCCGGTAAGGAGGATTACTCCTCTTTGGAATCTCATCGCCCAATCGGGCTCATACCGGTGTTTGGGAAACTACTTGAGAAATTATTCATAAAACGCATCACATATACACTAGACAAAAATGGGAAAAATAACACTGCACAATTTGGTTTCAAAGAACAGACTAGCACAGTCATCGCGATCGACGCGGCCCTACGACATATCAGGCGCGTTAAAAATAATAAGAATATGGTAATAGCGGTGTCACTTGACATAAAATCTGCGTTTAATAACGCTTGGTGGCCCGCTCTCTTACACCGACTCCGCGCATCAGGTTGCCCCCGCAATATATACGGGGTCGTAGCCGACTATCTGCACAACCGAACAGTCAAGATGGAATACGCTGGAGCCAAGGTCCATAAGACCATGACCAAGGGTTGTGTCCAGGGGTCGGCCTGCGGACCCGTATTATGGAACATCATTCTGGATGATCTCCTGAGTATGCAACTTCCCAGGGGATCTTACCTACAGGCCTTCGCCGACGACGTGCTCCTGATCACGCACGCGCGTCGCCTCTCCGATCTCCAGAGCCTGACCTCTGACGCACTACGCGCCGTTGTCGAGTGGGGTAAGGGGGTCAAACTCACATTTGGACCTTCAAAGACCAAGATGGTCACCTTCACCGATCGGGCGCGAACGGCGCTGATCGAAATGGATGGTGTAACTAACTCCTCCTCCGTCTTGTATAAAAATATAATTTATAATATTTAACCACCGCTAGAGCGATCGCCCCCAAGCAGCGAAAAGCATAAAACCGCGCCGAAGGCGCTAGCACTCTTAATATATATTGGCACATGATTCGTCTAAGTGGCTAGGACCCGTACTACGTTGTGATTTGTAATAACTCAAATTCTTTTAGAGCATCAGAGGCTGTGTGTCCATTAACCCAAAGGAGTCAAATAAAACCTTAAATAGAATAAAATAATGTGATAATAATCACATTATAGTTTTATAATAATATTTCAATATATCATATTCTTTAATATAGAACGAGCCGTCAGACCCTACATTCGTAGTTTATATCACTTTGCCCAACAGGGAGGTTCATTATCAAATATCATTTGTTATAATATAAACAGTTGTTTGTCATCAGGTTAGAGGCGTAAAGCAGACATAAATTAATGTAATTTATTGAGTATAAGTGTACGATACACGAACAGGTTATATATTTATCTAATACAAGAACAGATTTTACTTGTACTCTACATGAACAGACTTTATATGTCCAACAGATATATATTCGTTACACGAACAGATTCTTGTATGCCCAATACATGAACAGGTTACTATAAAATTTGATAAAAAATATGCGAGACATTCAGATAGTTGAATGTCTCGCGAATGTCTTATGTTATAGCCAACAGAAAGATCACTCACTCGATCTTAATACCTAGCCCTTAAACAACTCCGTAGAGAAGTTCATTCAATGTGGTATCTCTCTCCCATCTATTATATTCTTCCGATTTGGAAAAATATAAAAAGAGAGTGATAGTTAGTAGCTCCGCACCCGCTACCAACGGTGAGCTCCGTCCATAGGATATGAGCCCCCCCCCTGGTGGGGTACCTGTTTATAGTGCGCCTGCGGCGTAATATTATGGGATAAACCCATTATTGTCAGGAGTCAACAAAACCACAGTTGACATATAGGCACGAGTGCCTTGGTGTGTAATGTAGGACCGAAGCCCAAATAATAAATAGCCGGAGCTATAAAATATGGCATTAGCCAAAGGCACAAGGCCTGGTAAACATTGATAATAAATTACCAATTCTTATATTCAGTAAGGCGCATGTCGCCTGCACACATCGTAACGGTGCGTTCTATGGTAAAAACTACATACAGTATAATACGTATAACACGTATAAAGTCCACAAAGTGGAAACCCATCGAAATGGCACACATGTTGCAAAGCAACTTGATCAGTTATAATATATACACCATATAGGTGTGTGTCCACCGAAGTGGAAAGTGTGTGTCCACCGAAGTGGAATATGTATATTGCAGAGCATTACATGAATGCCATTCACCCTTATTCACCCAATACCATATAATGGAGTCACACATAGTGCACTCGCTTACGGTATCTGCCAAGCTCAACACGCCACCTTATACAACAAAAGGTAATTTATGTTTAACGCGGCAAGCCACGTAAAAAGTATGATTAGGGAAATGCAGGCCACACTGTCTAAAGCTAGTCCGCAGTCTTGTTAACAAAGACCCGACCAGCGCCTCTTATGCAATAATGCCATGCTATAATGGTCATTCGTGGTATCATTAACTAAGCTAAAGGGACGTCCTAAAAAGGACGAAACACCACACCCATCCGTTACTATGAACAAAGTCCATAGCGATCCATCACTGCTGCGGCGTATCACTTCAGCAACATAAAGTTAACTTCCGCAACGCCCAGCAACATTCAGCTGTGGTACCAT
This sequence comes from Morpho achilles, assembly GCA_947086495.1. Taxonomy (NCBI): domain Eukaryota; kingdom Metazoa; phylum Arthropoda; class Insecta; order Lepidoptera; family Nymphalidae; genus Morpho; species Morpho achilles. Next base: position 40,902 of record CAMTZB010000015.1, read on the forward strand.
CACTATTGAGAGACTACGAACAACGTGTAGATGTCCGTTCGTCAAACAATAACATTTCAGCCACCACTGTACCGGCACTACTTCAAGCGGCCTATGCGTCCAAAGGTCGAGCAAGGCACACGGCAACGACCGAAATCACCACCGGCCTAACCAAACCCGTATCACAAAGGCACACACCCAAAGTAACTCTGGTTGCGTCAAACCAAAGCCGAATAAAGGCACGCCGCAGCAACCGAAGTCAACTACGGGCCTAGACCCAGCCCTAATAAGATGCAGCCTAGTGTAGCCTTTTGGGCCAGGCACACAGCAATGACCGAAATCACTGCCGGCCTAAACCTCAAGTCTCCCACCAGTACCCGCCAGAGCATGTTCGGTAGAGTGCCAACCACTACTCAGCAAAGTTGCCTTTACCAAGTATCATTCTGACACTTTAATCGTTCGAGGTGAGCAAAGCGATGTAACCATCGCTTACACTCTTAATGGTCAAGTCACAATCACAGCCTTTCCAAAGATCGGCACGATCTTGCATCTTGAACCATTATACGAGAGCGGGCCTAGATGTGTATTTATTAATTTAATTCTTAAAAATAGTCGAGTTAAAACTCAACTAATATCTTGTATCGCCCCAGTACACATCTACAATATCATTATAACATCATTTCATAAGCGACCTAACAGATCACTTCTGCGCTCTATGCTCCGCCCGCTCTCTCTATACTGTAGTGCGGCGGATGACGTGACATCCCGTCAATTTGACAAAAATATGACTTTTCTGCGTTTGATGTTTTATGAATAGAGCATCAATTTAAGATGCGAAAAAACGTTACTGCGTGACAAACAAACATTTATTTTTATATTTATAGATTTTTCTAAAATATTGAAATTTTAATAATTATTTATTTTTAAAACTCGAATGTAGGGATGAGATAGTTACATTCAACCCCCTAAATTCTATGGAGTCCTATCGGAATAGAATTTACAATAGGAAATACTTACAGCATATGCTTACTTTTGAAATTGAATACTAAATTTGTTTTTATGTTATTTAGGATCTCTGATTTGCCAAACTTCATATATTTATTTTATTAATCTTTTCAACAATTAGTTGAAATGGGAACTTTGCATTTATCTATTTATACAGCAACCCCCCGCTTTTAAGACCATTCGATTTCTTTTATATTCCTACAATTTTATAAATTCGAACTATCTACAACCCCCAGACTACTGATTTCTCCTTCATAGTGCTGCCATTTTGAGCTTAACTATATTTGTTTTTATTCCCTATTTGTTTAATGTTTATCCATACCTCGTTCATCGGTATGATTAGAAATGGTCAACCCCCGGATTCCACAACCCCCCGATCTCAAGGATTTATAACTTATAATGGACACATGAGCCTCGTCAGTCTCTCTCCATCTCACGGACAACAAATTGTAGGCTTTCGCCTACTTAATAACTTCTCACAAGCCGTATTGACCATCCTGGTCACGGCACCAAATTGTAACTAACTCCTCCTCCGTCTTGTATAAAAATATAATTTATAATATTTAACCACCGCTAGAGCGATCGCCCCCAAGCAGCGAAAAGCATAAAACCGCGCCGAAGGCGCTAGCACTCTTAATATATATTGGCACATGATTCGTCTAAGTGGCTAGGACCCGTACTACGTTGTGATTTGTAATAACTCAAATTCTTTTAGAGCATCAGAGGCTGTGTGTCCATTAACCCAAAGGAGTCAAATAAAACCTTAAATAGAATAAAATAATGTGATAATAATCACATTATAGTTTTATAATAATATTTCAATATATCATATTCTTTAATATAGAACGAGCCGTCAGACCCTACATTCGTAGTTTATATCACTTTGCCCAACAGGGAGGTTCATTATCAAATATCATTTGTTATAATATAAACAGTTGTTTGTCATCAGGTTAGAGGCGTAAAGCAGACATAAATTAATGTAATTTATTGAGTATAAGTGTACGATACACGAACAGGTTATATATTTATCTAATACAAGAACAGATTTTACTTGTACTCTACATGAACAGACTTTATATGTCCAACAGATATATATTCGTTACACGAACAGATTCTTGTATGCCCAATACATGAACAGGTTACTATAAAATTTGATAAAAAATATGCGAGACATTCAGATAGTTGAATGTCTCGCGAATGTCTTATGTTATAGCCAACAGAAAGATCACTCACTCGATCTTAATACCTAGCCCTTAAACAACTCCGTAGAGAAGTTCATTCAATGTGGTATCTCTCTCCCATCTATTATATTCTTCCGATTTGGAAAAATATAAAAAGAGAGTGATAGTTAGTAGCTCCGCACCCGCTACCAACGGTGAGCTCCGTCCATAGGATATGAGCCCCCCCCCTGGTGGGGTACCTGTTTATAGTGCGCCTGCGGCGTAATATTATGGGATAAACCCATTATTGTCAGGAGTCAACAAAACCACAGTTGACATATAGGCACGAGTGCCTTGGTGTGTAATGTAGGACCGAAGCCCAAATAATAAATAGCCGGAGCTATAAAATATGGCATTAGCCAAAGGCACAAGGCCTGGTAAACATTGATAATAAATTACCAATTCTTATATTCAGTAAGGCGCATGTCGCCTGCACACATCGTAACGGTGCGTTCTATGGTAAAAACTACATACAGTATAATACGTATAACACGTATAAAGTCCACAAAGTGGAAACCCATCGAAATGGCACACATGTTGCAAAGCAACTTGATCAGTTATAATATATACACCATATAGGTGTGTGTCCACCGAAGTGGAAAGTGTGTGTCCACCGAAGTGGAATATGTATATTGCAGAGCATTACATGAATGCCATTCACCCTTATTCACCCAATACCATATAATGGAGTCACACATAGTGCACTCGCTTACGGTATCTGCCAAGCTCAACACGCCACCTTATACAACAAAAGGTAATTTATGTTTAACGCGGCAAGCCACGTAAAAAGTATGATTAGGGAAATGCAGGCCACACTGTCTAAAGCTAGTCCGCAGTCTTGTTAACAAAGACCCGACCAGCGCCTCTTATGCAATAATGCCATGCTATAATGGTCATTCGTGGTATCATTAACTAAGCTAAAGGGACGTCCTAAAAAGGACGAAACACCACACCCATCCGTTACTATGAACAAAGTCCATAGCGATCCATCACTGCTGCGGCGTATCACTTCAGCAACATAAAGTTAACTTCCGCAACGCCCAGCAACATTCAGCTGTGGTACCATCACTATTGAGAGACTACGAACAACGTGTAGATGTCCGTTCGTCAAACAATAACATTTCAGCCACCACTGTACCGGCACTACTTCAAGCGGCCTATGCGTCCAAAGGTCGAGCAAGGCACACGGCAACGACCGAAATCACCACCGGCCTAACCAAACCCGTATCACAAAGGCACACACCCAAAGTAACTCTGGTTGCGTCAAACCAAAGCCGAATAAAGGCACGCCGCAGCAACCGAAGTCAACTACGGGCCTAGACCCAGCCCTAATAAGATGCAGCCTAGTGTAGCCTTTTGGGCCAGGCACACAGCAATGACCGAAATCACTGCCGGCCTAAACCTCAAGTCTCCCACCAGTACCCGCCAGAGCATGTTCGGTAGAGTGCCAACCACTACTCAGCAAAGTTGCCTTTACCAAGTATCATTCTGACACTTTAATCGTTCGAGGTGAGCAAAGCGATGTAACCATCGCTTACACTCTTAATGGTCAAGTCACAATCACAGCCTTTCCAAAGATCGGCACGATCTTGCATCTTGAACCATTATACGAGAGCGGGCCTAGATGTGTATTTATTAATTTAATTCTTAAAAATAGTCGAGTTAAAACTCAACTAATATCTTGTATCGCCCCAGTACACATCTACAATATCATTATAACATCATTTCATAAGCGACCTAACAGATCACTTCTGCGCTCTATGCTCCGCCCGCTCTCTCTATACTGTAGTGCGGCGGATGACGTGACATCCCGTCAATTTGACAAAAATATGACTTTTCTGCGTTTGATGTTTTATGAATAGAGCATCAATTTAAGATGCGAAAAAACGTTACTGCGTGACAAACAAACATTTATTTTTATATTTATAGATTTTTCTAAAATATTGAAATTTTAATAATTATTTATTTTTAAAACTCGAATGTAGGGATGAGATAGTTACAATGGGCAACCACTCCACTTTGATCGCGAGTTCAGGTATCTGGGGGTCGTAATAGACGACAAACTGCTGTTTAATAGCCACATCAGATATGTCATTGGCAGGGCCGCGCGCATATTCGGCAGACTCTGTCTGTTTTGCCGACCCACGTGGGGGGTCCACGCGGATAATGTCCAAACCATATACCGGCAGGTCATCGAACCAACGGTGACCTACGCCGCGGGAGTATGGGGACATGCCGCGGCTCGGGCGGGCAACAGAAGGAAGCTGCTGAGTATGCAGCGCGGCTTTGCCATTAAAGCAATCAAGGGTTTTCACACAATTTCAACCAATGCGGCAATCGCATTGGCACAATTCACCCCACTGGACCTGAAGGTCCAGGAGGTACACACACTCGAACACACCACACTCACACGGAGCGCGAATTTTCTTCCGTCGGATATTCCGATGGAAACTCGCACTCCACCACACAAACTTCTACACCCGGCCACCAGAGTGGCCATCAAGCACAAAACTATCAGTAACACGGAACTTGAGCACTTACACACCACACCACACAATACACTCATTTACACGGACGGCAGCAAGCAGGAGAACGGAGCGGTAGGCGCGGCTTTTGTGCTTTTTGAGGGCTCTCGACTTCGGGAGACCAAAAAGTTCAAACTTCACGATTGCTGCTCCGTCTTCCAGGCTGAACTACTGGCCATCAGGGAGGCTTGCTCTAGGGCTAACTCCCTCTCCACTAACATCGGAGCACAAAAAACCTTCTGGATCCTCAGCGACTCCAGGTCAGCCCTGGAGGCTCTGGGGGACAGAAGCAATACACACCCCCTGGTTGCACATATCCAACACCTTGTACATGTGGCGGTTAGCAGCATACAGTTTGCCTGGGTCAGGGCGCACGTCGGCATTGCGGGGAATGAAGCGGCGGACGCAGCCGCCAAACTAGGGACCGCCTTGCACCGATCGCCAGACTATGCCTTTTTCCCACGGAGCCTCGCAAGGATGCACGCGCGCCGAGACGCCCACTGTGTCTGGCAGACACGATACGGCAGCGCTGCTCAAGGCGTCCGAACACGCACACTACTCCCCACACTAAAACACATACAACAACTCTACACACACACTCAACATTCATTCCAACTCACGCAATACCTTACCGGACACGCATATCACCGGGAGTATCTGCACAGGTTCAAGATTGCCGACTCGGACGTCTGTCCTTGCGATAATCGCACAAGACAGACTCTCGAGCATCTGGTTAGCGAATGCGCAGAATTCGCGAAACAGAGATTCGAGCATGAGAGCCTGTGCAGATACCTCCGAGTGGCACCATACACAATCACACACATGTTAGGGAAACACGTGGCCATTGAATCCTTCATAAGATTCATAAGCCACATCATTAATAACTTAAAACAGTACAATAACACTTAACACACACGAAACACAACACTAAACACTACACAATAAATTTGGACATACAAAAAAAAAAAAAATTAGTTCAGATGCCCGATTAAATAAAGATAACCATTTACCCCTATCTTCCTCCCCCTCTTTACATGTTAATATTTATAAAGATGCCTGTTATTTTTAGTAGTGTAAGTCTTAGAATGTAAGTTTATTAAAATTGTGATTCTGCATGTTAAAAAAGTATTTTATTGTATAATATCCTTGTTTATATCAAAAAAATTTCTCTTCCTTTGTCACCTATGTTTTTGTTCACCAAATGCGGACCAAATGTATATATTTCTTAATTCTACTGTTAATTTAATGACTTTTATGTAATTTGTTCAATAAAGACTGCGTTTAAATTCATGGCTTCACAGACGGGGCGGCGGTGGACGTATCCAATAGCGGAAGCCGTCACCCCGGCCTGGAGCGAGTTTGGCCACATTGTTCGGCGTTTCTCGCCGGTGATTCATCAAAATAACACCAGCGACTCACTGAAAATAGGAAAAAAAAAAAAAAAAAAAAAAAAAAAAAAAAAAAAAAAAAAAAAAAAAAAAAAAAACTAACATAACCTAACCTAACCTAACCTAACCTAACCTAACCTAACCTAACCTTTTTTTTTTTTTATTATACAGGTAAAAACCCCTTATGGGTACCGCCGCCCGACGGGGACAGGCGGCGGTTATGTCGGACTCGCACCGACTAAAACGACCTGTGTGCTCCACCACGCTGCCAATGGCAAGGACAGGGTATCATTGTACATTTTGCCCCCATCCCGCCGACAGCTCTGATCCCAGAGAATAAACACCTCCAGGTAGGGGCCCCTCGAAAGAGAAACCCCCCTCCGCTAACCGGTGCATCGGGAGCACCAGATGCACCGACCGCCTCGGGGACCTGTACGCCAGGTGTCCGATGTACCCCGTTCGGAACACCCGAAGGTCCCCAGTTAGGGCGGCAGACGATGGGCTTGGGCGAGTCACTGACACCTGGACTCACCAGCAGCAGATTGGATCCAGAACAACAGTTCGTGGAACCGCTCCGCCGCCTCCCTCCGCCCCCCTCCGCAGAGCTAAAGGAGGCCATCGCTGCCCACGATCGCTCCCTGCCCACCGTGTTTGCTATGTCACGGTCGACAGGGAGAGATCGCGCCCCAAGTAGGGGCCCCAACGCCTTGGTGGGCGTTTCCGCCCCCACCGGGTAATTTTTTATAGAGGTTTTCTTCCTCGCAACCCGAAGGTCCCCGTTCCCATTGCTGGGCTTCCGGGTTTCGCCGACGGTGGCCGTAACCATGTCCAGCCAGACTTAGAGTAAGCCCAACTGGACCCGTCGCTCATTAGGGACTTCACCCCAACCCCCCCGAAGTCCCCGGCCCGTCCAGATTGCCCTCTGCTAATCAGAGGGACAACTGGATTGGCCACCCCTCAGTGGTCCGTTCGCCAAGACTAAGCTTGCCCAGGGTGCGCCACGAGGAGGCCGACCACTTTGGCACCCCAACCTAACCTAACCTAACCTAACCTAACCTAACCTAACCACGCGTAGTACTTTGCCATCTAGTTCATAGATGGCGGTAAATGCGCGAACTGGGATGGTGCAAAATTTATTTTCAAAATTTAACTATCATGACTCGCTCATTCCCCAAAAATCCATGGCATGTACCTTCCCTTCCCCTCCCCCCGACCGATCGACCTCCCCTTTTCGGAGTTTTCCTGCCCGACTCCGGCCTCACTCTCACTTAATGAGGTGAGTACTATATCTTATCGTGTTTTCTAAATTATATTCTCCTCCGACAAAAATTAACTTAATTAAAACAATAGACACGACAGACTGACTGACTCAAGACATTCCAAATTGGGCCGTACGACCCCCTTTATCCTGGCTCACTGGACTTGCGCAAAACTTGAACATTCTTAACGTCTTACACCGTATAAATACTACTAGTGTATGTTGTACTTAAACTTTAGACATTGTGTGTATATAAACTCTTAAAACTTTATACAAGACATCAGACGAGACAGTACTGTCTCTTTATTTTAGTGACAAGTGGCAGCCTTTACACTGTCCACTTATAGACAGCAGACGGGACAGTATTGTCTCACTTATTTTAGTGACAAGTGGCAGCCTTTACACTGTCCACTCATACACATCTTTGACCAGGCAGCCATATACACTGCCTAATTTCCTTTTATGTGGTTGACGAAACTCCTCTAACAATGTTCGGTATGAGAACTCCCGTCAAGAATCCCGCAAACCAAGAGCGGAGATCCTCTCAAGGATCAAGCGAAAATCAGGCTGGACCTTCTTCGTCTAAGAGGAAAAAAGAACTAGAAATGCCTGACCTCGGTTTCCTTATATGCTATTCTTTAGCAGCAGATAGGGAAAAAATAATAAAAACCCTTATAAATCGCATTCAAACCCAATTAAACATCTCTAGAAATCTGAAAAAAGAAATAAAAAGTGAAATAGAAGCCAATATTGGAGGTATTGAAAAATTATTTCTTGAATCAGAGCTGCAAATTAAAAAGGCAGACAAGGATAAGGATGATATAATAGACGAAAACAACAGCCTTATTGAGCAAATTGAACATCTGAGAGCAATGCAAAAAGTAGAGACGACCCCAGATGGAAAAATCGACGAATGCCTAATACAGGTATCTAGAAACGTAGGACTGACTACGGAGATAAAAGAAGATATTAACAAACAGACAGCATTGGTACAATTAAATAGCAGTCAGATAGCAGAAATAAAAGAAGAAATACAGAAGCTTAGAAAAGAACACATATCTTCTACCTCAGATAATGCAAGATATGCATCAGCAATACAAGAGGAAATGACGAAGCACAGAGAGGAACAAACATCTCTCATAAAGCAGAACTCGCAACAAACTCTCGAGCTTAAGGCCGAAATAGGAAGACAGCGAGAAGAGGGAGAAAAAGGAGTAACTCGAACGTATGCAGACGTCGCTGCAAAAGCAGCCACGAAGCAGAAAATACCTACACTCCACTCAGTAGCCATAACCTCCAAAGACGATACGAAGACAAGGGATGAGATCTTAACCGAACTGAGGGACGTCGTTAGAGCAAGAGAAGGGAACATAAAAGTAGAGAAAATAAGAAAAGCTAAAGACAATAAGATCATCTTGGGATGTAGTTCGAGCGAGGAAAGGAGTAAAATTGTAAATAAAATAAAAGCTGCCGAAACAAACCTCCTCACGGAAAACATCTCCAACAAAGACCCTCTCATTGTCCTAAGAGAAGTTCTCTCGTACTATAAGGATAGCGAAATTATCGACGCAATAAAAAACCAGAACGACGAGGTATTTAAAGACATCCCAGAAGACGAAAACAGGGTGGAGGTAAAATTCAGAAGAAAAGCTAGAAAACCTCACACAAGTCACATTGTACTCAAAGTCTCGCCCTCCTTGTACAACCGATTTGTGGGCATCGGGGTGGCTTATATTGACCTGCAAAGGGTCAAGGTAGAAGACCAGTCACCACTAGTGCAGTGCTCCAAGTGTCTCGGTTATGGCCACACTAGGAGGTACTGCACTGCGGAAAAGGAAGTCTGCAGCCACTGCGGTGGACCGCATAAGAGGCCAGAATGCGAAGAACTGCGAATGGGAGCTGCGCCGTCCTGTTGCAACTGCAAAAAGGCAAAACTTTCGGAAATCGACCATAATGCATTCAGCGGGGACTGTATCATCCGGCAAAAATGGGACAAGTTGGCCAGGGCGGCGGTGGCGTATTCCTGAAAGCGCCCTGGGCAACAAAAGCAAAATCTTGGCAGAAAATATAAGAGAAGAAAACCGAAATAGTGACACTCCGGCAAGTATTTGCTAGTGACACAAATACTGAGATTATTATTCTGGCAAATAAAACGCGGACAATGTCACAAAAGACTAAATAAAAAAGTATAAAAAATAATATTTGTAAAAATTAAGTAGAAAAATATGACATAAATAAAGTAAGAAAAGAGTAATCCACGGTATAATTGTATACTAGATTGGCATTACATCGAAATAGTGCATAAAAAGTAAAAATAAATAGGTAATTAACAAATAGGAAATAAGCATATAATAAGTAGCTTTAAGACACACATATATATAAGACAACAGAACCCCGTAAAAAACAAACCGTAAAAATAAATAGAAATAGAATTCTTGGAATAGAAGATAGAAATAAATAAAGATCTTAAATTGTAATGAAAACCTTTATAAAGTTAAAAATCTTAACTGTAATGAATACTTTTATATTGGTAAAACTTAAACTGTAATTAAGACTGTATAAAACTGTAATAAAGACTCTTGTAAAATGTTAAAAACTTAAGCTGTAATTAGGACTTTGTATAAAACTGTAATAAAGACTCTTGTAAAATGTTAAAAACTTAAACTGTAATTAAAACTTTTGTATAAAACTGTAATTAATTAATTAAGATTCTTGTATAATGTCAAAAACTTAAATTGTAACTAAGACTTAGTATAACTTTAAATAACTGTATAATACAATTAGCATCAAAATATTGTCGACAGCCAATTAGGGCAAAATAACAAAATAATTGTAAAAATGTTGTAAAAAGCATATAAGGGCTCTGATAACGTTAGAGGAAGTGTATTAAAAAAAAAAAAAAAAAACCTAACCTAACCTAACCTAACCTAACCTAACCTAACCTAACCTAACCTAACCTAACCTAACCTAACCTAACCTTACCTTTTTATTATTATACAGGAAAAAACCCCTTATGGGTACCGCCGCCTGACGGGGACAGGCGGCGGTTATGTCGGACTCGCACCGACTAAAACGACCTGTGTGCTCCACCACGCTGCCAACGGCAAGGACAGGGTATCATTGTACATTTTGCCCCCATCCCGCCGACAGCTCTGATCCCAGAGAATAAACACCTCCAGGTAGGGGCCCCTCGAAAGAGAAACCCCCCTCCGCTAACCGGTGCATCGGGAGCACCAGATGCACCGACCGCCTCGGGGACCTGTACGCCAGGTGTCCGATGTACCCCGTTCGGAACACCCGAAGGTCCCCAGTTAGGGCGGCAGACGATGGGCTTGGGCGAGTCACTAACACCTGGACTCACCAGCAGCAGATTGGATCCAGAACAACAGTTCGTGGAACCGCTCCGCCGCCTCCCTCCGCCCCCCTCCACAGAGCTAAAGGAGGCCATCGCTGCCCACGATCGCTCCCTGCCCACCGTGTTTGCTATGTCACGGTCGACAGGGAGAGATCGCGCCCCAAGTAGGGGCCCCAACGCCTTGGTGGGCGTTTCCGCCCCCACCGGGTAATTTTTTATAGAGGTTTTCTTCCTCGCAACCCGAAGGTCCCCGTTCCCATTGCTGGGCTTCCGGGTTTCGCCGACGGTGGCCGTAACCATGTCCAGTCAGACTTAGAGTAAGCCCAACTGGACCCGTTGCTCATTAGGGACTTCACCCCAACCCCCCCGAAGTCCCCGGCCCGTCCAGATTGCCCTCTGCTAATCAGAGGGACAACTGGATTGGCCACCCCTCAGTGGTCCGTTCGCCAAGACTAAGCTTGCCCAGGGTGCGCCACGAGGAGGCCGACCACTTTGGCACCCCAACCTAACCTAACCTAACCTAACCTAACCAAACCTTTTTTTTTTTTTTTTTTATACAGGAAAAAACCCCTTATGGGTACCACCGACCGACGGGGACGATCGGTGGTTATGTCGGACTCGCACCGACTAAAACAACCTGTATGCTCCACCACGCTGCTGGTGGCGGGAGCAGGGTGCCTTATTTGACCCCACTCCCGCCAGCAGCAACTCTGAATCCCAGAGTGCGCCACCTCTGGGTCGGGGCCTCTCTAAAAGTGGCCCCTCCCTTCGCTGGACGATGCATCGGGAGCACCAGATGCATCGACCGCCTCGGGGACCTTATAAGGAGGGCGTCCAATTAAACCCGTTCGGAACGCCCAGAAGGTTCCCGTTAGGGCGGCATGCGATGGTCTTGGACGAACCGCCTGTGCCCGGCTCGCCTGCGGCGGATCGGATCCCGAGACTCGACTTCCCGGACCCGCTCCGCCACCTCCTTCTGCGAAATGACGTGCTCGCAGAAGGAGGCCATCGCTGCCCACGACCCCTCCCTGTCCACCATGGCACGAACCACAGTGGGCAAGGAGAGGTCGCGCCCCACCTGGGCCACGAGCTCCGCCCGCTGAACCGCCCAAGCTGGACAGTCCGCGAGCGTGTGCGACGCCGTGTCGGAATCGGCGCCGCACTCGTGGCACTCACCGGACGCTTCGCGCCCGGCCACCATGTCCGGAAAGCATCTGTGTCAGGCGGAAGGTGAGGACCCCATGCCTCCTGGCGACCCAGCCCTGGAGAATGGGCTGGATGACCGAAATCGTCCAGCCTCCTGCACTGGGCGATTCCAGCCGCCGCCTCCATTGGCGGAGGAGCTCATCCTGAGCTTCCCTCCGCCAATCCACCTCTACCACCGCCGAGTCTCCTCCCGATGAACGGGCTTCAACTCTGCGGCGGTAGGCCTGAGCGAGCACCTTGGCCTCCAGGTCCCAGGGAGGGGACCCAGCCAAGGCGCAGGCCGCCTCGCCGGAAATGGTCCGGTAGCCCCGCACGAGTCTGACCGCCATGATCCTCTGCGCTCCCCGCAGCAGTGGCAGGGACACCGCAGTCAGCCGCTCCGCCCACACGGGAGCGCCGAACAGGGCCATAGAGCGGACCACTCCGGCATAAAGGCGCCGGCAGCCTGCATTAGGCCCCCCCAGATTCGGGAGGAGCCTGCTCAGGGCTCCGGCGGTCGCCGTTAGCTTGGGGGCGAGCCGCCGGAAGTGGGCCTCGAACGTCCATCGGCTGTCGAGGAGCAATCCCAGGTACCGTAGAGTACCCGAGTACTCCGCGCCCACCATTACCTCCCAATTACTGACACACGGTGACATGGCGGCGTCGACAAAGGTGACGTCGACTTTGGAGCCGCCATTCCATCGCACACATGTGTCAGCATTCCCCCGGTTCATAACGACGAGCCCGGTCGAGGCAAGCCAACTGTCCAGGAACCTCCCCCGGATACACGTAACTGGAGACCCCCACGCAGCGGATTTTGGATTGAGGTCTCCAGCCAGGATCACCTTCTTAGGGCGCAACCTTGCCACCAAAACGCCGATCTCAGCCATAAAAAGCTCAAAGCTCGAGAACGGCGCATTCGGTGAGAAGTAGACCCCAATCACGAACATGTCTCCGACCCTAGCAGAGACATATCCGTTCCCCCTCACAACGCTCTCCAGGGCTGGGGAGCCAACTGCAGCCCTAGAGGCAATGGCCACATCCCCCAGACGATCTCCGACCCACTCCTCGCCCGACGGGACGAAGAGGGGCTCGGATACCACAGCTACATGTACCATGCGCTCAGCCATGGCCTGGAAGAGCAAATCCTGGGCCCTGCCAGAGCGCATGATATTCGCCTGAACCTAACCTAACCTAACCTAACCTAACCTAACCTAACCTTTTTTTTTTTTATTATACAGGAAAAAACCCCTTATGGGTACCGCCGCCCGACGGGGACAGGCGGCGGTTATGTCGGACTCGCACCGACTAAAACGACCTGTGTGCTCCACCACGCTGCCAATGGCAAGGACAGGGTATCATTGTACATTTTGCCCCCATCCCGCCGACAGCTCTGATCCCAGAGAATAAACACCTCGAGGTAGGGGCCCCTCAAAAGAGAAACCCCCCTCCGCTAACCGGTGCATCGGGAGCACCAGATGCACCGACCGCCTCGGGGACCTGTAAGCCAGGTGTCCGATGTACCCCGTTCGGAACACCCGAAGGTCCCCAGTTAGGGCGGCAGACGATGGGCTTGGGCGAGTCACTAACACCTAGACTCACCAGCAGCAGATTGGATCCAGAACAACAGTTCGTGGAACCGCTCCGCCGCCTCCCTCCGCCCCCCTCCGCAGAGCTAAAGGAGGCCATCGCTGCCCACGATCGCTCCCTGCCCACCGTGTTTGCTATGTCACGGTCGACAGGGAGAGATCGCGCCCCAAGTAGGGGCCCCAACGCCTTGGTGGGCGTTTCCGCCCCCACCGGGTAATTTTTTATAGAGGTTTTCTTCCTCGCAACCCGAAGGTCCCCGTTCCCATTGCTGGGCTTCCGGGTTTCGCCGACGGTGGCCGTAACCATGTCCAGCCAGACTTTTTTTTTTTTTTTTTTTTTTCCGCGGGGAGGAAAAATCCCTAACGGACGCTCACCAGCCCGTACTGGTAAGGAGTGTCCGATTTGCACGGACTAAACGACCTCCCCCTGCTCGCCTAGGCCAACATGGAACCGCTCAGCATTACTTCATGCGGGCCCTTTTTTTTTTCTAGTTCTTCCCTCTCCTCTCTTTTTAACATTATGTGCTTTAACATATTTCCACACTTTTGCCACTCCAACTCGCTCGATAACATGCGCCTTACCATGTTGTCTGGGTTTAAGCCCTCATCATGGGTTCCTTGTACAGCATGCCTATCGTGTGTGAATTCGCTGCACTCGAAAATGGCGTGCCTAGGGGTATCTTTCTCTCCACAGAAGTAACATTTTTCAGTTCTCGCTTTTCCAATCGCAAAGAGGTAAGTATTAAATACCCCATGCCCAGTCAATGCCTGTGTGGTCCAGCGGTCAACTTCTCCATGCTTTCTCGTATGCCATTCCTTTAAGTTTTTGATTAATTCCCTTGTCCAGGCTCCTTTACCACTTTCTGACCATTCTTTGGCCCATTCCCTCAAGGTGTTTTCCCGCTCTTCTAGCAATGTCCGTTCTTTGTTTGCAAACATTCGAGCGCGTTCAGTGACAAGTTTCGTTATTGGAACAAGTCCAGAAATAACTAAAACCGCCTCCATAGAGACTGTTCTGTAAGCTCCACAGATACGAATTGCTAGTCTCCTTTGAACACCCTGAAGCTTCTTACGGTAGAGCTCCACCTTCATTGCCCCTTCAAAAATAGGAGCTCCATATAGAATTATTGACTGGGCCACTGATGCCAGGACCCTCCTCTTGCTTGCTCTGGGTCCTCCTTTGGTTGGCATTAATTTGTTTAGCGCTTCCGTCATTCTTTGTGCTCTACTAGCAACTTCCTCTATATGTTTTTTGAAATTTAAACATTTATCCAGAATCACACCGAGATATTTAATTTGATCCTTTGGGATTGTGGTTGTGCCTTGGACTACAAATTTTATAGGGCTAAGCTTTCGTCTTCCGCTAAACACTACCGCCTCTGTTTTCTCTGGTGCCAGCGCTAGGTTTCTTTCTGACATCCACCTACTGATACGTGCTAGTGACATATTGGCTTTAGTCATGAGAGCAGCCTCATCACTAGCTACTACTGTTAGCGCTAAGTCGTCAGCAAAACCAACCAGCTGAGCCCCTTCTGCGAGTTGAAGTCGAAAGACGCTGTCGTACAATATATTCCAGAGAGTGGGACCCAAAATTGATCCTTGGGGTACTCCACTGCTCACTTTCAACGCGATGCCATTTCCCTTGTTGTCAACTGTCTTGACATATCTGTCTTCCAGATAGCTGCTGATCAAATTTTGAACATAACCGGGGAACCGCCTTTTCCTTATTTCTAGCAAAATTTCTCTCCAAGAGGCAGAATTAAAAGCGTTTCTTACGTCCAGACATATTAGCGCACATAGTTTTCTAGTCCTGCGTGTGCCCTGTCGTGCTAAGCTAGCTATTCTTATGACCTTCTCTGTAGCCATTAGAGTGGATCGCTCTCGTCTAAACCCGTGTTGACTATTAGAGAGACCACCATGTTTTGGTAGTAGATCCTCGATCCTGTTGAGCAGAATTCTCTCAGTTAATTTACCGAAAGAGTCTAGTAAACAAATCGGTCTATACCCTGTTGGGTCTTCTGCAGGTTTCTTAGGTTTTTTTAACAAAACTAGCTTAGCAGTCTTCCAGGAGGAGGGAAAAATTCCTGATGTAAAGACAGCATCCATTACCCTTTTTATTTTATCTGGGATAACCTGCACTGCTATCTTAACAACTTCAACGTTAACGCAGTCAGGCCCTGGTCCCTTATTAGATTTTAAGCGATCTGCCGCATTTTTTATCTCTTGCACTGATATTTCTACTTTGTTGGCCATTGCGATAATCCGAGTGAAATCGTTATGAATAGGGAACAGCACCTTCATAGCGGCTTTTATTAAGTCCATGCTAAGGCTTGGAGGATTTTTCCGCATCTTTTTGGTGACGATTTGATACCCTAGTCCCCATGTGTCTTTATCCATTTCCTCGCAAACTTTTTTCCAATGTTCCGCTTTTGATCTTGTTATAGCTAGCTGCAAAGCTAGTTTGGCTGCCTTGTATTTTTCTTTTTCATCACCTTCATTTTCTTTCACAACATCGCTTATTTCCGAGTTTTCCTTTACCTTCTTCTTCCCTATTCGTGAATATTTTCTACGGTACTTTGTGCAGATCTTTCTTTTTTCTTCGATTTCTGTGTTCCACCAATACACTGGTGCTCGTTTTCTTGAACCTTTTCTAGGCATCGCTCCATTACAAGCCTTAACAGTCGCCTTTACTAAATCGTCAGGTGAATTGATTTCTGTTCTCTTCAGGGTGTTTTCTAGCACATCAAGATTCAGTTTGTCGAGTCTCCATCCCCGGTTTGGAGAAACTAATGGTTTAGGATTATTGCTAGCTATGTGGAATTTGATGTATTCGTGACCGCTCATACTGTCTTCTTCCAGAACTTGCCATTGCAAAATTTGATTGGAAAGACCCGAACTTACAAAAGTAATATCTGGTGTGGACTTTCTCGGACCTCTTTCAAATGTTGGGGCGTAGCCAACATTTGCAATTACCATATCCATACTGGCCACCATGTCTAAAATAAGGCGCCCCCTAGCATTTTCTTTTTTATTAGACCAGACTTTCGCTGCCGCGTTAAAATCACCTGCCACTAAAATATTTCCGCGCTGTAATCTAATGCTTTCAAAAAGCTCATCTAGGTCATGCTCAAATTCTTCAAATGTTATGTTAGGTGAGAAGTAACAACTGTATACAGTAATATCTGGCAGGTTGACTGCAATAAAACCATTTCCTCGGGCCACAACGCGTAACAGTATTCCTTCGTTATATGACAGCACTGTTGCATCACCTCTCACATCTGTTGCCCAATCCAAAGCCTTAACTAACTTTTTGTTCGGTTCGGCTATAATAGCTAAATCTATTTTCTGCTCTTTTACTGTCGCCAGGAGCAGGTCGTGGGCAGCTCGGATTCTATCGAGGTTTACTTGTAAGACCCGAATTTCTGAGCCTGTTCTCCCAATACCTGCTCCTATCGTACGTTTTTTGACTTGGCAGGCTTTTTCCCCGGTACTGTTACCTTCCAGGATGGGCAAATCCTTGATCCAATACGATGATTAGTATTTTCTTTCCCATTGTCTTTGCAGATAGCGCAGATGGTCTCTTCTTTGCATTCTGCAGCCTTGTGCTCTTCTCCACCGCAGTTATAACATTGTCTACTTCGATCTTTGTTGGGACACTCAGAAGCAAAATGTCCATATTCGAGGCACCTAAAACATCGCCTTTTCTCTGTTGTTATTTTAACAGGTACTCTCATCCAACCAATCTTAATTTTATTTTCAGCAGCTAATTTGTGGGCATCTATTTTTGGTAGTTCAACAATTGCTGTTTTATTACCAAATCTATTCTCCCAAAAGCTTTTTATGTAAAAGTCCTTCGCTTTTCCTTTAAGAGATTCCTCTATCTCTTCTTTTGTGACCGTAGCATCAAGACCTTTAATAATGACATCTGCAGTGTCTTTAAGTTCTTTTAGTGTCAGATTTGGGTAAAGTTTCTCTACAATTTCTTTAACTTGCAAGGCGCCTCCATCTTGACCTTTCTCCAGTTCCAGAAGGAGATCACCCTTCCTTGTTTTTCTGACTTTGGTAAAAACTACTTCCTCTTTCGTCAAGCCTGTTTTCACTTCTTTAAGCACGCTTGCATATTCTCGGTCTTTTATTTCGACCAGTAAAGCTTCTGGCTTTGTCTTTAGCGCTTTAACTGACTTCCTTGTAGATATAATTTTGTTATCTATCCTTTTTCTTGGTCTTTCTATAACCTCCAGCCTTCTTTCATCTTTTTGTTTCTCTTTTATCTGTGTTTTTATTTTTAATTCAGCTTCATTTTTATCCTCTTTAGTGATCTTTGCATTACTATAACGACTACGTTTTCCTTTCACTTTTCTTGTTTTCCAGTCCGTTTCGGTACCTAACTCGTCGCCCCATTCCAGATCATCCATTTCTCCTCCAGTTGAGGTGTTTGTTCCTTTTTCTTCTACTGTTACTAATTTTTTAGCTCTTTTTGGTTTTCTCTCTGACACATCATCTCTTGAATCTTCCTTGGTTTCTCCTGATCTTTTTTTATTTATTTCCATGAGCTGTTCACATTGTTTCTGCAGCTCGCGTAATTTGACTTTAACTTCAGTGGCTGTTTTTTTGTATGGACCCTGTCGGTCGACAAGAGAATTTATTGCGACAATATTGTCGAACAGCCTCTTTATTTGTGCGTCTTCTTTTCTCTCCAAACTCTCGGTTTCTTTACTGGATGGAGTGAGTGATGGTGACTTCTTTCGCTTCCACTCCCCCCTGTTCTGCGGGGTACTAGACGTGGGCGAAAAAAAAGTAAGTTAGTGGCATCCCGTAAGATGTTTTTTGGTAATGCACTCCCTCATCTCCCGTGGATATTCCATCTTCAGTTTCTGTTTCCTTCTGTCTTGTCTTAGGTGGTGTACGTGATAATCCAGACCTAGCAAAAGGCTTATCCCATTTTGGCAAAACTTTGCCCCCCCCAGAATACGAGGGGCAGCCCTTGTCGGCCGAGGCCGGCAAGGGGAGGGATTCTCCGGCAGCGCCGGTACCCTCCTGGGGTAGTTGATTTTTAAGTTGTGCTTCCATGTTTTAACTGTCTCCCGCTCATTGCCTCAAAGTAAAACAGCCGCCCAATGTGGAACAGACGCTGACCAGACAGCCGCTCGCTGCGAGTACAGACGCTGTCTGGATTTGTGTTGCTTGCTTTTGGTCCACGCTAAGTATTTTATTTCCTCAGTACCCGCCAGATATATCTCTGGTGAGGGCATTCCCCTATCCGCCAACTGGGGACGCGCCCGATGGGAGAGCAGCCAACTCCACACGAGAGCCAGACTTAGAGTAAGCCCAACTGGACCCGTCGCTCATTAAGGACTTCACCCCAACCCCCCCGAAGTCCCCGGCCCGTCCAGATTGCCCTCTGCTAATCAGAGGGACAACTGGATTGGCCACCCCTCAGTGGTCCGTTCGCCAAGACTAAGCTTGCCCAGGGTGCGCCACGAGGAGGCCGACCACTTTGGCACCCCAACCTAACCTAACCTAACCTAACCTAACCTAACCTAACCTAACCTAACCTAACCTAACCTAACCTAACCTAACCCAGTCGCGCGCTAAGCCCCGTGCAGGTACGACACGCACAAGTGCCGCGGCTACCCATACAAAGTTCGTAAAATCAGTTTTAGTGGCAAAAGTTTGATTTTATACTAGTGCTATATATCAAACGAAAGGTTATAAAAAGCGCTACAAAACAGTGGAAACCGCGTGAAATTGGTGGAAAATTGAGAAAGTTCTCAATATAAAAAGATTTTTCCATAGCGGTTTGCCGGACCAATCCGCGTGCGGCTTGTGTTTTATCGCTTTAACACCCAAATTTTAAAGTGCTATCTTGTGTAGTATTAAATGGACTATAATTGAGCAAATTTTTGGATTTTTTGGACTTAAAACAAAATTACAGTAAGTGTTTGTTTACAAAAATTTTTCCTTCAAAAACAGTTTTCGGTTAAAAAATTGTGCCAAAATTAAAGACTTAATTCATTCAAAATTTTAATAGTGTAAAACTCAGTGTGGTGAACTGAAATCAGTTTAAATAAAAATTTTAGGTCATCTAATTAAAAAGATATTCGTGTTTTAAACTTGGTGAAAAAATTAAACATAACTTTTAAAAAGTGATTCCCACTTGGATTCCCAACGCTGGGTGGCTTGCTTGCCTTTATTTAAAAGGGCAGAGTGTCAGCTACCTAGTGTTTTAAGCAGTTCACCGAAAACAGGATGGCCGGCTAATAAACAAGGGTGAGTGCGGTCCCAAAAAGGGATGTCTTGATTTTTACTTTTGATTTCCCCCCTTTTAATATAATTTCGCGGCAGAGATATAATATTATTAGATTCCTTATCTATCCTAGTTGCCTTATGCAAAATTTCAGCCCCGGGAGTCTATTAGTTTTTTGTTAAAGTCAAAATCTGTCGAGAGTCGTCCTTCTGACAAACTCCGACATAACGTTGTTTGAGGTGTTTACAATGGGAATTTTTTGTCCAACCGAGTTTTTGACCTGTTCCCGGGGGACTAGGGGGATAAAAATTTGCACATCTCATTTTAAAGACCTCCCCTTCCTGGATATAAACTTTGTTCGGTCCAATTCGGTCCAGGAAAAAACCTCGTGGCCGAAATGGGGTTATTTTACGTGCATATAGGGCGCGGCCCCAAGGCGGTCACGTGGCCGAGAACGTGATGTCAGCATCGGTTTTTGGTCAGGCGCGAGTCGGATCGGGCCTATGACGTCACGATTCAATTAATTTGTATGGAGACGGAATCACGCGGCGGTCCCCCCCCGCGGCGTGCCGCCCCGTGTTGCGTCTTCTCTTCTAATCGGTAGCGGCCGGTACCTGTGCTCCGACCCGACACCGGGTCCGTGTATACGAGCATTCGGACCCGATATCGGGTCTTCCATCACCCCTTATTACCCCCAGAGGATGCGACAGAAGTGTCGCAATGTCGCGCGACAGACCTGCGACATGTTTTTCTGTCAACACCCCCCCGTGTACCCAACTCCAATACCCAATATCACCCCCCGCGCCCACTCCCATCCCAAAAAACATGCCCCACCTAGTCCCATAGAGAGTAAGTTCTGAATTCCCAAAAAAGTAATCCATCCACATCTCTTGCATCCCCCCATATTTTTGAAATCTAAAAACGGATCCCATAGCCCAAAGAGTCCTTCTAAACACCCCCACAAAAATTTTTTGAGTTTCTGTTTTCCCGACCCCGGGAACCATGATAGCCCTAAGTAAGTTAAAATAGAATTTTCCAAATTTTAATCCGCCCATATCTTTGGCATCCTAGCATATTTTCAAAATTTAAAAATTGGGTTAGTATCCCAAAAAGTCCTCCTAAAGGCACACATAATAATTTTTTACTTTAAATTACTCTATTACTTACTTTTTATTAAATTACTTTAGTACCAAGTTACCAACCTTCTGTAGTAACTATGGTACAAAATTCGGATTTAGCGCCGCTCTAAAGCGCGGCCCGACTCTGAACTACTACGTAATTTGGGTGGACGTAGTAGTCGGAGTCTCGCCACCCGGTTACGCGTAGTACTTTGCCATCTAGTTTATAGATGGCGGTAAATGCGCGAACTGGGATGGTGCAAAATTTTATTTTCAAAATTTAACTATCATGGCTCGCACACTCCCCAAAAATCCACGGCATGTACTTATGACAAGTGGCAGCCATTTACACTGCCTATTTTAACATCCAAGACGAAGCTTCCTGATACAAAATGTTTGGTATTAGAACCCCCGCTAAGAAGCCCACCGACCGCGACAGAAGATCGTCGCAAGACTCAACAGAGTTGAGACCCGGGCCTTCAACCTCAACGATGGATAGGAAGAAAGTGAGAAGGAGCGGCGGTGAAACTGAAAGTGGTAGGCAGCGGGAGGACCAAAGTCCCACCACAGATGTGAGCAGCGTTCCATCTTCGATGCCCCCAATAAACTTTGACCAGCTAGAAAGCAAAGAAATAAGAATACGGGAGACAAACAAATATATGAGAGCTATAAAAACCGAGCTCAATAACTCACGCAATCTCAAAAGAGAGATAAAGGCAGAGATTGAACTTAATCTCAACAATCTCCAAAAAGTATTTGCATTTCTGGAGGAAAAACTGACGCAAAAAGAGCAATGCCTTCAAGAAACATTAGTTGACATCACTTCATCACCAACGTTGACAGCAGAATTTATGAACATGATCAAACATGTTACAGAAAACATACTAAAAATGACTGACGGTATGGAAGGCATCAAGACTCTGACGGAGAAAGCTCTTTTAACAAAAGAGGTAATGACGGAGCAAATTAACATTATAAACGAAAACGCGAAGCACGTGGTGGAGCTAAAAGAAGAGGTCGGAAAACTTAGGAAGGAGCACGCATCGATAGCCACGCATAATGCAAAACACACAATAGAGATCAAAGAGGAAATTGCAAAACAAAAAGACAAGTTTCAGCAAGTATTGCAGGAGCAAAGTGAAACGCAAGCAAAGGGGGCGATGAGCTACGCCGAAGCCCTGGCTGGGCAAAAGGGAAGCCGGCGCACCGAACGAGAAGCGCTCCACTCGATAGTGGTCACTTCAAACAACGAGTCGGACACCGGTGAAGAAGTCCTGCAAAAAATTAGATCGGTAGTAAAGGCCAAGGAGGGAGATATAAAAATAGATAAAGTAAGGAAAGTCCAAGACAGAAGAATTATATTAGGGTGCAGCACACAAGAAGAGAGAGCCAAAGTCTTGGGCAAGATACAAAACTCCAGCGAACTCAAGGCAGAGGTCATCAAGAATAAGGACCCCTTTATCGTCTTGAAGGATGTGTTGTTATACAACAATGACGAAGAGGTCCTTAAAGCTATAAAGAACCAGAATCAGCACATTTTTGATGGTCTTCAGCAAGAAGAAGAAAGGATGGAGATTAAGTTTAGAAAAAAGACAAGAAACCCCCACCAAGGCCATCTCGTGGTGAAGCTGTCACCCGCGCTATGGAAAAGGATGACGACGGCCGGGGCACTTCATATTGATATGCAGAGAGTGTGGGTGGAGGACCACTCCCCCCTCATACAATGCTCCATGTGCCTCGGCTACGGCCATAGCAGGCGTTTCTGCAAGTCTACCACAGAAAAGTGCAGTCACTGCGGAGAAGGACACAAAAGGAGTGACTGCCCCGAAATGTTGGCAGGCGGTCCTCCAACCTGCTGCAACTGCACAAACGCCAGCATAAAGGACAGTGGCCACAACGCATTCAGTAACGACTGCCCTATCAGAAAGCGATGGGACATGTTGGCGAGATCCGCCATTGCGTATTGCTAAGGGCTTCCAGCAGAAAAAAGGTAACTTTCTTAGAATAAATTACAGGATTTTTTATAGTAAAAAATTTATTAGTTGTCTGCTGGAAACCTCTAGCAAAACAAAAACTTCTCATATTGGATTTTCTGGGCTGGCATCTGTGCCTGAGATTGATGAGCAGGTTCTCTTAAAAAATACAAAGATAAACAATCTGAGGAATTGTTATGCTCAAAACCTTATAGTTTCTGGAATTTGGGTAAAACTCATAGAATTTTTAAGATATAAAAGACGCAAAAATCGTCCTGACACAGACGCCATCGCAGAAGTCCCCTACAAACAAATTAAAATAATCAGACGACTTAATAATTCATACTGTATGAGAATTTATTCTGATTTGCTCTTAAAGGGGACCAAGCCAGCAATCAAGCAAGGTAATATAAGTTTAACAAACTTGACTGCCGACAAAGACCCAAAGTACATCCATAAGAAATTAAAACATTGAAAAATAGAAATAAAGGTGCAATTTACACATATATAATTATTATATATTAGGTAAAACCAACAAAGCAAATAAATAATAAAAGTAAATTAAAAAGGTAATGAAATAATACTGATAAAATATGATAAGCTAATAGGAGCAAAAATAGAATAATATATAAATTCTAGAGTAGCTTAATACATGCAAGTTAGAAATTGAAACTAAATTAAAATATTAAATTAAAACATTACGTAAAACGATTATTAAAAATTGTCAACAGTCCCAATAATACAAAGAAAATAACGAGTGCCAATGTCATCAAAGCAATTAACTTAAGAAATAAAAGAAGCATGGAAAAAGATGGTTCCTCAAAACTGCTATAAGTTCTCTACAAAAAATTGCATAAAGCCACATGTAAACGTAGCATAAACGAAACAAGTAGTTTATAATAGTTAAATAAAATAGTAAATTAGAATGATAAGATAGCTCTTGCAAAATTGTTAAAACTAAAGATAAAACAAGAATTGTAAAATTTAGCATAGAATTTAGGAAATTTATGTAAATAGAAATAAAAATAAGAATGTACGGTCCAGGTCCACGGTCCAGGGAATACATATTTCATTATTCCGTAGACCTGCCCAGGGTGCGCCACGAGGAGGCCAACCGCTAAAGCACCCCAACCTAACCTAACCTAACCTAACCTTTTTTTTTTTTTTATACAGGAAAAAACCCCTTATGGGTACCACCGACCGACGGGGACGATCGGTGGTTATGTCGGACTCGCACCGACTAAAACAACCTGTATGCTCCTCCACGCTGCTGGTGGCGGGAGCAGGGTGCCTTATTTGACCCCACTCCTGCCAGCAGCAACTCTGAACCCCAGAGTGCGCCACCTCTGGGTCGGGGCCTCTCTAAAAGTGGCCCCTCCCTCCGCTGGACGATGCATCGGGAGCACCAGATGCATCGACCGCCTCGGGGACCTTATAAGGAGGGCGTCCGATTAACCCCGTTCGGAACGCCCAGAAGGTCCCCGTTAGGGCGGCATGCGATGGTCTTGGACGAACCACCTGCGCCCGGCTCGCCTGCGGCGGATCGGATCCCGAGACTCGACTTCCCGGACCCGCTCCGCCGCCTCCTTCTGCGAAATGACGTGCTCGCAGAAGGAGGCCATCGCTGCCCACGACCTCTCCCTGTCCACCATGGCACGAACCACAGTGGGCAAGGAGACACGAGCTCCGCCCGCTGAACCGCCCAAGCTGGACAGTCCGCGAGCGTGTGCGACGCCATGTCGGAATCGGCGCCGCACTCGTGGCACTCACCGGACGCTTCGCGCCCGGCCACCCGCCACAGATACCTCCCGAAGCAACCATGTCCGGAAAGCATGTGTCAGGCGGAAGGTGAGGACCCCATGCCTCCTGGCGACCCAGCCCTGGAGAATGGGCTGGATGGCCGAAATCGTCCAGCCTCCTGCACTGGGCGATTCCAGCCGCCGCCTCCATTGGCGGAGGAGCTCATCCTGAGCTTCCCTCCGCCAATCCACCTCTACCACCGCCGAGTCTCCCCCCGATGAACGGGCTTCAACTCTGCGGTGGTAGGCCTGAGCGAGCACCTTGGCCTCCAGGTCCCAGGGAGGGGACCCAGCCAAGGTGCAGGCCGCCTCGCCGGAAATGGTCCGTTAGCCCCGCACGAGTCTGACCGCCATGATCCTCTGCGCTCCCCGCAGCAGAGGCAGGGACACCGCAGTCAGCCGCTCCGCCCACACGGGAGCGCCGTACAGGGCCATAGAGCGGACCACTCCGGCATAAAGGCGCCGGCAGCCTGCATTAGGCCCCCCCAGATTCGGGAGGAGCCTGCTCAGGGCTCCGGCGGTCGCCGTTAGCTTGGGGGCGAGCCGCCGGAAGTGGGCCTCGAACGTCCATCGGCTGTCGAGGAGCAATCCCAGGTACCGTAGAGTACCCGAGATTTCGATGGACGTCCCGCCCACCACCAACCGGGAGCCCACTGGGGGCGCCATCCGAGGCCTGTGGAAGCAAATGGCCTCGGATTTCTCCAAGGCAACCCCCAGTCCCAACCGGCGAATCCGGGCCACAACGTGAGCCGTGGCCGCGGTCGCCAGCACTCGGGCCTCCCGGTGGGTGCTCGCGCGGGCAGTCACGAGGGTGTCGTCTGCGTAACAGAACAGACGCACCCCCGGAAGCATTTGCCCACGCAGCACCCAGTCGTATCCGATGTTCCACAGGAGGGGGCCTAGAACCGACCCCTGTGGAACACCGCACGACATCCTCCGCTCCTTCCACGCACCCCCAGCCGTCGGGTACCTGACAGCGCGGTCAGCCAGATAGTCGCCGACCACACGCTGCAGGTACATGGGGATGCGATGGAAGCGTAGGGCCTCCTTAATCACCCCCCAGGGCAAGGTGTTGAATGCGTTAGCAATGTCCAACGACACCGCCAACACTACCTCGCGCCGGGTTGTCCCCTCCTCCGCCAGAAGTCTCACACCCTCGATACAGTCGAGGGTGGACTTGCCCTGGCGGAATCCGCACTGGAGACGACTGAGGTCGGGCCCTACCTCCTGAAGGTGCTGGACTATGCGGGAAGCTATTATTCGTTCGAGCAGCTTCCCCGCCTCGTCCAGCAAAACGATGGGCCGATACGCGGAGGGTGTATCGGCCGGTCTACCCTCCTTCCTTAGCAGGACCAGTCTCCCCGTTTTCTACCTACGGGGAAAGAGGCCCTGCTCGAGGCAGGCACTGAACGTCGCCCTGAGTCCAGACTCCAATGGACCCAGGGCAAGTGACCAGGCGCGCCCAGGGATGCCGTCGGGGCCAGGGGCGGTATTTTTCGCCTTCATGCGACTCACCGCCCCGGCCAACTCCCACTCCGACACCCCGGCGCACCTGAAACAGTGCCGTCCTCCTCCTCCGGAGGCGCCATACGAGGCGGAACCACCTCGGCCGCCTGCGGGAACAGGGTCTCCACCACGGATTCGAGGAAATCCGGCCGAAGGCTCTCGGTGAGGGGGGGAGCGCGGGCGCGAAGCTTCTTCCGCGCCGCTTTGTACGGCCTCCCCCGTGGATCCCGATTGAGCTCCTCGGCCATCTCCTTGTGGGCCCTGTCCTTAGCCTCGGCGATGGCCACCCGCAAAGTAGCGCGGGCAGCACTATAGGCCTCGTAACGGCGCCTCTCCTCTTCGACGTCGCGTCGCCTACGATGCCTGTAGCGGGATAACCGGTAGCGCACAGCTCTGCACTGGTCACGCAGCTGCGCCAGCTCCTCCGACCACCAGTATACCCCGCATGCCGGCCCTGTGCATCGCACCCTTGGCATGCTGGCGTCGCAAACGAGCGACATCCGCCGCTGCAGGTCCTCGACCTCCGCAGCTACGTCCCCCCCCGTGGGCCCTGCCACCCACGCCTGGACAATTGCAGCCTCGACCAAGAACTCGGGATCCATTTTCTTTATGGACCACCGAGGGGCCCCACTTCTATTAGACCGGGAAGAAGTGGGAGTGGGAGTGGGGCGCGTGGAGACCTCGAACCA
Source organism: Morpho achilles (assembly GCA_947086495.1). Lineage (NCBI taxonomy): Eukaryota > Metazoa > Arthropoda > Insecta > Lepidoptera > Nymphalidae > Morpho > Morpho achilles. The sequence continues at coordinate 67,738 of CAMTZB010000015.1, forward strand.
TACGTACCGATGGTCCGAGAGCGACTCCACGCCCACCATTACCTCCCAATTACTGACACACGGTGACATGGCGGCGTCGACAAAGGTGACGTCGACTTTGGAGCCGCCATTCCATCGCACACATGTGTCAGCATTCCCCCGGTTCATAACGACGAGCCCGGTCGAGGCAAGCCAACTGTCCAGGAACCTCCCCCGGATACACGTAACTGGAGACCCCCACGCAGCGGATTTTGCATTGAGGTCTCCAGCCAGGATCACCTTCTCAGGGCGCAACCTTGTCGAGAACAGCGCATTCGGTGAGAAGAAGACCCCAATCACGAATATGTCTCCGACCCTAGCAGTGACATATCCGTTCCCCCTCACAACGCTCTCCAGGGCAGGGGAGCCAACTGCAGCCCTAGAGGCAATGGCCACATCAACCTAACCTAACCTAACCTAACCTAACCTAACCTAACCTAACCTAACCTAACCAGTCGCGCGCTAAGCCCCGTGCAGGTACGACACGCACAAGTGCCGCGGCTACCCATACAAAGTCCGTAAAATCAGTTTTAGTGGCAAAAGTTTGATTTTATAGTAGTGCTATATATCAAACGAAAGGCAATAAAAAGCGCTACAAAACAGTGAAAACCTCGTGAAATTTGGTGGAAAATTGAGAAAGTTCTCAATACAAAAATATTTTTCCATAGCGGTTTGCCGGACAAATCCGCGTGCGGCCTGTGTTTTATCGCTTTAACACCCAAATTTTAAAGTGCTATCTTGTGTAGTATTAAATGGACTATAATTGTGCAAATTTTTGGATTTTTTGGACTTAAAACAAAATTACAGTAAGTGTTTGTTTACAAAAATTTTTCCTTCAAAAACAGTTTTCGGTTAAAAAATTGTGCCAAAATTAAAGACTTAATTCATTCAAAATTTTAATAGTGTAAAACTCAGTGTGGTGAACTGAAATCAGTTTAAATAAAAATTTTAGGTCATCTAATTAAAAAGATATTCGTGTTTTAAACTTGGTGAAAAAATTAAACATAACTTTTAAAAAGTGATTCCCACTTGGATTCCCAACGCTGGGCGGCTTGCTTGCCTTTATTTAAAAGGGCAGAGTGTCAGCTACCTAGTGTTTTAAGCAGTTCACCGAAAACAGGATGGCCGGCTAATAAACAAGGGTGAGTGCGGTCCCAAAAAGGGATGTCTTGATTTTTACTTTTGATTTCCCCCCTTTTAATATAATTTCGCGGCAGAGATATAATATTATTAGATTCCTTATCTATCCTAGTTGCCTTATGCAAAATTTCAGCCCCGGGAGTCTATTAGTTTTTTATTAAAGTCAAAATCTGTCGAGAGTCGTCCTTCTGACTGACTCCGACATAACGTTGTTTGAGGTGTTTACAATGGGAATTTTTTGTTCAACCGAGTTTTTGACCTGTTCCCGGGGGACTAGGGGGACAAAAATTTGCACATCTCATTTTAAAGACCTCTCCTTCCTGGATATAAACTTTGTTCGGTCCAATTCGGTCCAGGAAAAAACCTCGTGGCCGAAATGGGGTTATTTTACGTGCATATAGGGCGCGGCCCTAAGGCGGTCACGTGGCCGAGAACGTGATGTCAGCATCGTTTTTGGTCAGGCGCGAGTCGGATCAGGCCTATGACGTCACGATTCAATTAATTTGTATGGAGACGGAATCACGCGGCGGTCCCCCCCCGCGGCGCGCCCGCCCCGTGTTGCGTCTTCTCTTCAAGTCGGTAGCGGCCGGTACCTGTGCTCCGACCCGACACCGGGTCCGGATATTCCGTGTATACGAGCATTCGGACCCGATATCGGGTCTTCCATCACCCCCTATTACCCCCACAGGGTGCGACAGAAGTGTCGCAATGTCGCGCGACAGACCTGCGACATGTTTTTCTGTCAACACCCCCCCGTGTACCCAACTCCAATACCCAATATCACCCCCCGCGCCCACTCCCATCCCCAAAACATGCCCCACCTAGTCCCATAGAGAGTAAGTTCTGAATTCCCAAAAAAGTAATCCATCCACATCTCTTGCATCCCCCCATATTTTTGATATCTAAAAACGGATCCCATAGCCCAAAGAGTCCTTCTAAACACCCCCACAAAAATTTTTTGAGTTTCTGTTTTCCCGACCCCGGGAAATAGCGGGAAATGTGCGACCCATGATAGCCCTAAGTAAGTTAAAATAGAATTTTCCAAATTTTAATCCGCCCATATCTTTGGCATCCTAGCATATTTTCAAAATTTAAAAATTGGGTTAGTATCCCAAAAAGTCCTCCTAAAGGCACACATAAAAATTTTTTACTTTAAATTACTCTATTACTTACTTTTTATTAAATTACCTTAGTACCAAGTTACCAACCTTCTGTTAGTAACTATGGTAAAAAATTCGGATTTAGCGCCGCTCTAAAGCGCGGCCCGACTCTGAACTACTACGTAATTTGGGTGGACGTAGTAGTCGGAGTTCGCCACCCGGTTACGCGTAGTACTTTGCCATCTAGTTTATAGATGGCGGTAAATGCGCGAACTGGGATGGTGCAAAATTTTATTTTCAAAATTTAACTATCATGGCTCGCGCACTCCCCAAAAATCCACGGCATGTACCTCCCCTTCCCCCCCCCCCCCCCCCGACCGACCGACCCCCCCTTTTTCGGAGTTTTCCTGCCCAACTCCGGCCTCACTCTCACTTAATGAGGTGAGTATTATATCTTATCATGTTTTCCAAATTATATTCTCCTCCAACTAAAATTAATTTAATTAAAACAATAAACATGACAGACAGACTGACTCAAGACATTCAAAATCGGGCCGCACGACCCCTTCTCTTTGGTGTGCAACACACGAACTTAAGCGTTTGTGACAAACTTTTTGACGGCCTATACACCGTCCAACAAAACGGACACTAAAAATATTGTGCGACAATAAACTTTTACTAGACAAGACAGTATTATTGTCTATCTTTTTTATTCTTAAGACCCGCGACAGCTTTTTACACTGTCCGCGTATATATTACTACTGACGAGGTAGCTATCTACACTGCCTTTTAAGAAAACCAGACGAAACTTCCTTTGACAATCAACACAATGTTTGGGATCCGGACCCCTTTGAAAAAACCCACCAACCAAGGTGGTAAATCACCTCAGAGCTCTGTTGAACCGAAAGCTGGACCTTCTGTCTCTTCAGCAGCTTTGACGAGGGTAAGGAGGAGTATCGGAGAAGATGAAAGCGGAAAACGGGGATCGGAAAAAAAACCTTCCGTCCCCTCACCCACCTACTCCCCGCGACGAAACGAAGATGAGTCAAGACTCACAATAGAATCCCTCAGAGAAGCAGACAGTAAAATCAGGTCAAAAGAAGCCAATGGAGCAATAAAACAAATAAAAACGCTCCTAAACAACTCAAGGAACTTGAAGCGAGAAATAAAAGGCGACATTGAAGATCAATTAAATTATTTAAAGGAGATTGTGAGGATATCCGAAGAGAAACTACTGTATGTGGAAACACAGTTAAAAATCTTCAAAGAAAGCAAGGAACCCCCACGAAGAAGCGTTGCTGAAGTAGGCTCGGAAGGAATAATGGAAATAACGTCGTCCTTACTTAAAATAATTGAGAATATTGGTTTGATAGACCAAAATATAGAACTCACAAAGGAGATTAAGGAGGGACTGATAGAACAAAATAACCTTGTAAAAACACATATGAGTCACACAGCAGAGATCAAAGAAGAAGTGGGAAAATTGCGAAAAGAGCATGCATCTTTAGCAACACATAATGCGAAGCACACCTTGGAAATAAAAGAAGAAGTAGGTAAACATAGCAAGGAGCACTCCACCCTTATCCGTGAAAATACACAGCATACCCTCGACCTCAAACTAGAACTGGAGAAAAAGAAAGGCGAACAAGATAGCGTTACACCCACGTACGCAAGTGTCGTGGCGAAAGCAGCCGAAAAACGCAAGATACCGACACTCCATTCAGTGGCGATCTCATCGAAAGACGAGATGAAGTCGGGGGAGCAAATCCTTACCGAACTAAGAGGTATACTAAGAGCAAAGGAGGACGGAATAAAGGTGGAAAATGTGAGAAAAGCGAATCACCGAAAAGTTATTCTTGGGTGTCGTTCCAAAGAAGAGAGGACGAAAGTAGCGGAAAAAATTAAATCGGCCGGTGGAAACCTCGTTGTGGAGGATATACAAAATAAGGATCCGCTCATCGTGCTGAAAGATGTCCTGTCCTATAATAAGGATGAGGACATTATCACCGCACTGAGGAACCAGAACGACGAGGCTTTCAAAAATATCACAGAAGGGGACAATAGGCTAGAAGTGAAATACAGGCGACGTGCAAGAAACCCTTTTACCAGTCATGTTGTGCTGAAAGTTTCACCCAAGCTGTACAACACCTTCGTAACCTCCGGAGTGGCATACATTGACTTTCAGAGGGTCAGAGTGGAGGACCAGACACCACTTGTGCAGTGTTCCCGGTGTTTAGGCTACGGCCACACAAGGAAATACTGTACAGATGAAGAAGAGACATGTAGCCACTGCGGGGGTCCGCATAGGAAGACCGAGTGCGAGCAGGCTTGTGTGGGCGTGGAACCTACGTGCTGCAACTGCAAAAGGGTTAAACTGCCTGAAATGACACATAATGCCTTCAGCGACGAGTGCCCAGTTCGGCAAAAATGGGATATGTTGGCCAGGGCAACAATAGCATACTGCTAAAGGCGCCCCGGGCAACAAGAATAGCACAGCAAATAAAAAGACATTTGGACTTTAAGTATACAGTGCAGGAAGCAATGGCGATACTCCGGCACATGTTTGCTAAGGAGCATTAATACTGAGACTATTAGACCTAGCAAATAAAGCGGACAATGTCTCCATTGTCATGTGAATACAATAGTTATTTCCAAGTAGGTTTAAAATAAAGTATTAAATAGATTAAGTCTGTAAATAAATAGTAGTAATAAAAGAATAGTCCCTAAGTATAATTTTATACTATTGAGGGAGTATGTCGTAAAATGTATATAGTTAAAAATATTATATAGGAAATAAATATAGTATAGACATTCCGAAATAAGTTAGCCGAAGAAATATAAAGATACAAACTAGTTGTAACAATGCCTAATAGTAATGCTATCATCATTTAAATATATAAATGTGGTAACATTAATAGTAGATATTTAAAATAGGGTAAATAAGCAAAAAGTAAATACAAATAGTAGCTGGATATAAGTCGAACCTTAGTTTAGAACTTAAGTATTTGAACATTAGTCGAAAGTAACGTAAATCTGAGACAAACAATACACGTCCTTCATGATACAAGTTGCTAAAATAAAGTCAATAAATTGTTATAATAATTACAAATAGAATACACAAATTTTGAAATTATATATTAGTAGTTGAGTACGAACACAAGTTAAATGTAATGCAAATTTTAGATAAATAATAATATGTCCTTAACAATAATCGTCCTTAAAATAAAGTCTTATTGTTAAAAATAAGATAGTTACATTAAAAAAAAAACATAGTACAAATAGTATTGTAAACAAAAAATTGTAACAATAGTCGTAAGATTAAATATTGTAAGAAACATTGTAATACCCATTCAGGGTAAAACAAAAAACATAAAATATATAAAAATATTGTCGCCTTACAAGGGCCTTGATCAAGTCAGGGGAAGTGGGAATTTTAAAAAAAAAAAAAACCTAACCTAACCTAACCTAACCTAACCTTTTTTTTTTTTTTTTTTTTATACAGGAAAAAACCCCTTATGGGTACCACCGACCGACGGGGACGATCGGTGGTTATGTCGGACTCGCACCGACTAAAACAACCTGTATGCTCCACCACGCTGCTGGTGGCGGGTATAGGGTACCCATGAAGACATGCCCCCCATCCCCGCCAGCAGCAACTCTGTACCCCAGAGTGCGCCACCTCTGTGTCGGGGCCTCTCTAAAAGTGGCCCCTCCCTCCGCTGGACGATGCATCGGGAGCACCAGATGCATCGAACGCCTCGGGGACCTTATAAGGAGGGCGTCCGATTAACCCCGTTCGGAACGCCCAGAAGGTCCCCGTTAGGGCGGCATGCGATGGTCTTGGACGAGTCGCCTGCGCCCGGCTCGCCTGCGGCGGATCGGATCCAAGGACTCGACTTCCCGGATCCGCTCCGCCGCCTCCTTCCGCGAGATGACGTGCTCGCAGAAGGAGGCCATCACTGCCCACGATCGCTCCCTGTCCACCATGGCACGAACCACAGTGGGCAGGGAGAGGTCGTGCCCCACCTGTGCCACGAGTTCCGCCCGCTGAACCGCCCAAGCTGGACAGTCCGTGAGCGTGTGCAGCGCCGTGTCAGAATCGGCGCCGCACTCGTGGCACTCACCGGACGCTTCGCGCCCGGCCACCCGCCACAGATACCTCCCGAAGCAACCATGTCCGGAAAGCATCTGTGTCAGGCGGAAGGTGAGGACCCCATGCCTCCTGGCGACCCAGCCCTGGAGAATGGGCTGGATGGCCGAAATCGTCCAGGCTCCTGCACTGGGCGATTCCAGCCGCCGCCTCCACTGGCGAAGGAGATCCTCCTGAGCTGCCCTCCGCCAGTCCACCTCTACCGCCGCTGAGTCTCCCCCCGGTGAACGGGCTTCAACTCTGCGGCGGTAGGCCTGAGCTAGCACCTTGGCCTCTAGGTCCCACGGAGGGGACCCAGCCAAGGCGCAGGCCGCCTCGCCGGAGATGGTCCGGTAGCCCCGCACAAGTCTAACCGCCATGACCCTCTGCGCCCTACGCAGCAGGGGCACGAATCTGGCGGTCAGCCGCTCCGCCCATACGGGAGCGCCGTACAGGGCCATCGACCTAACCACCCCGGCGTATAGGCGCCGGCAGCCTGCATTAGGCCCTCCCAAATTCGGGAGGAGCCTGCCCAGGGCTCCGGCGGTCGCCGTTAGCTTGGGGGCGACCCACCGGAAGTGGGCCTCGAACGTCCATCGGCTGTCGAGGAGCAATCCCAGGTACTGTAGTGTACCCGAGATTTCGATGGACGTCCCGCCCACCAACAACCGGGAGCCCACTGGGGGCGCCATCCGAGGCCTGTGGAAGCAAATGGCCTCGGATTTCTCCAAGGCCACCCCCAGTCCCAACCGGCGAATCCGGGCTACAACGTGAGCTGTGGCCGCGGTCGCCAGCACTCGGGCTTCCCGGTGGGTGCTCGCGCGGGCAGTCACGAGGGTGTCGTCTGCGTAACAGAACAGACGCACCCCCGGAAGCATTTGCCCGCGCAGCACCCAGTCGTAACTGATGTTCCACAGGAGGGGGCCAAGAACCGACCCCTGTGGAACACCGCACGACATCCTCCGCTCCTTCCACGCACCCCCAGCCGTCGGGTACCTGACAGCGCGGTCAGACAGATAGTCGCCGACCACACGCTGCAGGTACATGGGGATGCGGTGGAACCGTAGGGCCTCCTTTATCACTCCCCAGGGCAAGGTGTTGAATGCGTTAGCGATGTCCAACGACACCGCCAACACCACCTCGCGCCGGGTTGTCGCCTCCTCCGCCAGAAGTCTCACACCCTCGATACAGTCGAGGGTGGACTTGCCCTGGCGGAATCCGCACTGGAGACGACTGAGGTCAGGCCCCACCTCCCGGAGGTGCTGGACTATGCGGGAAGCTATGACGCGTTCAAGCAGCTTCCCCGCTTCGTCCAGCAAGACAATGGGCCGATACGCGGAGGGTGTATCGGCCGGTCTTCCCTCCTTCCTGAGCAGGACTAGTCTCCCCGTCTTCCACCTACGGGGAAAGAGGCCCTGCTCGAGGCAGGCACTGAACGTCGCCCTGAGTCCAGACTCTAACGGACCCAGGGCAAGAGACCAGGCGCGCCCAGGGATGCCGTCAGGGCCAGGAGCGGTATTTTTCGCTTTCATGCGACTCACCGCCCCGGCCAACTCCCACTCCGACACCCCTGGCGCACCTGACCCAGTGCCATCCTCCTCCTCGAGAGGCGCCATACGAGGCGGCTCCACTCGGCTCCCTGCGGGAACAGGGCTTCCACCACGGATTCAAGGGAATCCGGCCGAAGGCTCTCGGTGAGGGGGGGGCGCGGGCACGAAGTTTCCTCCGCGCCGCTTTATACGGCCTCCCCCACGGATCCCGATTGAGCTCTTCGGCCATCTCCCTGTGGGCCCTGTCCTTAGCCTCGGCGATCGCCGTCCGCAAGGAGGCGCGGACAGCCCGATAAGCCTCGTAACGGCGCCTCTCCTCTTCGACGTCGCGTCGTCTACGACGCCTGTACCGAGTGTACTGGCGGCGCACGGCCACGCACTGATCGCGCAGCCGCGCCAGCTCCTCCGACCACCAGTACACCCCGCGTGCCGGCCCTGTGCTTCGCACCCTCGGCATGCTGGCGTCGCAGATGAGCGACATCCGCCGCTGGAGGTCCTCGACCTCCGCGGCAACCTCCCCACCCGTGGACCCAGCGGCCCACGCCTGGACGATTGCGGCCTCGACGAGGAACTCGGGATCCATTTTCCTGACGGACCACCGAGGGCCATCATCTCTTCCCGACCGAGGGGAAATGGGAGCATGGCGTGCGGCCACCTCGAACCATATATATCGATGGTCCGAGAGTGACTCCGCACCCACAATTACCTCCCAATTTCTGACACATGGTGACATGGCGGCGTCGACAAAGGTAACGTCGACTTTGGAGCCGCCATTCCATCGCACACATGTGTCAGCCGTCCCTCGGTTCATGACGGCCATCCCAGTCGAGGCCAACCAACCGTCCAGAAACCTCCCTCTCACGTCCGTGACCGGAGACCCCCACGCGGCGGATTTGGCGTTGAGGTCACCGGCCAGGACCACCTTGCCGGGGCGTAACCTATTCACCAGGTCTCCGACTTCAGCCATAAAAAGCTCGAAGTCGGAAAACGGTCTATTCGGTGAAAAGTACGCCCCGATGACGGATACGTCTCCAATCTTAGCGGAGACGTACCCGCGCCCCCTCACCACGCGCTCCAGAGCCGGGGAACCAACTGCGAATCTGGACGCGATGGCTACATCCCCCGCACGGTCTCCGACCCACTCCTCGCCCGACGGGACGAAAAGGGGCTCGGAGATCACAGCCACGTGCACCATACGCTCCGCCAGGGTCTGGAAGATTAGGTCCTGGGCCCTGCCGGAGCGCATGATGTTCGCCTGGAGGAATCTGATGGAGGCCATTAATTAGCGACCTCCATTGGATCCTCCCTAACCCGGCTCGTTGTGGGCTGAGCCGGGCCGGCGGTAGGTGGCGAGGGGACCCTCGGGCCATCACCCCCCCTATTCCTCCTCTTTGGAGCGGACGGTGCCTTACACTGTCCACTCCCCGCCCGATGGTCGGCCTTTAATCCCGCTCGTTCGCAGCTCCCACAATGCGGAGCTGCCGAGCAGGATCGGGCCTTGTGGCCGTTTTGACCGCAGCGATAACATTCGCCGCTGCGTTCAATAGCCGAAGAGCACTCGGCTCTTAAGTGCCCCTTCTCAAGGCACTTATAGCAGCGCTGCGGGCGGGCTTCGAGCAACTGGACCCGAGCCGAGACCCAGCCCACCAGCAGCCTGCCAGCCGCCACCATCTTCTTAGCCACCGCGACAGGGACCCTAAGCCACAAAGAGCCCAAAGCCTTCCCTGTCCTACGAATCACCCCGGTCTGTACGTCGTGAGTGGAACACTCACCGACCCGGGTGACGGCGATGACTACGTCCTCTTCGGTGGCGGCATCGTCCAAGCCCACGATGCGAATTTCTTCAGTTTTCGTGGGCGTGGACACACGTACTGCCGGCTCGTCAGAGAAAAACTCTCTGAGCCGGCCGGCCAGGGCACTCGCCTTTTCTGCCTTTTGGGGCCCGAATATTTCGTACATCCGAGCCCCCGTCGCCGCTTTCTTCAGGCGCATGCCGACATCCAGACCCAGGTCATCGATTTTCACACCTCGAGTGGCCCGGGTCAATATGTCGGCATATGTTAGGCCTTTTTCGGCTGCCTCCTCCCCCAAGGTCACCACGACTGCAGCCGAGCGTGGAGTCTGGAGTTTCCTCCCCCCTTGCTTCGGCTGCGCTTTGGTCGTGGCGACAACAGGCACTGCCTGTATAGGCGGCGCCTTCTTCTTCTTTGTACCCCTCCTCGCTACCACATTCCACCCTTCACTCATGGAGGCGGGTGCTGGCGGCAACGGGCGGGGCTCAGGTCGTTTCTCCACAACCTTTCCCTTCTTCTTTGTGTTCTTCTTCTTTTTCGGCTGGTTGGCCCCTCCGCTGTTGTCAGCAGCTGGGTCAACCACCCGAATCGCCGTTTTCTTTAGCGGTCGTGGAGGTCCCTGCGATCGTGCTGCGACAATCGCAACCGCAGAACTCTTCTCTTGTCTTGTCCTTGTTTCCGCCGCTGCATTTCTTTTATCCGCGGCTAGCGGAGGGCGGAGTCTTGGCTCCGGAGGCAATCGACTTTCCATATTGTCCAGTCGAGCCGAGAACATATTACGGAGCCTGACAATCTCCTCCTCAACTGTCAGGCTCTTCTCAGGCTGACGGACTGGCGGAACAACCACGTTCCCAGAAGACCCCATATTGGCAGAGGTGATCATCTCTTTTAACGTGGCGATCTCCACAGAGAGATTATTTATCACCCCTGCCAACCTGGCGTTTTCAGCCCTCAAAATTCGGACCTCTTCTGACGATGTTCGCTTTAAGAGGACTTTGACCGCCTCCTCCACGCATTCAGCGACCGAGTTAAGAGCTCCTCGGCACCTACCATTTAGGTTTTTCGACTTACCCAAAGTCAGCCGCATCTTTTTCATATTCTGGGTGAGCACGTCACAAACACGTGTCGTGTCAGCCATGTCCAATGACTCCGGATTTTCAGAATTGATAGGCCCACTTTTGGACCTAGTCGAACCGGAATTCCAGGAGTCCTCCGCCGGCGCCAACCTGGTTCTTCGGCCACTTGGCTCAACTTCACCAACGTCCACATCGTCCTTGAGAAACTCGTGACGCCGAACAGCGTCACGGGCCTCCTGAAGACCCATTTGAGAGCCCCACACATGGGTCCTGGTATCCGCCTTTTTGGCGTCCAGGTCACGCGTTTTGGTGGAACCCTCGCATTCAGCCCACAGCCGTTTCTTAGATCGGGTACGATTTTTGATGCCGTCTAAGTTTTCTTCTGATGCACACCTCGACATGTCCAGGGAGGTGTACGATCCTGCACTAGCACTTCGAGTGCTGATAGTCCTCTCTTTTTTATTGCGTGTCGTATCACGCCTAGCCTCTACTGAATCCGCAGAAACACCGGCATAGCTGGTCTCAATTTCGCAGATCTCTACTCCTCCATCTCCACAAGCACTGGTTGCCCCCCCAGATACGATGGGGCGACCGAGGCCAGTATTGCACGGCACCCGCAAAATTAAATTCGCGGAATGCGATGAAACACTGGTCTCGGTGAGGGATTCCCCGGATGATCCGGGACCCTCCTGGGTAGTTATTACTTTACGTTTGTCCATTGCTCATTATTTTTGATTTGGTTACCCTTACGACCGAACTCCCATCGGCCATTCATCTTGTCGGCGGGTATGACCTTAAGATTGGGTGAGGCCCTCGCGACTGGATTCCCCCCAGCCACTCATCCCCTCGGCGAACCTAACCTAACCTAACCTAACCTAACCTAACCTAACCTAACCTAACCTAACCTAACCTAACCTAACCTAACCTAACCTAACCTAACCCAGTACGCACTCAGATACGGTCGCGAACAGCCACAAAACCGCACGCTCTTGGTTTGAAAATTCATTATCTCCGGAAGTACGGATCCGATCTCTTTGAAATAAGTGTCAAAATGTGCGCATTAGTGCTTTCTCTAAAGTGACACATCACAACAGTATCGGACGACAGTGATTAAAAAGTGAGAGGTGAAAAACATCCCTTTTTTAAGGTTAATTTCGTAAAATTAGGCAGTTTATCTGTGCTAGTGCAGAGAATAGTGTAGTGTGCGTGAAACATCAAACGCCATCAGATAGAGCCGGGTTGGCTCTATTACCGAGATATTTTTCCGCGGTGGAAAACAATAGTTTTCCTGCGAAAAATAAGGTTTTTCACAAACGAGCACGTGCTTTTTTCACCACGTGCTCACTGAAGGAGAAGAGAGAAAAATCTGAAATTCACGGACAAGAAAGGTACTATCTTCACAAAGCTTTTGGCATCAAGAAAGAAATTTTTGGACATTTAGTTTTTGAAAAAAGTAAAATTAAATGAAAAAACTTTAAACATTAATAACTTTTAAAATAGCTCTTTGATCTATAGTTTTTAAATTGTTAATTGTTGCGCGCTAAGACCGTCTGAGTGTATACAAAATTTAAAAAAAATTTATTGACTAAATTTGGAGATATAAGCAAAAAGTGCAAAAATCGGTCCCCACAGTCTCCTGAAAAATTTTTCTATGAAAATAATTTGTTTTATTATTTCTATAGATAATCCTTTATTTTAGGTATATTTTAGTGCTTTTAGCATAATTTTAAGATTAACGGTTCCGAAGATATTGAATTTTATGTAAATTTATTAAAATTAATTAAAAATCATAGGAAAAATAAATTTCGAAGTATACCATTAGTTTCAGAATAGTGTTTTGAGTCCTTTAGACCCAAAACAAAATTAAGATTGCTCTTAAATTAAGGAATTTCTCTTTTTCCGAAATTTTTATATTTTTTGCGGAAACTTCAAATCGTAATAACTTCAGAACCGTACAGCGTACAAGGATCGGATTTTCACTGTAGTGGTTGAAAAAATTATTTTGTTACATTAAGTAAAAAATTTTGGTGAAATTTGCACTTTAAAATTTTCGATAAAATTACCATAAAAGGAGTAAACTTTAGGTGAAGCCACACAGCCTGCAAAAAGTCCGAGACTTCTACGACAAAGGGTTGCGGAGATATAGTCTTTTTAAAATTGACTTTGACATTACGGCGGCCATATTGGCAAATTTTGGTAGGTTATAACTTCTAAACGGTTTGACTTAGAGACTTGGGGTTTTCGGTTTTGGGCAACTCAAATAATAAACTTTCTATCTTACAAGTTTTGGCTCAATTGGAGGCCATCTTTTTTGGGGGCCCCAAAAAGGGCGTCATCGCATAGAGGCAAAAAAGCTGAGCCCAAAAAACCCAAACACCGAGACTCTACGACCCATAGGTTCCGAGTTGTAGGCTTTTGAAAATTGGGTCTGACAACTCCGACGCCATCTTGGAAAACTTAGAACGCTTGTAACTTTGGACCCTTTGGTCGTGGAGCATCGGGGTTTTCACTAGTGACGTTAGCTAGCAACGAGCCATCCGATAGTTTCCCTTCCAGTGGCTTTTGACACTTTACGAAAATCGAAGGTCAAAGACTTACCCATCGGATAGATCTCGCCGAGCTTAATTCGGGAAGCCAAAACTCGAGAAATTTGGCCCAGTAGTTACTGAGAAACGGCAAATTCCGCAAATTTGAGACGCCATCTTGGAAAAACGGAATTTGTCGTAGCTCCTGAACCCGGGGACGTAGAACACTGAGATTGGTATCATTGAAAAGGGCTCGGGGAGACCAATTCGACTATCTTATTAGACCGACTCTACATAGAGTCAGAAAAAATTTTCGACTCTACTTTTTTGGTAGTTGTTCTTAGAAGGCTATTTTAGTCTGACAGCCAACTGTTGACATAGCTCTACCTATATTTAGGAGAGTTATTAGAACTTAAGAAGATTTTAAGGAAACTTAATTAAATTTTATTATTTACTTAACGTTGACGCATACCTCCACAAAATGTTTCCGAGAACACCCGTTAAGCCGACTGACAAGGGCAGTGCATTGCCCATGGGTAGAAATAAAACATTTAGTATTGCTCGACGCAGCTTAGAAGGGCAAGAAGATTCTCCGAAGGGAACGACGCAGGAGATAGAGCCTGTTATTCAACAGGGCGCTAACATGTCGACGACGCAGGCAGGACCTGCAAGGAAAGATATCTCTAAGAAAGCCTCTAGAGGAGCCCCGAAAGAAAAAACTCCATCAAAACCGCAATACGAAAATCGTATGGCGGAAGTAAAGGAGCTTAAAAGAAAAATTCTTGAAGGTATGGAGGAATCACGAAACATAAGAGGCGACATAAGAGAGACAGTTAAAATAAATACCGAACGAATCTACGAACTATATAAAAGTGCGGAAGAGGAGATAGAGAGATTGAAAGTATGCAAGAGAACGGATGCATCCTCGACAATCGACCTAACGGTCAGCGCACCAAACCCCTACGATGAACCCATCAAGAAAATTCAGGAGATAGTGAGGGAGCACTCCCTTATGCTGGCTGAAAGTGGTCGTAAAATGGACCAGCTGAACCACACCATTGATGTACACAGGACCTTCCTTGAGAAACCTGCTACCTACGCGAGTGTGGTGGCGACAGGAATTGGCGCCGACTTACAACCAAGGCGTAGTGCACTGCACTCGGTAGTGGTTGCGTCAAAAGACGAAACACACTCAGGAGAAGAGGTCCTTGAAAAGTTGAGGAAAGCAATAAATGCTAAAGAAGGCTGGGTCAAGATCGAAAGGGTCAGAAAGGCAAAGGACCAAAAAGTAATATTAGGATTTAGCACGACAGGGGAAAGGGATAAGGTTAAAGAAAGATTGGCGAAGGAAGGAGCTGACCTTACCGTCGAGGAGGTCAAAAACAAGGACCCGCTCCTGATAATTAAAGAAGTGCTTTCGGTAAACACTGACGACGAAATCCTTAAAGCACTGAAGAATCAAAACCGGGATATTTTTGGCCCCCGTGACGGTGAGGAAGATAGACTGATGATTAAATATAGAAGGAGAGCGAGGAACCCCCACACTAATCATGTCGTGGTGAGTGTGACGCCTCAAGTGTGGCAGAGAGCAGTCAGAATTGGCTACATACACATGCAGCGGGTGAAGATCGAGGACCAGTCACCACTGGTCCAGTGCTCCCGATGTCTGGCGTACGGGCATGGCCGACGCTTCTGTAAAGAAGCAATCGACCTGTGCAGCCATTGCGGCGGGCCACATCTCAAGAAAGAATGTCCGGAGTTCGCTGTAAACCCGCCCTCATGCAAGAACTGCCAAAGGGCCAAGAAAGACAACCGAGAGCACAATGCCTTCAGCCGTGACTGCCCAGTTAGAATAAAGTGGGATACTATAGCAAGGTCGACTGTAGCATATTGCTAAAGTTGCCTCAGGCGAAAACTACCTTATGCTGCAGTCGAACTTGCAACGAAAAAAGCTCGCCACGTACGAACTTCTTCTAGAGGCTGAAAAACGTAAAGCTGCCATAGCCCTCATCCAGGAACCTTATGTAGGAGCGAATAAGATAATGAGGGGCTACAAAGGAGTTAGAATTTACCAGAGCACAGGTATGGAAGAAGGAACTGTCAAAGCAGCAATAGCTGTCTTTGACCAGGACCTCAATATCGTGCAATTCCCGAAACTCACCACTAAAAACATCGTAGTGGTGGGAATCCATACCAGAGCATGGAAGATGGCCGTAATATCTTACTACTTTGAGCCCGATCAACCTATCCGGGAAAAACTGGAATACCTGAAGAGGGTAGTAAAAGATCTAGAGTATAAGTATGTTCTAATAGGCGGAGATGCAAACGCCAAAAGCATATGGTGGGGTAGCCCAAAAACTGACAGCAGAGGAGATGAAATGGCAGGTGCTCTAAATGAAATGGGTCTCAACATACTGAACGTAGGAAACCTACCAACCTTTGATACAATTAGGGGAGGTCAACGTTACAAAAGCTATGTCGACATAACAGCCTGTTCAGCGGAAATATTGCGACTTGTGGAGGATTGGAAAGTAGACGAAGAACTTACTGGCTCGGACCACAATGGCATTGCATTTAAAATCAGACTCCAAAAATCGAAAGGTATTAGAATAAACAGAACCACCAGAAAATTTAACACTAAAAATGCAAACTGGGAAAAATTCACAAATACACTTAGACAATTGAAAATAGAAAATAATATTAACATAATAGAAATTCAAAAAATAGATAAAATAGAACAAATAGATGAAACTGTGAATAAAATAACCGAAATCGTAAATAAAACCTGTTTGGCAATACTACCTAAGAAAAAATTAAAAGACCAAATTGCAGTGCCGTGGTGGTCCGAGAAGTTAGCAAAGCTAAAGAAAGAAGTTGCCACAAAAAAGCGCAGAATAAGAAACGCCGCTGAAGTTCGAAGATCAAAGGTTGTTGAGGAGTACCTGAAACAAAAGGAAATATACGAGACCGAAACAGTCAAGGCACAAACAACAAGCTGGAAGGAGTTCTGCGGGAAACAAGATAGAGAGGGGATCTGGGAGGGGATCTATAGAGTTATAGGGAGGACAACGAACAGGGTTGAGGACTTACCATTGGAAAAGGAGGGAAAGGTACTAGATGCGAGAGGGTCGGCGGAGTTGCTGGCGGATACCTTCTATCCCAAAGATGCTGAGGAAAATGATACAGCAATACAGCAGGAAACTAGAAGGAAAGCGCAGAGAGCAAATGACGGGGAACAAGATAATACTTGGGACCCGCCATTTACTGTTGCAGAATTAATCCGCGCAACTAAATCCTTCAACCCAAAGAAGGCGCCGGGAGTTGAGGGATTTACGGCCGATATCTGCGCTAAAATGATCCAGGACGACCCGGAACTCTTTTTAAAATTATTAAATAAGTGCCTCGAACACTTTTATTTCCCTAAGCATGGAAAGAAGCTACCGTTGTGGCACTCAGAAAACCTGGGAAACCAGACTACTCCTCCCCAAAAGCTTACAGGCCCATCGGACTATTGCCAATATTAGGAAAAATATATGAGAAGATGTTGGTGGCCCGACTCAAGTTTTACCTTTTGCCAAAAATGAGCACACGCCAATATGGGTTCATGCCACAAAGGAGTACCGAAGACGCCCTCTATACCCTCATGCAACACATCCGGAGCAAACTCAAAGAAAAGAAAATTGTCGCATTAGTATCGTTGGATATAGAAGGGGCCTTCGATAACGCCTGGTGGCCGGCAATCAAAGTGCGTTTGGCAGAAGAAAAGTGTCCATTAAACTTGAGACGGGTCATTAGCAGCTACCTGAAAGATCGAAAAGTCCGTGTGAGATATTTGGGAGAGGAGTATGTGAAGAGTACCAATAAGGGTTGCGTACAGGGATCTATTGGCGGACCCATTCTCTGGAATCTCATCCTCGATCCTCTCCTAAAGGGACTATCGGGAAAAGGACATTATTGTCAAGCATTCGCAGATGATGTTATATTGCTGTTCGACGGTGAAACCGCACTAGACATAGAAAGACGAGCAAATGCTGCGCTTGAATATGTTCAGGAGTGGGGTGCAGTAAACAAGCTACGTTTCGCCCCCAACAAAACGAGTGCGGTGATAATAACGAATAAGCTCAAATACGACACCCCACGCCTGAACATGAAAGGCATTGAAATTAAAACTACTCAAGAAGTCAAAATCTTAGGAGTCACCATCGACAGCAAGCTAACCTTCAACACACATGTTAGCAACGTAAGCAAAAAAGCCTTAAACATATACAAACAACTCTCAAGAGCCGCTAAGGTAAGTTGGGGATTAAACTCCGATATAATAAAAACAATTTATGTAGCAGTTATAGAACCAATTATTCTGTACGCAGCTAGCGTATGGGCCCCAGCAGCAAACAAGCTGGGTATCCAAAAGACTCTCGGTGTAGTCCAGCGTGGAATTGCCCAAAAAATATGCCGAGCCTACCGCACGGTCTCCTTGAACTCAGCACTTATATTGGCTGGCATACTCCCACTCGACCTTCGCGTTCGAGAGATGGCTTTACTATATGAAGCAAAGAGGGGAGTACCCCAGCCGTCGCTGGGGGACAGAGAGATTGAGCGGATGGCATCGGCGCTGGAAAATCCACATCCAGCCGAGTACGTGAATATCGACGTTTTGAACCTGGTAGACCGAGAACAACAATACGGTGGTGAACCTGAAATCCGTATATTCACAGATGGGAGCAAGATTGACGGCAAGGTGGGTGCAGCTGTTTCCATTTGGAAAGGGGGCACAGAAGCTAAAGCCGTCAAGCTTGCTCTCTCAGACCACTGTACGGTCTATCAGGCTGAACTGTTAGCAATCTGTAGGGCCAGCATTGAGACAACAAAATACAGCGCTGGAACATTTGGTATATTAAGTGACTCTATGGCAGCCCTCCAAACAGTGAAAAACCCAAGTTGCCTCCACCCCCTAGCAGTAGAAACTAGACGGAATCTTAAAATGGCATTCCACCAGGGCAAAGATGTCACTCTGTCCTGGGTAAAAGCACATGTGGGGCTGGAAGGCAACGAGAGAGCGGATGTTTTGGCTAAAGAGGCTGCCAGGAAATTAAAAACAAGGCGAAACTATAGTCACTGCCCGGTTTCATTCGTCAAGCCAAGCATTAGAATGGCGACGATTGACGAATGGAACCAAAGATATACTACAGGTGCTACAGCCGCGGTAACAAAGCTCTTTTTCCCGGATGCGCGAGCTGCGTACAGAATAATAGGCAAAATTAAAATCGATCGGTACATAGCTCAAGTGATGACAGGGCATGGTGGATTCTCCGAATACCTGGCTCGCTTCAAGTGTAAGGAGAACCCATCATGCATCTGTAACTCAGATATACCAGAAACGGTGGTACACATATTATGCGAATGCCCAGCAAATGATGTCGAGCGTTTCAACCTTGAACAAATACTAGAGACAAAATTAGAAGCTAGCAACTTGTGCAAAGTGATAGCCAGTAAACAAAAAATGATTTTCTTGGACTATTGCGTAAAAATAGCCAAAATTGTAAACCTGCGAAATAAAACTTAAATATAGAAAAGCAATTAATACTAGGATTAATATCTTAAGTATATTATGTAAATTAGTATAACAGTAGCCATGTCTAATAATAAAATAGTCCTTAAAATTAAATTTTATACATATATCTATAGATTAATTAAATAATATATACATATATAAATATAAGTAAAAATGTAAACCAGTAGCTTTGTTAAAATACCGCTATTACCTTGTAAATTTATCATCTTTAGATTGTAAGAATCATGTAAACTAGATAATATAAGAACCATTGTGAAGTTCAATAAAATAAAATGTAAATACGTTATTACCCGACAGACCTAAGTAAATAGGATAGAGTAGCTATAGGCGGGAGTCCCACCCGCAGGAACGAAAGTGATGTATGATAGAAAGAATAAGAATGCTGAATGAAAGTATGAACAAATGCGAGAACTAGTATGACTGAGATTAGAAAACACCTGTAAATAATAGGCTCCGATTACGTTGGAGGTAGAAGTAAAAAAAAAAAAAAATAAAAAAAAAAACCTAACCTAACCTAACCTAACCTAACCTAACCTAACCTAACCTTTTTTTTTTTTTTTTATACAGGAAAAACCCCCTTATGGGTACCACCGACCGACGGGGACGATCGGTGGTTATGTCGGACTCGCACCGACTAAAACAACCTGTATGCTCCTCCACGCTGCTGGTGGCGGGAGCAGGGTGCCTTATTTGACCCCACTCCTGCCAGCAGCAACTCTGAACCCCAGAGTGCGCCACCTCTGGGTCGGGGCCTCTCTAAAAGTGGCCCCTCCCTCCGCTGGACGATGCATCGGGAGCACCAGATGCATCGACCGCCTCGGGGACCTTATAAGGAGGGCGTCCGATTCAACCCCGTTCGGAACGCCCAGAAGGTCCCCGTTAGGGCGGCATGCGATGGTCTTGGACAAACCGCCTGCGCCCGGCTCGTCTGCGGCGGATTGGATCCCGAGACTCGACTTCCCGGACCCGCTCCGCCGCCTCCTTCTGCGAAATGACGTGCTCGCAGAAGGAGGCCATCGCTGCCCACGACCTCTCCCTGTCCACCATGGCACGAACCACAGTGGGCAAGGAGAGGTCGCGCCCCACCTGTGCCACGAGCTCCCCCCTCTGAACCGCCCAAGCTGGACAGTCCGCGATTGTGTGCGACGCCGTGTCGGAATCGGCGCCGCACTCGTGGCACTCACCGGACGCTTCGCGCCCGGCCACCCGCCACAGATACCTCCCGAAGCAACCATGTCCGGAAAGCATCTGTGTCAGGCGGAAGGTGAGGACCCCATGCCTCCTGGCGACCCAGCCCTGGAGAATGGGCTGGATGACCGAAATCGTCCAGCCTCCTGCACTGGGCGATTCCAGCCGCCGCCTCCATTGGCGGAGGAGCTCATCCTGAGCTTCCCTCCGCCAATCCACCTCTACCACCGCCGAGTCTCCCCCCGATGAACGGGCTTCAACTCTGCGGCGGTAGGCCTGAGCGAGCACCTTGGCCTCCAGGTCCCAGGGAGGGGACCCAGCCAAGGCGCAGGCCGCCTCGCCGGAAGTGGTCCGGTAGCCCCGCACGAGTCTGACCGCCATGATCCTCTGCGCTCCCCGCAGCAGAGGCAGGGACACCGCAGTCAGCCGCTCCGCCCACACGGGAGCGCCGTACAGGGCCATAGAGCGGACCACTCCGGCATAAAGGCGCCGGCAGCCTGCATTAGGCCCCCCCAGATTCGGGAGGAGCCTGCTCAGGGATCCGGCGGCCGCCGTTAGCTTGGGGGCGAGCCGCCGGAAGTGGGCCTCGAACGTCCATCGGCTGTCGAGGAGCAATCCCAGGTACCGTAGAGTACCCGAGATTTCGATGGACGTCCCGCCCACCACCAACCGGGAGCCCACTGGGGGCGCCATCCGAGGCCTGTGGAAGCAAATGGCCTCGGATTTCTCCAAGGCCACCCCCAGTCCCAACCGGCGAATCCGGGCCACAACGTGAGCCGTGGCCACGGTCGCCAGCACTCGGGCCTCCCGGTGGGTGCTCGCGCGGGCAGTCACGAGGGTGTCGTCTGCGTAACAGAACAGACGCACCCCCGGAAGCATTTGCCCACGCAGCACCCAGTCGTATCCGATGTTCCACAGGAGGGGGCCTAGAACCGACCCCTGTGGAACACCGCACGACATCCTCCGCTCCTTCCACGCACCCCCAGCCGTCGGGTACCTGACAGCGCGGTCAGCCAGATAGTCGCCGACCACACGCTGCAGGTACATGGGGATGCGATGGAAGCGTAGGGCCTCCTTAATCACCCCCCAGGGCAAGGTGTTGAATGCGTTAGCAATGTCCAACGACACCGCCAACACCACCTCGCGCTGGGTTGTCCCCTCCTCCGCCAGAAGTCTCACACCCTCGATACAGTCGAGGGTGGACTTGCCCTGGCGGAATCCGCACTGGAGACGACTGAGGTCGGGCCCTACCTCCTGGAGGTGCTGGACTATGCGGGAAGCTATTATTCGTTTGAGCAGCTTCCCCGCCTCGTCCAGCAAAACGATGGGCCGATACGCGGAGGGTGTATCGGCCGGTCTACCCTCCTTCCTTAGCAGGACCAGTCTCCCCGTTTTCCACCTACGGGGAAAGAGGCCCTGCTCGAGGCAGGCACTGAGCGTCGCCCTGAGTCCAGACTCCAACGGACCCAGGGCAAGTGACCAGGCGCGCCCAGGGATGCCGTCGGGGCCAGGGGCGGTATTTTTCGCCTTCATGCGACTCACCGCCCCGGCCAACTCCCACTCCGACACCCCCGGCGCACCTGATACAGTGCCGTCCTCCTCCTCCGGAGGCGCCATACGAGGCGGAACCACCTCGGCCGCCTGCGGGAACAGGGTCTCCACCACGGATTCGAGGAAATCCGGCCGAAGGCTCTCGGTGAGGGGGGGAGCGCGGGCGCGAAGCTTCTTCCGCGCCGCTTTGTACGGCCTCCCCCACGGATCCCGATTGAGCTCCTCGGCCATCTCCTTGTGGGCCCTGTCCTTAGCCTCGGCGATGGCCACCCGCAAAGTAGCGCGGGCAGCACTATAGGCCTCGTAACGGCGCCTCTCCTCTTCGACGTCGCGTCGCCTACGACGCCTGTAGCGGGATAACCGGTAGCGCACAGCTCTGCACTGGTCACGCAGCTGCGCCAGCTCCTCCGACCACCAGTATACCCCACATGCCGGCCCTGTGCATCGCACCCTCGGCATGCTGGCGTCGCAAACGAGCGACATCCGCCGCTGCAGGTCCTCGACCTCCGCAGCTACGTCCCCCCCGTGGGCCCTGCCACCCACGCCTGGACAATTGCAGCCTCGACCAAGAACTCGGGATCCATTTTCTTTATGGACCACCGAGGGCCCCCACTTCTATTAGACCGGGAAGAAGTGGGAGTGGGAGTGGGGCGCGTGGAGACCTCGAACCATACGTACCGATGGTCCGAGAGCGACTCCGCGCCCACCATTACCTCCCAATTACTGACACACGGTGACATGGCGGCGTCGACAAAGGTGACGTCGACTTTGGAGCCGCCATTCCATCGCACACATGTGTCAGCATTCCCCCGGTTCATAACGACGAGCCCGGTCGAGGCAAGCCAACTGTCCAGGAACCTCCCCCGGATACATGTAACTGGAGACCCCCACGCAGCGGATTTTGCATTGAGGTCTCCAGCCAGGATCATCTTCTCAGGGCGCAACCTTGTCACCAAAACGCCGATCTCAGCCATAAAAAGCTCAAAGCTCGAGAACGGCGCATTCGGTGAGAAGTAGACCCCAATCACGAACATGTCTCCGACCCTAGCAGAGACATATCCGTTCCCCCTCACAACGCTCTCCAGGGCTGGGGAGCCAACTGCAGCCCTAGAGGCAATGGCCACATCCCCCAGACGATCTCCGACCCACTCCTCGCCCGACGGGACGAAGAGGGGCTCGGATACCACAGCTACATGTACCATGCGCTCTGCCATGGCCTGAAAGAGCAAATCCTGGGCCCAGCCAGAGCGCATAATATTCGCCTGGAGAAATCTGTAATTCGTGAGGGCCATTACTGGATTACTTCCATATCCGTCTCCATTCCCCGGCTCGGCTCGAGCCGGGCTGGTGGCAGGTTGTAAGGGTACCCTCGGGCCATCACCCCCCCTTCCTCTTCTCATCGGGACGGACGGTGCCTTGCACTGCCCGCCCCCCGCCCTATGGTCGGCCTTCAGCCCTGCCCGTTGGCAGCTCCCACAATGTGGGGCAGCCGAGCAGGACTGGGCCTTGTGGCCACTTTTGCCGCAGCGATAGCATTCATCGCTGCGGTCCACTGTCGACCGACATTCCGCTCGCAGGTGCCCCTTTTCTGCCCTGCTCGAGGCAGGCACTGAAGGTCGCCCTGAGTCCAGACTCCAACGGACCCAGGGCAAGAAACCAGGCGCGCCCAGGGATGCCGTCGGGGCCAGGGGCGGTATTTTTCGCCTTCATGCGACTCACCGCCCCGGCTAACTCCCACTCCGACACCCCCGGCGCACCTGACCCAGTGCCATCCTCCTCCTCGAGAG
This sequence comes from Morpho achilles, assembly GCA_947086495.1. Classification (NCBI taxonomy): domain Eukaryota; kingdom Metazoa; phylum Arthropoda; class Insecta; order Lepidoptera; family Nymphalidae; genus Morpho; species Morpho achilles. The sequence continues at coordinate 91,167 of CAMTZB010000015.1, forward strand.
GCGCCATACGAGGCGGCTCCACCTTGGCTCCCTGCGGGAACAGGGCTTCCACCACGGATTCAAGGAAATCCGGCCGAAGGCTCTCGGTGAGGGGGGGGAGGGCGCGGGCACGAAGTTTCCTCCGCGCCGCTTTGTACGGCCTCCCCCACGGATCCCGACTGAGCTCTTCGGCCATCTCCCTGTGGGCCCTGTCCTTAGCTTCGGCGATCGCCGTCCGCAAGGAGGCGCGGACAGCCCGATAAGCCTCGTAACGGCGCCTCTCCTCTTCGACGTCGCGTCGTCTACGACGCCTGTACCGAGTGTACTGGCGGCGCACGGCCACGCACTGATCGCGCAGCCGCGCCAGCTCCTCCGACCACCAGTACACCCCGCGTGCCGGCCCTGTGCTTCGCACCCTCGGCATGCTGGCGTCGCAGATGAGCGACATCCGCCGCTGGAGGTCCTCGACCTCCGCGGCAACCTCCCCACCCGTGGACCCAGCGGCCCACGCCTGGACGATTGCGGCCTCGACGAGGAACTCGGGATCCATTTTCCTGACGGACCACCGAGGGCCATCATCTCTTCCCGACCGAGGGGAAATGGGAGCATGGCGTGCGGCCACCTCGAACCATATATATCGATGGTCTGAGAGTGACTCCACACCCACAATTACCTCCCAATTTCTGACACATGGTGACATGGCGGCGTCGACAAAGGTAACGTCGACTTTGGAGCCGCCATTCCATCGCACACATGTGTCAGCCGTCCCTCGGTTCATGACGGCCATCCCAGTCGAGGCCAACCAACCGTCCAGAAACCTCCCCCTCACGTCCGTGACCGGAGACCCCCACGCGGCGGATTTGGCGTTGAGGTCACCGGCCAGGACCACCTTGCCGGGGCGTAACCTATTCACCAAGTCTCCGACTTCAGCCATAAAAAGCTCGAAGTCGGAAAACGGTCTATTCGGTGAAAAGTACGCCCCGATAACGGATACGTCTCCAATCTTAGCGGAGACGTACCCGCGCCCCCTCACCACGCGCTCCAGAGCCGGGGAACCAACTGCGGCTCTGGACGCGATGGCTACATCCCCCGCACGGTCTCCGACCCACTCCTCGCCCGACGGGACGAAAAGGGGCTCGGAGATCACAGCCACGTGCACCATACGCTCCGCCAGGGTCTGGAAGATTAGGTCCTGGGCCCTGCCGGAGCGCATGATGTTCGCCTGGAGGAATCTGATGGAGGCCATTAATTAGCGATCTCCATTGGATCCTCCCTAACCCGGCTCGTTGTGGGCTGAGCCGGGCCGGCGGTAGGTGGCGAGGGGACCCTCGGGCCATCACCCCCCCTATTCCTCCTCTTTGGAGCGGACGGTGCCTTGCACTGCCCGCTCCCCGCCCTATGGTCGGCCTTTAGTCCCGCCCGTGCGCAGCTCCCACAATGTTGAGCTGCCGAGCAGGATCGAGCTTTGTGGCCGTTTTGACCGCAGCGATAACATTCGCCGCTGCGGTCAATAGCCGAAGAGCACTCGGCTCTTAAGAGCCCCTTCTCAAGGCACTTATAGCAGCGCTGCGGGCGGGCTTCGAGCAACTGGACCCGAGCCGAGACCCAGCCCACCAGCAGCCTGCCAGCCGCCACCATCTTCTTAGCCACCGCGACAGGGACCCTAAGCCACAAAGAGCCCAAAGCCTTCCCTGTCCTACGTATCACCCCGGTCTGTACGTCGTGAGTGGAACACTCACCGACCCGGGTGACGGCGATGACTACGTCCTCTTCGGTGGCGGCATCGTCCAAGCCCACGATGCGAATTTCTTCAGTTTTCGTGGGCGTGGACACAGGCACTGCCTGTATAGGCGGCGCCTTCTTCTTCTTTGCACCCCTCCTCGCTACCACATTCCACCCTTCACTCATGGAGGCGGGTGCTGGCGGCAACGGGCGGGGCTCAGGTCGCTTCTCCACAACCTTTCCCTTCTTCTTTGTGTTCTTCTTTTTTTTTCGGCTGGTTGGCCCCTTCGCTGTTGTCAGCAGCTGGGTCAACCACCCGAATCGCCGTTTTCTTTAGCGGTCGTGGAGGTCCCTGCGATCGTGCTGCGACAATCGCAACCGCAGAACTCTTCTCTTGTCTTGTCCTTGTTTCCGCCGCCGCATTTCTTTTATCCGCGGCTAGCGGAGGGCGGAGTCTTGGCTCCGGAGGCAATCGACTTTCCATATTGTCCAGTCGAGCCGAGAACATATTACGGAGCCTGACAATCTCCTCCTCAACTGTCAGGCTCTTCTCAGGCTGACGGACTGGCGGAACAACCACGTTCCCAGAAGACCCCATATTGGCAGAGGTGATCATCTCTTTTAACGTGGCGATCTCCACAGAGAGATTATTTATCACCCCTGCCAACCTGGCGTTTTCAGCCCTCAAAATTCGGACCTCTTCTGACGATGTTCGCTTTAAGAGGACTTTGACCGCCTCCTCCACGCATTCAGCGACCGAGTTAAGAGCTCCTCGGCACCTACCATTTAGGTTTTTCGACTTACCCAAAGTCAGCCGCATCTCCTCCATATTCTGGGTGAGCACGTCACAAACACGTGTCGTGTCAGCCATGTCCAATGACTCCGGATTTTCAGAATTGATAGGCCCACTTTTGGACCTAGTCGGACCGGAATTCCGGGAGTCCTCCGCCGGCCCCAACCTGGTTCTTCGGCCACTCGGCTCAACTTCACCAACGTCCACGTCGCCCTTGAGAAACTTGTGACGCCGAACAGCGTCACGGGCCTCCTGAAGACCCATTTGAGAGCCCCACACATGGGTCCTGGTATCCGCCTTTTTGGCGTCCAGGTCACGCGTTTTGGTGGAACCCTCGCATTCAGCCCACAGCCGTTTCTTAGATCGGGTACGATTTTTGATGCCGTCTAAGTTTTCTTCTGATGCACACCTCGACATGTCCAGGGAGGTGAACGATCCTGCACTAGCACTTCGAGTGCTGATAGTCCTCTCTTTTTTATTGCGTGTCGTATCACGCCTAGCCTCTACTGAATCCGCAGAAACACCGGCATAGCTGGTCTCAATTTCGCAGATCTCTACTCCTCCATCTCCACAAGCACTGGTTGCCCCCCCAGATACGATGGGGTGACCGAGGCCAGTATTGCACGGTACCCGCAAAATTAAATTCGCGGAATGCGATGAAACACTGGTCTCGGTGAGGGATTCCCCGGATGATCCGGGACCCTCCTGGGTAGTTATTACTTTACGTTTGTCCATTGCTCATTATTTTTGATTTGGTTACCCTTACGACCGAACTCCCATCGGCCATTCATCTTGTCGGCGTGTATGACCTTAAGATTGGGTGAGGCCCTCGCGACTGGATTCCCCCCCAGCCACTCATCCCCTCGGCGAGCCCCAAAACCTTGGGATTAGGGGTAATTTTTTAGAGAGGTTTTCTTCCTCGCGACCCGAAGGTCCCCGCTCCCATCGCTGGGTTTACGGGTTTGGCTGACGGAGGCCGAAGCCGTGTCCAGCAAGACTTGAACTAGCCAAAACCGAACGCGCCAACCAGTTGAAGACTCATTCCCCCCCAGAGCCCCCAGCCTATCAGAATTGCCCTCTGCTAACAGAGGGACAATCAGAATCAGCAACCCTACGCCCCCCACCCCACGGTCCGTTCGCCAGGTCCAGGGAATACATATTTCATTATTCCGTAGGCCTGCCCAGGATGCGCCACGAGGAGGCCAACCGCTAAAGCACCCCAACCTAACCTAACCTAACCTAACCTAACCTAACCTAACCAAATGGGTAGAAGTGAAGAGCAACAAGTCGGCCGACACCGGCACGCAGACAGACTCGCCGGGGATATCAGACACGGCTAAAAATTCGGGTCCTGATACCAAATTTGCAGCGGATCCCCTTGTGGCCAGCATGATGGAGAAAATCAAGGAGCATTCTCTCGCGCTGGCAGAAAACACCAAGAGGATGGAGAGTCTAAACTTGGCGATGGAGCAGCATAAGGACTCTATGGAGAAAATCAGCGCATATACATACGCGAATGCTGTGACCGGGCAGGGCGTCAAACCACAACTGAAACGTAATACTCTGCACTCGGTTGTGGTAACTTCCAAAGACGAGAAGAATACTGGTGAGGAGGTATTAGAAAAAGTGAGAAAAGCGATCGACGCAAAACAAGGGTGGATAACAATCGAAAGAGTCAGGAAAGCCAAAGACAGGAAAGTGATAATGGTGATAATGATGGTAAAGTGATAATGATAACATAAAATGCTTATACAAATTGTCGTCTAAAAAGTGCCTTGATAAAGTCAGGGGAAGTGGAATTAAAAAAAAAAAAAACCTAACCTAACCTAACCTAACCTAACCTAACCTAACCTAACCCTGATCGGCCGGTAAGACGACACATCCTCAGGAGTTTTGACAGGTTTCAAAATCATTTTGATTTGAGCTACTTTCCATTGTGGTGGGAAAATACCTCTTAACAAAATACAATTAAATAAATGTGTTAAAAACAATATTGCTGTTTCAGGTAATTCGCGTAGTATTTTTGCAGTTATTAAATCGTAACCTGGGGCTTTCTGTAGCTTCAAGTTCATGATTGTTTTTATGACTTCACTCGTCTTCACCTTTTCAATAGGGAGGTCAAGTTGATATGGCTCATTAAGACAATTAAACATTTCTTTGCTTATGTCGTTCGTTTGAGTAGGATTTGGGGCAAAAACTTCAGTTAGATGAGTAGCAAAAGTGTCTCCTTTTTCTATGTTACTTTTAGCCCAGGAGTTGTCCTTTTTACGAATCGGCGGATTAAAGCTGATTGGCTTTTTAAGCTTCTTTGTCGCTTTCCAGAGAGAGTAGTCACTAGCGGCTGTAGCATCTAAATTGCGTAAATAGTGTTGAATCGTTGCATTCTTTTCAGCACTTAATAGTTTTTTGAGTTTACTCGTTAGGTTATTAAGTCGTGTCTTGTCCCTGGGAAATCGAGTAGTCTGCCACAATTTGCGAGCCTTTCTTTTTTCCGCGACAAGCTCTCGAACATTTTTAGGGTAGTCAGGTTCAATGTGTCGTTTTTCATTAGGAGTACTCTCCCAAGCCGCATGTTGAACACATTCATTGAAATGTTCGACAGCAAGCATAAGGTCCTCTTCAGTTTTAAGGGGCATCTTGGAGTTCATTGAAGATTCTACTAAGGAACGAAACAATTCCCAATTGGTTCTACGTCCACATAGGCTTGGAGCAGGTTTAACATGCTGGATTTGATTGGAGATATATACTAGCACAGCACTGAGATCAGATGACAGGTAATATGAGGAAATGCATTTAAAACAGTTGGTCGGAATTCCCTTAATAACACAAAAGTCTACTAAGTCTGGGACTTTTCTAACGTCCGAGGGCCAGTATGTTGGTTCTCCGGTTGATATTGTAGCTAGACGGAGTTCATTTATTGCTGCCTGTAGCTGTCTTCCTTTGGGGGTCGTGAGGCGTGAGCCCCATTGAGTGTTTTTAGAATTGTAATCACCACCTGCTATAAACCAAGGTCCTAGTGTGTTGAAGAACTTTACATACTGTTCTTTTTTAATCACGTGCTTTGGGGGAGAGTACAGAGATGATACCAACAAGTGTCCTCGCCAATCTTCAATGATTATGTTTGTAGCTTGTATTTCAGGACTTATATAGGGTATTACCTCATGATGTTTGATGTTATTTTTAATGAGAATAGCGGATCCACCATGTGCTTTCCCATCCGGATGCATTGTTTGGTAGAACATATAGTTGTGGATTTTAAGGTAATTTTTATTTATGAAATGAGTTTCAGATACCAGCAAAATATCGATTTTGTTAAGTTGTAAAAATGTCTTAACTTCTAAGACATGTTGTGAGAGCCCATTGGCATTCCATAAGGCTATCCTCAATAATAATCGTCCTTAAAATAAAGTCTTATTGTTAAAAATAAGATAGTTAGATTATAAACTTAGTACAAATTGTATTGTAAAATTGTAACAATAGTCGTAAGATTAAATATTGTAAGAAAACATTGTAACACCCATTCAGGGTAAAACAAAAAACATAAAATATTTAAAAATATTGTCGACTTACAAGGGCCTTGATCAAGTCAGGGGAAGTGAATTAAAAAAAAAAAAACCTAACCTAACCTAACCTAACCTAACCTTTTTTTTTTTTTTTCGAGGGGAAACTCCTAACGAGTACACACGCCGTCTTGGGAGCCGACAACGTGGTTATGTGGGGTTCGCACCCACTAAAACCCCCCGGTGTCCATCTCACGCCTTAATGCGGCAGCCACGGTTCCCTATTTGACCGCGATCTCGCAGCGTTGCCGCCCTAGCGGCCCTCCTCAAAGCAGGGAGTTCCTTACGCCTCCCGACCACCTCTGAGATGCACCTAAAGACACTAGATGCATCCTAGAATAAGACCCTTGTAAGGGCGCCGGGTCTCCCATCACCCGACGTCCAGGATCTCAACATCGTCGCTGGCTATAGACAGTCGAGTATCGACCGCAGCAACGACGCCAGGTTCCGAAGGGGAACTAGTTATTGGTTCTTTCCGGAACCCGCGGCGCTTTCTGACGGGGTTGCAGAGCCTGCCCCCCATCCAATGATTTGCCGGGAGACCAGCCCTAGCGCAAGGCCCACATTTAGGGTCTCAAGAGCATCGCGTAGCGATGTGGCCGGTCTCACCGCATCGATAGCACTCAGTGCTTCTATCGACTTTCGAGTCACAGTTTGCCCGAAAGTGACCAACCTCTAAACACCGGTAGCACCGCTGTATCCGCTTTCCAAGAAGCTCAACGCGTGCCGTACACCATCCCACGCGGAGCTTCCCAATGCCCTCCAACTTCAGCGCTGCAGCCACCGGACAACGCACCCACACCGTGCAGTATCCAGCAGCGTTGTACTTCAACTCCCCGACCTTTACTTGCCCGGGAACGCACCCACCAGATGTAGCCACAGCATTGGCCACTTCAGACGCCGAGGCAACATCTCCCACACCCACAAGGCGCAGTTCCGCAGTCTTAACGGGTCTGGAAATCCTCACTAACTCTTGGCCCACAGACTCCTTTAACTTTTCAGCGAAGATGTCTGCCTTGACCTCATTCTCGTTTTCGGAAACTTCAAAAATCCTTCCACCAGTAGCCGACCGTCTAAATGTTACCGACGGGATCCCCAGAGCTGAGAGATCTAACTTCTCTTTTGATTGGGCAACGACATCCCTGTAGGTCACTCCACATTTTATTGCGGTGTCGGTCAAAGTGACCACCACCGCGGAGGAGTTATGTACCTGTACCTTAGGCTTTGTCCTCCTCTTCTTTTTCCTCTTCTCCATATGACCAGGAGATACGCTTTGGATTGTAGCCATCGCAGGTTTAACTGGGACAGGATTCCGAACTCTCGTCGCGTCTTCTTTTCGACTTCGGTTTCTCTTTACAACTGTGGGCCACTCAGAAGCCAGTGGAACCACAGGAACTTTAGCCCTTTCTGCATATGTGTGGTCATCGCACACACGTGTCCCAACTCTTGCGATTTTCACCGGCTTAGGCCCTAGCGAATATTCCTCGGGAGTCGCTTTGTAGCTTGCATCCACCATAGTAGACGCATCCTTCCTTTGAGGCCTTGTTGCAGAACTAGCAAGACGCCTTAAATCCTGTTCTTGGGTGAGACTTGACACGCGCCTCTTTAATTTATCCACCTCTTTCCGCAGATTCTCAATTTCCGTGCGGAGATCACAATTTTCAATCTCGCTGCGTTGCATCATTTTTTTCTGCATCGCAGACTTATCCACCAGTGTGCAAATGCCGTTCCATAGCTCGTTGCTGTACAAGCCAGCCAAATCCACCAAGTTACGGATCTGTTTTCTGCTCACATTAGGATCATCAATTCTCTTAACCGTCTCATCCATCAGATCAAGATTGGCCAGAAAACGATTTCCATCCTCTTTCTTGGTTCGAGCCTCAATTGTTTTATCGACAAATATGTTCTTCTCATCACAAGTCATTTCAAATTGGAATTTTGATTCGACTTTTTCGTCGCATTCCATTGCTTCTCTATCAGCCTCCTTCGACGTCGAAACAGAAGGTGCCCCCCCCAGATACGATGGGGCGACTATTATTATTATATTTATTATTAGATTCTTTATTATTAGATTCCTTATCTATCCTAGTTGCCTTATGCAAAATTTCAGCCCCGGGAGTTTCTTAGTTTTTTATTAAAGTCAAAATCTGTTGAGAGTAGTCCTTCTGACTGACTCCGACATAACGTTGTTTGAGGTGTTTACAATGGGAATTTTTTGTCCAACCGAGTTTTTGACCTGTTCCCGGGGGACTAGGGGGACAAAAATTTGCACATCTCATTTTTAAGACCTCTCCTTCCTGGATATAAACTTTGTTCAGTCCAATTCTGTCCAGGAATGTGGCCGTGGCCGAAATGGGGTTGTTTTACGTGTTTATAGGGCGCGGCCTTAAGGCGGTCACGTGGCCGGGATCGTGATGTCAGCATCGGTTTTGGTCAGACGCGAGTCGGATCAGGCCTATGACGTCACGACTTAATTAATTTGTATGAAGACGGAATCACGCGGCGGCCACGTGATCACTGCATGATCACCTCGTGACCGCCCCATGTTGTGTCTTCTCTCTAAGTCGGCAGCGGTCGGTACCTGAGTTCCGACCCGACACCGGGCCCGGATGTTCCTAGCACCCGGACCCGATATCGGGTCTTCTATCTTCCCCCGGAGGTGCGACAAAAATGTCGCAGTGTCGTGTGACTGACCCGCGACAAGTACTTCTGACACCCCGCCCCCTCCTTTCCCCAATGTCAGTATCCAAAACACTCCCCGCGCCCACCCTCTTACCCAAAACATGCCCTACCTAGTCCCATAGGAAGTAAAATCCGAATCCCCCAAAAAGTAATCCACCCATATCTTTTGCATCCCTCCATATTTTCAAAATTTAAAAACGGATCCCATAGCCCAAGCTAAACACCCCCACAAAAATTTTTTGAGTCTCCGTTTTCCCGACCCCGGGAAATAGCGGGAAATGCGCGACCTATGATAGCCCTAAGTAAGTTAAAACAGATTTTTCCAAATTTTAATCCGCCCATATCTTTGGCATCCTAGCATATTCAAAATTTAAAAATTGAGTCAGTATCCTGAAAAGTCCTCCTAAAGGCATATGTAAAAATTTTTCACTTTAAATTAGTCTATTACTTACTTTTTATTAATTTACTTTAGTACCAAGTTGCCAACCTTTTGTTAGCAACTATGGTAAAAATTCGGATTTAGCGCCACTCTAAAGCGCGGCTCGACTCTGAACTACTACGTAATATGGGTGGACGTAGTAGTCGGAGTCTCGCCAGCAGCAGGGGGTCTTGTCGCATACCCTTGAGGGGTAGGCGGGGTACGGGCCTCGAGGCGAACCTCTTTGCCCGGGCTGGTCCTCGCAGGCTTTGTGGCCTCCACTGTGTTTGGGCCGTAGGCCCAGTTTACCTAGGTGACCTACGGGATTTGGTGTTCGGTAGGGAGGTCGGGGAATGGTAGTTCCCAGACCTCGGAGTCAGTTTCGGTGGTGTCTCGTCCGGTGGTGTCTTGATCGGGTGGGTGTGTCATGTCCGGTGGTATCGCCCTCTCGCTCGTCGCGTCGTCCTCTTCGTCGCCGTCGTCGTCCGCGTCAGGCCGCGGTGACGGTGATCGCAGGAGCTCGCGAGGCAGGGAACGTCCCTCGGGTGGTCGTGCGTGGAGTGGCGCGATACCGTGCATGCAGGGGAGTCTTCTCGCATACCCTTGAGGGGTAGGCGGGGTACGGGCCTCGAGGCGAACCTCTTTGCCCGGGCCGGTCCTCGCAGGCTTTGTAGCCTGGACTGTGTTCGGGCTGTAGGCCCAGGTCACCTAGGTGACCTACAGGATCTCTGGTTCGGGGGGGGTCTGGGAATGTTAGCTCCCAGACCGCGATGTCGTTTTCGGGTGGTGTCATCTCTTGTGGTATCAACGTCGGTGGTGGTGTCAATGAAGGTGGTGAAGTCAAATCAGGTAGTGGTGTCAAATCCGATGGTATCGCCCTTTCGCCCATCGCGTCGTCCTCATCGTCACCATCGTCGTCCGCGTCGGGCCGCGGTGACGGTGATCGCAGGAGCTCGTGAGGCAGGGAACGTCCCTCGGGTCGTGCGTGGAGTGGCGCGATGCCGTGCAGGTGAACGTGCGCGCTGTTGTCCGCTCGCGCGAACAGTCGGCGCGCAAGGCGACGAACGAACTCCTCCACGGTCGGCATCTTGGTATCTCTGTGCACGACGTCGTTCCGCACATACCTCGGGGCTCCTACGATCTATCGCAGGCATCGGTTCTGCTGGACTTGGAGCCTTCGCCTCTGGTACGCCGAACATAGCGCGTACCAGGCGGGTGCCGCGTACGTCAAGCGCGAGCGGACGTAGGCACCGTAGACTCGCAGTTTGGTGTTGACAGGTAGATGGGATGTGAACAGCGTGTGGAGCTGGGACCTGGCAGCAGCAGCTTGGCCCACGGCACGATTGACCATGGGGACCATGCGCAGGCTGCGCCCTCACACCCCAAGAACCTCACTGTGGTCTTCCACTCTACGTCCTGGCCTCGCAGAGTGAGTTGACGTAGCGGCTTGGAGCGACTGGTCAGCAGAGCGGCCGTCTTCCCGACGTTGACGGCCATCCTCCACTTGTCCAGCCATTCCGGCAACAAGTCCAGCAGACGCTGCATGCGGTTTGTGGCAACGTCTGGTGATAGGACGACGCGAAATACGCGCTGTCGTCAGCGAATAGCGACAACAGCACGTCCTCCTCCCCTTCCCGCAGATGGTGGCGCAGGGTGGGGATGTCATCCGTATACGCCGCGTATAAGCGCGGCGATATACAGCTGCCCTGGGGTACTCCGGCTTGGATGGTGCGTGGTTGGGATTCGGCACCATCCACTGCCACGTAAAAGCTACGGCCGCTGAGGAATGACGCCAGCACTCGCACATAAGCAGGCGGCATGGTGGTATCCAGGATCTTGGCCAGGAGCCCGGCGTGCCACACACGATCGAAAGCCTTCTCGATATCGAGGAAGACCCCAACGGTGTAGCACCCGTTGTTCAGCTCACTGGTCAGCTGGTTAATGACCCTCGCCAGCTGGAGCGTCGTAGAGTGGCCGCTGCGGAATCCATACTGCTCCTCGCGCAGGGGCAGATGGGGTGTGACTCGACGCAGCAGCAGACGCTCAAACAGCTTGGCTATGTGTGAGAGCAGGGTGATCGGCCGGTAGCTTCCAGGCAGGCGGCGGTCCTGCGGGCCTCCCTGCGGCGGGCTTGGGAAGAACGATGATCTTCCCGGTCTTCCACTCCTCTGGGAAGTGGCCGGTGCGGAGTACTCCGTTGAACAGGCTCGTGAGCGCTACGAGACCCGTTCGGGGCAGCAGCATCAGCGCGGCGTTGGTGATTCCGTCGGGGCCTGGCGCTTTTCGCTTATCAAGGCGAGCAGCGACCGACCGCAGCTCTGACAGTTTGTCCTGGACTGCCGCGTGATGACGGATGACGTGGAGGTTGGAGCTGTTTGGGGCGTTGGGCGTGAAAGTCTTCTCCAGGTGAGCCGCCAGGATCTCAGCACGATTTTTGGCGGCATAGGCGCGTTTACCCGATGCATTGAGCAAGGGGTAAACGGGGGTGTCACGTCCGGTAAGTTGCTTGCAGAGAGAGTACAGCGCTGTGTCATGTTCCGTCGCTCGATCGACGGTATACTCCCACCGCGCCTCGTCGAGAGCGACTATGGCACGCGCGATCTTCTCTGCAAGCCGGTTGAGGTCAGCCTTCACACTGGGGCAGCGAGTGCGGGCCCATAGGCAACGCAGGGTGCGCTTCCGTCTGAGCATGCAGCGGAGCGAGCTCGGCAGGTCCTTCCTTTGGTTGGTGTGTGGTGAAGTCAACGTGCTGGTCGTCGCTGCTGCCTTGGCGGTGATGATCGCCTCGGTGACGAGTGCAGCAGCATCGTCGACTTCCGAAGGGGCGGTGATCGGGCCTGCTAGCTCAAGCCCGGCAAGCTCGGCGGTGTAGCGCTCCCAGTTAGTCCGCATTCGCAGCGGGCGAGGCACTAGAAAGCCTCCCTGGGTGGCTAGGGTGACCAAAACCGGTAGGTGTTGGGTGTCGAGATCGTAGAGGACCTCGACATCAAACGGGTGGTCGAGTCTGTGGTGCAACACGATGTCGATAACGTCCGGCTGGGCGCGGGGGTCGGTGAGTATGTGGGTCGGCGCTCCCGGCCCCACCACTCCGTACCCGCTCCTCACGCTATCTTCGTGCAGGCGCCTCCCGTCCGCAGTGATGATTCGCGATCCCCACGCGTGATGTTTCGCGTTGAGATCGCCCATGATCACTGCGGGTCCCTGCTATGCGAAGATGGTCCCGACATCCGTGTTGCAAAAGGTCAATCCGGGTGGTTTGTAAATACGGAGCTCCTCGTTCCCCACGTTGACTCGCACTCCTTGTGTGCGAGTGCTGGTGAACGTGCGCGCTGTTGTCCGCTCAAGCGAATAGTCGGCGCGCAAGGCGACGAACGAACTCCTCCACGGTCAGCATCTTGGTATCTCTGTGCACGACGTCTCGCCACCCAGTAACTCGTAGTACTTTGTCATCTAGTTCATAGATGGCGGTAAATGCGCGAACTGGGATGGTGCGAAATTTATTACGGCAGCTAACAGCATGCAGTTTGCCTGGGTCAGGGCACACGTCGGCATTGCGGGGAATGAAGCGGCGGACGCAGCCGCCAAACTAGGGACCGCTTTGCACCGATCGCCTGACTATGCCTTTTTCCAATGAAGCCTCGCAAGGATGCATGCGCGCCGAGACGCCCACTGTGTTTGGCAGACACGATACGGTAGCGCTGCTCAAGGCGTCTGAACACGCACACTACTTCCCACACTAAAACACATACAACAACTCTACACACACACCCAACATTCATTCCAACTCACGCAATACCTCACCGGACACGCATATCACCGGGAATATCTGCACAGGTTCAAGATTGCCGACTCGGACGTCTGTCCTTGCGATAATCGCACAAGACAGACGCTCGAGCATATGGTTAGCGAATGCGCAGAATTCGCGAAACAGAGATTCGAGCATGAGAGCCTGTGCAGATACCTCCGAGTGCCACCATACACAATCACACACATGTTAGGGAAACACGTGGCTATTGAATCTTTTATAAGACTCATAAGCCACATCATTAATAACTTAAAACAGTACAATAACACTTAACACACACGAAACACAACACTAAACACTACACAACAAATTTGGATACAAGATTGGATAGATCAGAAGCCCGATTAAATAAAGTATTTACCACATCCCCCCCTCTTAACGATTTAAGATACACACAGACGCCTGAATACTTAGTAATGTAAGTCTTAGGAAATAAGAGAATTATGAGTTTGTGATTTTGCATTTAAAATTATGTTATTGTACACCATCTTTGTTTTCACAAAAACTTTCTTTGCTTTTCCTTTTGTTTTTCCTTGTTCTCCAAACGCGGAATAAATTTATATATTTCTTAAGTGCGGCAGTTAATTTGTTAAGTATTAAGAAATTGAAATTTAAATAAAAATTGCGCTTAAAATTCATGGCTTTACAGGCAGGGTGGCGGTGGACGTATCCAATAGCGGAAGCCGTCACCCTTGACCTGTAGCGAGTTTGGCCACAAGCTAGGCGTTTCTCGCCAGTGAACTAAAAAATCACAGCCGAGACCCACTGAAAATAGGCAAAAAAAAAACCTAACCTAACCTTTTTTTTATACAGGAAAAAACCCCTTATGGGTACCACTGTATGCTCTACCACGCTGCTGGTGGCGGGAGCAGGGTGCCTTATTTGACCCCACTTCCGCCAGCAGCAACTCTGAACCCCAGAGTGCGCCACCTCTGGGTCGGGGCCTCTCTAAAAGTGCCCCCTCCCTCCGCTGGACGATGCATCGGGAGCACCAGATGCATCGACCGCCTCGGGGACCTTATAAGGAGGGCGTCCGATTAAACCCCGTTCGGAACGCCCAGAAGGTCCCCGTTAGAGCGGCATGCGATGGTCTCGGACGAGTCGCCTGCGCCCGGCTCGCCTGCGGCGGATTGGATCCCGAGACTCGACTTCCCGGACCCGATCCGCCGCCTCCTTCTGCGAAATGACGTGGTCGCAGAAGGAGGCCATCGCTGCCCACGACCCCTCCCTATCCACCATGGCACGAACCACAGTGGGCAAGGAGAGGTCGCGCCCCACCTGTGCCACGAGCTCCACCCGCTGAACCGCCCAAGCTGGACAGTCCGCGAGCGTGTGCAACGCCGTGTCGGAATCGGCGCCGCACTCGTGGCACTCACCGGACGCTTCGCGCCGGGCCACCCGCCGCAGATACCTCCCGAAGCAACCATGTCCGGAAAGCATCTGTGTCAGGCGGAAGGTGAGGACCCCATGCCTCCTGGCGACCCAGCCCTGGAGAATGGGCTGGATGGCCGAAATTGTCCAGCCTTCTGCACTGGGTGATTCCAGCCGCCGCCTCCATTGGCGGAGGAGCTCCTCCTGAGCTTCCCTCCGCCAGTCCACCTCTACCACCGCTGAGTCTCCCCCCGATGAACGGGCTTCAACTCTGCGGCGGTAGGCCTGAGCGAGCACCTTGGCCTCCAGGTCACAGGGAGGGGTCCCAGCCAAGGCGCAGGCCGCCTCGCCGGAAATGGTCCGGTAGCCCCGCACGAGTCTGACCGCCAAAATCCTCTGCGCTCCCCGCAGCAGAGGCAGGGACACCGCAGTCAGCCGCTCCGCCCACATAGGAGCACCGTACAGGGCCATAAAGCGGACCACTCCGGCATAAAGGTGCCGGCAGCCTGCATTAGGGAGGAGGGAGGAGCCTAAATTCGGGAGGAGCCTGCTCAGGGCTCCGGCGGTCGCCGTTAGCTTGGGGGCGAGCCGCCGGAAGTGGACCTCGAACGTCCATCGGCTGTCGAGGAGCAATCCCAGGAACCGTAGTGTACCCGAGATTTCGATGGACGTCCCGCCCACCACCAACCGGGAGCCCACTGGGGGCGCCTTCCGAGGCCTGTGGAAGCAAATGGCCTCGGATTTCTCCAAGGCCACCCCCGTCCCAACCGGCGAATCCGGGCCACAATGTGATCCGTGGCCGCGGTCGCCAGCACTCGGGCTTCCCGGTGGGTGCTCGCGCGGGCAGTCACGAGGGTGTCGTCTGCGTAACAGAACAGACGCACCCCCGGAAGCATTTGCCCACGCAGCACCCAGTCGTAGCCGATGTTCCACAGGAGGGGGCCTAGAACCGACCCCTGTGGAACACCGCACGACATCCTCCGCTCCTTCCACGCACCCCCAGCCGTCGGGTACCTGACAGCGCGGTCAGACAGATAGTCACTAACCACACGCTGCAGGTACATGGGGATGCGGTGGAACCGTAGGGCCTCCTTTATCACTCCCCAGGGCAAGGTGTTGAATGCGTTAGCGATGTCCAACGACACCGCCAACACCACCTCGCGCCGGGTTGTCGCCTCCTCCGCCAGAAGTCTCACACCCTCGATACAGTCGAGGGTGGACTTGCACTGGCGGAATCACTGGAGACGACTGAGGTCGGGCCCTACCTCCTGGAGGTGCTGGACTATGCGGGAAGCTATTATTTGTTCGAGCAGCTTCCCCGCCTCGTCCAGCAAAACGATGGGCCTATACGCGGAGGGTGTATCGGCCGGTCTACCCTCCTTCCTTAGCAGGACCAGTCTCCCCGTTTTCCACCTACGGGGAAAGAGGCCCCGCTCGAGGCAGGCACTGAACGTCACCCTGGGTCCAGACTCCAACGGACCCAAGTGACCAGCCGCGCCCAGGGATGCCGTCGGGGCCAGGGGCGGTATTTTTCGCTTTCATGCGACTCACCGCCCCGGCCAACTCCCACTCCGACACCCCCGGCGCACCTGCTACAGTGCCGTCCTCCTCCTCCGGAGGCGCCATACGAGGCGGAACCACCTCGGCCGCCTGCGAGAACGGGGTTTCCACCATGGATTCGAGGAAATCCGGCCGAAGGCTCTCGGTGAGGGGGGGAGCGCGGGCGCGAAGCTTCTTCCGCGCCGCTTGGTACGGCCTCCCCCACGGATCCCGATTGAGCTCCTCGGCCATCTCCTTGTGGGCCCTGTCCTTAGCCTCGGCGATGGCCACCCGCAAAGTAGCGCGGGCAGCACTATAGGCCTCGTAACGGCGCCTCTCCTCTTCGACGTCGCGTCGCCTACGACGCCTGTAGCGGGATAACCGGTAGCGCACAGCTCTGCACTGGTCACGCAGCTGCGCCAGCTCCTCCGACCACCAGTATACCCCACATGCCGGCCCTGTGCATCGCACCCTCGGCATGCTGGCGTCGCAAACGAGCGACATCCGCCGCTGCAGGTCCGAGTAATCCGAGGTACCAAGTTTTGTTCGTTTAACGCCACCCTCACTCCTTGCACTGCATTTCTTAACCCTGCAAATGCTGCACATTCAAACAAGGCATGTCTTGGAGTGTCTTCCTCAGCACAGAAGTAACAGCTCTCAGTCGGCGCTTTACCTATAGCAAATAGGTAAGTATTAAATACTCCGTGTCCGCTAAACGCTGAGTGAGCCAGCGATCTACCTCTCCGTGCTTTCTATTATGCCATACTTTTACATCACCACGAGTGCCAAGTCATCAGCAAAACCTATCAACTGGACGTTTCCCTCGCATTTTAAATTTAACACGCTGTCATATAAGATGTTCCAGAGGATTGGGCCGAGTATCGACCCTTGAGGCACCCCGCTGCTAACTCTTATCATTTCTTCCGTGTCGTTATTATCTGTAACCTTTATGTACCTTTCGTCCAAGTAGGTACTAACTATACTGCGTCCATCATATTATCAGTCTTTTGACAGCTCACGCTCATTAAGTTTTGTATTGCTTACGTACAAATATCATACAAATAATATTTGTACTTTATGGATGGGTACCGCCCACTTAGTGATGTCACACATAATGGTTACTACGATTATGCCACAGATTAAAAATAATCGGTAGAAATCGATGTTACGAGTATTAAAAGACATTTAATAACATTATATAAAGTTTTACTTTCTTCTTAGTTAATACATGAATACAAATAAAACAATCAGGATATTTTAATTTATTTTATTAGCACGAGTCGTCGGAATGATAATCAACACTAGACTCCTCCGATGAGGAGTCTTCAGTAGCAGTTATTATTAGCTCTTGTGTAGATAATATATTATAAACCGCAATATCACGTTCCCAATCAGAGAATATTACTCTTTTAGTTCTTTCCACCACACTTGCCCAGTTCTCGGCCGTTACGTGGGTGCAAGCATTTTTTAGCAATTGCAACATTTTATTCGCTGTGAATGGGGGGCTTGTATTGCATCTCGCAGCATGCCCTTTTACTTGTGCCCATATAAGTTCTATTGCGTTGTACTGGCAGTGGTATGGAGGAATCCGAAGAACAGTATGGCCATATTCTGCTGCCATTTCATTGATTACATAGCGTTTTGCTCTCTTTTTGGTTTTTAATATTTTTATTAATTCAACTTTTAACATTGAGTCGTCCACATTTTCTCCATTGTCCCGAAGCCAATTAATTATTTCATGCTTTTTATTAGCCTGTGTTGGCATTTTGTCAATTTGACGGGAGTGGTAGGGCACATTATCAATAAAAATTATTGATGGTTCTTCCAATGAAATGAGCATTTTTTTGAACCACTCTTCATACACATTTGCATTCATCTCTTCGTGGTAGTCATTTGATTTCTTCGATTTAAATGCCAACAGTGCGTCTTGTACAAATCCTTTTGCTGTACCTGCATGGCAAATGATTAGGCGCTCACCTATTCCCATTGGTACTGAGGAAGTGGAATCAGCAGTATCATCAGTCCAGAAACGAGATAGTGTGTGGTTAGCGTTGAGCCATGTTTCATCCGTGAAAACAATATTTGCCCAATTTTGTATTTTTTTTCCCCCCCCTAAAAAAATCACAACGTGCTATAGCTATATCTGTGCGTTCCATTAATAATTTTCTTTTATTTAACTTTTTATATGAAAAGCCAATTGTGTTCAAAACTTTGACCAAAGAAGATTTTTCACCATGAAATAGACCACTTCTTTTCAAAGAAACAATAAGTTTTCTCAAAGTTGGAATTTCTTTTCTCAAGTAGTAATCATATACATGACGACGAATAGCGTCAGCGTCAAAGTCATCAACAGCTGTCACCTTATGAGCCCGGCGCTTTCTTTTTGGTGTAGATGGTTTGTTTTGCTCCAAACCGCTCCTGCCGTAGGCATCAGTAGTGATTTTAGTCACAGTTGATAGACTGATCCCCAACGCGGCTGCAACACGGTTTCGGACTTGCGTGATAGGTATAAGAGGTCCGCCATTTTGATTTTCTTGCTCAAAATACTCATGAAGTTTTAACACTAACTGTCTCGATTGTGCTTTCAACACACGTCCTTTCGGCATTTTCACGATCAATTAATATAAGTTTCACAAAAGTTTTTACGAGGAATAAAGCTACTTAACTCAAGGTGTAACAGATGCGAGGGAACACTCAGCGAACGTAAATGCGTGTGACTATCACGGGCGTTTCGTTGAGAGTGACAGATCACGTCAAAATGGCGGCCGAGCGGAAGGTCTGTTGATGTTGCCAGTTGATGTATAATATATTTTTTATGATTATAATAAATACACACGGATTAACATTTATTTTCAAAAAACTAAGGCAATATTAAATCAAAATGTTGATTTCTATATCTGTTATTAGTTTACGTAGGTTATCATTAATCGAATTACTTAGGTACGTAACTCGATTAATGATAGTAGGTACTATAATCGGAATGGTATCTATTGTTATAAAATTAATTTTGTCTGTGGTTAGACTTCCTCTTCCTTGTTTTTGATTTTTTACTCTGTCATCTTGTAATTGTAATCGTGTCAATCATTGTAAGAAATAAAACCCTTTTTTAAAGATATTAGTTGCATTTATTTCAACAGGTTATGGGCCCAGAACGTAATCTGTCTGAAATATATTAAAAACCAATTTTAAAATGTCCTCAAGTAATACGATGACACTGATTGAAAAATTGGTTGGCCGAGATAACTATAGCACGTGGCGATTTGCTGTGCAAACCTATCTTCAGCATGAAGAATTGTGGTGTTGTATCGAATCAAGCAACATTGGAGCTATTGATCCCAAACTAGATCTAAAAACGAAGTCAAAGATAATTTTATTGGTGGATCCAATAAATTACGTACATATTCAAGAAGCAAAAACTTCTAAAGAAGTATGGGAAAATCTCGCTAAAGCTTTCGATGACAAAGGATTGACACGCCGAGTGGGTTTGTTAAAAGATCTAATCACGACTACATTAGACAATTGTCAAAATATAGAAGAATATGTAAATAAAGTCATGTCGACAGCACACAAACTTCGGAATATATCATTCGAAGTAAATGATGAGTGGTTAGGAACGTTACTCCTAGCTGGTTTACCAGAGATGTATAAGCCAATGATAATGGCAATGGAAAGTTCAGGTGTGCCTGTCACCGCTGACTCTGTAAAGACTAAGCTTTTACAAGAGGTTAAAGGCTCGGAGTCTACAGCATTATATGTTAACAAACATCATAACAAAGGAAAGCATTACAATGAAAAATATAAGTTTAATAAAGGCCCAAGGTGTTTTAGTTGCAACAGATATGGACATATCAGTAAAAATTGCAAAACAAAAAAGAAAGAACAAAATTCAATTAAAGATTCTAGCTATGTAGCAGTGTTTTCAGCAACGACACACAATGATGAAGGCTGGTATGTTGATTCAGGAGCATCAATGCATATGACAATGAGGCAGGATTGGCTTTATGATAAAATACCACCACCAATTACTAGTATAAGGATGGCAAATGATAAAGTTCTGTCAGTGAAGAGCTGTGGTAAAATAAATTTGAATGTAAGTGATAAAAATGGAAACTTGCAAACAATTCAAGTGAAAAATGTCCTGTATGTACCTCACTTAGCTACTAATCTGCTATCAGTAAGTCAAATAACTAGAAATGGCTGCTCCGTTCAATTTAATAACCAAGGCTGTAGAATACTCAATAAAAAGAATGTAGAAATTGCAGTAGCAAAACGCATACAGAATATGTACCGGCTGAATACAGATAGTATTCCAGCATACACCTGTAGCAATAATGAATCTGATATTTATTTATGGCATCAGAGAATGGCTCATCTAAATTTTAATGATCTGAAAAAACTAACAGAATGCACTGAAGGTATAAATTTGTGTAAAGATACACACAGCATAATTTGTGAATTTTGTCAGAAAGGAAAACAAGCTAGACAGCCATTTCCAACTGAAGGTTCCAGAGCAAAGAAACCATTGGAAATAATACACTCAGATATATGTGGTCCCCTTGAAATGAAGTCAATTGGAGGTGCCCGCTATTTTCTCACCTTTATAGATGATTACACAAGGAAAGTGTTTGTATACTTTTTAAATAATAAATCGGATATGTTTATAAAGTTCAAGGAATTCAAGGCATTGGTTGAAAATCAATTAAATCATAAATTAAAGTGTATTCGCACAGATAATGGTAGAGAATACCTCAGTAAAGAATTTACAAACTTCTTAAAACACTGTGGTATTATACATCAAACTACAAATCCATACACACCACAGCAAAATGGTGTAGCGGAGCGCATGAATCGTACTTTAATTGAAAGAGCACGTTGTATGCTGATTAACGCTAACTTGCAGAAAAATTTCTGGGCTGAAGCGGTGTCCACAGCAGCATACATTACAAATAGATGTCCCACACGTGCACTATCATACAATACACCTGAAGAATTGTGGTCAAATAAAAAACCTAATTTGAAACATATTAAAATATTTGGATGTGAGGCTATGGTTCATACACCCAAACAAAAAGTACAAAAGTTAGATCCAAAATCAAGCAAAATGATTTTTATAGGATACTGCGATACTACAAAAGGTTATAGATTAATCGATCCAAAGAGTAAGAAAATTGTTATAAGCAGAGATGTTGTATTTTTGGAAAATTTAAAAGAAATTATGTATCAATACCGTTAACAGATGGTAGTAATGAACAGCTTGTAAACCCTAGTTCAGATACTCAGAACAAGCATTACAGTAATTTGGAGACTGAAATAAGTAACATAACATGTACAGATACTTCTTACTCCAATGAAGATTCTTTATATATTCCTGAAAAAGAAATTGCACCGATGCAATACAGTAATGTTACATTAAGACCCAAAAATAAAGTCATACAAAGTGAAAATAATATTTATCTTTGTCAAAGTGAAACAGTGGAAGATATAAACTTACCTTTAACATATAATGAAGCAATATCTTCATCAGACAAAGATAAGTGGCAAAAATCTATTCAAGAAGAATTAAAAGCGCATGAGCATAATCAAACTTGGCAATTTGTTGAAAAACAGCCCGGTATGAACATAATTGGCTGTAAATGGGTCTTCCGTATTAAGGACCAATCATCAAGTCCACTCTATAAGTCGAGACTGTGCGCTAAGGGTTGTTCACAAAATTATGAAATTGATTATACTGAAACA
Source organism: Morpho achilles (assembly GCA_947086495.1). NCBI lineage: Eukaryota > Metazoa > Arthropoda > Insecta > Lepidoptera > Nymphalidae > Morpho > Morpho achilles. The sequence continues at coordinate 112,772 of CAMTZB010000015.1, forward strand.
TTTTCTCCTACAGTGCGATATGATTCTATTAGAATTTTACTTGCAGAGGTATGTCAACAAAACTTGGAAATGATTCAATTTGATGTAAAAACAGCATTTCTGTATGGAGATATAAAAGAGAATATATTCATGACACCACCGGAAGGATTAGAGGCTCCTCCAAACTATGTCTGCAAACTTAACAAGTCACTATATGGCTTAAAACAAGCACCTCGATGTTGGAATCAAAAATTTGACATGATATTAAAGAAATTCAGCTTTCAAAATAGCCACTCAGACAAATGTGTATATATAGGTCATTTGAATAATGTCAAAGTATATCTGTTATTATATGTTGATGATGGATTGATTATTTCACAAGATAAAAGAATATTAACAAAGATAATACATGATCTTCAACAAAATTTTGATATAAAAACTTGTGAACCAAAGAATTTTGTGGGATTACAAATAGAGAAATCTAAAGGTCACATCTTTATTCATCAAACAAAATAAATTGAAAAATTACTAATAAGATTTAATATAAGTAATGCTCATGGCAGTAGCATTCCTATTGATCCTCATACCTCTCTACAGAAAAGTAAGATACCAGATGAATATATACCATATAGAGAAGCAGTTGGCTCTCTTATGCACCTCGCAATTGTGAGCAGACCGGATATTATGTATGGTGTGAGTTTAGTAAGTCGCTATTTAGATAGTTATGATACCTCACACTGGAATGTTGTTAAGAAGATATTAAAATACTTAAAGGAAACCAAGAATTATGGTCTTCAGTATTCATCAACAAAGAAAAATTATGTGGAAGGCTATAGTGATGCTGATTATGCAAAAGATATTGAAAGTAGACGCTCAATGACTGGATATGTTTTTATAAAAAATGGTGCTGCAGTAACATGGGCAAGTCAACGCCAGCAAAGTATAGCACTATCCACTACTGAAGCAGAATTTATGGCTGCATGTTCAGCTACAAAAGAAGCTATGTGGATTAAAAGACTGTTATTGGATATTGGTGAATTTAATCAAAACTCTATGTGCTTAAATATAGACAATCAGAGTGCAATTTCAGTAATTAAAAATGTGGATTATCATAAACGTTGTAAACATATAGATATTAAATATAAGTTTGTTAAAGAAAAGTTTCAAGAAAAAGAAATAGAGTTAATTTATATAAATACAAATGAGCAATGTGCTGACATATTAACTAAAGCACTCTCAAGAGATCATTTTAAATACTTAAGAGACAAGATAGGCATATGCGAGCTAATAAACATAAGTAAAGATATGTAGAAAATTAATTTGGTGAGAGTATTGTTATAAAATTAATTTTGTCTGTGGTTAGACTTCCTCTTCCTTGTTTTTGATTTTTTACTCTGTCATCTTGTAATTGTAATCGTGTCAATCATTGTAAGAAATAAAACCCTTTTTTAAAGATATTAGTTGCATTTATTTCAACAGTATCGCATACGAGAATCTTTAGGACATCACTAAATATGTAAATCGTCAATCTGTCAAAAGATGGTTAATATAATGGACAGTGTATAGGTTCTGTATGTAACCAGGGAGCCCCCTCTTTCTAAGCTCTAGTAAGATTTCCCTCCAGGAAGCTGAGTCAATGCATTTCTCACATCTAGGCAGATAAGAGCGCACAGCTGCTTATTTCTGTGAGTGCCTTGCCGAGCTTTCGTAGCAGTATCAACCACTCTCTGGATAGCCATTAAAGTGGATCGACCTCGTCTAAAACCATATTGATTTTGGGAAAGGCCGCCGTGTTCTGGCAGAACGTCCTCAATTTTTTCCAAAAGAAGTTTCTCCATCAGTTTGCCGTAGCTATCTAGCAAGCACACTGGCCTTTAACCCGATGGGTCTGCTTCTGGCTTTTTGGCTTTTTTAAGAAGGACTAGTTTGGCTATCTTCCAGATAGATGGAAAACTTCCAGATTCAAAAGCTGCCAACATTATCCCTCTTATTTTATCCGGTATAGTCTTCGTCGCTATATTTATCACCTCTGGGTACAAGAAGTCAGTTCCTGGCGCCTTTTTTAGTTTGAGACTATCTGCTGCCTTCCGTATACTTTCCTCCGTTAAGTCTACGGCGTGCAACGTATTAGCCAAGACTCGACCAAAATTCTTATGGGGCGGAAATAGCAATGCAACGATGGATCTGATTAGGTCCATAGGTAGATTTTGTGGGCTTTTCCGAAGTTTTTTGGTAACAATTCTGTACCCCAGACCCCATACGTCCTTGTCTATGTCATCGCACGTCTTTCTCCAGAGGTCTACTTTTGATTTTATGATAGACGCCTGCAGAGCTAGTTTCGCAGACTTGTATTCGGCTCTTAATATATCCTCCATGTTGCTTTTAATTTCTTCTCCTTTCAAGTCTTTGTTTCCTATCCTGCGCCTCTCCCGTGTTTATTTTCTACGACATTTGGTGCAGTACTCTCTTTTTTCGCCTATCTGGTTGTTCCACCAGTATACGGGTATTTTCTGGCGTACCAACTTTTTTGGCATCACTCTATTACAGGCCTTGACGGTCGCTTTTACTAATTCTTCCGGTGTTCCGATCTTCGTTTCCTTAAGAACACTCTCCAGAATTTCACGGTTTAACCTGTCTAGTCTCCATCCTAGTTGGCTTTGCACTAAAGTTCGAGCTTCATTTCGTAGCAGTTGAAATGTAATATATCGGTGACCATTCATACTGTCTTCTTCCAGTACCTGCCAGTCTATGACTTTCTGCCCCAGGCCTGCACTAACAAAAGCAATGTCAGGCGTAGAGTTTTTAGGGCCTCTTTGAAATGTCGGGGCTGTGCCCACGTTAGCGATCACCATATTCGCGCTGGCCAACATCTCCAAAATCCGACGTCCCCTGGCATTTTCGGCTTTATTTGGCCAAACCTTTGATGCTGCGTTAAAATCTCCCGCTACGAGAACATCTCCGTGTTGTGATTCAATACTATCAAACAGCTCATTTAGGTCTTGCTCGAAATCGTCAAAACTATAGTTGGGCGAGAAGTAACAACTGTAAATAGTCAAACCTTCTATACTCACAGCGATAAAACCATTTCCTCGTGCAATGGCCTTAATTGGGATTCGTCTGTTGTATATGACAACCGTTGCATCTCCTCTCCGATCAGTTGACCAGTCATGAGCTTCCGCAATCTTTTTGTTTGGTTCTGCTATTATTGCTATATCTATATCCCGGTCCCTTGCCGTCATTTCGAGCAGGTCATGGGCGGCTCGCGATCTGTCTAAGTTTATTTGCAAGACTTTGAAGTACAAGCGTGCCGCTCCATTTCCTGCTCCTATAATGCGTTTTTTGACCCGTAATTTTTTTTCTCAGGTACTATTTCCTTCCAAGATGGACAGGTCTTAGAGCCCATTTGGTGGTTTGTATTCGCCTTACCTTTATCGGAGCAGATTGCGCATGCTGTCTCCTTATCACACTCTTTGGCTTTATGCCCTTCAGCTCCGCAGTTGTAACACTTCCTGCTTCGGTCTTGACCCGGACACATTACCGAAATATGTCCGTATTCGAGGCACCTGTAGCATCTTTTTCTATCTACTAAAAGCCCAATTGAGACCCTCGTCCACCCAATTTTATTTTTTTCAAGTCCGCTAGTTTCTGGGCTTCAGTCTTTGAGAGCGCCATCACTGCCGTTTTGTTCCCGTAACGGTTTTCCCAGAAACTTTTGATACGGAACTTTCGAATTTTGCTTAAAGTAGTCTTCCACTTCGTACTTTTCTACTGTGACGTCCAGCCCTCTAATTATGACATCCGCAAACTCTTTTAGTTCTCTAAGTGTCAAACTTGGACACACTTCTTTCACTTTCTCTTTCACTTGTGAGGCACCAGTAGTTTGCCCTTTTTCTAGTTGAAGGAGTATATCCCCCGTCCTTGTCTTTCTCACTTTGGAGAACACTACTTCTTCGCTTGCTAGGCCAGATTTGACTTCCTTCAAAACACTGGCGTAGTCGCGGTCTTTTACTTCTACTACCAGTGCTTCAGGCCTAGCTTTTGACTTTTTTCCTATTTTATTTTCTTTCTTATTCCGTTTCTTCTTTATCGGAACGTCTTTTTGTGTGGGTTTTCCTTTCCCCGTGTCTTTTTCTTGTGTTTCCCCCTCCAGATTTTCCTTTGATGCTTCCTTCTCCTTTTTTTCACTGTGATTTCGTCGCTTTTTCTTGGCTTTCACTTTCTCCCACTCAGTTTCTGTATCCAGGCTATCATTGTCTTCTAATCCTTTTATTTCACATCCGATTGACGTATTTGTACCTTTTTCATCTACAGGCACTACTCTTCTAATCCTTTTAGGGGTCCTTTCTACTTCTTCGTCGTTCTTTTCTGCCCTCATTCTTCTCACATCCATCACCCTTCCACAAAGTTTTTGCAATTCACGTAATTTGGTCTTAACTTCGTTGGCTGTGGTTTTATATGGACCCTGCCTGTCTACCAGTGCATTCATTGTAACAATGTTTTCGAACAGCCCCTTTAACAGTCGGTCTTCCTTCTCCTCCAAGGTCTCATTATCTTTAAGTGTCGGTGATTTTTTACGTTTTGAATCTCCTCTGGTCTTCGGTGTGCTCAACAAAGGTGAAAAGAAACTCCGGGCACTCGCGTATGGCGTTTGTTTACATTTCGCCCCCTCATCACCGGTTGATAATCCGTCTTCCGTCTCAGTTTGCTCCGATTCAGTTCATGTCCATGCCTGTGTCGTTGTTTTAGGTGGCGTGCGTTTTAGCAGGCCAGACCTAGCAAATGGCTTATCACACTTAAGCAAAACTTCGCCCCCCCAGAATACGAGGGGCAGCCCCTGTCGGCAGAGACCGTCAGTGGGCGGGATTCCCCGGCACTAGTATCAGCACCGGAACCCGCCTGGGGTAATTCATTTTTTTGTTGTGCTTGCATGTTGAAAATACTTCCTATCTTCTTCTCCTCTCCTACACGTCATCCGAAAAAGACAGCCGCCCAATATGGGAACAGACGCTGACCAGACAGCCGTTCGCTCCGAGGACAGACGCTGCCTGGATTTGTTTGCTTGCTTTTGGTCCACGCTGAGTATTTTATTTCCCCAGTACCCGCCAGATAAATCTGGTGAGAGAATTCCCCTATCCGCCATCCGGGGACGCGCTCGATGGGAGAGCAGCCAACTCCACACGGGATTAATTAGTCACCTACCCACACCTCAGGTGCAGCAAGCCCCGACTACCCTCGGTGGAAAATACTGCCCGAACACACTTAAAATAGAAAAAAAAAACCTAACTTAACCTAACGACCGATCGGCCGACCGACCGAATGAATGAGTGAGTAGTGAGAAAGATAGTAAGTGAGTGTAATAACTTAATAATAAAATTTAATCTTGAAATTTTTTACATTATTAATTTATTACATTAAAAGTAGCTCTTTTGTTTCCTTACAGTTCGTCGATGGGTGGTAGTAGACAGAGGTCTTTAAGTTCGGAAGGTGCCAGATCAAAGGTCAAAAGAAACTAAAACCTATTTAACACCCTTTATTTCCAAATTAACATTATTATTTACATCGGTCTATATTTACATCACGCGCTCGCGCACTCAACATTACCTATTTACAAAAAGTCTTAGCGCACACCGAAAACATCTATATATAATATAGAAGGTTACCGAACCAAGTCTGTGTCTTCTGTTACATCATAATCGATCCTTATTGGAGGCAGGTCACAGGTTTCCGATACAGAAAAGGAAACGTCATACACACTGAACATCGTCAACAGTTTAACGATAGAGTCGAACGTCAAACGATAAAGTCGTTTAACCCGGAGTGGATTGAGCGTGACACGGCGTTTGGCGAACACGGACAGCGAAGGCGACTGCAGCTCGGGACGGGGCAGGAATGCGAGTCATTTTATAACCGTTTTACAATGCAATGAACGTATTTTTACATGAAATATGTCTAGCGCAAAAATCTCACTGCACTAAATCACATAAATTACAAAATGCGTGGATCTAGTTGCTTTTCGATCGCAAACAGGATCGCATTAAGGAAATGTAGTCACATTTCCTTATTTCCGCCAACTTGTTCGATTACAACGGCAGAGTATATCGTTTACAAGTTAACTTGAATATTTTGAAGCTTGTAATTCGAATTGATTATTTCAAAATATATATGTAAACGTGTAATTAAAAAAAAAATTCAGTGAGTACATAAGTAATACACGAGAAGCTGTCGTCCCTACGCACTTCCCACTCGTGCCGAGCTACAGACATTTATATTTATAAAGAAGCACATTCCAGAACGATCCGATAACGAGGTCTCGCACTGAGAGTCCGAGGAGCGCGAGTGGGAGTCGCGCCCTCCTCGCGACAGTCGCGCGCGGCGCCGCGACTGTCGCGCTCACAGCAGGCGCGCGTGCGGCGGCGCCTCGTCCTCGCTGTCGCACTCGAAGCGGATGCGGCGGTCGCGCGCCCCTCCCGCGCCGTCCGCGCCGCCCGCCGCGCCCTCCGCGCCGCCGCCCGCCGACAGTCACACTTTCTCTTCACCCGTAGCCGGAGCTGCGGAGCGCACGAACTGAAATCGCATCATGTATATATTATTAAAGCACAGCACGATCGTGCTATTTAGAAGACGAACGCTAATAATGATGACGTCACAGTCGAGAAGTCACGAACACCTCGATATGAATTAGGATCGGCCACGAGACGCTACTCGTTCGCGGTAGAGTCGCTACGGAGCGTCCGCACGGTCGAATCGAACGCGTGAGAGTCCGTTCGCAGGCACGTCTCTGAGGGGACAACGGGGGGCGACCGGAGGCGCTCACCGAGACGGTGGTGTTGGTCGCGGAGTTGGCGCGCGGCCGGAACGTGAGCACGCGCCAGCGCCGCCGCAGCTGCGCCAGCACCTCGCCGTTGCAGAAGCAGTAGAGCACGGCGACGCACAGCCCCTGCAGCGAGGTCGTCAGCGACGTCACGTACTCGTAGGCCGGCCACCAGCCGACGTCGCGCGGCGGCCGGAACGGCGTCAGCAGGTACTGCAGGCCCAGCAGCGGCGCCAGCAGGCAGGTGGCGCGCAGCGCGTGCAGCGCCGTGGCCGAGGGCCGCGCGCCGCCCGCGCCGCCGCCCGCGCGCAGCTTGGTGCACAGCACGCGCACGATGTTGCACAGGAACGCCAGGTTGAGCAGCACGGCCGCGCACACCGGCACGGCCAGCTCGGCGCGCGGGCTCTCGTCGCCAGCCCAGCACAGGCCCTCGCCGGCCACCCCGCGCCGCGCGGCGTGCACGGCGGCCGGCAGCAGCGGCAGCAGCCAGCCCGCGGCCAGCAGCGCGCGCAGCAGCCGCCGCTCGGACACGAACGCGCTCACGAGCACCGTGTGCAGGTAGAGCCCCTCGCACAGCATCCACGTGTAGTTGGTCAGGAGCGCGTACTGCAGCGCGGCGTTGAGCGCGCGGCACCAGGCCGGCGAGCGGCGCAGCGTGGAAGGCGCGCGCACCACCAGCCCGTACCACGCCAGCCACAGCGCGTCGTTGAGCGCGAACGACGCGAACAGGTTCATGTGCACGGTGATGCGCGCGCACCGCAGGCTCCTGGCCGGGGGGGGGGAGGCTGAGCACCGCGCCGGTACTGCGGCCCGACCGGGCTCACTGCAACTCACTTAAAGTAGAACAGGATCCCGAGCGACAGCAGCAGCGCCAGCAGCGACACGCTGTAGCCCGCCTCGTACACGGCGATGATGTCGCCCACGTCCTGCGGGGGAGTATTTTGCAAACTGTATACGAGCCGAGTCGGCCGGACGGCACGCGCGGGCGCGGGGCGACACTCACGTCCTCCATCTTAATGCAGGTGGTGTAGTTGGACCAGGGCCGGCCCGACAGCGGGTGGCGCCACCAGGTCCCGTTCTCCGTGCATTGTTTGTGCGCGAAAACTGCAAATAGAAAAGTAACGAATCGCTCCGGTCGTCGGCGGTCGACGTCGGTCGTGTCGCGTCTCGCTCACGGTCCGCGCTGAAGCCGGGCACGAAGGCGGGGCAGGCGGCGTAGGCGGTGCGGCCGGCGGCGGTGGGCGGCCAGCACTGCCAGGTGTCGAAGGTGCCGGCGCAGTGCAGGCCTGCGGGCGGAGAGCGAGGGACGGTAGAGCGCCTCACGTTGAGTACGTGTATATTTTTTTAAACTTAGTTTTACTATCATTATACGAAAGTTAATTTAAATCGATCCTAGAGTCGCCATAAAAATATCAAAGTGTTTTGCACGAAATATAGAACACTTACATTAATTTCATAAAAAAGTACAAAGTTCACTCATTACATAAAAAAGGCTCAATCTCTGTTGAGAGTTTTTTAAGTAAGTCCAATGGTACATGCTCTATTACAGTTAAAGCGGTGTACCTATGGGCGGCGTGGTGGCGTTGTTGGCGGCCTCGCACGCCAGCGCGTCGCGCGCGATGCGCTCGGGGTCGTCCATGGCCGAGGAGCCGGGACCGGCCCGGGTCGGACCGCGGCAGTTCCGCCGGAAGTGTAGTAGATTGCTAACGGAAATAAACAACACCACCGTTAGGAGTATGTTAACATATCTGTACCGCTGCCGTACCTACGTTCTGTTCCCAGTATGTAACCAGCAGCCGGCACGCTATCGGATCTATCGGATTACATCCGTTACACTTAAAGACTTATTGGTATAAATCAGCAGCAGGGCTGTCTCGCTGACTCCCCGGGTGGGGGGTAAGCGGGGTACGAGGCGTACCTCTTTGCCCGGGCAGTTGTTCGCGGGCACTTAAGCCCAGTCTGTGTTTCGGCCGTAGGCCAAAATACCGACACCCTTAGGTAACCTAAGAGTGTCGGTATTTGGGCTCAGGGCAGTTGCAGGCAGCGGTGCTGCTGGACTTGCAGTCTTCGCCTCTGGTACGCCGAACATAGCGCGTACCAGGTGGGTGCCGCGTACGTCAAGCGCGAGCGGACGTAGGCACCGTAGACTCGCAGTTGGGTGTTCATAGGTAGGTGGGATGTGAACAGCGCGTGAAGCTGGGACCTGGCAGCGGCTCGACCCACGACGTGATTCACCGTGGGGAGTATGCGCAGGCTGCGGTCCAACTCACACACCAAAAACCTCACTGTGGTCTTCAACTCTACGACCTGGCCTCGTAGAGTCAGCTGACGTAGCGGCTTAGAGCGGCCGGTGAGCAGAGCGGCCGTCTACGATATGTTATCGCGTATGTTCAAAGCAGCAGTAGCTTGTTTTAATTGTTTTGTTAAATCTCCACCATATTAAGTAGGGTTTTTTCTATGCTAAGAGCTAATATTATCATATTTTATCTTATTTCATAAACCTTTACAAATTATGCACTATAACCTTCGTCGAGAGTTATTCTGTCCGCTGGAGAAAACCGCTTGAAAATCTACTCTGTAATTAATTCTAGTTAAATCCGTAATACGTTCTCTACGAACAATAAACAAATGGTTCGATTTATAGACCGTATATAAGGGTCCGGCGCCGGCTATTCTCGGCCGTCGTAAACCACCGCGAACATTACCCGGTAGCAAAGTAGTAAATATTGTTGTTTTATTTTCTCTCGATGTTAATAAACTAAGGTAAATACAATAAACAAACACACGCCGTGAAGAAAATGCAAAGTAAAATTAGCCACGCGCCGTGAGTCAGGCGGCCGCGCGGCGCGACCTGGACGGCTATCGACGAACACGATACGATTGGACGCGGACAGCGCCGCGGGACAACATTAATTAAGTTCATCATTATTATGGTGCTCGTCGACTGGTCGTGGTGCCTTCGGGTGACACGGCCGGCGGTCGCCAGAGCCGGCGCGGTTCACTGCCGAGGGCACATATAGTTAGTTGTTTGGTAATTGGAGGGTTCCCGTCCACAAACTGTAATACAACCTCAGTGCACCCCCCCTATTAGTTCCTGGCCCTTACGTTACCGTGTCCCCCTCACCACGTCCTGTTTAATATGTGTTGTTGTGTTGGATGTGTTGTTTCATTTCGTTGTGTCTTCAATTCGAATGCCATTTTTACCAGCGCACACCTCAGCACCGAGAACTTTTTACTATATCTATGGTGACCATCTAAAACGCGTTGGTAAAATTTTATTGTACTGTTAATTTTACTCCACTCCGCCACGATGTCACTGTGTAAAGTTACATTGTAATGGATGTGCACATATATCAATTTAAATACCAGGGTATGTTAACGCTATAGTCAAATTTCATGTATCTCCTAAACTCTCCCCTCGTGCAGGCTTCCGGTCCCTCACCGAACCAGTAACACATAGAACTCAACCTGCTCAAGTTAGTGCTAAATTAGTGGTGTACTCTCCCTCCCTGTAAGATATAATCTCGAGAGACATGCGCGGTCCACTTCTTCAGTTCTACTTTTTCCAATAAGACTGGAGTCCTCTCACGCAATTCATACCTAATTGTCAATATATCTCGCCGCGACAATCGCTCATTGTTTAATCCTATTGTGATGCAAACCGTAATCGTCCGTGGCTGTGACGTGCTGCGGCTATTGTGGCCGTTGTTAGCCGTTTAGTCAGGCCGATACAAACCGTACAATGCCGGAGCACTTATCGCAGCATCTTGACGTCGTCCCGACCTCGCGGACGGCTCGACGAATAAATACTCCAACAATCCTAATGTATTTGTTTCTTTTTTAGCTTTGCCATTACATCAGTTTAAAAACACTGTTAAAAAGAGGCTGATCCAGAAAGCCTATTATACAGTTGAGGATTACTTAGAAGACAAGAATGTGTGGATATAGCTTGCTTAAACCTTGCATAAGATAATAATGACTAAATGTAACTAGTCATAAGAATTATATTTTTAAAAGAGCAACCGCCGAGTTTCTTGCTGGCACTTCTCGGTAGGAACAGCTTTCCGAACCAGCAGTAGAGTTGATGATTCAAAAGCACTTGTTTGCAAGTTTATTTGAATAAAGAATATTTTGAATTTGAATTTCATTTTGTGTTAGAACCAGCAGTAGAGCTGATTTAAAGCACTCGTTCACAAGTTTACTTGAATAAAGAATGATTTCAATTTGGACTTGATTGTAACTTTAAGTTGAGGGTTGAGTTGATGGCCGCAAAGATCTCGCGGGCACATTGAACGTGTTAAAATTAGAAGAATTTCTCGATTGTGCGTCTTTTTATAACGTAAATACCCAAATTTAATTAAGTATATCTTGTTGTTGTCTATCTTTGTAAATTTATGGTAATGAATATGTGCAGTGCTAGTGTATTGTAGAATGTAGTGCATGTTATTGGTATTGTATGAGTTTTTACGAATCCTGCATGAGTCAGGATTACAACGAATAGTGAACACTACGTTTAGCATTACATACACTTATATTTTGTTTTTATCGCGGATTAAAGTAATATTTTCATTACATTTTCTTAATAAGTAAATATATAGTATGTATCAGGAAAGCTAGATAGTTTCCTACGAAATAGACTATCATCTCATTCACAGATCAACCGAGAGAGCGATCGCTAAGATACAGGATATACGTTATATAATTTAGTATCAAGGGAAGAATAATAATATTTAAAACAGTTTAAAACCCATCGACATTTGAATTGCAATTAAAATCTCACATAAAGTACCGCATAACATTACATACCTTACTCGAATCGGTTCCGCTCGCAACGAACGGTATATGACTAGAGATAACATAACAATAAAGTAATGTAAGTGTATGTGTAAGGAAATTTAAATTCCGTACTCTATAATAGTAAAAACCTTTCATCTGTCAGTGTATGCTCCTGTTAGTGGGCGATCGTCTGCTAATGTTACGTTAAATAGCGTATGTGTCGGAAGCTGAAGGCGATTTTGTCCACCGCCGCAGCGACCAGCTGATATCCAAAAAATATTCGTTCTGCAAAAACGAGTTGTACGTGCGATTTTTAATATGAAACCATGTGACTCGCTCCGTGATAAAATTAAAGAAATAGGTATTCTCATGGTAGCTTCGCAATACATTTATAATAATATAGTGTTTGTGAGACAAAATATACGTCTTTTTAATAATAAAAAAAAAGTGATATAAGTAATAGGCAAACCAGGAACCGAAATAAATTAATAGTACCCAGGATACGGCTTCACAAAGTTCGTAGACCGTTTGTGGGCTTCGGTATACATGTTTATAATAAAATTCCACAATCTATTTTGGATTTGCCTTTACACAAGTTCAAAAAAGCAATTAAAAAGACACTTATCCATAAAGCTTACTATACTGTTGAGGACTATCTTGATGATAAGAAAGATTGGATTTAAATTGCGATTAGCTACGCACTATGTTATATTGTAATTTTTTTATTTGTTCTTAATTAATTACGCCATTATTGTAATACTCGATTATGAAAAGAGTGACCGCCGAGTTTCTTGCTGGTTCTTCTCGGTAAGAGCATCTTTCCGAACCAGTCGTAGCTTCATTGTAATTTGACGATTCGAAAGTGTTTGCAAAAGCCAATTTGAATGAAGAATTATTTGAATTTGAATTTGGCCTGCAGCCGATTTGAACATTTTACAGAGGCCGCACATTTTTATAAAATGCATTCACCATTATACGGTTTTATTCAGTTTTTTGATCATTTTTACATTTTTGTGTGAAATACTCGTGCCTCGTGCCACTCTGCCTCGCTTCAGGGTAATTGTTATTTCAGAATTACAGTAATGAAATCACGTCTTTTAAAACAATGTAAAAGTATGACCGTCTGATGGGTATTATAACATCTACGAATAGTTAACAGTGAGATTAAAACCGCGGCAAGAGTCGCGTCCAGTCGTCACGATATGACGTCTCACCGTACCATATGGCCGTCGGGAGGCGCCGCGACGCGCATTATCTAAGAAAGTCGACGTTTTCCTGTTTTTTTGTGAATCGCTCGTGCCTCGGGGATGAAAATAATTTTCAAAAAGTTTATTGTAATAAATTTAACATATACAGTGCGTCATCAGAGACGTTCCATAGCCGCGACCGAGACCTGGTATAATATCCCTGGAATCAGTGGAGTCAGACGGTGCTCCTGTTCTTAATTTAGCTACCGAGATATTACGAGTAATAAAACATTAATCTCTATTTATGACTGTCCAAAATGTATGTATGAAACCTAGCCAGCTTCCTACGAGATAGTAATTTTGATGATGTAAATTAGTCGAGTTTTGTAAACGTCCCTGAATCTCTTGTAGGTTCTTTTGGGTAAGAGCTACTTTCATAAACAGCGGAAGCCTCAGTACTGTCTGGTTGATCTTTGTAGATTCAAAATATCAAGTCAATTTGACTGATTGTTTTGATTTAGATAAATTTGAACCGATATGTACTATACATAGTTGTGGGTCTCGTCGTGCGCGATGCGAGCTGGGTGAAGCGCTAGTCGCTTTTCGAATACGATTTCGTGGTGAAATTGCACAAAAATATAATTTTTTCGTTACATGAGTGTAAGTTAAAGTACTTACACAGCTAGGCTGCTAGTAAAAGAATAGTAAAAATGTTATAATTTCAGTTTCTGGAGCAGTAACATAGTTTACGATTCATAAATGATAACGAATACTTAAAATTGGTTTATAATATATTTGTATGCGATAAGTTATGTTTGTATGTGTCAACATCACCGCCCGTCCCGGCGAGCCCGCCGCCACCAGGTCGACCGGTGTGGTGGGCACACTCAGCCAGATTGTACATTGTAGTTTTTGGCAAAGCATAGCACATATCATATTATGCAGGCTAGTTTTAGGATAAATTTAGGTATTTTAAGTGTTTTTTTTTAATATTCACGATATTAATAGAGTTCTTCAAAAACTAATATTAACTGTGACGGAGAAACTTCCAAAGATATAAATATAATTGACAAATGCAGAAATACAAACTTTTATTTATTTTTGTGTCCAAATATATTTTTGTAATTAGTTTCGGGTATCGTGGAACATTTTCGCATTTAAAATTTATTAAAAAAACATCCTTCAAAGTTCAGTGTTATTGTCAAGTAACTTCACAGCACACAAACTACCGCGGCGTATTCGGACGTAATAAAACAACGGGCCGGCGCGCGAACGACATGTGACGACACGTGCAATCAGCGGGGCGGCCAGGGGCGCACTGGTGGCCGAACAGCGCCTGCCGCTACTCGCTAGGGATGTGAAAAAATAATCGATTTTGATTTTAATCGAACATTTTATTATTATAATCGGTTTGCTAATCGATTTACGTTGAAGGGAGAATAATCTATTATTGAATATCGGATTTTTTCACTCCGAGTCACATTCCTGCCGCGGGCAGCGCGCGGCTCGCACAGTGTAGTGTGTACACGCGGCCGCCGGCTGCCAGCGAGGGGCGGCCCTCCTGCCGCACCTGCTAGGTGTATTTGAATCCCTTAATACCGCTACTTATGCACTACGAATGATATTTTTTCCAATTCCCAAAAGAATGGAGTTTTTTAGATGTTAGTCCAGTATGTGAATTATAGCCGTACAGGCGTAACACAGAAATACAACGACAAGACCAGCGAAGGTCCCTAACTTGGTGGCGGTCCCCGGCGGCTGGCCGGTCTGGCCCGGTCTCGGTGCAGGACTATATTTGTCTACAACTGTAACGTAACTGTATGCTGTCGATAAGTTCGTACGCTCGAACGAACGGTTGCCAAGCCACCAGACGGTCGCCAGAGACTCGTAGAGTCGCAAGAGAAGCAGCTCGGGCCGTACGTGATACGGACGAGTTGTAAGTAAATGAGTAGAAGCCCGTCTTTGTCAGGAAATTGTTCTGTGTTGGAAAGTTTCTATTACATTAAATTATTTTTTCCTCGTCGAGGTTGATTTTTCAAAACTCTCATTTCGGGCAAAACTCGTAACAACTAATTTTTTGGATCACAGCGAGTTCATATTTGCGATCAAAGTTTATAACGAAACTTTTTGAACAAAAAATGGCGTTGTCTTTTACCGCTACATCTCCCTCCGTCCAGGGAGAAGGGTTTACAGAACCCACGATACTCCTCCAGTTTGGATTTGCATTTTGATATCGACGAACTCTCCCGGAAGATTTGCGGTTTCAGTAGTATATTTTCTTCCATCGTAGGGCGCTTATGGATCGTTAATATCAGCAAAGTACATATTTGATTAGTGGAAAACCCATCAATTCTCGCGCGAGGGTTGAAAGTCGAGACACGGAACCACCAACGGCAGTGGGTTCGGACTGACTTGACGCATTGAGGTCTAGATAGTAAGTATAGAACCCCCTGGCAGTGAGCAGTAGCAGCAGTTTCTATATGTTTTTCAATCCTCTTCAGCCATTTTTTAATACGACATGGTCAGCTAATATTATGATCCGATCTCCTATTATAGCAAAGTGTAAGGGACTTCGCAAAGTGACGTTTAATTCTATAAACCATACAAAACAAGGTCGGACCACATATTAAATTCTTGTCCATTAAAAAGATGTCAGGTTACAGCTGACGGTCACGACTGGCTGTTCGATTTCGAGTTACGGTTTAAGGTCACGCGGAAGACTAATATCGAACTTTGCATGCTCAAATATGATTATCAATTGAAAAAAAATCATAGAATTTCATGATCAATTTGATCTGTTTCACTATCGCTCTAAATATTTTTGCTTAATATAAAAGCGAAAAGATTTAAGCCGCTGTGAGTGTGACGGCGCGGAAAAAGAGGTCCGGAACGAGGAAAAAATTTAATTAGTGCCGTAAAAACATCCTTACAAATCCGTCGCAAACAAAACACTCAGCGTCTCTACGATCGTTCATCCCTTACCAGGTCGGCGCCGCCGCTGCCGCCGACAGCTTCGGCTGATAACAAATTCGTTGCTCAAAAATATTCCTCCTCCGACGCGGTCGGGGCGGTCGCAGGCCGATTAGCCTTTTCTTTATTTACAGAGAATAAAGTAGACTAGTTTAATGTATGCATCATAATTGATAGAACAGTGTCCCCGGACGCAGCGACCGCTCCCCTGGTGCCCGCCGACGACTGACACTGAAGTATAATGTATAAGTATAATAATAAGAGAGCTGTTGTAACGTTGAAAATGTTAAACGAGGGATGTTGTTTACGGTGCACGGGGTGACGATGCGTTAACAATTGAACTGAATTGTTTGTATTGATATACAATTCGTATACGTTTAATTCTTCCAGTACTGCGACTAGCAGCGTCGACAGGAGAGTCGTCGCGTGCCGCTAACGTGGTGCCGCTGTACCAGAGAAAGCTTCGGAAGCTTCACTCGGACACGTGAAATATTGCCTTTACCGAATAAAAACAGACGAGAGTTTCCTGATCTTTTTTTTTATTAAATTTTATGTTTCAGTCAAATTCAAACGACATCCTAATAGACCTCCACACTTTCTTGGAAATCGGCAAATTAATCGCTGGTTCGGAAAATTGTTTTTGTCAAGAGGAGCGAGCAAGAAATTCATCGAGCCTATAAGAATAATGAAAATCAGATGGATATTTCGCCTGTCGTTCGTGAAGCAACATCACCGAATCTTATTTATCAGTGTATTATCCATAGTGAAAACATATGTTTTTAGCGAACGGGCGGGAGTGAATACTTAGGACCACTTCACGAGACTTCCACTTCTCGCCGCGGGCGGGCGGCGAGCTGCGGGCCGCTACATCGGCCGTGTCTCGCGGGCTCTACAGACGAACCAGTTTCGTTAACTGCTAGCTCGACACACTACGTCACTCGGTGAGAACGGACTAGCTACAGACCATAAGGATCGACGCCACAAAAGCGTCGCAACGTTTATTTCTAACACTAATTAATAATAGTAACGTTCGAGACCGGTCGGTCGCGCCGGTCGCCTCGCCTGGAGATTTTCACGCATAGTTACGAATTTCACGGCCAAAACACTTGTTTGTACGTTCGTTACGCTAATGGCGATATCCATTCGCTTGCGGCCCGCGGCTGCGGCTGCCAACAACAACTTCTGATTCACAACAAACGCGTATTTTTTCGTCCGGCAATAATTACATCATCACGTTAGTTTGATGGTCGTCGCATACCGTTCTATAAATGTGTGCAAAATTACGTAGATTGGAAGAGTTTACATTTGTTTTGAAAGAGCGTGTGTTATCGTTCGCCTGTTCTTCCCGATACACAAACAGAGTGGGCGGGGTTTAAAGAAACGGATGTT
This sequence comes from Morpho achilles, assembly GCA_947086495.1. Classification (NCBI taxonomy): domain Eukaryota; kingdom Metazoa; phylum Arthropoda; class Insecta; order Lepidoptera; family Nymphalidae; genus Morpho; species Morpho achilles. The sequence goes on from CAMTZB010000015.1 coordinate 129,884, forward strand.
TCATTAACTCTAAACGTCGAAATTTAGAACGTTCGAGTACGTCGAAATTTACTTTAAATTGTAGTAAACATTCAATTTGTTTCTCAATCAAATTTAAAATAAACTCACTCCAAATATATTTGAAAGATCGACGCGCTCTATCCGCCCGCTACATTCAAACGCAATACCCACACGTATCGCTCGAGCGGCGGAGATTTGTTCGTTTTATTGTCGAAAAGCAATAGCGGAAATATAAATACTTTACAAAGTTGCCGTACACAATGTATACAATAATGAGATCCTGTGGGAAACGCTCGCGTCGTCGTTTACAAAGAGAGAGCACACGACGTCAGGAGCGCTCCGAGGATCCGGACATCCTGCCGAGAGGAGCCGCGGGAGAGCAGCGGAAGACGGTGCACACGGGACATTCTATAAATGTTCATTTTTACTAAAAGCTTTTATTCAACTTTCTATGTATATCTGAAGGTGAAATCTTGCAAGTTTTATTGGACCCACTTCACAGAGTCTGATTGAGCTGTAAGTTGTATATATCGATACAGTTCCGGTGGACAGTGGATGTTTATAAAAAGCATGACCTGATGCTGCCAGGATTGGCCCCACACGAGGGAACTCCTCAACGGCCAACAGTAGGGACGAGAAATTTTGTTAAAAGTTTCTTTAAAATCATTTTTAACATAACTTGTACTTATTAAAAAAATAAGAAACAAAACACTACATATTATAAATACTTACTTTAAATATTTTAAGGTATGACTTAAAAACAGTCTACGAGTACAAAAAAATGAAAGTCATCCTACGATGGATTTGTCTATACGTTCACACGAATCCAGGCTCGAGAGTTTATTATATCACTACATATTATAAAACAAAGTCCCTATACCTCTATGTACGCATAAAACTTTAAAACTACGCAACAGATTTTGATGCGGTTTTTTTAATAGATAGAGTAATTCCAGAGGAAGGTTTGTACGTATAATAACATTCAATACGGAGTAGAGAAATACTGTAATTTTTGAGGTTTCTGTATATAATTACTTTTTTTCCGCTTACATTGCAAACGCAGGCTAAACCCTACGAGATTTATCAAAATAATGTACCAAGTATTTGTACACCTTGAAAAGGTCTACAGAAAAGTCCGGGATGGTATATGTCTATCTCTTATGGATAACCCACTATAGCATTTTTAGTCATTTACTTTTTACAAAAAATAATGCACTATTTTGGAAGCAATTTTTATTCAATACAGCATTAATCCTTATCCAATTAAGTACCTCAAATATAAATAGTTAATTTAATATAGATCAATATGGCCGTTTACAGCATGTAATTTAAGTGAACATTTTCGGAGATATTACAGATTTAAAATACCGTGAGGACGCTGCGCTTTACCCTATAGCACTTCGCATTTAGCAGCTATGTGTCGTTATTTCAAGAGTTTGTTTAAAGACATTCTGTCATTAATTGTAAAAATAAAATACAAAGCGAAAATGTAAAAGTAAATAAGTAAAAATGTACTATATGAATTTAAATATTCCAAAGATAGTAGGAAATCTTCTTGGTATAGGGAAAGGAAATTGTTTTTCTCTTAATTTAACGCGTGCGGGCCACGGGCAAAATGAATAAATCAAAACTACTCGATCGATTTTAATCATTTTTTTTACACTGACTGACATGGGATATATATTTTATACCCGTGCGAAGCAGGGGGCAGGCTGCTAGTTTGTTTATATAACTAGCTGAACAAATTGTAGAGAGAGTGTCGACAGAGTATGGGAGTGTTTAGATTAAACCATTAAATAAATTCTTTAAAATATTATATCACCAATGGACGAAGGGAATTTTTTAAATTGTGTATTAAAGTAAGTTGCGAAGTGTTAGAAAGCTATCTAAATGTGTATCGGGAGCCGTGGACGGGCTCGCATGCAGTCTCAGGAGCAGTACTATAAACGTTATCTGAAACGACATGCATATTTCATTCTCGCACGCGGCGCTGCTCGCTAACATGCGCCTCAATACGGACGAAACGCTCCGGTCAGAGATAATTAATGTTCGCTTTTACGTTCAACTAATTATAGAGCCGTGTCTCGTACTGAGCGAAACAAATATTTTATTTGCTAGAGAATTATAGTGATATTATGTTCTTGATTATTATTTATGAATAATATAAATTCATTAACCGTCTTTCCGGTACCCTTAAAAATCAAGCAGTTCTTAACAAATTGTATCATGAAGCGAGGTTCCACTAGTAAATATTACAAATGCCTTTTCAACAGTGTGCCGACCCTCGTCCCTGTCCGCCAGTTTCTCAATAAGCGCGGTCTGTTTACGCTGTGGAAGTTTGGAGCCGAAGCTATCTCAAAGTTAGTATATTTGTTTGACTTCCCCCTTGTAAGTTCGCGCTGTCGACACACGACTGTCTCAATAGGATATTATTGCCTACAGCGCGGGGACTGAAGGGCCCGTGGGGCCTGCGGGGCCTGGTGCCGACATATCGCATTATCTGAATAATAAAGGTCCGTCACATTTCGTAGCTAAGGAAATATGTTACTTCCTTTTTGTAAGTTCTTCGGACAGGGCGATATAAGTGAATCTACGGAAGTCTTGCGATGGAGATGATTATTAAAGATTCAAAGAGTGCTTTATCATAAGTGTAATAGTAATGACATAAAAATAAACTTCTACACTTTTATTCTTTGAAAAGGCACACAGAAGTAAACAAAGAGCAAATCTCCGAACTCAAACACTTGCAGATCAAACGCTCCCGCCGCCGGCCGCTCGCGCCGGTCCATCAGCAGCTAACTGCACTCCAACTTAAACTAACTTCGAGTTCAGCCCGCGGCGAGCCGGGGACGACTTGTGGAAACTAACTTACAATATAATGTTTCGGAAATGTTCTTTATGATACTTTAGACGACGTGCTTTGAAAGCGGAGTGTTTTACTGTTCTCCCTGCTATCGACAGCTGCATTAGCCTAAGAAACCACCGGAGCACGGGATTCTACTGTATTTGTATTTTGTTCTTATTTCATACATTATGGAACACACACGGATAATAATTACTATGTACAAAATTTCATCTTTGATTATACATATGAATATCAATTTATGTCGCGGTGTTGGTTCTAGCGTATATGAGAAACATATTATAAATTTTATTGCTCGAACTGGATGCAAACTGATTCTTAACGAGTCTAAAAATCTGATAAAACCCTCCGAATCCGCCGCCACACTACAAATGGAATTCAACGACTTCTTCAAAATATATTTTTGCCGAAATAAACCCAATCCGGATTCAAAAACGTGTTCTTTGTTTACGGCGAGCTCATCAAAGCTCTGGAACGGACCACGTGTGGGGACCCTCGGTCGGTGACCTCCATCGGGAACATCACATGGCCGTGGAGCGGCAGGACTCGGCCGAGGACTGGTGTGTTGGGATTGCACCTTTTTGTCCTCAGCAATCTGGTCGATTAATAAGAAACCCTTAGCTAAGCAAAAAGATAAATACATACACTATTGAAAGAGTTTTATCATAGATAAATATGTATTATATATGTATGTTATGTACTGCCTTTTCCGACCGTTTGACCTTTTCCTGAAAAATAAAATTATTACGGAACGATCTAGACCTAGAATTAAGGTGGATTCGAGCTGGTGGTCACTACTCATGCAGCACTGTATCCAATTAATTCAGGGGCTTCTCACGTCTGCCCGGTTCTGGATTTCGTTCGTAGTGTGGCTAATTGAGCATGTATGAGGCGTGAAGGCTCATCAAATACGAGATTTCGGATTATTTTTTATAGTCAAATAAAAAAATTGATAATAGTATCTGCAGTGGGCCGACGGCGGATTTGCCAGAGTTGATAATATTTTGTATAATATTAGTTTATCTCATCCGCCGGCGCCGGCCGAGGTCGGATTATCATTGATATTTAAACTATTTGAATATAATACTCGCACTCTACGGCGTGGTCTGGTTCGCAATATGATTCGAGTTTGATATGAATTTAAAAAGTATATATATGTAGAGTAAAAGGGAGCTATTGAAGTAAAAACAGTACAGAGCGCGTTATATCGGACGCCTGGCTTACAGGTCCCCGAGGCGGTCGGTGCATCTGGTGCTCGCGACGCACCGGTTAGCGGAGGGGGGCTTCTCTTTCGAGGGGCCCCTACCCGGGGAAGGTGTTTGTTCTCTGGAATCCTAGCTGTCGGCGGGATGGGGGCAATGTGTACAATGATACCCTGTCCTCGCCATCGGCAGCGTGGTGGAGCACACAGGTCGTTTTAGTCGGTGCGAGTCCGACATAACCACCGCCTGTCCCCGTCGGGCGGCGGTACATAAGGGATTTTTCCTGTATAAAAAAAAAGAAAAAACAATTCAGAGCGCAGAGGTCGTGCCGCACCGCCTGCGTCGCATCGGCTGCTGCAGAGCGCGAGCAGTTAAGGTTGAACACGACCGGGGGGAAACTGTTCTTCCATCTCCTATTAGTTACCGGACTCGAAATAAACTGTGACCGATGACGAACAACAGTCGCTGTACGACTTTACGCTGTACGCAGAGTACCGAGCTCACGCGCGATTCGTCGCTATAAATTAGAAAAGTCGTATACACCATGAAAAAGTGAAAAAAGCGAGTTTTGCAAAAAACTACTTTGTTTCGTTCAGATATGAAGACCGTAAGCGTGTTACGAACTTTCGCTAGAGACAGATGACGTGAGATGAAAGCTAAGTTTCGCTTGTATCGGAGATAATAAAGTTTGCGGCGACACTTGCATCATGCAAATTGGACCGCACCGCGCCCCCTGCGACCCGCGCCCCGCCCCGACCCTGCTTAGGTGTTCTCCTAATGAGTCTGCAGTTTTGCAAGGAGGTATTTTCCATGAACCTTTCATTAAATGAGTTAACACACTTATTTCAAGAAATCCCAAGCAATCTTCTTATTTAATTTCATTAACATTTCACCGCCAGTCATTACCGCCGAAAGCTCTTAGTTCCTAAACTCACTACTTAGATTTTATTTAGGTTATATTTTATTTGTTTTGGTTTATTTAAAATTTTAAAAAACACAGTGTTCAAGGCGAGCGCTAAAAGCAGCTTTAAGCTGAATCTCACAACCTTTCATAATATCATTGTTAGATAAGTAACTTTAAGTGCAAAATGTAGTTTTCGTTAATAAAGTTATATAAATATTATTACTGTTAATGCTGTAGTCTACTGGGAATAAATTGAACAATTATTTTGGCTTTGCTTTCTTTCATCGCAAAGCGAGCAATAATTTTCACAGATTTATATACCGCTAAACTTTTTGAGGCTTGCGAGTTTTTCGACTTCACTATAACACATACTGTTTACTGCGATAGTGTATATTGTAATGTTCTTGTTCCAATGAGCCACATCTGCGATAGGTGACCTCGCTGCTCGTGCCCAGCTTCTGGTATTTATCTGTGCCCCTCTACTAGAACTGTGGCCGGTTCCTCGTTGACCGACGTTAGTGTGCAGAAAACTACTTTTTTCTCAAAATCTACATAACACTCAAATGACGTACTAGACAATTGTAGATCTACATAAATACTACCAAAAAAGTCCGCGACAGCAAATCTCTATCTTTTTTAACCGACAATATCTACTTTTATGTACAAAATTTTAATTAAACACACTGACGTCCGGCCGGAGCTCCAAGCACGGCCAGTACTTCACACTAGAACACTTTCCTCAAAGGTCAAACTTAAGCGCAAACTTCGCGGTTAAAGTAAATTCAGTAAGCTGCGACGAGATGAAAGAACAACAAGCGAGTCACACCTCTTGGGTGCGAGTTGTATAATTGAGTCCCGGGACAATATTTGTGTTGCGAAACGGGTTTGAGTCAGATTTATAGCGGCCCACGACAGACGGGACGGATCTGAGATCTTCAGCAACCAAATTTGATTTAATTAAAATTAGCATTTTAGTGGCGTTTGCCAAACGAGTCTAGTTATCTCTGTGCAGATTATATTATATTAGTATGCTCCCTTGTCGTTGACCACGGCGAGCACCCGCTGTTCGTCAATTGAAACGCGCGGTGGGCGCCCGCCGCGAGCGCCGCCCGCCCGTCGCGGCGCGTCAATTGTCACAACTGGTTCATTAACAGCATTATCGCATGTTAACTTGCGGACAGTTCGTTTCATTAACTACAGAACTGACACAACCGCAATAATATATACAACACGGTTTAATTTGACTGTCTCAGATCGTGATGGTAATTCCCATCGGTGGGCCGCAATCAAAACTCAATTTCGCATTGAAAGTCGTAATTAGATTTTCAGTATTTCTAAAGATGTTGAAAGATATTTACGAATTGAAATTGTGGTAGAGAAATATTAATCACGCCATTTGAAGGGAAGCAATTTGCGTGTAGTGGAGGGGAGGGGACGGGGGGGCCGGAATAATGAGAATAAGTTTATTAATATCCGTTAGAAGCGCGTTCTGTTTGTCATCCTGGAGGTACCCTCGGTCCGTACTCCGAAAGTCACGTCAAGAATTGGTGCTGATGTCATAGATATAGAAAATATCGGCTAATATATAGAAAATATAAAACGCACATCCTTAAATTTTTTTTTCTTACTGTGCTGAGTAATTCAAAACAGAAACTTCTCGGACGCTGCTTGCCTTAATAAAATTAATTAAGTTTAATTTTTAAACGGTTTGCGAACAGACACTGCACTAATTGCAAAGATGTCCGAGATTGAGGGGAACAGGTACGGTGTAGGTAGGTAAAAAAGGTGCTATCACCTTTTTTTACTCATGTAAAAAAAGGTGATAGCACCTTTTCACCTAGGAAACCCTTCGTGAGTACTGCTATTCGCTGGGGAGCGAAAGTTACTCCGGACTCTTACCGGCTAAAACCTCTCACGACAGACTCTTGCACCACAACTGACGCATTGGGAACACTAAATGCATCGGCAAACTCGGAGAACCTCACTCCAGCCAGAGCGTCGAATATTCGACGCCCGGAGGCCCTCATGGTATGGTATTCGACAGACTTGGGCACGTCGGTGAGATAACACCTGACTGACGCACTCTCAAACATCGTAAGATTATTCAGTTGATTTGATATGAGAGAATGCCCATCTTATACCGCGGACGGGCTGTTGGTTACCCGACGGCCCTTCGAACATTTGTTGACAAAGTTTTGTTTCTAGATATTTCGATAAAAAAACATGTCATAATTTCCTATAACTTAATTACAAACTGTCACAAGCAGGACGGCTTTTTCATTAAACTATTCTTTCAGATTTGAAAGTAAGTGAGCTTATATATTCCAAATATTAAACAATTTGATACAATTTTGACTTTACACGGCAACCAAAGTTTACGGCTGTGAAATCGTCATACGATTGCATGATAATTTGCCAGTTATAGGCTTAAGTAAGCGATAACTCGATAGGATTTTACACTTCGTTTCATTATTAGAGAGTTCGTCGGACGATACTAAGGTTTGGAATTTGTTTGCAGCGTGTTACTTTAACGGTCCTTTAGCTCGGAGCGCTTTTATCTGGAGCTTATCTACAGATTGCGTAAATAAACAAGATCTATTCGAAGATACACTTCGTCACAACCTTATTTTAGAATCCAGTGATGTGGGAATTAATTACGAAAGGTCCTACATAAGCTTCCCATTAATGGCAGTTGGATTGCTGATTCACCTCTTCGTCGTATGCAAGATGGTACTCGTACATACATTTTGGTTCGTCAGTGATATACGATGTTGACTGACCTTACAAAAGCACCACCGTTTTTGTTAAAAGTAATTCAATCGATATAACCTTCTTATCATGAGATACAGTTAATGTACAGCTCCGTCCCCTCCCCCCACCGCACTCCCCCTCCAACCACTCATTAACATTAAAGACAGAGCGTAATCTCTCGCGAGAGAGGTTTACTTTTCATTCTATCTACATTATCGTCGGGCAAATAAAATACTTAGCTCGGCAGGATCGAGTTTAATCTGTCCGTGGTAGCTCGCAGCTCGCGGCGGTGTGACGGTGGTACACGACACGGGTAGAGCCATCTGAATGTAATCTTTAATCGTTTTAGGGGAATCTGTTAATTTTTAATTATCGAATCTGGTAATCTGTTATGCTATCTGTTAAATTTGTTTATTTCTTTCTTTCAATTAACCTCAGTAGCTTACAAAGTTCTGTTAATTATAATTGTGACATTGCTGTTTGAATTATATATAAAAAATGTAAACTTTGTGTAAATGTAATTAATGCAACATTCACTCTCACTTATACATCATTTATGATGTGCTCGCGGCCAAATATTCGCTACGACAGGCCGCTCTCGTCACTCGCCTATGAGATTCCAGAACTATACTAAAAACTATACTATGTCAATCGAATGTCAATGACAAAATTTTGCTCGCTTCAAAATTTTTCTATTTAATTTATTTGGCTCGGTATTTTGCTATAAAATTGGCATCAAATTGGCATTTATAAAAGCAGCAGCTGGTACTATTGGTTTTTTGGATATGCGATAGTAACAAGATATTTTTGTTTCAGATCGTGAGGCGTTGCTCCGGCGTCGCGGCTGTCACGGTCCTCGGGCCACAGACAGCAGCCGGGCGAACAACAGCCTAGCCGCAGCCGGGGCTTCGTTCTAAAGACTTTATGTGTAGTGATAAGTGTTATTATATAATTTAAACGTGTTTGGAAGTATGAACAGTAATGTTTCCCAATCTGATTACCTTGAGTGTCCTCAGTGCAATGGGGCAAGGCTTTTTAAAGGACGTAGGGGTCTAAACATTCACATTGCACGATGTCATAGCCTTTCCTTAACGCGACCTATTACTGGTACTAATGTAAGTGATGTTGACACACACTTACTAGACAATAACCAGGTTCCATTTGAAAATTTGCTGTCTAGATATAGCCAAAACGTTCCAATTATTAAGCGCATTCCTAGAGGAGCAAGAATATTATTAGCGAGGTCACTATCTCACGCCATCCAAAATACTTTATCTAATTCGGTTTCATCTTGGCAAAATCTATTTTTGTTTGCTTATAAGCATTTTCATGTCAATAAATCTAAAGCCGGGTCATTAAGTACCAAATTAAAACAGAATTGTTTAGACCAATCCGATTTTCACTCTTTAAATTCAAATTTTCGGGTTCAAAGTTTAAATTTTAAAAAAATTGTCGAGAATAAAGTAATGGATGGGGACCTTAAAAATGCAACCCGCATTTTATTCTCTAACGATACTCTTGCTCCATTTAATGATATAACGCTAGAAGCCTTACGTGAGAAGCATCCTTTACCAATTTCAGATTCATTATTTCCAAATCCAGCAGTCAATATTACAGATATTTTGCAAGTAAAGGATGAGGATACTTATGCAGCTATAATGTCATTCACTAGTGGATCTGCTGGCGGCATGGACGGAATAACGCCACAACATCTCAAAGATCTTGTGAGCGTTTCAGCTGGAGACGCCGGCAGATCTCTTTTGAGTGACATTACTAGACTTTGTAACTTAATGTTATCTGGCAAAGTAAATTCATCCTTTCTACCTTTCCTTTACGGAGCTAGACTATGCGTATTTAATAAAAAAGATGGTGGCATACGCCCGATCGCTGTTGGTTGTACTTTTCGCCGTTTGGCATCTAAATTAGCATGTAAGCACATAGTTGCTACCCTAAAGGAAAAGTTTCAACCTATTCAAGTTGGCTTTGGAAGTAAGGGAGGCTGTGAGGCAGCAGTACATTCTGCCCGAACTTTCCTAACATCCGGCGAGGCAGAAGTACTGCTGAAAGTCGATGTAAAGAATGCTTTTAATTCATTGGATAGGGCAACTCTGCTTAACGAAGTATCAACACAATTACCCGAAATTTGTCCATATGTTTGGCAATGCTATAATTTTCCTTCTAAATTATTCTTTGGTGAGAATACTTTTAAGTCTAATGTAGGCGTTCAGCAGGGGGATCCTTTAGGTCCAGCCCTGTTCAGTCTAGGGATTCACAAACATATTTTAAATTTAAAATCTTAATTTAAGATATGGTACTTAGATGATGGAACCTTTGGAGGTAACGTGGACGATGTTTCAAAAGATCTTAAGCATGTTAAGCAAGAATTTGGAAAAATTGGTTTGGAACTAAATTTTTCGAAATGTGAAGTTTTTTTTACTGATAAGCTGACGCCGGAAAGTGTTTTAGCGGCCACAAAATTATTTAACGAAATTGCCCCTAACATTAACATAGTGCATAAAAGTACACTTTGCCTCCTAGGTGCTCCTCTTTTAGATGACGCCATACAACCTTTCCTAGAGAGTAAAGTTAAAATGTTTTCGGACAATACAGACAAATTGGGCATACTAAATTCCCACATTGCATTTACGATTTTAAAATTTTGCCTTTTTGTACCTAAATTTACCTATATACTTCGTGCAAGCCCAATTTGGAAATATCCTGGTTTACTCGATAATATAGATGCCACCTTAAAAAATGCATTAGAAAACATTTTGAATTTGTCTTTTGACAATAACTCTTGGAATCAGGCTACTTTGCCGGTGAAATATGGTGGCATCGGCGTGAGAAAAATTTCAAGTGTTGCTCTTCCGGCATTTCTGGCCTCTGTGCATAGTGTTAAAAAACTTAGTTCTGAAATTTTACAACCAAATTTATTTTCGTTGTCCTATGCTACAGAGGCTTTAGATAGTTGGAAAATCAGCTGCCCCAATGATAACATCCCGAAGGAATGTACCGCACAAAAACTTTGGGATGTGCCATTGGTTCAGCTTACACATAAAAATTTGGTTCAAAATCTTTCGAGTGACCGAGATCGAGCTAGGCTTCTAGCTTTATCGGAAAAAGAATCTGGTTATTGGCTACATGCTCTCCCTTCTAAAAATCTTGGTACACTATTAGATAACGAAAGTTTCAGAGTAGCTTTAGGTCTCCGATTGGGAACCACATTGTGCCTTAAGCACCGATGTCCATGTGGAAAAGAGGTAGACACTTTTGGCATACACGGGCTTTCATGCCATAGGAGCTCTGGTAGGCTTTTCCGTCATGGTTCTCTTAATGATACCATCAAAAGAGCTCTTGCCACCATCGACATTCCTGCTCTTCTCGAGCCTTCCGGGATATGTCGGGATGATGGCAAGAGACCAGACGGCTTGACGCTGGTTCCTTGGGAACGGGGACGGGCCCTAATGTGGGACGCAACATGCGTTGATACGTTAGCCTCGTCCCATATCAGGGAAACAGCGTCAAGACCTGGAGCTGCGGCGGAAATGGCCGAAACCGGCAAACGGCGGAAGTATGCATCTCTCATCGAGAGTTATATATTTGTGCCGTTTGCAGTCGAGACCCTAGGGCCATGGAGTCAAAGTGCAAAAAATTTTTTATCCGTTTTAACACCTCGGTTGATTGCCTCTTCAGGTGACAAGAGGGCTGGCTCCTTTTTCGCACAAAGAATCAGCTTAGCGATTCAGCGCGGAAACGCTGCCAGCATTCTTGGGACCATTCCACGTGGGCATGATCTGTATAGTCCTAGCGTGTAAGTAATTTAAGATAGATATAACTTGTACATTTTTGCTGTAAATAAAATATTTTACATACTAAAAATGAAAAATGTCTTTTTATCTGGTTTATTGTCGTCTACTAAACAGACTTTATGTCTTTTAGTTTACATTTAAACTACTGACGGCTTCAAAAAATGATAAAACATTTTATAGAGGTCATAAAGTGTATCATAGCGCCGAACGTGGCCGGCGCTCGGCGCGGCTCAGCTTTAACGCAGGGCGCGGTTTACGACCAGTTCAATATAAGAGTGCGGGGTCCAAGTTTATCAAACGCGCTGCCGAACGACATGTCATCACAATATTTTATCTGGTAACGATAAATGTGTAAATCGTTTGAATATCCACGGAGTGTTCGTCCGATCGAGTCTCGATGATGAAGTAAGAAAGCAAAAAACCATGTAGGACATAGAATCTATTAATTAAAATCATATGTCACCAAAGTGGTTACATTTTTAATGATTGAGAAATAAAAAAAGATAAGTTTCAACGTACTTCTGTTGTATCTCTGGATCTAAACCCCGCAAGCAACGCCTCGCTAAGGGGCACTGCGATGTGGTCCTAACCAATTATCGAGTATATCAATTAATTGTAAAGTTATACCAACTCTACGGAGGCAGTCAGCTGTAGTAGACACGGGGAGTACAAGTCGATATGTAGTTGTATAAATTAAGACCTGTTAAGTTCTACTGGAACCCCCTGGCCCCCACTCCCCCCCGGACCACTGCCATGTGGTCTATGGAGCTAGCACTACCCCCCTCCCGCGCAGGTATCTTTTAATTAACGCGCTGAGAACTAATTTAAATTTAGCTGACTAACAAATTACTTTAACACCGACTCCGATTGACGTTTTTCTCGTTTCATATATCTACTTAATGTTATGTTACCTTTTTAAATTATTCTATAGTAAAATCTCAACCTTTTTAAAATCATTTAAATTCTAAATATTCTTTCATTCAAATCACTTAATGTAAGTAAAATTATAAAATATCCTCTACGATTGCTGAAAATTACTTCTATCCGAATTTGATGGACAAAACGTGGTGGTTGCTGTTTGCAAAACATAATATTTGAACTTGTACACCTCGTCATTAATCTCACGTGTTGTTCCTGAATACTATGTATGGATCGTGTAATTTTATTATAGAATCGATTACCAAAGCCCATAAAAGATCTACATAGATCACAATAAGCCCAAAGTAGGAACCGCAAGCTCACGTCGGTTTCTACCGTGTCTGTTACTTCCGCGGTCAATGCCCTCATATTAAATGTAGAGTTCCGACGACTCGAAATTGATAGTAAACTGTATAATTATCGTCGAACAATATTCGTGATGTGACACAGCTGAGGACGATGGCAGCCACCATCCCATCCCGGCCGACGGAAGGCTCTCCCGCAGAATTAATGCTGTTACTGTGCAGGAGATCTGCGATCACGAGGAATCCTGTATATATTTGAACAATATTTTCTCTGTTACATTTATCATAATTGTACCGATAAGTGACTGTTTCAGACAATTACTTTTTCACCCGTCGGGATCTCGGCAGAGATGGTATTTCACCCGACACCACGCTGTAGAGTGTAGAGCAGTCAGTACACCGAGCTCGCACTCGGAGGGCGGAGATAAATAAGTGTAATCAGTAACGCGAGCCCCGATTGATGTATTCGTAACGTTATTATGTTTCGCTAAGTGGGAGCCGGGCTGATGCGGCGGCCGGGCGGGACCGTTCCGCGCTTCGGATGGGTTCTGCTAATATTTGCAGAGGTCTGAGTTATTTTTGGATTAATAAGGTTTATGTCAAGATCTCCATGCTTTGTCGGTGGGTTCGTGGTCACAGTGCAGTCGTAGTCGTATCGCACCGACGTAGTTGCAGTCTTTTGTTATATTGAAGTGATCTGTGTCATTATTCAGTTGCTACAGTTGCAAAACCGAGCAAACTTCCTCGGTCCTTCGGCAGGGTGCAGAAAGGTCAAGTAAATCTTTGTACCTTTATAATATCGTATAAGATCATGTTATTTTACGGACTAAGCCAAGTGCGCTTGAGCCGCCACCATCACCGCTTACATTTTCGATGGGCCGACAAATAGGATGAACAATTATCGTCAGGAACAGAAAAAGACACACGCAACATTAATCCTCAAATTGACACGAGCAAACTCGCAGGCACAACCTAGTAAAAATATAATTGTTCAGTATCAGTCGTCGTAACATGAAACTTTCCGTATCCTGTATTGTTTCATGTCAGATATATTATCGGTAGCGCGTTCCTCGTTCCCGTCGTGTTGAGAGGAGGCCGTTTCTGGTAGAGACGAGGACTATCGCTAATGGAAGCCGGACAAAGGGCCGAGGACGGCTCGCGAGTACAAAGCGGGATCGGGTATCGGTTCATCTTTATTAAACAGTTTCTTAATAATATCGATAAATACATTATGTGCATCGACATATATTTTCACAAATATTGCATTTGTTATTTGCGATTTTGTTTTAAATTTATCGTATTTATGTCGTAAGCTTCAGCATAACAGATAAAATAATTGTATCCGACAGCCGACAGGATATTAATAATTAAGTAAAATATGTATTTATATTATCCTTCTGATGGAGCAAGGACGCCTCTTAGTCGCCGCAAGTATCAATAAACACTGTCATAACTTGACAATCACTCTACACATCACATAGTAAAATGTACTGCACACAGTACAGCATCGAATAACCATACCACGTCCAGAGCAGGCCTGGTTAGCAGACGGAAACATCTGCCGTCGAGGCGACAGTCCGAGCTGCCAACAAGTATCAGTTGGGCATTCACACTACCGCTACCAAGCAAGAAAAATACTCACGGATATCATATGATTTGTTCTGACTTCTATATGGATGTTCTAATGTAATGTAGGCTATGAACTAAACCTGTATGCTTTCAACTCGCCGTTGCTGCACGCACTAAATATTTGAATCGTACATTTACATTATAAGATTTGTGATCGGAAAAAATGTCTTAACCCTTATACAAATACTAAAGTAATGTGACATATGTAAAGGTCGTTTTTCTATCTCACGTTGACGTTAAATAAGAACAATTTAAAGACGCTGTCTTTTGTAATTCCTCATGTAAATAAAGTACCATCTGCTCTTGTACGTACTATGATAGATTAACTAGAAGCACAACTACAATATCACTAAACAAAGAATATTACGAGGCCTGCGTACAGTACCCATCCATTAGAGATATGATACTTATATAATTGTACTGTTTCATTGATGGGAATTGATGGCCGTTGCAACAGAGGTAAATGTGGTAGACAGTGGACTCGGTGAGATATTTTCACTAGATCGAGACGTACTCCATGCTACGGAGGTCACCAAATTATTTTCCATTTCACTTCTAAATCTCCCGCACATTAGCTCTGGTACTTAAAACTTTAAAATCTCTCTAACTCCTTAATTAATATAATGGACTAAATTAATTCACGTTAAATTAAATAACAATTAAACGACTTTGTTCGCGTCAATTTGTTAAAATATGTAGTACCTATGTGTTTTTTCAGTTCCTAAAGAATTTTTATATCGATTAGTGGTTTAGCCGTCATAGCGAGACCGAAAGACAGAAAGACAGACATGCTTGTACATACATTGTATGAGTACGGATAAAGCAAACCAGAAATCCATCAAAGACAATGACGTCTACGTTCGTCCAGAGCAATACGGCGCGAAACTGCTGCTACGAGTATGTATATTTTATCAATTTTAGTTGGTCTTAGAGTGTAGTCGCAGGTTTCATTTATTCATCGACGTTCCTTCAAGAATAATCAATGACAAAATGTACATTCTGCAAGACACTTGCTCCAAGTGCCCGATGACTTTTCCTACCTAATTCTGCACGTGTGGGCTTGCACCTTAATTCCAATATCCCAATAATCCGTTATTCCTATCCATATAATTTGTTGTAATTAAATTTGTAAATGACTTGGACGGTGATCGCTGTCATCTGAAAAACAACCGTAGTTTGATAAACGTAGAGCATGACCAATTAGGAGGATAAATAATAATGTAGAGCACAGACAACCATGATCCTGAAATACTACAGATCCTCTCACCTAACATTTAAAAGCCTTAATTTCGAGAAAATATATTCAAATATGAGCTCTGTAATAAAACACTGTAAATATTATAAGAAATACTATTATTGTAACACAGTTGACGGCGCGACCACCTGTGGCCAGCCCTCCACCCCCCCCCCCTACCCGGGCCCTAGCACCCCACCTGTCCCACAATACGTCCTCGACGTTAATTACAGACAAACTACACTGAAGGCTTCGTGCAAACCCAGTCGGCGGACCTGTTAATTGCAGAAGTTGCAGCCGTCTGTAACGAACAGGTGGCGCCCGACGTAGCCTTTTAGACTGAATGCGCTCGGTCATGTAAAAGATGTTTATTGTACACTTCATTGCATTCGAGGGCACGTGTATCCAGGTGTGTATGGTACGTGTATCCGGGCTTTTATCCTCTGTCTGCGGATATAATCACATGGGCAGATACACACGTTCACGGTTCGACATCTCGCCTCCTTATAGAACACGCTAGTCTGTTTGTGAGCAGGTCGAGATCAACGTCAGACCTATTTTAATTTGTTCCTGCTCCGCGAGTATTCTAGAAGGTCCTAACTATGCTCTTCCAAACAACAACATTGATTTGTAACAAAATCGAAGTTTATCCTTTATCCACCAATTCACCCGATAACTATATACGTTAGAAGAAATATTAAGACATATATATATATATATGTTGTATTTCAATTTTGGGATTGTGATTCCATACATATCCATGCTTCCAAACTAATTTTATAAATGCGAAATTCTTTTTGCGTTACCCGGTTATTATCTGGCTGCGTCTAAGGTTGCCTGGAAGAGATCGCTCTTTAGCGATAAGGCCGCCTGTTGTACCAAACTTCTTTGTATACTTTCTGTATTCTTTTTGGTGTACAATAAAGAATATTATTATATTATTATTATTATTACGTCAAAAGCAGCTAACCTTCCAGAACAAAATTAAAGCAAATAGAAAAGCAAAATTGAAACTTCTGGATAGAATAAAGAACAAAAACGATAGAAAAAAACTCTGATCAGGAACAATAAACAAAATCAAAAATACACAATGGAGGATATTTTAATATATTCATTCGAACAAGGTCTTGGATACTATATATTTTGATCATACGAATGTTGTTTCGATCGCATATAGCTAATATCGGCGACGTGCGGCGCGCCGTGTAACCGATATAGCAATTAACTAAGTATTTATTTTAATTTCTGACGTCACAACGTCGCAAATTACCAAATCCTCCTCGAAGAAGGTAATAATTAATTATTAAAGACCAACATTCTATATGCTGACACCAAGAACTGGCCTCAAGCCCAAATTCGAATCATTCGCCGAGGGCCAACATTTTCTATAAAAAAGAAAAATGAATTTGTTGGTCTTTGAGCCTGGGTGTTTATTTGTATTTAAGTATGTATTTAGAAAATATATAAGTATATATTCACCAGTTGTCTGTCTACCATAACACAAGTATTAAGTTACTTACTTTGGGGACGGACGACCGTGTGTGTAAGTGTCCCATATATTTATTTATTTATTTATTTATTTTTATCTGAATTACGGTCGGTTCACAAATTGATCGGCCACGCACGTCCAGAGGTTAATCAAGAATCATCCCACTCGGTCATAAGTACCCTCGGTATTAATAAAAATATAACAGGAATAAACATGGCTAAGGACGGGACGATTATTGTCTGTATAACGTGTCGTAGTCCCCTTTTAAATTGTTTATCAGTAAGAGGGATACATTATCCGCAAGGGTCCAGGGGCGGTCGTCGGACGGCGGTCAGGTGCCGGAAAAGAAAGTTCGGTCACGTGGAAGGGTTCCAGATCGGAGTGAGGCCGGCGGCCGCGTAACGTGCGCCGACACGTCGCCGATATTGACGACATGTCTTGGTCTGCGACGTGTTAGTTATCCGCGACATCTAAAGGACATGTCGAGTTCTGTAAATTATAAGATAATCTTGTACTGCGATATTTGAATTCCACGATGGTACGGTCGAATTATTTCATATAGGTATAAATGATTGCTTGAGACGTTATGTGTAGAGTCATTTGAAGCTCAACTTAAATATTATTTTCAAATCCTTATTCATTATTTATTTAGCGAAATTAGATTTAAGGCATTCATCAAATAATATAGAATGCCCTAAATCTAATTTCGCAATAAAGCAAATTGGTAGACAATCCATTTATCTTTATAAGAAAATAAACACAAAACTAAATTTTTATTATAGGAATACTCAGACTAAAAAAAATGTTAAGTGAGTGCTTAAAGTGACTACGATGAAACAGAAAGTCTCTTGGAAACAATTAAATAAACATTTGCATTTCCCGATATCCCCTAAAGATGTAAATGCACCTACATACATAACACACACACACACACGCACGCACGCACGCACGCACGCACACACACACACACAAACACACACTCACGCTAAAAATGATCTATCTAATATTATTTACTTTTATTATTTAATATTATCATTTATATTATGTATTTCTAACATAAAATATTATTTTCAAAATTTAAATTTAGTTAAATATTTTTTTTTGTTCATTTTAGTATTTTCATACGGCTGTTGTTCTAGAACTTTTTGTTCTGAATGTGGAAGAGCGGATATCCCTAGCACTAGTAATATCCTTAAAAGGCGGTCCCCAGCAGATGTAATCTAACTTTTAGAATTAAGTGAAAGAAATACACAAATTTTAATTTTTATTCATCTGCGTTGTAATATAAGGTTTGTATTTGTGGATAGTCCTCTTGCAAGTGACCAGAGCAGCCTGGCTTCTTGTAGCGGACACACAATTCGTACGTTACTTTAATCTTGCGTCATCCAGCAAATTGGGACAAGCTGTTGCAGTAATCGGTATCTTTACACGCTGTGACTAGAACGAACGTACGGACGAAGTTTCCCTCGATGATTCCACAGAGTATTCCGGGACGTTGCAAGTATGGTATCTATCGGACATCCGGTTTCCGGCAGCGCAAGCGGCCTGCACGCGGGGTAGCGTTTTCAGATCTATTTTTATAAAAGGTTACAGTGAAATATTTCCGTTGTTCGTTTAAACTCTGTTACATTAGAAGGATATATTTGTACGGGCTCGGTTCTCGTTTATTTCGGTCCGCACTTTATAACGCAAAATTTATTCCGAGCCTCCGCTCAAAGCAAAAATGTTTACAAAACAAAAATAGAATATTCGTAACGACGGAATCCGCAGGGACCGCCTGACGAGCGGACAGGCAGCGGTACGCGCGAATATTTCCCTTCTCACTAAACATTCGCCGGCCCTTTTAATATATTTTCCTTATACCGTGTCGTCTAATTGACTGACGAGAGCTCCGTGTTGTGAACCGCACATATTTCTTAACATCGGTTGTCGACAATATTTCCCGAAATATAAATTTGACAAAAATATTACATATAAGGGCACCAGCATTACGCTAACTGAAGTGTTAACTTAAGTAACGTGTCCGATGGACATGTCTCCGATGTGTTCTATGGAATACTTTCACCGAGAAATAGCCAGACATTAAGAAAAAGAATGATACTGCAAAATATAGCTAAACGTGCCATTTATAATTAAAGGAATAAGATGAGGAATATAATAAGGAAAACGTAAGATGTAAATCGTTCGTTGGTTTTTTGTATACCAACTTATACCGATATTAATAAAATTCCAGAATCAATTTGGACATTGCCATTAGAGCAGTTGCAAATATCCAAGAAAAGGAGGCTGATAAGATGTGTGATTTACTGGTTTCCGACCTCGTACAAAGACGAAATGTAATTTAATGTGACAAAAATAACAATGACCGAACATCGATATTTTTAATTCCACTAAAATATAAGATTCCAGTAATAACTACGTCAGCGCTCCCGGCGTCGCCCGTGCCGGGTCCACGCGCCTCGTCACGGGAAGACGGTCAATCCTTCCCTCATCTCCGGCCGCCATTTGGGTTCGGTTCCCATGGAGACAGTCCGGTTGTAATCTAATTACCGCCTGCTTGTGATTTAAGTGATTCCCGACGCAGCAGCACACTGATGTTACACATGTTTTCTATTCATTCGGTCATAAAAAGGACCAATGTTGTCTCTGTGAACTATCCCTTCTGCAGAGCACCAGAAATCTCTCATGTAATATACTGGAGGATGGCCGAAGAGACGCGTTAACTGGTCGACGATAGGCAATATGCCGGTGCAACGGGCTAGACGCGTTTTTAGTGAGGAACACCGAGTTCAACCTCGGAAGTAATATCTATTAGTAGAAGTACAATTTTCTTCTTTATGATAAAATTATCGAGCAAGAAACTCTGCAGTGAATCCATTGAACATCTTTAATTATCACAATTAAGCTGCAATCTTGTACGAGGCTTGATTCTCAAATTCAACCATTTTGTGTAAAATGCTTGACATGAAAGTAAAAGCCTTATTTAATTTTGGATATTGTTAAAAGATCATCATCTTCCTGCCCTTTTCTCACTCTAGTGGGGTCGGCACAACATGTAATAAACATGCTGTGATATGATTTGGCTGCGTTTTTACGACCGGCCGCCTGCCTGACGTCAACTTACCAATGTCGTACTTTACGACACCTCGGTAAGAAAGAGGGTGGTCTATTCTACTAAACCGGATACCACACGGTGGGTCAACTTACCTTAGTCGTCTTTTACGACACCTCGGTAAGAAATGAGGTTGGTCTATTCTACTCAGCCGGATACCACACGGCGGGTCGACTTACCTTAGTCGTCTCTTACGACACCTTGGTAAGAAATGAGGGTTGTACTATTCTATTCAGCCGGATACCACACGGCGTAAGGATATTGTTAAAAGATATCGTGGTTAAAGTTATTCCTCATATTCCTCGAGAGATCTTGAGTATATGTAACCCGCCAGTGCGCGGAGAAACGGCGCGTCGGTTAATAGCTCCACGTCCATATCTCCGAGAAGGTTTTATCCGAGGGCCGTAGTATATAAAAGCTTATCACTTTTTAAATTAATTTTTATTTAAAGTTTACCTCGTGCCATCAGTTCCACCGTAGCTTAACAAGAAAACTTTTAACAGCACAAACTTTGTAGTTAAATTTCAACGTGTAATTACTGGCTCAAGTTTGAAATGCGAACGAATCATTTTCATCTCCTTCGCAGCGAGATAAATGAAATATTGCCGAGATGAGTCGCGAGATGCTGGGCTCGGTACCATTAATTCATGCGACGATCTTATTATTAAAGGTATTACAAGATGACTCTTCACGCGGCGGCAGCTCGTACTCGTGTTTCAATTATATTTCCTGTATGTATTCTTCAGTTATAACACACATCATGTATGCTTACTATCTTCCGTCCATAGCATTAAATCTTATATGTAGAATACTGTTATGGGGTAAATGTGTGAATGGTGGATATACCTTTAGAGAAAAACCCATACGTGGCATTTACATTCCAATTATGTCTCGTTCAGTTAACTCTCCCTCTGGGTCTCTTTTAAAACTATTAACAAACATATTGTCTTACTTCTTATAGGCAATTTGTAAAACTGAAATTAATCACACTCACGAATTCGTCCAAACCGAGCCTAAGGCCGTGTTCGTGCGAGAGCATTCAATTCCCCGCAGCGCCCGCGGCCGTGTCGTTGCCGGAGTACAAATAAAAACATGAGAAAGCATGATAATCCTATGACAATTATTATAATTGAAGTCTGTTCGCTGGTATTCTTGTCGTTTGGCAAATGTAATATAAATATGAACGACCACATAATATACCGTTTTGAGAATATGTAATGTTCTTTTAGAAGATAAACAGGGACAAATTATTATCTCGTTACAAAATAACAATATCCGCTGAATGAAATAATTATGTCCTCTGTACCATTTCATGCCATGGCCGCCCCGCACTCAAGCAACGTCGCCGTCGAATCTTTCGCTCTAAAGAGGAGAGGAGGCTGCGTCAAAGGCCACAGTCCACCTTGCACTGCTGGATGATTGTAATCGCCATACTCGATGCTGTCTGTCGCTGTCGCGGAATCATACCTTGGTTTTGTTCAGAGGCTACAATTCCAAAAAGTGTTTAAGACTGTTAAGATAAGCGTCCTATAAAACGCAAATTATGAATGACATAATGGCGACAAAAATTGTATACAAACGTATCGCTATCGATCACGGGAGACGCGCCGCGTCACGGGATGATGAATGGTCTTTGCGGTCGGGAGCGGCGCTGGACCGGAAGGGGGGGGGGATCTTTGTGGATTGAGATTTGTTAGGAGCGAAAAGACTTTCACTTAGTAGAAGCATTCTTGTATGGGACACTACTGCCGTTTGCTAATTCTAATAGACTTTTATAAGTTCTTTTAAATCGCCATCTGTAATGCTGGCTTGGAAAATTTCTCGTACCGTAAGGGGTGAAGTAATATGAGATATTTGCTCTATTTTGTACATGTAAACTCAAAAGGAAAATATTCTACTGCGGGTGTTCGATATTAAAGCCTTTGTCCGTAAGCGAAGCTAGAAACATGAATATGCTACGAGTGCCGGCAGCGCGCAGACCCGAGGAGTACGTAGTAGTATAGCTGTGTGATTATTAACAAAATGAGGAATTGTTTTGTAAAACGATTGCGGCTACATATAAATAGGTCTTACTAAAGACCTCACACGTTATATAATACAGATTTACACCGCAATTAAACAGAATTTAATGCCGTATTTTAATAAAACATGTTAAATCTTCAGGTAAATTCGAGTTACACATTACTAATTTCTTCACAAAAGCGTTGATTTTGGTTTATTTCATTGTACAAATATTTTTAAGGTATTGTGGATTTAAATTATTTAACGTCGGACAATTTGGAAAGGACATCTATGGCAAATTAAATAAAATCGACTTGTTTGCCGTCAAATCATTTTGCCCACCTCAGCCCAGTAAAGTAAATATATAAATAAATAAAATATATGGGACACTTACACACACGGTCGTCCGTCCCCAAAGTAAGTAACTTAATACTTGTGTTATGGGTGACAGACAACTGGTGAATATATACTTATATAATTTTAAATACATACTTAAATACAAATATACACCCAGGCTCAAAGACCAACAAATTCTTTTTTTTTATTTTTTATAGAAAATGTTGGCCCTCGGCGGGAATCGAACCCGCGACCCGCGGAGCTGAAGGTAGGGTCACTACCCACTGCTCCAACGGGCCAGTCAAGTGGGTTGTAAATCTAAAAATACATCGTAAGCTGAGCACAGAGCTATTTGCACAATTTGCAGCTGTAACAGTCGCATGTAAGGGAGAACATTTCTTAATGTAATAGTATATTTAAATATTAATGTAAAAGATTACTCGTATTAACATCTAGCGGATGGTGTGTCAATAAAGATGGAATGACTGACGAATGTTCAGGATGTTCTTTCCATTTACAGTGTAATTGAAACTTTTTACGTTCTGTAATACAAAATCAACGAAATAAAGTGCAAATGACGTGCTTAACTTCATTAAGTAGACTCGAACAGAGTTCGGTTCGTCTCCGGAACACTGACTAATGTCCTGGGAGGGCCTTCATCAAATCAGTAAGCACATTTTTTGTTTGCAGATTAAATTTCTTTTAAGATGAATGGTTGAGATTTTAAATTTTGCTGCTCTCTCTTTTTCCCTTGTTTACACCTTAACTTATGAATACCCATAAAATAATAACACAGACAGAGCGATACAACTTTGTTTTAAAACTTTTATTTAATTTGCCTTGTATGTATGTTTGTGAAGGTCCGCATCGTATGTACTTGAAGGTAGAATATTGCAAGTTAAATTTGATTCACTTCTCGACGTCAGATTAAATGTAATTTTACATACTGGTCTAGTCCCGAGAACAATGCATGTTTATAATAAGCATGACCTGATGCTGCCAGCATTGGCTCCAGAGGGAACTCCTCAACGGTTACAACAGTAGGGACATGAAACTTTGTTAAAGAATTTTTCTTCGATTAAAAGGTTAATGCACAAACATACGAGTACGTAGTTTATGGGAGAAATATAAAAATATCGCTTAAAGATTGGCGTTACGCATTACTAAATCGCGAACTACTCGCGGAAATGATTTTTTCATAAAACTGAATTGAAAATTAGAATAATATTCGATTTAATTTGTAAATTAAAATATTGCTTAATGTAGAGTGGACAAGTAAACATTATATATATTTTCAAACATTATATATTTTTATATATATTTGTAAACATTATATATATATATATTTCTATTTTACTTCATCGTGGATTATAGCCAAATATTTTTATTATTACTTTTATTATGGATATCCGCAAAGTAACGCAAAGTATCCGCAAATTTGACTAGTTTGAGGTCATACAAAACTCCTTCCAGCCTTCGAGTGCCGCCTAACCTAGATATGGTGGAGCTCTCAGTGAACTGGGAAGTGCACAGAACTTGCGGCTGAGCTGCACACGCTGATTAATAAAGTTTGATTATGTTCCGTCACACTGTTCGCAACTGTAATGGCTTTACTTTAGTAGTGAAAGCTATATTGCACTACTGTCAATCAGGGACACTTAATAAAACAAATCTCTAATAATATTAGTACTCTACTTCTGTTTCGGAAAGCTGTTCCTACCGAGAGGAGCCACCAAAAACTCCGCGGTTGCTCTTTTCAACATAATACTTATAACTAGTTACATTAAGTCATTACTATCTTGTACACGCTATATAATAAATAGTAGAGCAGCAGCAATGATTTGTATGGCAAAACGTTTGTCGGTTCAGCTAGTCTTTTAAGATAAGAGAAATTCTAATAAAATAAGAGAGGTATAATAAGGTGAATATGGTGTAAGAGTGGAGTCGGGCCGCCTCCTGCCCGGCGCTCACACCAAGGCTGTAGTTCTTCCTCGGGCTCCGCTCAGGGCACGGTATACCGTTACCAGGAACTCGTCTATTGACGTCCATCATTCTCTTTACTTTTTTCTTTATAAACAGATTGTTTCGAGACGTCCAACGAAATAAAGCATCTATTTTCGGTTCAGGATCGCCATAACAAAATATATTAAAATCTGCTGAGAATTGCTGAGCATATAGGCTTTTCTAACGATTTGCTGCTTTGAGTCGAGCTATTTTGTGTTTGAAATAGAAGTATTTGAAGTTTTATGTAAATATTTATCCAAGTGTTATTCTGGTCGTTTATTGATGTTTGTACATCCATATAACAATTACTCACTTTGATCTTTATATTTCAATTTTCTTCGGTTACTGTATGGATTTTATAGGCACTATGTTTCCCCGTCCATCGCCACTTCAGTTTTGCATTGCAGTGTCGGCAATTGAATATAGGATCTGATCAGATCCTGATTCGATCACGTAGAGATACTCTGAAGCTCTCACCCGTTGAGACGCAGAGTTTTCTCATCGGGCCGACAGTCGGTGACCGTATGAATCCAATAACACACAATTCTCAAAACAAATGTTTGGACTTAAGTAATATTTGTGTTCATATTCAGTCTGTGTCGCCGGTATCTCTCGTAGGACGGATTTACATATTTGAACATATTGAAACATGCGCTCCATATCGAATACCCTTTAGGAAACTTTGTTTGGAAAATATACGGTTGAATCAATACTGGTTCGGTAACGATATTATAAGTTAGGCGAGGATACTGTTGTGTTCATATTAACACGGATTCTGCGGTTCTCCTCATTTCTGATTTGATCACGTAGAGATAACTTGCATAGCTCGCTCCGCCCCATTGCTCGCTGAGCCACTCTGAGCTTTCTTACGAGGCCCATAGTTAGCGACCAAGTTTCGGATCCGTATGTCATCACTGACAATACGCACTGTTCGAAGACTTTGGTCTTCAGCCACTGAGGTAACGAGGACGAATAGATCTCACGTTGCTTCCCAAACGCTGCCCATCCGAGTTGGATTCGGCGACTGACCTCTTTCTCGAAATTGGACCTAACGGACCGTATGTCCCAGGTATATATACTCGTCTACACTGTCGAGTGCAGAGTTCTCAACGATGATGGAGCGAAACATGAGAGTTTGACATGAGTTTCGTCTTGCTCGCTTCTAGGCCTACCTGTAGAGACACTATATTCCAGACACTACGAACAAAAGTTTCAGAATTTCAAACATTTCTATTTTACTACACAGCTTTTAATCAGATAATTCAGGCAACGGAATGACAAAAGATCGATAGAGTGACGTGTGGAGAGGCTCTAAGCACCGTGGGACGTGTAGAAAAATTAAAAGTCGATCGAAAATTGTTCAGTCATGAACAAACCGCCAGGATGTATATTAGTGTAGCAACATATATAATAAAATATAGGTATATAAACAGGTGTATTCCCATCGCACGGCGGCCGCGGGCTCGCTATTGGCGCGCCGAGTGCGGCTCTAATGGCGGTCAACATCACACAGCTGTGTGCAGTGTACATACAGTGTACATAAGGTACACCGTGCGGTGACGTTACATTAAGTAAAGCTTCTCGTGACAATCATTTTAGTATTCCCATTTCCCACCGCGGACCGCTAGGGGTTACCTTCTATGACACGGCTCCAAACTCGTGGCTCGTGGTATCACCATGACAAGCCTCAGATACAAAGTATAGTAGACATCAATTAGCACAGTTCTGCGATAAGCATGCATGTCAGATTTATTTAGTGTTAGGAGCAGTTAACTATTTAAACGTCTCTGGCTAAATAAAAATAGACCTCGCGTTAATTACATTAGAACAAACATTTGTACAATAAGCAAAACATTAAAAACCTTTTCTAATGATTTTAAAAGATAACCGTGAACGTGTGTTTCAAAGCAGGTAGTATTTTAGTGCGAGGGATGATGTCGTTAAAACTTGTTTCGCTAATTGAAAAGTGAGTACGAGAGCATTTCGTCGAAGTTAAATATGGCTGACTCTTAATGCAGTGCTGTCAGTACTGATTTCTAAATCTCAGCTCATGGGCCTGATACAAATGGCTATGAGATGAGGCGAGCTACGTTCGGAGAATATCTTGATCAAACCATGAACCATCAGGCCAGAGATTTAATTGTACCAAAATTATTAATATAGCTCATCTACCATGAACCAGGTTGTTGGGTTTATATGATACTAGCGGCCTGCCCTTACTTCGCACGGGTATAAAATATATATCCCATGTCAGTCAGTGTAAAAAAATGATTAAAATAGACCCAGTAGTTTTGATTTATTCATTACTGCCCGTGGACCGCAAGCGTTAAATTGGGAGAAAAACAATTTCCTCTCCCTATACCAAGACGATTTCCTGCTATCTTTGGAATATCTAAACTCATATAGTACATTTTTAGTTATTTACTTTTACATTTTACCTATGTATTTTATTTTTACAATTAATTACAGAATGTCTTTAAACAAACTCTAAAAGATTCTAAGTGCTATAGGGTAAAGCGAGGCATGCTCACGGCATTTTAAATCTGTAATATCTCGAAAAATGTTCCCTTAAATTGCATGCTGTAAACGGCCATTTTGATCTATATTAAATCAACAATTTATTTAAGGTACTCAATTGGATAAGGATTAATGCTGTATTGTATAAAAATTGCTTTGAACATAAGGCATCATTTTTCGTAAAAAGTAAATGAAAAAAACTGCTATTGTGGGTTATCCATAAGAGATAGATATATACCATCGCGGACTTTTCTGTAGACCTTTTTAAGGTGTACAAATACTTAGTACATCATTTTGATAAATCTCGTAGGGATTAGCCTGCGTTTGCAATGTAAGCGGAAAAAATGTAATTATTTACAGAAACCTCAAAAATTACAGTATTTCTCTACTTCGTATTGAATGTTATTAAACGTACAAACCTTCCTCTGGAATTACTCTATCTATTAAAAAAAACCGCATCAAAATCGGTTGCGTAGTTTTAAAGTTTTATGCGTACATACGGAAATATGGACTTTGTTTTATAATATGTAGTGATGAGTAGCAGAGATAATGCAATTAATAAAGATAGAATTTGGGTGAACGAGCCATGCTCGGTAATTTTTTTATTGATCATATGTATTTTATTCAACATTTTAGTATTTGTGACATTGTTTTAATCAAACGTAGTTAGAGCGATCATTCGCCCCAAACCACCCACATGCTGAATTTCGTAAAAAACATTGGAGCCGTTTCCAAGATACAGAAAATATATTTATATACATACTGTTAACGAAGGTCCAGAAATGAGTACTAATTAAACCCTCAACTATAATTCGACTTGTATTAGCGCATTTGTAATTAATACCATCTCCCAAAGCAAACGTCACATCACACAAGATGGCATGTTATTTCGTTGCCATCGAAACCTCCATTTGATATTGCGCATTACGCCAGCACTCGGGTGTGTTCCTAGGTCGCTCGGTAACAGCGAGCCGCGGCGAGTTCGCCATCCATCAGGTACACTGGTAATACGCACGATAGCCGCGACCTCTTGTAATATCCGTTTACAATACACACAAGATTAACTCATTTAAATATTAAAGATATTGGATCATTTAACTTCGACATTAGTATCAATAAGGATCCCGCTAATGTATTACCTATTCACCTCACAATGTTTGCGTGCTTTGTTCGCGAACCCTGTTCCGCCCGCTGTTGGAACAGGAAGGTTTGTTCTGCTGATGGAATATGCTATTGTATCGGTCACAGGTGCGCGCCGGGCCAAAGTCTCACCGAACGTGGACATCGCTAGGTTAAACAGTTGCGGCGATAACTTCGATATGATAAAGGGCTTGACCCTTCATGTCTAACGGTTGGGTGGTTTGGATGAATTATTTTATGCCCAAATGTTACCAACGAGTGAAATAAGTAGCTTATTAGGATAACAAGCACCTTATTATATGTGTGACTGTTTCTCCCCGCAGCGTGAGCTTATAATAATCATCATACAAATGCGAATGATTAAAAGTCATTCGCATTTGTATGATGATTCGATGGACGACAGTCATCACTAATTAAAAAAAAAATTAGAATATTAGTACAATGGCCATATTAACAGATTTGAAGCGATTTCCACCGCGAGATATTTGTGTTCAAACAAATCCTCCGTCCTCTGTAATCTCTAAACCAATTTCCAGTGTTCCAGCCGTTACTGTCGGTATTTATGACAGCGGTAATACGTTTTTAGGGCTATCGGTTTTTTTACTCAATGTAATAAAAGCGATAAATCTTTAAAGATTTATCTTCACATTAAAACGTCTCAATCTTCAGCCTAATCGAATCGAGATGTTTACAAATACTTGTGAAAGAATTTTTGCTTTACGGAATTTAATGGTGCAAAAATATTTAATTCTCTATAATTTGTAGTCATAGAAAATTAAGTGCAAACTCTGCCCTATCTTTTTTCTGTAGTTAATCTGTGCTGGTGGAGTTTATGGTGGTCATCTTTGTTAGAAGGTGTCCCGACCCCCCATTCTATCAGTTCTTCGAGACGGTCACCCCTCCTCACAGTGTTGTAATTGCTGATTATCATTGCTCGAGCGTTATCTGCCACTAGCTCATCGAAAGTGCCGTTTACATTTCGTTCACGTACAAACATTCAGAGCACGCTCCGTTTGTAGATTTTGTATACAACGATGAAGGTACTTCTCTCTAAATTATTTACGATACGATAAAATTAGTGTAAACATTTCCTATTTTTATGTCATGTTATGTTAATTTTAATGTTCGAACTTCAATATCGAAATTTATTTATTTATTTATTTATTTATTTTACAAAATCCACAGCTCTTAATCTAGTAACTTACAAAGTATTAAAATAACAGTACATACAGCCAATAACGGATTTTAAATTTGTTTACATAATACTTATTATAACTATAATTAGGACGCCAGAGAAGTATGTGGTGTGTATGTATGTGTCTGTGTGTGTATGTGTATGTTATGCGTGAAATATATATAATATAATAATATAAAATAAAAATATAAAATTAAATATGTAATCTTTATTCTATTATGTTTATTTAAAAAATACTTTATAGATATAATTTAATTAATGTACTATGAAGTCTGCATTATATCGAGAATTTTTTCCTAAAACACTCCTTGGAGTTATTAAATATATCAATCTGGGTATAATTGACATTATATGTCCTAAGCAGTCGACATTCTACCGAGTTCCCTGCATATATAGATTTGGTGAAAGGGACACAGAAAAGAGGTGTTTTGCGAAATAAATGTTTAGGAGTGCACAAGCGCACTATGTTATTTACCAGCTCAATGTAGTCGATGTGGCCGTTGCATATCCTGTGTAGGAAAAGCATACCATAGCATACGTAGAATACCAGCTTCTTATTATTTTTTACATGAAAGTATAGAAAAATGAAGCAACGGTCCCTTTATATCTATTCCAAAACATAATATAAACTATAAAAACTATATAATATCTTAACCGAGACTACTGTAATGTGTAGTACGTATGTAATTTATAAATGTTGGTTATAGCGTGTTAAAGCTTTTAAGTTGTTTAATTAATATAAATTTGTAGATGCGAGGCTTAGCGATGTGTTAATATGACTGCGGCCGTGCGATACACTTTCCGCACCTAATTAATGAACAAACGATGAAAGTGGCCGCCACTGTGGTCACTCGTGTCGAACCAAATGTGCGATGAGCAAAAACTTCAATGTAATTTGGAGGGACCCACTGGTCATTTGTTAAATCATAAAATTAGATGGCTCACATTGGAAACTTTGATATGCTTTGAAATGAAAAAAATGTAAACGGATATTGAAACATTTTTCGCTAATAATACACAATAATTTATGTGGAGTATTTGCGTAGGTTTTATGTAAATTAGTTGAAATGACTATTAATAGAAAAAATTTCGGACAGTCAATCCGTCTTAATCGAAAATATTGTCATACAAATAACAAAACATCGTATGGTGCGGATGATCAACTTTTATAGGGCTGCGAAACTTCCACCACCACATGTATCTATCTCTTGAGGATAATACTAGCACTTACTATACCACCAGTAGTTACCAGTAGGTACCAGTAGTTACTTAAATATAGATCAGATCTAGTTTAAAATCAGTTAACGAAAAATTATTCATTATCTCAGATAGAAAGAAAGAAAGGAAAAACATTTATTTCTACTTCCTGTGATATGCAGCACACTTATACATACAATAACTCAATACAAACATTAATACCTTATACTGGAGAGCACAGAAAGAGGAAAATGGCAGACAGCTCAGTATGAATTGAGTGACAACATTTTGTCACACAACACTGTTTTTCAGCTGTAGTCAGGATGGATATCGCCACGAAACGTGGATAGTTAGTTATGGTTGAAATTCTTGAGTACGTTGTGATTACATTAATCCCATTATGAAACGATCCCTAAGTTTTTATGTAATCGTGATCCGAGCTTCCATCGGGCGGCGGTTTACCGCGACCCATAAATATGATCTCGCCGCCTAAGTGTATATTGGCTCACTCGAAACTCGGGAATAGACACGTCTCCAATTTGAATATGCGATTCGGTAAAAATCCCGCGTCCCGAGCACCGCCAGCCTCCGCCGAGATCGATACACGATGGGATGCTGTAATTACTTTATTTACAGCCCATTATGTAAGTTTTATACCGCTGATTTGAATAAATCATATGAAAAGAATCTCCCCAGAAATGCAGTGCCAATAAATAGTAATCGTATAAAGGTAGGTTTCATGGTATGGCGGTCGTGAAACGGCTGTGTGCCACCTGCCCTTATGCCACTCTAAATGGGCTCGACGCAACATTTTTAAAGTATGTTTTTAGTTAATTTTGCTAGTTATTTTACGATGAGTTGAACGTAAAGTTGAACAAAACGTGAAGTAATTCTAAAAGAGATAAGAATCTGCCTTCGACGCAAAGCGCGCTCCTCGCAAATCCAGGAGAGATTGGTTTTGCATCCACAGACCGAATACGATGCATAATCGGTGGATCATCGTAACGTATGAATCGGATCAGTCGGGCGAACACGGGCCAAGGAAAAGTTTTATAGTAGTGAGCTTTACGGCGTGAAATAGCACTAAAGGAGGGATATTCTTATTGTGCTGGCCGTAGCTCGGTAACAACGGAAGATACACAGAGATAAAATAGAAATATACAGGATAAAGAATTCCCTTTTTCGTTCAGGAATAGAGTACATAATTTAGGGTAGTTTGATATTGACGCGAAGTTGAGGGGGACTTGTTACAATTAATTTGTGTTTACGTGTAGTGCCATCCGTCGGTGACGTAGCAGCTCATATAATGCCACCTACTATAAGATGACTGCCATGTGTATAGCGTATATATCACAGAATATAACAAAAACAAATTGCAAAGATTTATCGGGTCAAATAGTTTCGTTTCCCGATTTATGTCTATTTTTTCTTGGTCCTCACTTGACCCGGTGTGCCCCGGTACAGCGCTGGCCGCAGTCCGGTCCGTCGTTCGGCGCCTTTGATGGACATTTTATTAGTTTTCCCAACGATAAAGTGCCGGCCGAGGTCGGCCCGCCCCGTAGAGCCCTCGACAACACCGATTTTACGGTGAAGCCTTTTTGTGGTCTCAAAAGGTTATAGATTTAATTATATTTTTATTACTGCCCGTAATACAAACATCGGTCTTTTTTAGCGTTCGTGACTCGTGAACGCTGCCGCGAGCGGGTTGGTGGTCCCAATAACGCTGCTGTCAATGATCAGGTGTCAAGAGCACAGACTTGCATGAGTTGAGATAGATAGGTTAGGATAGAGGTTGATATATTACTGTGAGAAAGTGTAAGTTTGACTCTATATACCTATTATTAGTATTTTTTTTATTCCGTTTATCAGAACCAGTATTAAATATCGCGGATAATACAACTTCCATTATTCTCTAGCAATCAAAACCCATTCGTCGCCCCGTCGCAGTCCGGCCACCGCTCGCCCTTGGCCGCGCTCCAGACAGATAACATCTTGCTCCGGACATAAACACCATTAAACGGCTCGCTGCCTCACACTTACACCCACAGATTGGATCGTAAGTTTCGATGAGTAATTAATGTACGCGAAGTCTGTCCGACCGTCGCTCACTGTTCTTGCGATATTCATTAGTCGGTCGTCAGCGCCTCGACGACGAAAATGAATAAATATTGGCAAGTTTTGCCGAGATTTTAGGGACGATAGTGTTGAGCAACTTTATGTTTCACCTCCTGTGAAACTGTTGATCGCAAATATTAAATAGTCTGTATAAATTGTCATCAAATCGAGGTTTGATGACATGTCTGTTGAATCTGCATAAAAACAACGTTTTTTATTCGGTTCATTTTTCAAATACTCTTCTTTCAAGTAGTAAATAATCTATTAAAATTTTCGGTTCATTTTCATGTTTCGAATATCTTATTCAATACATTTTTTAACAGCAACTGCGTCTCTTGTCGATAGTTATATAAATATTCCCTAATATTAATTCTAGTATGTTTAAAAGTTATCTGGCCTTTTTACCAAATATTCACAGTCCCTTGTCCCCTGGTCCCCGCACAGCTTACCGCTCATGAGAGCGAATAAACAAGCACAGTGTTTATTTAACTCATTTTAAAATAAATAAACTACGAGCGAACGTTGCCGAAGCTAATTCGCGAATTACCAAAGTAAAGAGAAGTGTTTTTTCGCTTTGCTCGTAACTGGTTGTTCACGGACGCTCAGCGCCGCGCTAATACTGTGTTTACAGCTGTTTGTTGTTGGAAAAGGTAATATTCACGTTCGTTCAGCAACAAATATAAACATTTCAAAAGTTCTTTCAAACTCTAGATTATTGTAACTGCAAAATACATGATATTCGTTTCAAGAAAATTAACATTACAATTTCCATCATAGATAATGTGTTCAAGAATTCTATTTCAAAAAATACTTTATTCAAATAAACTTAAACACAAGTGCTTTTGAATTGTTGACTTTGCTGCTGCTTCGGAAAATTCTCTCCTCGAGAAGGGCCCCCGCGAAACTCGGCAATTTCTCTTATCAAAATATAATTATTATAAGTAACATTCCGTCATTGCTGTTTTGTGCAATGTCGGACAGCAAGTTAAATACATGCATTTAAATATTTATTAAGTCGTTAATAGTATAACAGACTTTCTGTCTCTTTTTAATAGTTATTTTAAATTGCTATCATGCCACGGCTAAAATTGATTGTAAAAAGTTATTTGAGAATCATATAGCAAAACCCAAAAAGGAGCCGCAAGCTTATGTCGGTTCAAAATTACTGTTCTAATCACAAAAGATAACCCAATATGTAAATCAAGTCGAACACATACAAGACAGATTGTATATTCTCTTAAGAAGGTTAACGTCTATCGTGTAATTTAAATCTAGTAATATTAAATCTTACAATTTGTTAGTCTCCTTTGAATCTTTATTAAAAATGCGCTTGAAAACCTATTCCAAACTTTTCCAATAAAATAACGCAATTTTTTCCGCCGTTATCTTCTGGAAATTATTTATGATACTTCGTTCGATAATGAATTTTGAGATTAACTAGTTTCATAATAGAGACTATTAAATTGTTTACTTTATGGACGGTTTTTCATGGCTTTTCGACGGCGTTTTTATTACATCAAGGGGTTGGGGGAGGGAGGGGGGAGGTTGCGCTAGGTTCATAGATAGCAGTTACTATTTCAAATAGGATACTGATACTGCTGTGATGTTGACATTACAAAAAAATCAAATTACATGGGACTCGATTCTCGATAGTAGCAAACGCGTGCAGTTCTAGTGCATGAGTTATACGAATCCTGCATGCATAAGGTATGAAAACGGCTATACACTCCACATTTATCAATACGTAGATTTTCTTTAATCGCGGATGGTAGCTAAGATATTCGGGGAAAGGCAAGGAAACACGTTATGTTTGTCGGCTAGTTTAAAGGCAAGAGAGCGAGTACAAAGAGATCACCCGCACATATGTTTTTTCATTTCATTTCATTTCATATTAATGGAAAGTACCTACATCACAGTTG
The DNA here is from genome assembly GCA_947086495.1 of Morpho achilles. Classification (NCBI taxonomy): domain Eukaryota; kingdom Metazoa; phylum Arthropoda; class Insecta; order Lepidoptera; family Nymphalidae; genus Morpho; species Morpho achilles. The sequence continues at coordinate 164,524 of CAMTZB010000015.1, forward strand.
CAAAATAATATAACATTTGCTACCTGTTATACGTTATTATGGTATCGGCAATCGTTATCGGCGTCCCGGTGCGGCTCTAATCGGAGTTATATCACGGAAAAAATAATGTATGGACAAATTCGTTCTCGTGTTTTGTTCTCACAGCAGCAGTACGTGGAGCCAGTGATCTGCACACATTCGTCTGTCGGTGAGGCGGAAAGCGCGGAGATAACTGGCCTCGGGCGGGGCCGGGGACTGATATTGTAGGGAATGTGAATATCTTGAAACGTTTAAAACTATCGTGTCGTGTAAGCTCGGACTAAAGCAGACTTTATGAGTAAATTTAAGAGAGAAATGAGGTAAATTTATTAAAATTCTGTGTAAAATTATTAATTTTGTTTAACCGAACCGATTAGTATATAAGTAAGCTTATTTGGGTACAGCTTCGCTTTGCGATTTTGGTCGTGGAGTCTCTCCTGATGATACTTCGGTTGCGGGGCGAAACGATTGTTGAGTTTGTGATAGTGAACGTATGTAGTGCTTGTGTATTGTGGTGGCGGTGGTGGAGGTTTGTGCATGTGGTTTTACGAATCCTGCATGTATCAGGTATGAAAACGTATTGTCCACTCTACATTTAGCATTATATACATATATTTTTTATTTTACTTCATCGCAAAATAATTTTATTATTACTTTTGAATTTTGTTTAAATAAGATTAAACAAGCTTCATTCGTGGCTTGATTAGCTTCAACGTAATTAAATGACAAAACAGCTGAAAACGCGAATTTTGTGTCTCCAATATACAAGCGGTATATAAAACAAAGTAATTTTAATTTTATTTCTCATAATCTTCAATATTATTGCAGACCGTGTATAAATGTAGAACAATTTAATGAATAATACAAATTATATAAATAACTGGTTTATACATAAGCATCGTGTGTCAATATTAACAATAATCGGATAAACTGTGAAAACATTACAAATATACAGGCAGACTTTTGTATTTGCATTATAAATATTGGATGTTGGATAAATGAATAAATGCCGTTCACCTGCCTCATCTCCGCCGACCTGTGTGTCTCCCGGTGTAATGTGTACGTCGTGTCAATATCAGAAGCGGGATTGTTGTCCGCGTACAGTGTGCCCACCGTGCCGCGTACACCCCTGCGGTATCACAGACCGGGTTCACTCTGTGATCGTCTCATTTGCAATTCAAACATTCTTTGTTTCAAGCTCTCAATGCTTTTCCAATAGTTGGCGTTTGTCTGTCTGGAATCCTTAAATATATCACACGATCTTCTTAGAGTACTCCTGATAATGTATTTGTAATATGTACTATTTTTTACATTTTTGCAATTTCCGAACTATTCTGATAATAAGAAATGCATTTATCCCATTACTTCATTTAATTATAACATTACTAAAATAACTTAAATAGATTTTACTAAGCTTACAAATGTTTTCATCAAATTTTCAAATATGAGGTCTTTTGAAAATACCTCTAGAAAGTGGCATCTCCTTTTTCCGATATTGCAAAGTTATGGTTACAAGTAAACATTTCAAAATTAGCTCTAAAATTAATACAAAATAAACTTAAAATGCAAAAAATAGGATACTAAAATAGATTTATTTAGAGAGCCAAGAAACAAAATTGTAAGTATGGTTAGGCGATAGTTCGATAGTCGATCGTTTGCTGGGACTGACGGCCTCGGATGTCCTTTGCCCTTTGCCCACTTACGTTTGTAAATAACGTGGGATACAATAGTCAAGTGGACAGACCGACAGCCCGATAGGAAACGTAACCGGAAACGCAGAGGGTGTTAAGTGGCGCTCCGTACGCCTTTATATTAATCACATTGATCACGACAGCAGTCCTGAAGAGTTTACTTCAGAATCTTCTTATATGTTATCGTTCACAGAATGGACATCGACTTGTCTAGACACTAAAAGGATCATTCACAACTAACTGTGATAGTAAAAACTATGAATCGTTTCAGCAATGGCTTAGCGCGGCCATTAGCCGCCTTCCTTGCCTCGACCCAAGCCAGCAGCAACATCGACACTATTAAAACTCCAGAGCCCGCTTAATCTCCGTCTGGACGACCATTCTTGCGGATCTAATAACTAAAGAATAATGATACTATTATTGTGCAGTGCTATAAGTATAATCTGTGGTAGCCCAGCGGTAACACTGTGAGACTCTTTCGATGAGGTCACGGGTTCGAACCTGGGCAGTGTCTAATTGATAATTGCAATTTATCACACGTTTTACGGTGAAGGAAAACATCGTGAGGAAACCTGCATATCTCTACAGAATTCTGGAGATATGTGTAACCTACCAATCTGCATTGGAGCAGCGTGGTAGGTCTTAGCTCCCATCCTACTCTTCAAAAACGGCCTATTCTCAGCAGTGGGAGAGTACCAGGCCGCTTAATTATTAGTATCTAATAATAAGTATCATAAGCGAGTGTACTAAATGAAACATGAACATGCAGTACCTCGAGAATATCTGACGTAGAACGAAACATTTCTCGTGTTATTCCACATCGCTGCGAGCACACACACACACATCTTATGTATGGATTCACTAAGCTGCCGCAGAGACCGGAATACGATGAAAGATTTAAACAACTGTTAAATATTACTGAGTAATTAACATTAAATATTCCTTCAGCGCAGTAAAGCAAGTCTCGGTTGCCAAATACAAGTGGTGAGTCGTGTTGCGTGTAGCTGTAATAACTTGAATACGAAGTTAAATGATATTCCAAATCGCAATATATAAAAAGAAAATTTGTATTTTTATGCTTGATAGACTCCGAAATAGCTAGACCGATTTTAATTAAATTTCCAAACCCAGATGATGTACCTGGAAAGTTTGGTGGCGATCGGAACATTTTTTATAAATGTAATGAATATATCTTTAAATTAAAACCGGTGTAATAACTACTGAATGGATTTTCATAACATTTTCGTAGACAGTGATTTACGAGATAGTTTTAGTGTAGAATTTGTCACAGTTTTGTAAAATTTAGTTAGTGGCAATAACTTTACAACATTTCGAAAAAAGCCCGCGGTGTTTTTGAAATTTCACCGAAAGCGTTGCCAAATCTGTTTGAGATAAACAATGGTGGTTATATTTTCCTTTTATATATGTATAAAAAGTCCATCAATAGTGTATATCTATCGATGAAATTTAACATACTATAGCCGTACTAAATTGTACGTAGGCGATTTAGACGGAGACAGTCCTCCTCATCAATTTAAAAACATTACCAGAATTAAGTATAACTACATACATACATAATTCAATTGGGAGTAAAATATAATAATTATTACTGAATCAAACTCACTCACACAGAAAACTCAGCATAAATTGATGTGAGAAGTATGAAACTTAATTTAAATGAATACAAGCAGCAGGGTCGCCTCGCTGACTCCCCGGGTGGGGGGTAAGCGGGGTACGGGCCTCGAGGCGTACCTCATTGCCCGAGCAGTTCCTCGCGGGCACTTAAGCCCGGTTTGTGTTTCGGCCGTAGGCCGAGGTCACCTGGGTGACCTAAGGGTGTCGGTATTTGGGCCGTGCGCCCAGGTCACCTAGGTGACCTAAGGGATGTCTGGTTCGGTGGGGAGGTCTGGGAATATTAGCTCCCAGACCTCAAAGTCGTCGTCAGGTGGTGTCATATCCGGTGGTGTCATAATCCGTGGTGTCGCCCTCTCGCCCGTCGCGTCGTCCTCGTCGTCGCCGTCGTCATCCGCATCGGGCCGCGGAGACGGTGACCGCAGGAGCTCGCGAGGCAGGGAACGTCCATCAGGTGGTCGCGCATGGAGTGGCGCGATGCCGTGGAGGTGTACGTGCGCGCTGTGGTCCGCACGCGCGAACATCCGGCGCGCAAGGCGACGGACATACTCCTCCACGGTCGGCATTTTGGTATCCCGATGCACGACGTCGTTCCGCACATACCTCGGGGCTCCTACGATCAGTCGCAGGCAGCGGTTCTGCTGGACTTGCAGTCTTCGCTTCTGGTACGCCGAACATAGCGCGTACCAGGCGGGTGCCGCATACGTCAAGCGCGAGCGGACGTAGGCACCGTAGACTCGCAGTTTGGTGTTCATAGGTAGATGGGATGTGAATAGCGCGTGAAGCTTGGACCTGGCAGCGGCAGCTCGACCCACGACGTGATTCACCGTGGGGATCATGCACAGGCTGCGGTCCAACTCACACCCCAAAAACCTTACTGTGGTCTTCCACTCTACGTCCTGGCCTCGTAGAGTCAGCTGACGTAGCGGCTTGGAGCGGCTGGTGAGCAGAGCGGCCGTCTTCCCGACGTTGACGGCCATCTTCCACTTGTCCAGCCATTCCGGCAACAAGTCCAGCATACGCTGCATGCGGTTGGTGGCGACGATCTGATGGTAGGACGACGCGAAATACGCGCTGTCGTCGGCGAACAGCGACAACAGCACGTCCTCCTCCCCTTCCCGCAGATGGTGGCGCAGGGTGGGGATGTCATCCGTATACGCCGCGTATAAGCGCGGCGATATACAACTGCCCTGGGGTACTCCGGCTTGGATGGTGCGTGGCTGGGATTCGGCACCATCCACTGCCACGTAAAAGCTACGGCCGTGTAGAAACGATGCCAGCACTCGCACATAAGCAGGCGGCATGGTGGTATCCAGTATTTTGACCAGGAGCCCGGCGTGCCACACACGGTCGAAGGCCTTCTCGATGTCGAGAAAGACCCCCACGGTGTAGCGCCCGTTGTTCCGCTCACTGGTCAGGTGGTTTATGACCCTCGCCAGCTGGAGCGTCGTCGAGTGGCCGCTGCGGAATCCAAACTGCTCCTCGCGCAGGGGCAGATGGGGCGTGACTCGACGCAGCAGCAGACGCTCGAACAGCTTGGCTATGTGCGAGAGCAGGGTGATCGGCCGGTAGCTTCCAGGCAGGCGGCGGTCCTTCCCCGGCTTGGGAAGAACAATGATCTTCCCGGTCTTCCACGCCTCTGGGAAGTGGCCGGTGCGGAGTACTCCGTTGAACAGTCTCGTGAGCGCTACGAGACCTGTTCGGGGCAGCAGCATCAGCGCGGCGTTAGTGATTCCGTCGGGGCCTGGCGCTTTTCGCTTATCAAGGCGAGCAGCGACCGACCGCAGCTCTGACAGGGAGATGAAGTCCTCTCCCCGGAGCGGCGGTGTAGGGGCCGACAGGAACCTTTCCAGCTTGTCCTGGACAGCCGCGTGATGACGGATGACATGGAGGTTGGAGGTGTTGGGGGCGTTGGGCGTAAATGTCTGTTCCAGGTGTGCCGCCAGAATCTCAGCACGATCCTTGGCGGCATAGGTGCGTTTACCCGCGGCATTGAGCAGCGGGTAAACGGGGATGTCTTGTCCGGTGAGTTTCTTGCAGAGGGAGTACAGCGCTGTGTCGTGTTCTGTCGCTCGATCGACGGTATCCTCCCATCGCGCCTCGTCGAGAGCGACTACGGCACGCGCGATCCTCTCTGCAAGCCGGTTCAGGTCAGTCTTCACCCTGGGGCAACGAGTGCGGGCCCATAGGCGGCGCAGGGTGCGCTTCCGCTTAAGCATATTGCGGAGCGAGCTCGGCAGGTCCTTCCTTCGATTAGTATCCGGTGAAGTCGACGTGGTGGAGGTGGCTGCTGCCTTGGCGGCGATGATCGCCTCCGCGATGAACGCAGCAGCATCGTCGACCCCCGAAGGTGTAGTGATCGGGCCTGCTAGCTCAAGCCCGGCAAGCTCTGCGGTGTAGCGCTCCCAGTTCGTCCGCGTCCGCGGCGGGCGAGGCACTAAGAAGCCTCCCTGGGTGGCTAGGGTGACCAGAACCGGTAGGTGTTGCGTGTCGAGGTCGTAGAGTACCTCGACATCAAAGGGGTTGTCCAGTCCATGGTGCAGCACTATGTCTATGACGTCTGGCTGGGAGCGGCTGTCGGTGGGTATGTGGGTCGGCGCTCCCGGCCCCACCACACCGTACCCGCTCCTCACGCTATCTTCGTGCAGGTGCCTCCCGACCGCAGTGATGATTCGCGATCCCCACGCATGATGTTTCGCGTTGAGATCGCCCACGATCACTGCAGGTCCCTGCTGCCCGAAGATTGCCTCGACATCAGTGCTGCAGAAAGTCAGTCCGGGTGGTTTGTAGGCGGCATAGATGCGGAGCTCCTGGTTGCCCACGTTGACTCGCACCCCCTGTGTGCGGGTGCTAGTGAACGGGGTGTGCTCCAGCTCTTCGTGTATGATGTCCCTCCGCACCAGAGCGGCCGTACCTCTGTACGGGCGGCCCCGGGGAGAGACTTCATCGCGGCGATACACGAAGTAGTTGGGCACGCGGAGCTCAACGCTGTCCGTGAGTTTGGTTTCGCCCAGGAGGATGACGTGGATATCCTGCGACTGGGCGAGTAGTGTTAACTCACGAACGTGACCTCTGATGCCGCCCGGGTTCCAGTATAGGATTCGTAGGGAGGTCATTGATACGACCTCCCAAACTGGGTAATTGCTGCCGTGATGGCGCCGACTACGTCCCTGTTGCTCAAATAATGAGTGAGTGCCGCCATAAGCGCCTCGATAAGGACCCGGACAATATTATTAATGCCCGAGTCCTGCGCGAGGGGTGGCGGGAGGAACGTAGGAAATTGCGGAGCTCGCAGCTCCGCCTCTTCTGTGGCCAGTCGGTGGCCGCGGCTTCTCGGCGCCTCGGCAGTTTCGGATATCGCCGCCAACGATGTTGATGTTGGCGGCCTGGGGTGCGGTGTGGACGCGGCGGCGGGCTCAGCATCTGCTGGCCTCGGCTGCCTGCGCCTGCGCCGGTTTCTCTTCCGTCGCAGGGGCTCCCCCCTGCTTGTCGGGTCGTTTGCCGGCGGTTGCAGAGTCGCCGGCTCCTGGTCTATGTTGACCCCGCCCGCTTCCCCCCGTCGAGTAGCTGGGGCGGTCGGGATATAGGCCGGCGGTTGTTTGGTCGCCGGCTCTTGGACTATGTTAGCCCCTCCCGCTTCCCCCCGTCGAGTAGCTTGAACGGACACGCCGGGCGTCGGCGGGGCGCTACTCAGTGCGGGTCGGGCGGGGGCGGCAAGTACGGCCACTGCGGGGCGTGCCGCGGGGGCAGGGGCGGCGCGTGCGGCTACCGCGGGACGTACTGCGGGGATGGCGGGGGCTGCTGCGGCGACTCGTATGGCGGCGGCGGGTGTTGCGGTTGGGGGGGGAACTTGCTCACCCCTCCCTGCCCTCTTCTTCGCCTGCCCGTCCGGGCGCGGCGGCGCGACATCGATTCCGCGCTTCCGCGCCTCGCGGCGAAAGACTGGGCATCTTCGGTCGCGCGCCACGTGCGCTTTACCACAATTCGCACACTTGGGCGCGTCTTCCTGGGGCCTGTCTGAATACAACACGGTGGCAGTGCATTAAATCCGGTCGCAGCCGACGAGGGCGCTAACACTGCAGCACGTTTCACATTATATATTTAAATGAATCTCGCCGCGGGAGACGTGGAAATGTTATTCACTTTTTTTTAATTCATCTCATAATAAACTTAATTTTGTAAATATTATCTTTTCCAACATAGAAAATTTCATTTTTCATGTTTTTAAATATCACACGCGTATAAAGCAGAGCGCGGTTTTAATCGCGGTGCAAACGTGGTTTTAGAAAGTTGTAGACAATAACTGATGTATTTCAAATAATTTGTAGAAATAGGCGTTACTTTGCGGAGATCCATATTACAAAAATAATAATAAAATTCTTTGGCTATAATCCGCGACGGAGTACCAATGAAGTAACGCAATGAAGTAACTTCATCGCGGTATAAAGCAAAATAATTTTATTATTACTTTTGATGTATTTCAGTTGATAAGAGGTACAAAAATATCCGTTCAGTATTAGATAGATATATGTTAAAGTTATTACGCAGAGCTTTTAGTGGAAATATCCAGTTACGTTGACTGCTTTGACATTTTGATAGCAGGCTGCTGAGCTAACTGTGCTGCTGTTTACCACCGTTACCACCGTCTCTACCACTCCTCAAAGTACCTGAGTATTATCTTCAGGACAGATTAGTTAAAATCCACAGTACCCGTAGCAATATAATTGCAAATTGCGAAATAATTGCGAAAATTTGTCAGTCTGCTATGCTCTCATAGCGAATCCGCTGGTGGCCTGTACTGAATGTAATTTAGTAAATAGTGAAAGGGATTGGCCAGTGCTGCCAATTACTGCTCTATTAGTTTTAATGCGCGTTTCTGAACAAATAAAAGAAGCGGGAAATATTTTGTCAGGTAACGTTCCGGGCGTGGTACAAGCTCACTTTTCGTTGGACCCTGCATAAAACTCTGTAAATAAACTCTTTATAAACAGTGATTATACCCAACATATCGTTTACTATTTTCTACAAGCTAATAAAAAGTTTGTTAATTTCAATACGTAAGTGTTCGCTTGTTCACTCGCTAGCTCCCACCACCCAGCCCCGGCTCGTCCCCGCAGCTTGCAACAAGTACAAACCGCATCGGGCCGTAGTGTCGCCAACAATGGCCCCGCCCGCGCTTCGCTGAGCGCTTCACGTAAAGTTTTCTCATAAGCGGTGCTATTAATCTCACATTGTTTAGATGACACACGCTCCCCCCTCCCCCTACCTCCGTTTAAAAACCTGGTGGAGGCCCCCTTACCCTCCACTTTTTACTATGCAAAATCTTTAATCTTCACTTTCCTCCATGTTTCTTCAGTGAATATGTTTAAAATGTTTATACAGATTATTTCTATACAGTTTATATTTACATAATAAATTTGAAAGTCTACGTTATTTCTATCTGTAAAGCTTTATAGCTAATTCGTTGTAGTAATATTGATAAAAGTTGGCACAGTTTAAACTTATACACGGATTTACTGAACTGAACTGAGAACTGGAAGAAACAGTACATAATAGTACCTCTATGTTAAGGTTATTGGTAGAGTTTAAAATTGTGTTAGTTAAAATTGTACATTCGAATTACTATCACAGTATAAATGTTTAAGTTCCTTCAGTAATGCAACAAATCTTTCTTTCCTTTCCGCTGTCGATCGCAACCGACCCACTGTTCTACCGAGCCAAAACCAATAGGGTAGAGTTCTGGCACCTGTCTAACATATGGGAGATGCGTGAAGAAACATCAAAACTCCTCCTCTAGAAGATCTCCTTTATTTTCTTTCATTGTTAAGTGCATTATTTTTGTTAAATGTCATTTACGATAAGGTTTTATAAAAAAATTATGCTGTCTGTTGCGGATTTGAACCCGTGAATCCACAGTAGGGATCATGTAGTCGATCATAACAAACGCTTGGCTCGTAACCTAGTTTATTTATCAGTGTTTGATCAAATAAATTTTATTTTGAAATTAGTAACGAAAATTATTATTATGGAGTTGCTATTTGAAGTAATCATCGCAAAATATCTCGACGTTATAAAACCCTTTGTGTAAAGGATGCCGTCAAAACTTTTCCTTCGCTGCGAATATTACTGTATTTGAAATCTCAATCTTGATAACTTGTCAGTCTAATAAATATCTTTTACATTTTAATAAAAGGTTGTATTTTATTAGAGCTTTTGTACCGACTGACGTAAATAAATAAACTACGTTACGTTATGATTATGTGCGAAGTTTACTTTTAGTGGGCACCAATTCAATATATTTTATATTCAACAGAAGTTATGATAGCATTATTCTGTTATATTGAATTAAAATTATGTTGTTATGGTCCGCGTAACACAATCGTAATGTATTACGTTTTTTGTAGTGGAGTCTGTCAACGCATCATCAGAGATGATATTTCGGTTATGAAAAAAAGGAAAAACGGGGATAGAGATTGACGTAGTGAACGTGTGTAGTGCTTGTGTGGTGTGTTGTTGGTGGGGGTGATGTATTCCGCAAATAAGCAAAAAAACTTTAAAAATAGAAGAAAACTTCTTCAGAAGAAGTTTTTTTTAACTTAACATCTGTCGCAGAGACATTCAGTTCAGGGTCTGCGAAGTTTGGCGAAATCGTCAGGTTACTGACATTGGAATAGTGAAACTTGCTTAACTTGTTCAATGGCAATATGTTTTAGAGATTCTTATTTATTTTGCAAAAAAAAAAACTGATGGTGTGATTGAAGTTTAAGAAAAGCCAATGAAAGAACACATTTTTTTGATTAGCTTTGCTATATATTTCAAGTTACATATTTTTAGTCCTGACATTAGAAAAAAATAACGAAGTTTTAATAGACAAAATAGAAACCGACATAAATTTGCGGCTCCTGCTTTGCGTCTTACAGCAGCATGCAAATTATTTGTGTTTCTGTACACGATGCTGTACTAAAATTACACTATTAATTTTAGCTTTGCCGTTTAGTTTAAAATAACTATTAAGAGGTGGCTCATACAGGAAGCCAGTACTATTGACGATTATTGACGACGCAATTGCATGGTTTTAATTATTGTCCGACTACACAACATAGAAATGAAGAAATGTCTTATAATTAATTAAAAGAATTTTATGTTGCAAAATTGCAACCACCCAGTTCTGATAACTCTTCTCGGTAGGAGTAATGTTTGACCCTACAGTGGAATTGGAGTGGAGTAGTGTCGTGTCTCTACACAGTAAGGGCATTGAACAGTTGGGACTTTATATCTCTTTATTTATTGTCTATTAAGTATTTTTCCTTTTTTTCCAATTCCATCACTATAATTAAGCGTAACCGACACACAAATTGACATAAAAAACTTTTGGCGTTAAAATATTTGTATCGACTACGATAGGTTTACGATAGGATCTATGTTATTTACCGTTCTTATTTATCTATGGCATAGAATGAATATGTGGTGTTGTCTCTGGAACGAAAATTACCGTATACAAGCAGTCACTCGGGAGCTGCGGGTAAGAACTGACGTGAACTCTCGCTATCGTGGCAAAAATAACTTGGAACATGGGACGAGTTGATAATTCTTTTCAATATATCTGGGGGAAACACGTGTGTTTTTATAAAAATCAATGATATTTATTTATGGAGGATGCATAATATTATTCAACTCGTGAATATTGAATAAATAATTTTATCCGGAAAAAATAGAACAAGCCTTATTCCTGGTGTACGTCTGAATGCTAAAGGCTTTGTTCAATTATACTGTATCTAATGTTTGAGCAATTTCTCTACTTCAATAATCAAAGCCGGCGCAGTATTACAAAGAACAATTTGTAGTCCTTATATTGTGAACAGCCGGACCGCTGGGATCAGGATGTGCCGAGCAACCGATACATGTACAAACACGACCAGTAACATCTGACAAGTGTCGCTCTAGTAATGGTAGGCTTGTAGGTGAAAAGGTTTTTTAAAAACCGTTAGATCAAGAAGGTTTTAAAGCTGCATTATTTATTTGAAGAGTGTAATATACGATGATGTATCTATAATTAATAACAACTTTTTTATAATTACTAACACTCTACCTCTACCTCTATCTACCTCTTTCTACCTCTGTCGCCTGTAATATGTCAGTACCTATAACGCAATTTGTGGTACCGCCACCATCCAAACGTGCTAACTTTTGCACAAGCTTTACTATACGAAGCACAAGCATCGTTGACTAAAATATAGAACATATTCGTTTTTTAGTCACAATATCGCCATCAAATATTGTTTTTCCCTTATCAATGTATGTTACTTTGTTATATACCAAGTCTTTCGTCTGTCCGCGACGCGCTCCGACCTATTTGGATGATTTATTTAATTTGGCGTTCGCGCGTCGTCGAAAGTGTTTTCCTTGATATGTTTCTTCCACGTATGTGTCGAATAAAATGCTTTGCCGTCGACTGATTCAGATAATGTAGGAACAAATATTTATATTTAACCCATATAATATTCTTGTTAAATTATTAGTTTTCGCTCTACTTTATTTTAATGGTGTACAAATTATTGTGTAAACCTCTGATCGAATATAAATATGTATGATTCAATTAGCTCACCCCAAAACAAGTAGTGTTCTCGTCGTTAACTTTGTACCAAAGTTCCGTTCCCCGCGAAGTGTCCCGTCGCTGAGAGTCCCTCGGGAGCGGCGGGCGCAGTTCGCAGCGCGTGCAGACGTCGCGGCGGCCGGGCCGCCTCTGGCCGACGGCGTCGCGCAGAGTATAGCCTTTGGGAAATATTGTTCTTTGGAAAATTAGGAAAATTTAATACTTATAAAACATACCTGTTTACTTTATATCCAATATATGTGATTGTATGTACAAAACACAAGTATACAAACTAAAATGTCATCAATATAATATTATTTAGAAAATGCGGTCTAAATGTTATGACGAATAATGTAAAAAATAGGTTTTTTTTTCAATCGTATTCAGCTGAATTAATTATTTCTGCAGCTTTCTGGGCATGTTCTCCAACTGGCGAACGATAGCGGTTATAATGTGAGTGCACATTATAACTCCCCGGGGTCCAGATAAGACTTTTAAAAACTCTTTCCCCGGTCCGCAGCACAGTTATGGCAGAATTTTTAATTAACTCCCGGGAGCCTGCTCGCCGTTAGTATGATTATATCCGAGGAATAATGAAAAAATTAAAATGCCCATTAACTTTCGGAGTCGGAATATGTTTCATCGTAATGAAGCTTCTGTACGTGACCCGGACGACGAGCTTAAAGTCCTCTCTATGTTATGTGTTCTACTCAATATTATCCTGTTCTGTTAATTGAATTTGCACAAGGGGATGGAGCCCCTAAATTTATTAAGTTACATTTTTAGAGCAAGCAAATAAATGCTGATAGCATATAGGTCGACAGTTTGGCAGCGTTAATACTTTGTTTACATAGTTAACTGCCATTATATTTCAGGAGTATACGGGTTAATCTCCGCCCTGTCAGCCTGCCGATTATCCCACCACCTTGCACCCATCGTAGTTCATCGACCACTTGTAGTTAATACAAACTGTTGTGCTGTAGGTCTGTAGACCTTACTTGTAGTATTGCGACTTCGTTCGCCTCGACTTTAGTGTTTAAATAAGTTCTGTTATGATTTTTTATGTCAGGAAAACCCATTACACAGGACGAGCGGCTAGTGTCTCGGACTCTTATACAGTGTTGTACATTGCCCCTATTCCCATCAGCAGCGGCTCTGTTTCCCGGAAAGTGTCACCTCTGAATCGGGGCCTCTCTAAACAGTGGTCCCTTCCTCGCGATCGATGCATCGGCAGCACCAGATGCATCGACTGCCTTGAGGACTCAACTGCAGCGAGCATCCGATAAACCCCGTTTGAATAACCCGGAGGACCCGTTAAAGCGGCTTGCGGATTTCGGTAAATCACCTGCAGCAGATCGAATCCAAGGGCTCAAATTGTTTGAAGAATTTTGCAATGACTCCTTTAAAAAGTTTAATCGTCATCATCTTCATCTTCCTGCCCTTATCCCACTCTTAAGTGGGGTCGGCACAACATGTTACAAACATGCTGTCACATGATTTGGCTGCGTTTTTACGACCGGCCGCCTGCCTGACGTCAACTTACCTCTGTCGTATTTTACGACACCTCGGTAAGAAAGAGGGTGGTCTATTTTACTCAACCGGATACCACACGGTGGGTCAACTTACCTTAGTCGCCTTTTACGACACCTCGGTAAGAAATGAGGTTGGTCAATTCTACACAGCCGGATACCACACGGCGGGTTGACTTACCTTAGTCGCCTTTTACGACACCTCGGTAAGAAATGAGGGTGGTACTATTCTATTCAGCCGGAAACCACACGGCAAAAAAAAAAAAGTTTAATCGTCATTAACAACATTTTATAAAGTAACTTATGCTGATTAAACACCTCGAACTTTAAATACTCAAGCATTTTTATCAAAAAATACAGTGAGTGAGAGAGAGAATGAATTACAAATTCCTGTCCGTAAAATAATTAAATCTGGCCTGTCTGATGATGCGGCCGTCCCGGAATTCAATTATATCGGACCGACTTCCATACTTTGGACTGGAGTTCAATTCAAATCAAATCTCGTCCGCTCATCCGTGGGTAGATCCGAAGTTATTCCAAACTTTCATTACATGAATAGACTCGTTTAGGTGACACGAGTGATATCACGCGAGCTGTAGGCCGTAACTACATGCGAGGTCGTTGGGGAACATCGTATAAAATATGTATGAATATTAAATTTTGTAAAGAAACGGTGAAGAAAACGTAAGCCCTGAGATTGAGTATTGAAGTTATGATTAAAAATATAGTAAAGGTTTGAATGGCCCATTGGAGCAGTGGGTAGTGACCCTGCCTTTAGCTCCGCGAGTCGCGGGTTCGATACCCGCCGCGGGACAACATTTTCTGTAAATGAATTTGTTCGTCTTTGAGCCTGGGTGTATATTTGTATTTAAGTATGTATTTAAAAATATATATATGTTTATATTCACCAGTTATCTGTCTACCATATTAAGATATAGTATTAAATTAAGTAAGTAAGTGTCCTAAATATTTATTTATTTATTATTATTTATTAAATTGTGAGTTTCGCGTGGGAACTGAATTCACGTACCCTTAGTAACGCGGTCAGATATTACAAAATGAGGTATATATGAGCTTTAGTATATGTAACGCGGTTGTCACCAGTCGTAATTCAGTGTCCTGTCAATAGCCTGGCCGTTACGGACTCTGGTATACAGCATGTGTCCGCAATGTTGTTCATATGGCACGAATGATCCATAACATGACAGCAAAATAATGGCAAGCACGACGGACAGACGGAGGTGGGCGGTATAAAGACCGTTTTATCACCGTTTTATCTATAAAAAGATATTCCGCGGCCTCCGAAGATGTGTACTAAAGGACGGTATATTACAGGAGATATAATATTCTCGTAAAGGTCATATCCGTAACGTTATATGGTTTTTTTTGTTTTAATCTGGACTCACGAGGAACCAGTGGCGTCCGCGACTTCGTTCGAGACAAGTTGTCATTAAAGTTCCTTGAGTAATGCTATATATATTTTTTCCGTGTTTTCGAAGGACAAGGATTTTTTTATCCTTAATGTTATCCAGTTATAGTAATGTATTTTTTTATTATGCAAAATATCAGCAACATAGCTAGTTAGCCGTGGAAACAAATCAGATAGATTGGACTTTCGATGAATGTTATTTTTCTATGTGTTTTAGAAAATATTTAAAAATTTAATCTTATTTGTAAATCAAAGAATGACTGATCATAATACAATAATAATACATTTAATTCAGACCAATGATCCATAAATATTAGTTACCATTATTCTTATAAAATATGTTACTAAACCTTAATTCTAAACTTAACCTAATATAAAGCAATATGTAACTTTTTCTTGTTTTGGAAGGATAAATATTTTATTATATCCTAAATAATAACCTAGTGTATACGTTCTATTGTATACCAATTTTCAGCAAAATTGGTCTAACGTAGCCAGTTAACCGTAACAATATCAGATAGATTGGACTTTGGATGAATGTAGAGCTTCCCTATCGGAGTAGCGTCACGTCATAAAAGTCGCGGGCGAAGACCTCGGCACTTACTTTACAATACGCCTCAGTGTAGCCCGGAGTAATTGCAATTGCTGCAGTAAGACTAGAATTAACACAGTTCCTTCTAAGTCCGAGCACCGAGCCCGACCCCGTCCGACCCCGATTAGCCCTCTTTAATATTCATATGCAATCTCGACAGCTCGGAGATGATACATTACAAATTTATATCTCCTATGAAACTGTACGGAGCACCTTCTTGATCTAGTGAATCTTATCATATTATCTAGTAAATCTTGTGCCAAATTTTGTTGGTCTACGGAGCCTCTGTATGTAACCAAAAAGGTAATAGTTTTTCACTTTGTCTCTTTAAAAAAATTTCCTTTGCTCCTATTTTCCACCCATAATACCCTTTATACTGCAGCTTGCCGTAGTTATACTTCCGCTATATTCCGTCTCTACTTTTATAGCCTTCATGGATGATACTTTCATATATACAGGTCGATATAATAAAATGTTTGTACTCTTTTAGTAAACATAATATATTTATTTTGTATAGTCTGCCGTGTGGTATCCGGCTGAGTAGAATAGACTACCCTCTTTCTTACTGAGGTGTTGTAAAATACGACTAAGGTAAGTTGGCGTCAAGCAGGCGGCCGGTCGTAAAAACGCAGACAAATCATGTGACAGCATGTTTATAACATGTTGTGCCGACCCCAATAAGAGTGGGATAAGGGCAGGAGGATGATAATGATGATATTTATTTTGTATAGTATCACCGATGAGTTAATTTAAGTAAGTATTCGGTTTTTCTCAACCAATTATTAAATTACCGCCGCACAGTTTCAAAAACGTCATAACAGTTATATATCATAGTGATATCGTCAGAGATGTAATCACGGCCTGTCACACATCGCGGGCCCATTGTCTTCATAATGTAGTGTATCAGTAATTCATATCTGGGTACTTACTAAATCAACTACACTAAACAATATAATTTTAAGCCCTTATTAAATTTTCAGGTCTCTCCCGGGGGACCTGCTCACCTTAGCCTTAGCTCGTTCCAGCAGAAGATGGGTTACTGGCAAAGTTCAATAGAAATTGTCAACATAATTGATAGAAAATAAATGTACTTGTCACTTCATCAAATTACAATTCGAAAAGTGCTCTTTATACTCAAGCTTTAATCGCAATCGTAAACTGCGTTTTTCAAATTATAGTCATTAATTAAAACCGCTTGCATTTATTATTATTATAAAGAGCTGTGATAGCCCACCGTGTGAATCTCTAGAGACGATCATGGGTTCAAACCCGGGCAGACACCAATGTGTTTTTCTATTAAAACTTATGTGTCTAATTGATAATTGCAATTTATCACACGCTTTTCGGTGAAGGAAAACATCGTGAGGAAGCCGCATATCTCTAGAGAATTCTGGGGATATGTGTAACCTACCAATCCGCATTGGAGCAGCGTGGTAGGTCTTAGCTCCAGTCCTCACTAAAAACCGATTGAGGAGCCCTATTCCCAGCAGTGGGAGAGTCACAGGCTGCTACTTACTTTGCATTTATTATTATTGTCTTATTATCTGGTGCAAGTTCGGAGCATAGTTAAATTTTTATTATTTATATATTCCTTAAAAATATAATAGACTTCCGGAGCAGCCTCTATTTTAACAGTTATTTTAAACGGATGTATATCAAATATATGTGTATAGTATATCAAACCCACAAACAATTTACATTATTTATATACATATATCTGTAAGTTGAAACATAGTATCTAGTATATATATATCTAGTATATAGTACCTAAAAACATAGTATAGTTCTTATTAAAGTGCTGCCGGTAGAGCTCCGTCACATTTATTCTGACAAAGGATTTTTAATTGAATAAAAGAAATTGTGTACGATCACAAATTAAACTCGTGAATTTCTAAAACAGAACAGAGACTTGTCCTCTCACGTCCTGCCGTCTCCCGGCGGTCCACGCCTATTAAAGTAAAGCCAAATAAAGGCCGCGGCGCTTCGTGTTTTTATTAAAAACATAAAGCAATCTGTTCACAACTCCGTATTCATTATAGCGACATAATAAAGTAGGTAATCCTTAGAAACGTTGGGGAAAATTTCGGCATTTTCATTTTCCGGCCGACGTCGGTCCGCGAATAGGGGATATTTATTCTGTTCGCGGACCTTTCGTTTTGTTTTACCATCGCGCGTGTGGAGACCGCATGATCGTGTTCAGTCTGGCAACCCAATATTATTCAAAAGTAGCCCGAGCCCCATACATAAGGTCATTCCCTTTCGTCCAATTAGATCCTTACAACCCCAAAATTCAACCCGACCCCGTTCGAGATGCGTAATCACTTCCCGGAATCTAATCAGTGCTAAATTGGTGTCACTTACAATGCCACGTGGCGGCCCCGGCGGCTGCCGAGATCGAATTAAAAAGGCGTTCAGTCTCCAATGAAAGTAAGAATCTGTGTTCGGCGACGCACCTCAGCTGAATATTTAAATTTATTAATAAAATGAGTACTGTTGTGCCAAATTTGATAGAAGAGACATTAATTTGATAACTTTCTTCCATGTTATTCGAACGCTATAAAATAAAAACGCAATAAAAACGGTTGTTACAAAAAATAAATTATTAAAAAGGACCTCTATGAAGAAAAAAACCTGCAACCAGATAGTTCCGATAAATCCCAGATTTGACACAACCACATCATGACAGAAAGAATAAAAAATAACGATGTTTTTGTTGCGCATTGGTATATAAAACGATAGGTAAAAACATGACTGAGTTACTTTATGCAATTTGGATATAGAGTAAATGAGACTCATGAAATTATCTCATACTACAGAAATAGACAAGTGAAGCAAAAATATATATATATTGACGATATTGAGAATCAGATGCTGTCCCGGAGTACAACTACATTAGCAGCAAGTATCAATAAATTGATATTAACGGTTTGGTATTCGATACTTGTTTGTATTTTGAAGAGATCGATTTAAATATACTGAACAATTATCTCACCTACAATTGTCTCACCTACAATTATCTCACCTACAATTGTCTCACCTACAATTGTCTCACCTACAATTATCTCACCTACAATTGTCTCACCTACAATTATCTCACCTACAATTGTCTCACGTACAATTGTCTCACCTACAATTGTCTCACCTACAATTGTCTCACCTACAATTGTCTCACCTACAATTGTCTCACCTACAATCGTCTCACCTACAATTGTCTCACCTACAATTGTCTCACCTACAATTATCTCACCTACAATTATCTCACCTACAATTGTCTCACCTACAATTGTCTCACCTACAATTATCTCACCTACAATTGTCTCACCTACAATTGTCTCACCTACAATTGTCTCACCTACAATTGTCTCACCTACAATTGTCTCACCTACAATTATCTCACCTACAATTGTCTCACCTACAATTGTCTCACCTACAATTGTCTCACCTGTCCCTGTGCGTCTTTAAATGTTAAAACGAAAGTACTCAGAACACAGATCGTGATTGAGGTCGCAGCTTGGATGGAAGATCAGAAAGGGTCATTTACTAAGCGAGTACTAAAAATATGCGCTTAATATCACATCTCAATAACATCAATCCACCGTGGTCACGAACTGACTCATTGAATTGATTGGTGGATGCAACTCTGCCGAAACGTCGAACCTTATACAAAGGTAACGTGATTATCGCGATGTGACCCGGTTGTTTATATTTTAATTAGTATGAATCGCGAAAGTTTAAAATCTACTATCAATAGAGTGATCATATAGGTTTCAATATCATCAGCACTTAGCTACAATGTTATTTCAACATAAAGCCGCTATATATATTCAATCAAACGGATTAATTATTATTCAATTACATTCAGGGGAGCGGCAAACACAGAGATAGTAGGCCTGCCGTGTATTCGCTCGACGGCGTAAGGCAGCAGCTGTAGTAAAAAAAAAGTCATTGCTAATATGAAAGCTTTATAATTTATAGCATAATTTTTTAATTTTTTTTGCGTTTTTTTTTTATTTTGTAAAAATTACAGAGTAAACGGGCTCGGTCAACCAGACTTTCCATATACATCACAGCTAATTACCTATTTATCAACATACCTCACTGTTATCGTGATCATATTTCACACCGGACTACCCTCCATCGCCATGTACATGTTACAGTGGTATCTGCTGAGACGCGGCTGGCAAAGGAGTTTTATTAAACATTCACCGCATCTGAGATGACGTCAGCGGGAACAGCAGGAGTAGCGACACTGACTGGATATATAGTGTTAAAGTATATATCGAACCCCGCATCTCAGTAGAAATAACAGCTAAACTAGTATTTACTGTGACAATACATATTACTATAAAAGAGCGGATCAAACGTAGAGTTGATGTGTCGCTTTTTTTTCTTGCTCTTTTCCAGATTGACGTTTGTTAGAATTAATTTCGCGTATGCTTTTGAGCTACTAATTATTTATTTAAATTATATGTTGTACGGCATCATCATTTTAAATAAATGTTTATGATAACTAATGTATTAAGGTTGATGAAAATTAATATTGTATGTGTCTAGATAACTTTACAATTTCCTTTTCAATCATTCACTATTGCAATCTAACCATTGTAAATATTTCCTACAAGTTAGGCATAGGAAACAACCTTTACATATCCTATAAAAGAGGAGTCATCCCACCAAGCATTGTTTTGTTATTTTTCAAACAAAATATTCCTGATAATAAAAATGTATTAAAAAATATATTCCGTCCTTTTTATTTTATCTAATCCTTTATTTGACATTTATTCCCGATCTGCCGCGAGGAGCCGGTCGGTGTGGAGGGTCCGTGATATTATAAAGTAATAACGCACGCAGCTTCCCGCCGAGTAACGCCGTAACAACGAGCTACTGTTATTAATTAATAAAACCAGTTTTGAAGTATTCAAGCCGTGTGTTAACATGTCCTGTTACAAGCTTCATAGAATAGATGTGAAAACAATTTTCAACAATAGTAAAAACTTATCGAGGTGTCAAAAACGCGACTAAGATAAGTTGACCCGCCGCGTGGTGGTAGGCTGGGTCGAATAGACCACCCACATTTCTTACCGAGGTTTTGTAAAAGGCGACAAAGTTAAATTGACGTCAGGCAGGCGGCCGGTCGTAAAATACCTAGCCATATTATGTGACAATATGTTTATAGCATGTTGCACCAACCCCACTAAGATTGGGATAGGGGCAGGAAAATGAATGAGTAAAAATAATATCAGTTACGACCAACCCATCGTGTCTTTAAATTGTATGAATAAATAATTTTTATAATATATATAAGCAATATAAATACCATACAAATCCTATAACTTCTTTTCAAATCAAAATAAAAAAGACTTCTAATAACATTAATGTATCCGTCATACAACACTCTACTTTAGCTGCGGATTATAATAGAACGATTCATTATTTTCTGTTACTTTGAAATGATCTGTAATGTGATCGGAACCATTCATTCATTGAGAATATAACCTAATATCATTCTGTTACTTCCAGTACATAGAAGAAATCGCTTTTGTGAATCATCTTTTATTCTATTGTCGCTGGAGCGTCGACGCGGACAGCTCTCTGCGAACTACTTCACTGAACACGATCTCGACGGTCACTTTATATCTCAAAGGGTTATTGAAATGTCAATAAGTCTTCACGAGGAACTGAAGCGTTCAAATGATGGCGTAATAAATTATATAGTACTTAAAATTGAAATGTCCCGAAGGATTCTGGAAATAAAGTATCGGTGCGGTCGAGATCCTGGTTAAAAAGGGTGCCACTATAATAAAAGATAACTCAAAAGCTTTAACGTTTTGAGGAATTAACGAAAGGGTAGAGACACCGCCCTACCCAATTTGAACTTAGAAGTAGACTTGTTTATAGATAGCTAATTGCACTTGTGATTTCGTGTAATTCATTTTAAACGTTAAAGTACTCTCAATTACTTACTTAATGATTTTTCATGTTCCCGAAAGAATATTGGCAATATTTCATAGCATATGTTAGCCCGGTTACTTTGTAACAAATTCAAACACTGTTCATCAGTTAGTTCTATCATTATAATACTATTCATAAAGTATGGATGGACTGTAGCTGATTCGAAACAGTCCTTAAATCTGTATTATGGACCCAGGAGTATTTGGCTTACATAAGTTATTCCAATTAAAGCTTTTTAAGCTCCCACGAGCCGCCGGACGACTCGCTAAAACTTTGAAAGCTCTTTGAATGAAAACTTGTTTACATAAAACAAACATAATGTTAAGGTTTGAGATATCTTTATTTCTTAATAATAATAAATGTTTACTTAAACATATGAATATAAACGATCATCAACGATAAAGGATGACCTAGGGATGCGAAAAGTATTCGATTTTTATATGAATCGATGATTTATTATAATCGATTTTCTAAACATTATAAATAGATTTAAAAAAATCGATGTATTATTAACCCTTTTTATCTGTTTTTTTTTTATAGTTTTTAAGTTTTTAAGATACATAATGTGTTATTAGATGATAAAAACTTTTTTTTTTCAGGAGAAAAACCTATTTTTTCACTTCAAGTTACATGTGTACACGAACGAGCAGTTTTTTACAATATTGTATAAACAACACATGTACACCTACTTTTTATTATACACGCATCTTCTTGTATTACAATAAAAACAGTTGTTATGTTTTGTTTAGATACTTGGTATATTGGACATATTGTGACATTCTTATATGATAAAACTCTTATACAAAAATAATATTTAAAAAATATATAAATATATAACGTGAAAAGGAGTTTCCAAGCGTGCGCTGAAGGCACTCGGCATTACCGAGAACCCGTCCATTGTGTGTACAAACAAACAGGGAAACGACCCCGGCCGGGTTTTTATTCCCCGTTCACGGTAGGTAATGATCGTATTTCACTGGAGGCGTACAGCCGGGAACAAAGGCAGTCGCTGCGGTAATTAAATGCTCTACTTTGCGTTAAAAGCTCTGGCCGGTGATGTACCGCGCCCGTTATATCGCCAGGAAAGTTTTTGACCTCAAAGGATTCCTGTGATATTTATGTTGCTTTTGTTATATGCTACTAGTATTATAATATCTTGGTCACGTGGTGAAGCGGGTCTCGTTTGTTCACTTGTCGACATGTGCCAATGCGCTTCGCCTGTCGCTGGACTCATTTCACCACACTAAGGGACCATGTTACTCCCTAACCAAGAAGCAGTCCACTGACGAGTAGTGTGGACTGATACTTGTAAACGCACACTATATAATGAGAATACCACAATTCCCGTTCCGAGGTGCACTTCTCTTGAATGACGAACAAAGACTGAATGTAATGACATGACACAGTGTTGCCATCATTTTAATCAAAAAGGTCTTGTTTCACACTCTTCTTGTCACGCAGCAGCTACGGCCGCCAAACGAAGGCATGTGAAATTACAGAAACCTGGTTATTACTGCCATTTCGTTCGCGTCACCTTTAGTGTTACAATACCCTGATTATTAATTACAAAATGCAACGGAAAACACATATTAGTATAAGCTTCAATTGTGCCAAATTTAATCATTATGGAGTAGAGGATTAGCCCTGCGACAGGAACAGACAGGAAGAACACCGATATTTTTCCCATTTTCTCATTTTTATCAACTCTCTCTCGGGTGCAAACACCGATTAACCTCAATGGACAAAGAATCCTGAACAAAATGCACCATCAAAATGGTCATTTTATTAGCTCCAATCAATTAACAATCAGGTGGGCGGCGGGAACCCTCATGAATATTGCGCTCGCTTCCCGCGGGAACGTAATTAAGGAATGTGATCCATTTGAGAGCGCAATATCTTAACTCATTCACTTGGAGCACTTTATTTCAGTAACGTATTCATCGAGCCCACAGCCCGGGCGTGGATACTTGGTTGCTCTTTGTGTTAGCGCACACACTATACAATAATACGATATAATAGAAATACCACAATTCCCGTTCCGAGATGCTCTTCTCTTGAGAGACGAACAAAGACTGAATGCAACTGAAACGTTTTAGCAAATATATATGAAGACTCCATCGAAAACAACACGGCAAAGTGTTGCCATTTCAGTAAAAGGGCGCGATACTCGTTTCATGATGGTGTTGCTATAAAATACAAAGCAAAAGTCATTGTTGACAACATCTGACTCTTTATATCATTAAAATTCGACCTTAAATTCGTTGAAGAATGTTCCGAACATCACTAAGTACGTTGCTCTGTAAATACGAGAATTAATTCATTATTCAACTTACATCAATAATTAATTATCAAGGATTGTCTGTCTGTCTGTCTATCTGTTCGAAATAAACAAATACTACTGAGAGAGTTATAGAGTATAACTAATGGACCGAGCGATTCTTACCGAACAATTTGGAGTATAATTTGTGAATCTTTTGTGTAAATTTGTTAAAATATGGCTATAATTGTTGAGAATCACGAATGCTAAGTCCCCTCGGGAGTTTTATCGAGAACCTTGCTTCATGCTTTTGAGATATCTTTTATAGATTTACAGAATATTCAGGAATGGCATATTCTTACTTCTAAGGAAATAGTAACGTATGATGTGATAATTGGAAACATATTGAAGATGTCCATCTTACACGGATAGGAATATTTGTTCACTGCAACTTAAATAATTTAGTTACTTTAGCCATTCCACTCTTAACAGATTACTTACCGTAGTAAAATTAATATCCTCGGAATTATTGCAAACTGAATTAACGCGCGCGGCAATTAATCAAAGAGGGGCCTCACTTAGCAGATAATATGTTATACTCACTATGTTCAGCTAGTATACAAAATAATTGAGCCTAATATACCCTAACTGAGCCCATCTTGACCGTCTTCCGAGGGTGCCACTGAATGGTGACGGCATCCTGGTCATCACTACCGCCATGATTCCTACATAAAAAATGCCTTTAGATTATCTCTTGGACTACATTTTTTCCGAGTCACATAAGTCCAGAGTTCTAATCTTTTTAGTAAAAAAAAAGGAAAGAAATGGCCTGGTCTGATCCCCCGACACACTTACCCTAGGGATGTGCAAGTTTTATCGCGATGTTTTTGCGGCACCTGATGATATGTATACATCACTAAATCGCATCAGTTTTTCTTTTTAATACAAAACACCCCTTTTCATAAGGGTCATTCTTACCATTTTTTATATCTACTCTGTATTTTATAATTCCAAAAGTAAACTAACCTAATTCTATATATCTCCTAGTCCATTTCATCCTGTTTCTGTTTCAATAACGTATTTAATTTAGGAAAAAAAGCTATATTTGACTAACAAAATGATCGATTTGTATTAAAAAGACACTCGTAAGCTCGATCGGGGTATGAATAAAAATGTAATCTATTTATGCAATCCAATGAACGTATTGATTGATCTGCTCGGAGGCTGGGCGGCGCGGAGCTCGCGCTTAAACGAGATTATTCACAAGATCCAATTATTATATCGGCCAATTTATGATCCCAACACAATTGAATGCCGAAACCATTGTACTTTGTCAAATTTAATTGAAATTTCCTTTTATTAAGATATCGATGTCGTCTTATGATGTGATGTAAAGGAACGCGGATGAGGGGTCTATCGTCCTTATGACTGTGCGTACTGTTTTACGACTATTTCCTATATGATATTAAAAATATATTACAGTTCCGTATTTTTCGGACTCAATTCACACTTTTATCACAAAGCGTTGTTTTTGACACCAATTTGTGTTAACATCAGACTCTATTTTTATTTGGGAGTTTACAGAAATATCGACATCTCCTGATTGTTGCGTGACATTTAATATTCATCGGAAACTTCAGAGAGTTTAGCACACGTGATTGTTTGTACCACTGACACACGCAGAATTCGTCGCTGTTGCCGCTGGCAGATCACAATAATGAAATCCCATATCAGTTATTAGTCCGTATTAAGAACAGATCAAGAAAATGGAACACGAATGTTTGATAAGCGACAACGGTGAGAAGCTCAGAAATGAAGAGCAACAAAAATATAACATATTCATTGATGTGACTGGTATTAACTCAAGACTGAATGTGATTGTATAATTTTCACAAATAATAAATGTTGGCAACGAGCGCGGCACGCAGCGATCTGTGCATCGTCTCAATTATTTGTTTCATGTTTAATGCTGAATATTTCATTGCTACAAAAAGTAACGGCATCTCGTGGGCGGGACTACTCGTAGTCCGCACTGGTTTAGCTGCTGTTTGCACAAACCGTCCGTACGTCTCTGTTTGCGATTCTCATAAAGCTCTCGTCGAATTAAGTCTGTTAATCTTTTAAGAGCGAGTCTCGGGGATACAACGAGATGATACATTGTTTCAACATCGAGCGCTGATAAAATTAAGAAATATTATACATTTGGGACGTATTCGTCGAGAGCGAGATTCTGTCTGGTGCTTTATAGATCAAATTTAAAATAAACGCAGAATATTGGGCTATATTTATATTGTGTACGTAGATTTTTTTTTACATTATTGGCCAATTTATAGAATACTTTATATCTGAATTGAACTTATAGATAGTACATGCCCTGCAATACATACAGGATTGAGACGAAGAGAAACCCCACCCATCACAATACCACATCAGTACCGCACATCCAGCATGTATCTCACCAAAATTAATGTTATTAAGATGTAAATTCTTCCTCACAGTTTTATTGTTAGTAGCTTTAATAATTTTTTTTTCAGTTTACGGGCGTTCACTGATGGCCAAGGGAATTTCACGGTGCAGGTGAACTTTAGGTTCAGGTCACGATGGGCTGTCAATCCCTTATATCTCCCTATCCAAATAATAAAGTTACGATTTAGGAAGAAGAAGCTAAGAATAAAACTAGTAAATTAAATACTCTTCAACTCAGTAACCATTTAAATTAAACTTTAAATGGTTACAGTTGTAGTTGCCATTCTCAGAGGACTCAACGGTTCACAGCGGGTAATTGAGATTGTATCGTCTATCGTGCACTGTATTATCAGGAGGTTCGTGGGGAGGTGGCCTATAGCATCCCCCGTGCAGTGGCTGAGGACCTCCGGAGCGGACCCAATTAGCGATGATTTAGGAGCCGGCCCCCGAGTGAGTGGTCGGGAGCCGCACCTGGATAATGGCTCGGCCGTGATTTAGGGCCGGGGGAATTTATCTTAATGTTCTGCTTCCTTGATAGCCCATTGTGGTGACCTTTACCAGTAGGTCACTTGTTGAAGCCTTAGCCAGGTGTCGATGATTTGTTCTTTAAAATTGATATGCCTGATGCTCTTTTCCATAATGGGACAAAATCGTGAAAAAATCATTTTTTTAATTAAATCAATTTATACCTTTTTCCCAGCATTACATATATTACAGGCCGAATAAACGATGTAATATCAGATTATAACTGGAAATTAATTAAATATTTAATTGATAACCTATTTCGATAGAATACATCTCTTAAATAATACAAAATGGATAAACAATCTGAGGAATTGTTATGCTCAAAACCTTATAGTTTCTGGAATTTGGGTAAAACTCATAGTATTTTTAAGATATAAAAGACGCAAAAATCGTCCCGACACAGACGCCATCGCAGAAGTCCCCTACAAACAAATAAAAATAATTAGACAACTTATTAATTCATATTGTATGATATTTTGTTCTGATTTGCTCTTAAAGGAAACCAAGCCAGCAATCAAGCAAGGTAATATAAGTTTAACAAACTTGATTGCCGACAAAGACCCAAAGCACATATATAAGAAATGAAAGAGTAAGAAAAATTGAAATATAGAAATAAAGGTGTAATTTACACATATATAATTATTATATATTAGGTAAAACCAATAAAGCAAATAAATAATAAAAGTAAATTAAAAAGGAAACGAAATAATACAGATAAAATATGATGAAGATAATAAGAGCAAAAATAGAATAATACATAAATTTCAGAGTAGTTTAACATATGAAAGTTTGAATTTGAATTAAATTAAAATATTAAATATAACGTAAAATAATAAATAAAAAATTGTCAACAGTCCCAATAATACAAGAAAATAACAAGTGCCAATGTCATCAATGTATTTATGTTAAGAAACATTAGATGAATAGAATAAGATGGTTCTCAATACTGTAGCAAGTTCTTTACTAAAAATTGTAAAAAGTCAAACGTAAACGTAGCATGAACAACACAAGTAGTTTATATTAGTTAAAGAAAATAGTAATTTAGAATGATAAGAGCTCTTGCAAAATTGTTAAAACTAGCGATGAAACAAGAATTGTAAAACGTAGATTAGACTTAAGAAAATTAATGTAAATAGAAATAAAAATAAGAATGTAAGTTAAAAATTAAGCATTAGAAATAAGTGAAATAATGTATAGTCTAAAACATATAGTTAAGTGCAATAAACATGTAATAGGAAATAATCCAAAAAAGATAAAACACAAAAAAAAAAAAAACCTATTTCGATATACTATCATGTGAATAAACTAATTCGGCTACTAGAGCGGGGGAAAAGTCATAATAAGAAAAGGGGAAAGGTCCGGATCGATAAGACAGAATGGAAAGATATTCAATAGGAACAAAAGCGGACCAGAGAAAGTAACGGAAGAAAGAAATAAATTTACCTTATAGCGGAAGTAGCTTCTATAGCGGTAAAAGCACTTCACGTTGCGACGCGCTAATGCACACAAAGAAGGTATAAAACTAAGTTATTTGTTGAAATTCTCTTTTCAAAACAAGTATAAAGTGTTCTTGAATTAAATTTAAAGGTTAGGCTAGTGGCCCTTGCACCAATTGGCAAAGTTTTGACCACAAGCATACTGAGAATGAAATGCATATGGATTATAAATTTACAATACGGGGGGTAGCACTAACATATTCTGAATACGTAGCGGGGGTTTACAATATGGGATGTATTAAATGGGTCGTTTCAAGGTCGGACATACCTAGTTCGTTAAAATACCACACAATACAAGTCCACACTCGGACTCCAATACTATTGACTAATCGCCACAATAGGCTGCATTCAGACATTGTCGATCCTATATTTCTAATGAGGCTCTTTCCCGTTGTAAACCATAACAGATTCTGTATCCAAAATCTTGTACTGTACTGCGTGTGCTTAAACGTTTAGTTACCAAAATGAGGTCCCATTATAGCTTCCAGCTAAATGTAACGTTGAAATTGTTGCAATACTGACTTAGCGTATTGCTCCAGGCGAGATAAGCAGCGCTCCCGGCTGTCAGCTGAGATTTATTACCCCTTTATGGGGGATTGTAATTTAATTTGCAGTTCAATTAAAACGGGATCGGATAATTTGTTTTCATTAACCATTGTTCTCTCCCTTGTTTACGACAAAAAGCGCTGAACGGCTGAATTTGTTGAGTTTGAGTTTGATTCTTCGCCAGCCTCACCACTAATTGAGCTAAAAAATACGATGGAATAAAATTTATTCAGTTTTTTTAGTAGTTTCAACTTTCTGCTGCCCTTATCCTACTCTTAGTGGGGTATACCATGTTATAAACATGTTGTCGTATGATTTGGACAGGTATTTTTGATCCGCCGCCTGTCTACTTACCTTAGCCGTCTTTTACGTCACCTCGGCGAATTTAGTGGTTTGAAAGGAAAATTAAATGTCCTAAATAACTACAAATCAAGAAGAAGTTTCACTTGATAGCGTACGAACTTATAAGAACTAAGTCCAGTAGACGTTACGATACGTTCTGTTTCGTGTATAATTCCATCAAGTTATTATTATATTCTTTCCCGTGATGTGATGTGTGTGATTCCCTGATCCTTTAAGTTCACTGTTATTCTTTTGCTTGTTCTACCGCGATCGTTGTATATCATAAAACAGATTGTATTGCAGCTCTGAGAGCGACATCACGTCAACACGCGAGACAGGTTTGTTCTTATAGAGAAACATATTGTGTTTCGCGAACTTGTATTATAATAAATATACTGTGAAGATATTGTCTATTTCAGGAATCCTCCAGAGATATGGGTTCAAGAAAACATCGAGCTTTATTTATATTTATACTTTATATAAATATCAATGCAATGCGACTGGTCCAAAAATTTAAGTTCGCTCAGTGAACTATGGAGGGCTACGCTCGGAGTTGCTCTGAAGGATCGAATCCGAAACGAAGTGAGACCCAAAGTAATCGACATAGCCTAAAGGATTAGCAAGCTCAAGTGACAGTGGGCTGGTCACCTTTGTTGCAAAACCGACAACTGCTAGGGTAGACGTGGTCTGGAGTGGAGACCGCGCCTTGAAAAGGATGCCCTCCAGGTGGAGTGACGATAGCCGCAGTGTGGCTGGCGTCGGTCGGACTCAGTTGGGCTCAGTGGCGTGATATTGAAGAGACCTATGTTCAACAGTGGACAAGGAGAGGTTGATGATAAATAAATATCATTGAACCCGCAATGGCCAAGCGCACTAACAGTTCAGACGCCACCAACCTCAAGTAATAATCAAAGGTAGATTTAAGGTGAGAGAAAATTGCAATATTTTGATTAATTAAACTGTAGAACACATCGTTTGTTACAACGAATTTTGTGAGACTGAGCAGCCGATGTAGGGTTATTTGTGAAATAACATTTGTTAGCTTGTAATAACATGCAATTAACGTTAATTATTATATATAAAACTTTTTCCAAATATTATAACTTACAACTAATTGATGTTTAAAGTAACACAAAAATGTGTATCCGTAAATTTATAAAAATAGTAAACTTGACCTCGCTTTTACAGAGAAATAGTAGCTTGTTAAAATACAATCTAGTAAAGTGATTTATAGTATTTCTTCTGTTTACTTTTGCCTTAAAAATAAACGCGAGGTAGTGATCAATATTTTGAATCTATACTAATATACATGCTTTGAGTGTAAGATAGTCCATTTGTCCAGGAAGACTATAGGCTATAACATCACGTTAAGATGAATAGGAGAGGAGCAGCAATAGTACGAAAACGGCAAAATTTAAAGCTTTCGTTGCGTGTGCTGAGTAAACGGTAATAAGTATTAAAAATCATGTATTATAAAATTGATTCCCTCAGACAGCATATGTCTAGCTTTTAAACCCACTTTAACCATTTTTATGGTATATTAGAATTTTAGTCTCTCCACGCGAGCGGAGTCGCTGCCGATTGCTAGGCACCCAGGTACTATATTTAATCAGACTTCTGATTCGTTTACATCTATACTGGAAATCAGAATTCACGAATGCCTTGAAATAATGAGTTAATTTAAGTTATTAAGTTTGTAGTTAAAAATAATTTGCTTCAATTTCAGTGTAGTAATTTGTCAAGTCGTCTACCGAAGGCTCCTGGCGAGACAATATACGCTAAATGGTACTCTACGTAACGAGGTCGCACCTCGTTTGTACAGCGGAGCGCTGCGACATAAACCTGCCCAAGGCCGAGGAGTAACGAGCGAGCAGCTGACAGATCGAATCAAACTAATCAGAACGTGCCCGCGGACGGCCGTTAGCTAATTGATTAGAACCAACAGTGGAGCCGTTTGTTTGTTTGTACTCCGACTGCGCCCTGTAATTAATGATACACGCACGGCGCCGGCACACCGCGCCCGACACCGTAGTGTTAGCATACTGTCACACATACATATAAATATAAGATCATACATATTATAAGGGCAGGGAAACCATAGACAGAGTTGTAAGTGAGTATGGTTAAAGATCGCCTTCTCTTTTGAGAATATGTAGTGATAGTGAAATACTGCAGCTTTGTATTATTAAATTTTATAATCAATCTACAATATTATTTTAATATGTCTATCATTTCTCCATTTTACACGCCGTGTGGTATCCGGCTGAATAGAATAGTATCCCCCTCATTTTTTACCGAGGTGTCGTAAAAGGTGATTAAGGTAAGTTGACCCACCGCGTGGTATCCGGTTAAGTAGAATAGACCACCCTCTTTCCTACCGAAGTGTCGACAAAATTACAAAAAAAAAACAAAATACAACTAAGGTAAGTTGATGTCAGAGAGGCGGCTGGTCGTAAAATACGTAGCCAAAAATCATGTGACAACATGTTGTGGTAACCCCACTTAGAGTGGGATGATTCCTCCGTTTTTACATCTTCTAATTCTGACAGCTACCGCTATCATGGCTGCTTGACTTTGTTCATAGTCTCCTCTATAATTTTGCGTGTATACAGACAAATATCTTGGAATATCTAACACAATGATACAGTAAATAATAAGAAGGAAGATGAAAATAATAGTCTTCATTTGTATCTAATCACATATAAAAATAGAGACAGATTAGCATATCATTTTCTTTCTCTTTAATGTATGTTTCTCACATTTTACACTGGCACAGCTCTAATATAATAACTCTATGGCTCACACCGCTCACGGCATATCGGTGTTGCTTTTTAATTACTGCTGCATGTGACAGTTGTCAGTCTGTGGACACTTAGTTTAACTCTGAACTGGAGCAAACTTTTATGTAAACATGATGCGACACCATATGGTTAGTTTAGGTTATAATGATTCCAGTACAAGGATGCCAAGAGGTATTCTGAATTTTGAGTAATGCTTCTGTCGGCTTAAGACCCGTTATATATTTGGGACTAATATTCTTTTATATTAAGAGAGAGTAAGACAAGTAGCCATATCATATCCTGAGACCGAGACGATTGATTTCTCGAGAGGCAATGTACCACTTATACCTTCGATACATCAGAAGTACTAACATAAGAAATGTAACTGAAATTGATGTTGTTAATGAAAAACAAAAATCTATTAACATAATAAATTAACAAAAGTCCTAAACCACGAGTACATCTCATTTTGTTACAAAATGCATTTCTTAAATTTCATTCATGCGTTTACATTAAATTTCAAAGAAAACTCGCTGTCCGGCTTCTTGATTATTTGACTGAAAAACAGAATGTTTGCAGTAGTTCGCCGCTACAAACATAAAGCTAACATATTTTTGACATGATTGATGGAAACAGACGTTAAGAAACTGCGGAACGGTTAATAAAACTATTTCTGATCGCAGCACAACGCGCGAGGAGCGCGGGGGAGGCGCGGACAGATGGAGTGTTCTAATACATATAATTATATGTTTTATATTGATATGTTAATATAATAAAAATGACAACAAATCCGTAGTCCGCTGTAAAGAGAATATATTTATAGAATCCATTACCACGTAAATTGTAGCACTTACGTTTGTTCGACATTTAGGTCGCCGAACTATCTACCCTGTTACTCTGGCCTTATCACTTCAGTCTTCAATACCTAGTAATAATATAAATATGATAAACTGTCCGTCTGTTACGCTTTACAACTGATCCGCTGCACCTATATTAACGTAATTTAATACAATTTAAGAGTATGTACTGGTATATATAATATACAGAAAAACACGAAGTAATAGGTTAATATTGGGTAAGTCGCGAGAACAACTAATATGATATACGAGTGTAAATTCTAATACTTTTTGATTTGTAATTCCTTTATTAAATTTCAGAAGGAAGTCGCTACTGTCGAAAATTTATATTAGTTAAAAATGAAATACAACGCAATAGTCAATGTATTCGTTATAATCAATAATACTGTTTGGCCGTTCCTGCCAGCTCAGTTTACGCCAACACCGAACATCTGTCTCGCATCTCAAATTCAATTCAGTCTGTCGCCATGATTGCGGCTGACCTCTGCCACTGGATGCTCGCTCGGATTAATGGCCCACCACGTCCACACGCAATTTCCTTCGCGACACGTTAAACGTTCAATTTAATTGCTATGTCTAACTCACTAATTTTTTGAAAAATTTGTGGTTATTAGGGCATCTATTTGGCTCGGCAACATACACGCCATCACCGCACCACACATTGGCTAAGCACACGACCGATATCAAACATCTAATATCCTTAAATCCCACTCTAAACTAAACGAGCTTGTTCCTACATTTTTGTACCCTATTTAAAAATTGTTTTAACATCCGTTGATTATGCACCTCCTATTTTTCAACTGTGTCTAAGGGCAAGACGCGTTTCTTTATTCTTTAAGTTCACCTGGTAAGTAAGTATTAATTGCAAATGTGATTAATATCACTACGATACGTAACAGAGACAGATAGAAAGACTATCGCATTTATAATATAAGTAGCGACGGACATCGAAACTGCGGCGATAACAGGGAGACCATTTATGAATAAAACTTAAACGACTTGCTCCGCGCGACGGACTTACTGCGCCCTCTATGACACGTCAAACGACTTTGCGCGAATACTACGACAATTATGACGGAATAATCATCATGTCAAGAAAATGACCCCACAACAGCATAGAATGGACTGGAATGGACGTATACACCCGCTCGTAGATAATGGAAAAATACCATAATATACATGACACGCGTACAACGTCGAAATTTAATATATGTTGCTAATGCAACATACATTAGCGAGTATTAACTAATGTTAATACGCGTTCTGTGCAGTGTCCCCACACAGATGTCGGACTCTACGAAGAACTTTATTTCCAGTGCGAGTGCTCCGTCTGACGTGACGTCACACAAGCGATGTTCAGCCGTCTCAGAGCCATGAATCAAAGATGGAGTAGAAAAGATAATGAATAAGAAACTTTTATTTTACCTTCTTGCAAAACTTTTTGTGGGAACTTAGCAAAATATACTTTCTACTTTGTAATAAATAATGAATTACCTGTCTAGCGGTAATCGGCGGGGAATTTCGCTCAGGGTCAATATGCTTATATTTTTTCATCAGAATCTTTTACATAATATATTACTGAATTGGTTAATATATGTTTTTATAAGTATAATTACCATAAACATATTATTACAATTACTTTTACTTTGCGTATAAAAAAGACAAACAACGTTTACTATAGGTGGAGGCACTCGGCACGTATTACAAACAATTCAAATTTAAAATATTCTTTAATGAAGTAGGGCTATTAAGTAAAGTGCTCGTCAATCTTTAAATGTAAATAAAGAAACTACCTGTTCGCGACTTTATAGTTTATCTAGTTTAGTTTTATTTGTAATTGTTCACGAATTTTATAGTTTGTTATAGTTGTTATAGTTTATTATTTGCAATCAAAATTATTTGTAAATAAAGTACATGAGATAGAATAAGTAACAATATGTAATAGGTATAAGTTTAAAAAATAAAGACGTAATGTCCCCCGCACCGGCTGACTATAGCTAGTCCGAGACTCATAGAATGCCGGCCGCCATTAGCGCATAAAAACAATGGCGGTCGGCACAAATTCGTCGTCATTCCATCGATCGCCGCCGTAGCGTGCGGATGTCTCGGTCGAGCGCAATCCGGTTGCCGCTCCCCCCGCCTGACTCACGCCTCTGCCGCGTTAGATAGTGAAAGTGCCCAAGGACTCTGGACTGTTAGTGTCGTCGTTCCTGTGCAAGTGGATTGTGATAGTGCTACTGTGATTCGATTAGGTAGTGTGGTGCTTCACGCATAACACTTGCCGTAGGTGGTTCCGTCCGTGCGTAAGTACACTAATTTTTAATTTAGGTACTCACCTCTTTCCCCCGAAGGGAGAGAGACTAAGACCTAGATTTTTTCTTAGGTACACACCTCCCTGCCCTCCGGCAGGGAGGCCACCCCCACACTAGCGGGCCAATATGGCCCCAACCCTGCGCCCCACGGGGCAACCGTTACTGGACGCTATTTTCGCGTTCCTCCAAGCGCACCACCCCGCCATTTTGCAGGAACTCGCCAAAGCCCTCCCGCCCTCTCAGGGCCAGAGTGGCATCCCGGTGGTACCTTCTCCCTCCTCTGCGGAGAAGGCCAAAGATCGTTCCCGCTCCGTGTCTCCTGACATGGAAGTGGAGGAACAGACTGACTCGGAATCCGAGTCCGGTGAGGAAACCGAAGCATCCGATGCTTCGCAGTCCCCGTCCCCCTCGACGTCATCCGCCTCAGACGAGGACGACGGCTTCACCGCCGTCCTATCAAAGAGCCAGAAGCGAAAGCTGAAGGCTCCTAAGACCGTCCCGCCCAAAAGGGCCACCAACGACGCAGGTGCACATGCCCCGCGCCCCATCCCAAAACCCCAGCCTGCCTCACAGGCCAAAACGACGAAACAGACCGACTCCATACAGGACTCGCCAATGACGGAGAGGAGGGAGAAGGTGCCGCCCCTATTTGTTAGGGAAAAAGACGCGTGGAATCGCTTAATCCCGCGCATGGACAGCTCGTCCATTCCTTTTACATCTGCCCGGTCCACAAGCCAGGGCATAATGGTCCAATGTCCGTCCTCAGCGGACCACCGTCGCCTCACGACGCTCCTGGATGCCGAAAAGATCGGCTATCACACGTACGCCTTAGAAGACGAGCGCGAACTTCGCGTCGTCATCCGCGGACTACCAGTAGAGCTCGATTGCGAGCTTATCAAAAACGACCTCCTCAATCAGGGTCTCCCAATCAGGCAGGTACACCGAATGTACCACCACAGGACCAAAGTTCCTTATGAACTTTGTCTCGCGGTCCTCGATCTTAGTCCTGAAGGCAAACGTGTCTTCAACGTAAAAACAATATGCAGACTGTCGGGTCTGCGCATAGAAACGCCGCGTACGCGTGGGGTAATGGGGCAGTGCCATCGCTGCCAGCTTTACGGCCACTCGCAGCGCAACTGCACCGCACGACCTAGGTGCGTTAAGTGCCTGGGCGATCACGGCACTGCCGATTGCCCCAGAACGGTTCCGTCCGAGGAACCTCCCAGCTGTGTCCTCTGCAGGACCCAAGGGCACCCCGCGAGCTATCGCGGCTGCCCGAAAGTCCCACTTAGGGCAAAACGAGGGGGCAGAAGGGCCACCCGTAAAAAGGCGGACCGTACCGCCCCCAAACCAGCTGAGAGGTTCGTCCCCGCGCCTCTCCCCACCTCAAACCCCTGGCACAGGAAACCGGCATCCGAGCCGGCTGTGCCAGCAAAACCGGCTCAAGAAACGGTAGCGAAACCCGCTACCGCCATCTTGAGCTCCAATATAAGAGCTGCCGCTCCTAAAGCGACAGCCGCCCCTCCAGCAACGAGTTTCATTGACGACATGAAACTCGTTTGCGATATAGTGACCAAAATTGACACTGCGGAGCTGTCAATTTTGGCAAACAAGCTGAGGAGTAATCCTCAAAACAGATTAATGGCCTTGCTCGAACACTCTAGTTTGGTGCAGGCCATCTCTAGGCTTTAAGCTCAAACCATCACTGGGTAGGGCCAAGCCCCACTCCCTCAAGCTCGTCACGTACAACGCAGACGGGCTTATCAGACACATGGACGAAGTCCGCGATTTCGTAGTTGCACACGACATAGATATTCTTCTAATACAAGAATCCTTCTTAAAACCCCAATTTCGCAATCCCAATATTGCGAATTACAGTTTGATTAGAAATGACCGTCTGTCATCCAAAAAAGGCGGCACGCTCATTTACTACAAAAGAGCCCTCCTATGCTCCCCCCTTGATTCCCCAAAGCTCACTAACATGGAGGCTTCAGTCTGTCAGGTGGGTATGACCGGCCATCAGCCGATCATACTAGCATCAGTATACCTCAGTCCGACCAAACGGGTACTCGAAAGAGACGTCCGCACTCTTCTCGCATTAGGCGACTCTGTAATACTGGCCGGAGACTTCAACTCCAAACATGGCCAATGGAACTCTCGCCGAACTAACCAGAACGGCACAATACTCCAAGGCCTCAATGGCCTTCCAAACCTCGCTTTTGAGGTGATAGCCCCTAACGAGCCCACCAGATACCCGCCTAACGGGGATCCAAACAAAGCAGATGTGTTAGATATATACATTTTCAAAAATGTAGCTCTCCAGTTACATTCTATAGAAGTCCTGCATGAATTAGACTCGGACCACCGTCCGGTTCTAATTCAGTTAGGGCAATCTACCTCCACGACCCCTCCCACGAAAACGATAATCGACTGGAGTAAATTAGGCGGGAAACTCCAGTCCCTAAACTCAGACCACCTAGATCAAATTCCTGACAAGATAGACTCCGTGGATAGTGCCAAGTTCGCTGTTACCCACCTTACGAAACATATAACAGACTCACTCGAGCGTTGCTCCAAGGAAGTCCCCGACGACCGCGGTCGTGGGAGACTGCCGGACGACCTGCGCGACCTACTTAGACGTAAACGTGCCGCCACTAGGGCCCATGACGCATACCCGACAGACGATAACCGGAGAACACTCCGGCGACTTCAAAGAGAGGTTAGAGAAAAACTCAGCCTCAACCGTCAGTCCGCCTGGGACAACAAACTCTCAGAGATCTCGCCGAGTCACCTGGCTTTCTGGAAACTGGCGAAATCCCTGAGAGGAGACCAGTGTGCAGCTACACCTCCATTGTTACGTTTAAACCGTCCGGTCGCTTTTGACGACATCGATAAGGCCGAATGCTTGGCTGACAGTCTTGAGGGACAATGTACAAACAATCCCAGTCACCCCGAACACGCCGAATTCCACTCGGAAGTGGAAATGGCGGCGGCTAGGATATCCGCGAAGGCTCCCGAAAGCGAGCCGCTCACTCCCACTACCGGAGAGGAAATCCGTTCCATTATCCAAAACCTCAAGACCCGCAAGTCCCCAGGACCCGACTCCATATCCAACAAAGCACTCAAGTGCCTCCCCGACCAACTCATAAACCTATTAGTATTGATTTTCAATGCCCTCCTGTTAGGTTGCTCCTTCCCCGACGAATGGAAGGAAGCAATAGTAATAGGTATTCGTAAACCGGGAAAACCCAGTAATCTCCCGAGCAGCTATCGACCCATCAGTCTGCTCAACAGCTTAGGGAAAGTCTACGAGCGAGTAATCCTCGCTAGACTCATAACGTTCATGGAGTCGATGAAGCTCATACCGGATGAGCAATTCGGCTTCCGCGCCAAACACACCGCGGTACAACAAATACATCGACTTACCGAAGCCGTCCTAAATGGCTTCGGCAAAAAACGGTACACCGGTACTGTCTTCTTCGATGTCGCCAAAGCCTTCGACAAGGTTTGGCATGCGGGTCTAATATACAAACTCGCGAACCTAGGAATCCCCGATAGACTCGTTCTTATCATTCGCGATTACCTTACTAATCGCTCATTTAGATATCGTATTGATGGTGCGCTCTCCTCAAGACGTACCTTACGCGCCGGAGTCCCCCAAGGTTCGGTACTCGCACCGTTCCTCTACTCGCTCTATACGAGTGACATCCCACGATTCTCCACTAAAACTAGTGCAGTCACCCACTTAGCCATGTTCGCGGACGATACCGCAATCTATACCACCTGTAGAGATCCCATAACCATAAATGATAGGCTCCAAAGAGCAACCAACCAGCTCGGAAGCTGGTTCCGCCGGTGGAGAATCGAAATTAATCCCGATAAAAGCGCAGCAATGTTCTTTGCGAGATCTAGGAGAGCCATGGACTTCATCCGGACGCCTCCTAGAGTCTCTATTTACAACAAATACATAGATTGGCAAAAGGAAGTCAAATACTTAGGTGTCATT
The DNA here is from genome assembly GCA_947086495.1 of Morpho achilles. NCBI lineage: Eukaryota > Metazoa > Arthropoda > Insecta > Lepidoptera > Nymphalidae > Morpho > Morpho achilles. The sequence continues at coordinate 203,547 of CAMTZB010000015.1, forward strand.
CTCCAACCGACCCTATCCTTTATCCGACACATCCGCGTTGTCCGTAACCGGGCAGCGTTCGCCATGGGACGCCTCTATCCGATACTGTGCAAGACAAGTAAACTGTCACTTCGCAACAAAGTGACACTTTACAAAACTTGCATCAGACCCATTATGACCTATGCGAGCGTCGCGTTCGCGCACGTTCCGAAATCACGACTGTGTCCGTTGCAGACACTTCAAAATCGATTCATGCGTACAGCCACTGGCTGTCCGTGGTTCGTGCGCAACGTGAACCTCCATAGAGACCTCGACCTACCCACGATAGCCGATCTTTTCAGACGATTCTCGACGACTTACTTCGAGAAAGCGTCCATCCACCCAAACCCCCTTATCGTGGCCGCGTCCAACTATAAGGCGTTCAGGCACCCCAACAAGATTCACAGGCGCCCGAAGAGCGTCCTTAACGACCCCGACGATGCTATAACAGCATCCAACAAGATATACACACAACACGCACACAAACAGCGTCTTCGCCGGCGAAGACGAGGTCCCCGCTTGCTTGTGTCAAGCGGCCGCAGCCCTCTGCCGCGGCCGCCGTGACGCAGACTTCTTCCAAGTCATTTATTAGATGCAGCCCTCCAAAAACGCGCCGCCTTAAGCCGAGGTTCGGTCTCGCAGGAGACACCCTTAAGGCGACGCCCCCTGTAGGGCGGGTGCTTGTAATGCACCCGCTTGTATTAACCATTTCTTCTCGGCGATGCTTCCGCGCTCGCCCGTCTTATCGGTGACGCTGTCAAAGCCATTAGGGCTAACAGCATTAGTCATATTCGAAAAAAAAAAAAAAAAAAAACACAAATTCGTCGCGTCATTCGAGTCTCACGCGTCATTCCATCGATCGCCGCCGTAGCGTGCGGATGTCTCGGTCGAGCGCAATCCAGTTGCCGCTCCCCCCGCCTGACTCACGCCCCTGCCGCGTTAGATTGTGAAAGTGCTCAAGGACTCTGGACTGTCAGTGTTGTTCGTTCCTGTGCAAGTGGATTGTGTTAGTGTCACTGTGCTTCGATTAGGTAGTGTGGTGCTTCACGCATAACACTTGCCATAGGTGGTTCCGTCCGTGCGTAAGTACACTAATTTTTTAATTTAGGTACTCACCTCTTTCCCCCGAAGGGAGAGAGACTAAGACCTAGATTTTTTCTTAGGTACACACCTCCCTGCCCTCCGGCAGGGAGGCCACCCCCACACTAGCGGGCCAATATGGCCCCAACCCTGCGCCCCACGGGGCAACCGTTACTGGACGCTATTTTCGCGTTCCTCCAAGCGCACCACCCCGCCATTTTGCAGGAACTCGCCAAAGCCCTCCCGCCCTCTCAGGGCCAGAGTGGCATCCCGGTGGTACCTTCTCCCTCCTCTGCGGAGAAGGCCAAAGATCGTTCCCGCTCCGTGTCTCCTGACATGGAAGTGGAGGAACAGACTGACTCGGAATCCGAGTCCGGTGAGGAAACCGAAGCATCCGATGCTTCGCAGTCCCCGTCCCCCTCGACGTCATCCGCCTCAGACGAGGACGACGGCTTCACCGCCGTCCTATCAAAGAGCCAGAAGCGAAAGCTGAAGGCTCCTAAGACCGTCCCGCCCAAAAGGGCCACCAACGACGCAGGTGCACATGCCCCGCGCCCCATCCCAAAACCCCAGCCTGCCTCACAGGCCAAAACGACGAAACAGACCGACTCCATACAGGACTCGCCAATGACGGAGAGGAGGGAGAAGGTGCCGCCCCTATTTGTTAGGGAAAAAGACGCGTGGAATCGCTTAATCCCGCGCATGGACAGTTCGTCCATCCCATTTACTTCTGCCCGGTCCACAAGCCAGGGTATAATGGTACAATGTCCGTCTTCAACGGACCACCGTCGCCTCACGACGCTCCTGGATGCCGAAAAGATCGGCTATCATACGTACGCCCTAGAAGACGAGCGCGAACTTCGCGTCGTCATCCGCGGACTCCCGGTAGAGCTCGATATCGAGCACATCAAAAACGACCTCCTCAGCCAGGGTCTCCCAATCAGGCAGGTACACCGCATGTACCACCATAGAACCAAAGTTCCTTATGAACTTTGTCTCGCGGTCCTCGACCTCACTCCTGAAGGCAAGCGTGTCTTCAACGTCAATACAATATGCAGACTGTCGGGTCTGCGCATAGAAACGCCGCGTACGCGTGGGGTAATGGGGCAGTGCCATCGCTGCCAACTTTACGGCCACTCGCAGCGCAACTGCACCGCACGACCAAGGTGCGTCAAGTGCCTGGGCGATCACGGCACTGCCGATTGCCCCAGAACGGTTCCGTCCGAGGAACCTCCCAGCTGTGTCCTCTGCAGGACCCAAGGGCACCCCGCGAGCTATCGCGGCTGCCCGAAAGTCCCGCTTAGGGCAAAACGAGAGGGCAGAAGGGCCACCCGTAAAAAGGCGGACCGTACCGCCCCCAAACCAGCTGAGAGGTTCGTCCCCGCGCCTCTCCCCACCTCAAACCCCTGGCACAGGAAACCGGCATCCGAGCCGGCTGTGCCAGTAAAACCGGCTCAGGAGACGGTAGCGAAACCCGCCGCCGCCATCTTGAGCTCCAATACAAGAGCTGCCGCTCCTAAAGCGACAGCCGCCCCTCCAGCAACGAGTTTCATGGACGACATGAAACTCGTTTGCGATATAGTAACCAAAATTGACACTACGGAGCTGTCAATTTTGGCAAACAAGCTGAGGAGTAATCCTCAAAACAGATTAATGGCCTTGCTCGAACACTCTAGTTTGGTGCAGGCCATCTCTAGGCTTTAAGCTTAAACCCTCACTGGGTAGGGCCAAGCCCCACTCCCTCAAGCTCGTCACGTACAACGCAGACGGGCTTATCAGACACATGGACGAAGTCCGCGATTTCGTAGTTGCACACGATATAGATATTCTTCTAATACAAGAATCCTTCTTAAAACCCCAATTTCGCAATCCCAATATTGCGAATTACAGTTTGATTAGAAATGACCGTCTGTCATCCAAAAAAGGCGGCACGCTCATTTACTACAAAAGAGCCCTCCTATGCTCCCCCCTTGATTCCCCAAAGCTCACTAACATGGAGGCTTCAGTCTGTCAGGTGGGTATGACCGGCCATCAGTCGATCATACTAGCATCAGTATACCTCAGTCCGACCAAACGGGTACTCGAAAGAGACGTCCGCACCCTTCTCGCACTAGGCGACTCTGTAATACTGGCCGGAGACTTCAACTCCAAACATGGCCAATGGAACTCTCGCCGAACCAACCGGAACGGCACAATACTCCAAGGTCTCAACGGCCTTCCAAACCTCGCTTTTGAGGTGATAGCCCCTAACGAGCCCACCAGATACCCGCCTAACGGGGATCCAAACAGAGCAGATGTGTTAGATATATACATTTTCAAAAATGTAGCTCTCCAGTTACATTGTATAGAAGTCCTGCATGAATTAGACTCGGACCACCGTCCGGTTCTAATTCAGTTAGGGCAATCTACCTCCACGACCCCTCCCACGAAAACGATAATCGACTGGAGTAAATTAGGCGGGAAACTCCAGTCCCTAAACTCAGACCACCTAGATCAAATTCCTGACAAGATAGACTCCGTGGATAGTGCCAAGTTCGCTGTTACCCACCTTACGAAACATATAACAGACTCACTCGAGCGTTGCTCCAAGGAAGTCCCCGACGACCGCGGTCGTGGGAGACTACCGGACGACCTGCGCGACCTACTCAGACGTAAACGTGCCGCCACTAGGGCCCATGACGCATACCCGACAGACGATAACCGGAGAACACTCCGGCGACTTCAAAGAGAGGTTAGAGAAAAACTCAGCCTCAACCGTCAGTCCGCCTGGGACCACAAACTCTCAGAGATCTCGCCGAGTCACCTGGCTTTCTGAAAACTGGCGAAATCCCTGAGAGGAGACCAGTGTGCAGCTACACCTCCATTGTTACGTTTAAACCGTCCGGTCGCTTTTGACGACATCGATAAGGCCGAATGCTTGGCTGACAGTCTTGAGGGGCAATGTTCAAATAACCCCAGTCATCCCGAACACGCCGAATTCCACTCGGAAGTGGAAATGGCGGCGGCTAGGATATCCGCGAAGGCTCCCGAAAGCGAGCCGCTCACTCTCACTACCGGAGAGGAAGTCCGTTCCATTATCCAAAACCTGAAGACCCGCAAGTCCCCAGGCCCCGACTCCATATCCAACAAAGCACTCAAGTGCCTCCCCGACCAACTCATAAACCTATTAGTATTGATTTTCAATGCCCTCCTGTTAGGTTGCTCCTTCCCCGACGAATGGAAGGAAGCAATAGTAATAGGTATTCGAAAACCGGGAAAACCCAGTAATCTCCCGAGCAGCTATCGACCCATCAGTCTGCTCAACAGCTTAGGGAAAGTCTACGAGCGAGTAATCCTCGCTAGACTCATAACGTTCATGGAGTCGATGAAGCTCATACCGGATGAGCAATTCGGCTTCCGCGCCAAACACACCGCGGTACAACAAGTACACCGACTTACCGAAGCCGTCCTCAATGGCTTCGCCAAAAAACGGTACACCGGTACTGTCTTCTTCGATGTCGCCAAAGCCTTCGATAAGGTATGGCATGCGGGTTTAATATACAAACTCGCGAACCTAGGAATCCCCGATAGACTCGTTCTTATAATTCGCGATTATCTTACTAATCGCTCATTTAGATATCGTATTGATGGTGCGCTCTCCTCAAGACGCACCTTACGCGCCGGAGTCCCCCAAGGTTCGGTACTCGCACCGTTCCTATACTCGCTCTATACGAGCGACATCCCACGATTCTCCACTAAAACTAGTGCAGTCACCCACTTAGCCATGTTCGCGGACGATACCGCAATCTATACTACCTGTAGAGATCCCATAACGATAAATGATAGGCTCCAAAGAGCAACCAACCAGCTCGGAAGCTGGTTCCGCCGGTGGAGAATCGAAATAAATCCCGATAAAAGCGCAGCAATGTTCTTTGCGAGATCTAGGAGAGCCATGGACTTCATCCGGACGCCCCCTAGAGTCTCTATTTACAACAAACACATAGATTGGCAAAAGGAAGTCAAATACTTAGGTGTCAACCTCGAACCTACCCTATCCTTTATCCGACACATCCGCGTTGTCCGTAACCGGGCAGCGTTCGCCTTGGGACGCCTCAATCCGATACTGTGCAAGGCAAGTAAACTGTCACTTCGCAACAAAGTGACACTTTACAAAACTTGCATCAGACCCATTATGACGTATGCGAGCGTCGCGTTCGCGCACGTCCCGAAATCACGACTGTGTCCGTTGCAGACACTTCAAAATCGATTCATGCGTACAGCCACTGGCTGTCCGTGGTTCGTGCGCAACGTGAACCTCCATAGAGACCTCGACCTACCCACGATAGCCGATCTTTTCAGACGATTCTCGACGACTTACTTCGAGAAAGCGTCCATCCACCCAAACCCCCTTATAGTGGCCGCGTCCAACTATAAGGCGTTCAGGCACCCCAACAAGATTCACAGGCGCCCGAAGAGCGTCCTTAACGACCCCGATGATGCTATCACAGCATCCAACAAGATACACACATTACATTTACACAAACAGCGTCTTCGCCGGCGAAGACGAGGTCCCCGCTTGCTTGTGTCAAGCGGCCGCAGCCCTCTGCCGCGGCCGCCGTGACGCAGACTTCTTCCAAGTCATTTATTAGATGCAGCCCTCCAAAAACGCGCCGCCTTAAGCCGAGGTTCGGTCTCGCAGGAGACACCCTTAAGGCGACGCCCCCTGTAGCGCGGGTGCTTGTAATGCACCCGCATGTATCATCCATTTCTTCTCGGCGATGCTTCAGCGCTCGCCCGTCTTATCGGTGACGCTGTCAAAGCCATTAGGGCTAACAGCATTAGTCATATTCGAAAAAAAAACACAAATTCGTCACTCGAAAACGCGACGCTCAAGAAGCAACAAGTGTGCACTCTCAACAGTCAGCCGGGGCAAGTTTTATTTTCGCAAGTTAATAGAAGAGTTTTATTTATTGAAACCAGCGCATCAACAATCGTCTGTGGGTCGTCGAAGGGGCCCACATTTTCTGGTCCTTCAGAAGCCGAATACAAGAATCAAGATTAGGAGATTATCGTGAAGTACCATTTTCGGGTTCTTCAGCAGTCGAATATTGAAGAAAAATAGAAAGGTCTTTTTCGAGACCACAATAGAAAGGTCTTTTTCGAGACCACATTCAAAGGTCTTTTTCGAGACCACAATAGAAAGGTCTTTTTCGAGACCACATTCAAAGGTCTTTTTCGAGACCACATCCAAAGGTCTTTTTCGAGACCACCCATCCAAAGGTCCTTTTCGAGGCCATATATAAAGAGTCTTTTTCGAGACTATCCCAGTTAAAATGCCAGCAACAAGAAGTCAGAAGCAGAGCGAAACGACGACAGAGTCTTCTACGGGGGCTACTAGCACGGAATCGTCATCGGCGGAAACAGCGTGCGGGACCGTCACAACCCGGACTACGTCCACAGAAGAGGCGTCAGCTTCGGGAACGGCCGCACGAGAAGAATCCGTCGACGCTACACAAGCATCCGAGAAGAAGACGTCGCGTCCGCATAGTTCATCTGGCAAGCATCGAAGAAAAGAACTCGCAAAGGCCCGAGAAGAATTGTTAAGAAAACAAGTAGAACTTGCTGCCGCACGTGTATTAGCGTTGGAGGAAGAAACCGACAACGAAGACGAGAGTGACAACGAGGACGATACCATCAAAGAACAGATGACGTCACAATGGTTATCGAAGAGTGCGCTAGCTCTAACCATGGAGCCGCACAACAAAACCAGGATAGAAAACGGAAGCGTTCCTGTTCAAAGAGAGAACGAGACGCAAGACTGGCGTGCGACAGAGACGGCGCGAACAGAGCCCCGTCCTCAGGAACTCCACACGGGCCCGAAGCGGCACGATGAGTTTATAGAGTCTCACGTTTGTATAGATCCGTCAACAAGACGTCAAGATAGCTTCGATTATAGAGAACTAGCGGCTGCTATCACGCACGCAGCACGCGCGGTTCAACCAGTCGCATATAGAAGTCACGAGCTACCGAGCTTCAACGGCGCATCGTGCGACTGGCTTCCATTCAAGACTGCGTTCGAGGAGTCAGCTTTACTACTCAGCGAACAAGAAAACTTAGCAAGACTAAGAAGAAGTCTTCGAGGGGTCGCAAAAGAGGTGGCTCAGTGCCTATTCATCGGCAACACAACATCGTCGGAGGTTATGAAGTTACTAGCATCAAGATTCGGTCGACCGGACGCCCTCGTTATGGCGGAATTGAACAAACTTCGAGCGCTACCCCGGCTGACCGAGAACCCCCGCGATATCTGTATATTCGCATCGAAGATCATCAACGTTACAGCAACAGTGAGAGCCCTCAACAAACCTCACTACTTATACAATGCAGAGATCGTCAGAGGTGTCGTCGTAAAGATACCGTCTGCATTGCGATATCGTTACTACGACTTCGCGGCTGAACAAGAAGAAGATCAGCCGGACCTCATCACCTTATCGAGCTTCTTCGAGAAGACGGCGGAGCGATGCGGGAGTTTCGCGCCGGAGCAAATACCGTCGGAAGACCGGCGGGAGCCAGCCGGCAAGAAGATAGCGCGAAGCTTCCACACTCTGGAAAAGAAACCCGCTGATCCAGTTCAAGAAGAAGTACAGCGTTGTCTCATCTGTGAAAAGGACAACCATCAATCGTTCGAGTATCGGAACTTCAAGAGTGCAGAAGTATCGAAGAGGTGGGACTTGGCGAAGCAGCATCACCTGTGCTTCCGCTGCCTGAAGATACGCAAGTTTCGCCATACTTGCAAGACAAAGAAGTGCGACATCAACGGGTGTGAAAACACACACCACCCGTTGCTACATAGAGAACTTCCAGAGAAGACAAGCAGCATAGAATCTACAGACATCGTGACGTCAACAAAAGAGAAAGTTACGACCGCACTCCTGAAGATATTACCCATTCAAGTATCGGGACCAAGAGGCACCTGCGACACCTACGCGCTGCTCGACGACGGCTCTACGTGTACCCTCATCGAGACGGCGGTAGCAGAGAAGATCGGCGCCACGGGACCTCCAGAACCGTTCTATATAGAAGGAGTGGCGGGCACGAAGATCGACGCGACCGAAGCTCGACGCGTACGCTTCAACATACGCGGACGCGACAGCAAGGAATACGACATCTCGGCGCGTACGATGCAAGATCTACACCTGTCTCCGCAGTCAGTATCGAACCAACTGACTCATCGTGCGCTCATCTGGAAGAAATAGAAGAAAAGATAGTTTACGAAAATGGGAAACCGACGGTGCTGCTGGGTCAAGACAACTGGCGGTTCCTGATTACCCATGAAATTCGTCGTGGAAACAGAACAGAACCTGTAGCCTCGCTAACTAACCTCGGCTGGGTGCTACATGGTACTGGGCGCATCAATAGAAATAGATCCACGCAACACATCAATCACCTGGTCATCTCCGAGGATGAGGAAATATCGATGGAAGCAATGATGAAAGAACACTTCGCACTCGAATCTCTAGGGGTCGAAGCAAGAAGATCGTTCAACGCTGAAGAGCAACGCGCGATAGACACGTTGAACGAAAAGACGCGTCGACTACCGGCGGGAGGCTTCGAAATGGGTCTGCTGTGGAAGAGAGACGACTTCACACCACCAGCAAACTACAGAGCCGCTCTACGTCGACTCGAGCTTATAGAAAAGAAGCTCGACCGCAACGAAGACCTCAAGAGAAAATACAAGTTACAGATGCAATTGTTCATAGAGAAAGGATACGCGGAACTCGCACCAGCTTCAAGATCTGCGAAGACCTGGTACCTGCCACACTTTGCAGTAGTCAATCCGCAGAAGCCCGAGAAGCTCCGCATCGTCCACGACGCAGCCGCCAGAACCAAGGGTGTCAGCCTGAACGACATGTTGCTAGCAGGGCCCGATCTACTCCAGTCGTTACCCGGGGTACTCATGCGCTTCCGTCAGCACCCTGTAGCAGTCATCGGTGACATTCAAGACATGTTTATGAGAATCACAATCATAGAAGAAGATCGCGACATGCAACGTTTCCTGTGGCGAGAAGATAGCAGCCTACCACCAACGGAGTACAGGATGAAGAGCGTAATCTTCGGCGCAACAACGGCACCAAGCACGGCGATATTTGTGAAGAATAGAAACGCTGAAGATTACCGCGAGACACATCCGGAAGCGGTAGACGCCATCACGAAAAATCACTATGTCGACGATTACCTAGCCAGCTTCAAGACAGAGGAAGAAGCCATCAGAGTCTCATCACAAGTCGCTGAGATTCATCGGCAGGGCAACTTCGACTTGAAGAAGTGGAACTTGAATTCGATCAGAGTGCGCTCCGCGTTATCGCCGCAGCACGCCGAAGAGACACTGCACCTCAACTCGGACAAGATATTGGGGATGGTGTGGAACACGGAGCCTGATACGCTGTCGTTCAACATGAAGCTCTGCAAACTCCCAGCAGATATAGTAAAGAACGAGCGAACGCCTACGAAGAGAGAGGCATTGAAGATCATAATGTCAATTTACGATCCGCTGGGCATCGCTACTCCGGTCACCATACAAGCGAAGAAAATCCTGCAAGACGTCTGGCGCTCCGGCATATGGTGGGACTCTCAACTCCATCAAAGCGAAGCCAAAGCCTGGATGAAATGGATGAAACAGACTCGGCAACTTCAAGAGCTCTCAGTGCCTCGATGCTACCCTCACATAGTGAGAGCTCAAAACATAGAGATTCACACGTTCGTCGACGCGAGTGCGACAGCCTACGCAGCAGTGGCGTATTGGAGAATCATCGACGAAAACGGGAACGTACACGTCGCGCTCATAGCAGGGAAGGGGAGAGTGGCTCCGCTGAAAACAATCTCGATACCGAGACTCGAGCTTCAAGCAGCGGTGCTCGGCTGCCGCCTCACCAACACCATCATTGAAGAGCATGACGTGAAACCGTCACGTCGATATTTTTGGTCGGACTCCAGGACGGTGCTGATATGGCTGCGCAACGGTCCTCGAACATACAAACCATTCGTCGCTCATCAAATAGCAGAGATCGCCGAAAACACTAAGACAGCCGAATGGCGATGGGTACCAACAAAACTAAACGTCGCTGACGATGCAACCAGAGACACTCCTCACGACTTCACTTCTGGACATCGATGGTATCGCGGACCCGACTTTCTCTACAAGAGAGAAGAACAGTGGCCGCGAGAAGAAGAAAGCTCGGAAAATGAATCCACAGGTGAAGAGAGAGTTCACGTCGTGACTAGTACCACAAGCCTGCTAGAAGCACTCCCGAAGATAGAAAAATTCTCCAGCTGGATGCGAGTCGCACGGGTTACAGCGCGAGTACTGCTTTTCGTCGATCTACTTCGAAAAAAGCAGCAATGTATGCTAACTCGCAAAAGAAATACGAAGAACATAGAGAAAGACCCCGCGTGGACAAAGAAGACGCAATCTCAACTGGCGAGCAAAGCGAGTGCATCAAGAGTCGCGCCTGATAGCTTTACACAATTCAGAGCCTTCGAAAACAAAGATACTTCGAAACGCCGGGTTTGGAGAACAGGCCAACAACTAGCGGACCTGCAACACCGGCGGGAGCCTCACGTGAAAGGTGCCATCAAGAAGAATGATCTAGCGATCGCAGATAGAACCTTGCATCGCAACAGGTGGCCACGCGGAGTCGTCGTGACTAATATCCCGGTCCAGACGGTGAGGTTCGAGCGGTCGACGTTAGACTACCAAGGGAATCCTGCGCCGGCCGACAAAGAAGTTCATCTTACCCATCGAGATCGAAAGTCGCGAGCACGAAAGACAGGAACCAGCTTCGAGAGCTGCGGCGGGAGAGATGTTCGCGACTTTATAGTTTATCTAGTTTAGTTTTATTTGTAATTGTTCACGAATTTCATAGTTTGTTATAGTTGTTATAGTTTATTATTTGCAATCAAAATTATTTGTAAATAAAGTACATGAGATAGAATAAGTAACAATATGTAATAGGTATAAGTTTAAAAAATAAAGACGTAATGTCCCCCGCACCGGCTGACTATAGCTCGTCCGAGACTCATAGAATGCCGGCCGCCATTAGCGCATAAAAACAATGGCGGTCGGCACAAATTCGTAACGAGTTTCATTGACGACATGAAACTCGTTTGTGATATAGTGACCAAAATTGACACTACGGAGCTTTCAATTTTGGCAAACAAGCTGAGGAGTAATCCTCAAAACAGATTAATGGCCTTGCTCGAACACTCTAGTTTGGTGCAGGCCATCTCTAGGCTTTAAGCTTAAACCCTCACTGGGTAGGGCCAAGCCCCACTCCCTCAAGCTCGTCACGTACAACGCAGACGGGCTTATCAGACACATGGATGAAGTCCGCGATTTCGTAGTTGCACACGACATAGATATTCTTCTAATACAAGAATCCTTCTTAAAACCCCAATTTCGCAATCCTAATATTGCGAACTACTGTTTGATTAGAAATGACCGTCTGTCATCCAAAAAAGGCGGCACGCTCATTTACTACAAAAGAGCCCTCCTATGCTCCCCCCTTGATTCCCCAAAGCTCACTAACATGGAGGCTTCAGTCTGTCAGGTGGGTATGACCGGCCATCAGTCGATCATACTAGCATCAGTATACCTCAGTCCGACCAAACGGGTACTCGAAAGAGACGTCCGCACCCTTCTCGCACTAGGCGACTCTGTAATACTGGCCGGAGACTTCAACTCCAAACATGGCCAATGGAACTCTCGCCGAACCAACCGGAACGGCACAATACTCCAAGGCCTCAACGGCCTTCCAAACCTCGCTTTTGAGGTGATAGCCCCTAACGAGCCCACCAGATACCCGCCTAACGGGGATCCAAACAGAGCAGATGTGTTAGATATATACATTTTCAAAAATGTAGCTCTCCAGTTACATTCTATAGAAGTCCTGCATGAATTAGACTCGGACCACCGTCCGGTTCTAATTCAGTTAGGTCGATCTACCTCCATGACCCCTCGCACGAAAACGATAATCGACTGGAGTAAAGTAGGCGGTAAACTCCAGTCCTTAAACTCAGACCACCTAGATCAAATTCCTGACAAGATAGACTCCGTGGATAGTGCCAAGTTCGCTGTTACCCACCTTACGAAACATATAACAGACTCACTCGAGCGTTGCTCCAAGGAAGTCCCCGACGACCGCGGTCGAGGGCGACTACCGGACGAACTGCGCGACCTACTTAGACGTAAACGTGCCGCCACTAGGGCCCATGACGCATACCCGACAGACGATAACCGGAGAACACTCCGGCGACTTCAAAGAGAGGTTAGAGAAAAACTCAGCCTCAACCGTCAGTCCGCCTGGGACAACAAACTCTCAGAGATCTCGCCGAGTCACCAGGCTTTCTGGAAACTGGCGAAATCCCTGAGAGGAGACCAGTGTGCAGCTACACCTCCATTGTTACGTTTAAACCGTCCGGTCGCTTTTGACGACATCGATAAGGCCGAATGCTTGGCTGACAGTCTTGAGGGACAATGTACAAACAATCCCAGTCATCCAGAACACACCGAATTCCACTCGGAAGTGGAAATGGCGGCGGCTAGGATATCCGCGAAGGCTCCCGAAAGCGAGCCGCTCACTCCCACTAACGGAGAGTAAGTCCGTTCCATTATCCAAAACCTGAAGACCCGCAAGTCCCCAGGCCCCGACTCCATATCCAACAAAGCACTCAAGTGCCTCCCCGACCAACTCATAAACCTATTAGTATTGATTTTCAATGCCCTCCTGTTAGGTTGCTCCTTCCCCGACGAATGGAAGGAAGCAATAGTAATAGGTATTCGAAAACCGGGAAAACCCAGTAATCTCCCGAGCAGCTATCGACCCATCAGTCTGCTCAACAGCTTAGGGAAAGTCTACGAGCGAGTAATCCTCGCTAGACTCATAACGTTCATGGAGTCGATGAAGCTCATACCGGATGAGCAATTCGGCTTCCGCGCCAAACACACCGCGGTACAACAAGTACACCGACTTACCGAAGCCGTCCTCAATGGCTTCGCCAAAAAACGGTACACCGGTACTGTCTTCTTCGATGTCGCCAAAGCCTTCGACAAGGTTTGGCATGCGGGTTTAATATACAAACTTGCGAACCTAGGAATCCCCGATAGACTCGTTCTTATCATTCGCGATTACCTTACAAATCGCTCATTTAGATATCGTATTGATGGTGCGCTCTCCTCAAGACGTACCTTACGCGCCGGAGTCCCCCAAGGTTCGGTACTCGCACCGTTCCTCTATTCGCTCTATACGAGTGACATCCCACGATTCTCCACTAAAACTAGTGCAGTCACCCACTTAGCTATGTTTGCGGACGATACCGCAATCTATACGACCTGTAGAGATCCCATAACGATAAATGATAGGCTCCAAAGAGCAACCAACCAGCTCGGAAGCTGGTTCTACCGGTGGAGAATCGAAATTAATCCCGATAAAAGCGCAGCAATGTTCTTTGCGAGATCTAGAAGAGCCATGGACTTCATCCGGACGCCCCCTAGAGTCTCCATTTACAACAAATACATAGATTGGCAAAAGGAAGTCAAATACTTAGGTGTCATCCTCCAACCTACCCTATCCTTTATCCGACACATCCGCGTTGTCCGTAACCGGGCAGCGTTCGCCTTGGGACGCCTCCATCCGATACTGTGCAAGGCAAGTAAACTGTCACTCCGCAACAAAGTGACACTTTACAAGACTTGCATCAGACCCATTATGACCTATGCGAGCGTCGCGTTCGCGCACGTTCCGAAATCACGACTGTGTTCGTTGCAGACACTTCAAAATCGATTCATGCGGACAGCCACTGGCTGTCCGTGGTTCGTGCGCAACGTGAACCTCCATAGAGATCTCGACCTACCCACGATAGCCGATCTTTTCAGACGATTCTCGACGACTTACTTCGAGAAAGCGTCCATCCACCCAAACCCCCTTATAGTGGCCGCGTCCAACTATAAGGCGTTCAGGCACCCCAACAAGATTCACAGGCGCCCGAAGAGCGTCCTTAACGACCCCGACGATGCTATAACAGCATCCAACAAGATATACACACAACACGCACACAAACAGCGTCTTCGCCGGCGAAGACGAGGTCCCCGCTTGCTTGTGTCAAGCGGCCGCAGCCCTCTGCCGCGGCCGCCGTGACGCAGACTTCTTCCAAGTCAATTATTAGATGCAGCCCTCCAAAAACGCGCCGCCTTAAGCCGAGGTTCGGTCTCGCAGGAGACACCCTTAAGGCGACGCCCCCTGTAGGGCGGGTGCTTGTAATGCACCCGCTTGTATTATCCATTTCTTCCCGGCGATGCTTCCGCGCTCGCCCGTCTTATCGGTGACGCTGTCAAAGCCATTAGGGCTAACAGCATTAGTCATATTCGAAAAAAAAACACAAATTCGTCACTCGAAAACGCGACGCTCAAGAAGCAACAAGTGTGCACTCTCAACAGTCAGCCGGGGCAATTTTTATTTTCGCAAGTTAATAGAAGAGTTTTATTTATTGAATCGCATCAACAATCGTCTGTGGGTCGTCGAAGGGGCCCACACTACCACTGATTCGGAAAGCTGCTCCTATCTAAAAATGAAATATGTCTGTTGTCATTTTTCAAATTCAAACGCAGGCGCAGGATTTTCAATAATTGTGTTACATGCTTTACGTATTAACGTATTCCTTCACTAAATTAAAAAAAAATAATTTAGGCAAGTGTAATTGCGGAACTTTATTATACTCAAGTGAGTACCGAGGCCCACGAATCTATTATATCTATGACGTACAGAATCTAATCAGATCCTAGAAGAGTCAAAGATATTTGCGCAAGTTTCTTTCAAGTAAATAATATTTTGATTTATCTTATAAGGTTTTATCTTAAGTTGATACAGTCGTGGTTGGAAAACACTTCATCCCTCGAGCTTCCAAAGTCTGCACACACTAGAAGAACCGATAAAATAGCCGTCAACCTACTTTACATATTGATACCGGTTTACGATACCAACACGTGGTAGGGGCTGTAGCCAGACGAGCATGTTTGCCGACACTAATTGATTCGGTGGTAGCGGGGTGGTAGTGGGGAGGTGGTGGGGTGACGGAGGGGCGCCCGTCACCTGTGCGGGGTAGAGACTAATGATCAAGCCTACTATCATTTAACTAACAAACCACCAAAATAACTGCTAATTGATTTTATATTATAATTAGATAGGCTGTCCGAGACAATTGAAATACAAGTAAATTCCATAACCGCACTGTACGTCATAGGTTAAAATATCATCCCTACCATCTGGATGCTTGGCGATCTACTACAGTGCGGTTCTCAAATAATTTCATTCCGCGCACCACAGTTTTATGGAACGATCTCCCTTTGGCAGCGTTTCCAGATCAGTACAACATGAGCACCTTCAAAAAACGTATTTTCCACCATTTTAAAGGACGGCAACGCACTCGCTCTGCGAGAGGTAGTGGGCGGCGGTAATTACTTGATTGGTAAGCCGCATGCTCGTTTGCCATCCTATGCCATAAAAAAAAAAAAAAGTAGTTTTAGGCTATAAACTTTTAACTATGTTAACTATTTAATCACATTAAAGTAACTAAATTTTTGTTGAATATTTTCAGCATCAAGTTTTCTAAGAGAGTAGAACTATGGACTCTGTTGACATACCAAGTAGATCTAAACTAACTGGACTATTTTATCAGCTGCTTGACGCTAAGCGATCACCAACTCGTCAGGACAACGATGGCATTATTAAACCTTCTAGGAAACAAACGTAAGTGATTTATGTCGGTTCTCCATCGTTGGCGAACTTTGGGCCAAATAAATACAATGTTTTACCAGAGTGCTAAATAAATAGGCCTACTACAAAACAAAAACATTGGGAGACTTAATTTGAAGTCCATAAACTTGATAAAATGAAAAAAGGAAGAAAATGCTCGCCTGTTGTAACAGCAATTAGATTCCTCCACTGAATATTAAAACCTTTCGTTGTGGTATATTGATCGGTTTGCTCTCCGTTCCAAGAGTCGTTATTATTAATTTATCTATGATCTACAGAACTGACAATGGAATTCAATTATTCAGGAATTCAATAGATATGATCTCAATATCAAAATAATTATATATCCATAAAAGTGTATCTAACAGTGTTTCAGATGTACAATATAATATGGAATATGAAGCAGTCAGTAAGTTATAAAATTACCACCGCTGTATTAATCTCTAGGTGTTTCTGGTTTCCGTCCTAGTCCTAGCCCGTAGTCCCGGCGCTACTTGCTGTGAGCAGATGACGAGTTTCATCATATGTAGCGGGCAGCTGCGTGCTGTCATATTAAGCGCGATATTTATGACTGCCGGCTTCTTTTCCAGCGAACTGCGCGAACTGGGAGATTTGATTTATAATATAATAAATCTCAGGCTGGAGAGGCGCCAGAAATAGGTAACAAAACTATTAGTATTATAAAAAACTTTTAACAAAGATGTACTCGCATTCTCGCATTACAAAATCCGAAAATATAATAAGCTAGCTAAAACCGCAGCCTCGCCCGCATTGAAGTCAGTGTGTCAATTGTTCGGGAAATATTTTCCACCGAGGATAATCGGGGCTTGCTGCACCTGAGGTGTGGGTAGGTGACAAATTAATGTCACACACAAAAGAAGATCGGTCGGCCGCAACACGGTGTGTTCCACGAATATAGGTGGATTAAGTTATTTATGGTTATACTCCGGCCGGAGCGGCGTGACGCCATAACTTAAGAAGAAGCCTCTAAGTCAAATGTCAGTATCATTGTTTATTCGGGGTGGAGAAATTGCCGGTTGTCTGCCTATCCTACCTATGCTCACCGACTGCAGCTGCAGTCCGTGAGCATACACGTGCACCGACTGCAGATCGAAGGGACGCAGTAGGCGCGAACACACATAGTTTTTCCAGATTAAAACCCAACCCTGCAAGAGTTCAATGATAAAAATAAGTGTAGCTTGATTGGGGCTTATTTATTAGGTTATCATAAAAGAAAAGTAGGGCTTTGTCCTTATTGGAAACATATGAGAACCCTTATTCAACTCCGAGCTATATAAATCTCAATAATAAATAAATCTAAAAAATGATAAATTAACAAATATATCTTTTCAATAAAACTCTTTGGTGCCAGCTTTAATACTCAGGTGAAAAATCGTTTCCAAGCGTTAATAAACGCTGAGATGGCGCCGAAAACCTGAAAGATACCTAAAATTGAGTGAATATTATTAAAATCTATAATAATTTATGTTTATTTTAATTAAATACGAACAGTGAGCGACTATAGTTGACTCCTCTGTATATTTAATAAATATTATTATTCGCCTTAATTGTTGATGAATAAAACCTTATAAATAGATTTGACAATTTCTAATTAATACACAGTATGTGACGGTTAATTGAAGTTGATCTACGCTTAATTGAATCCCGGGCGGCAATCAACGCCGGCTCCCATAAATGTGTCATAAATTTGATGGCGGACGTTAAGAGACTCTGATAATTTCATCAGAGGCAATATCCCGTTATATGTGTGGCGGCCCTCCACTGACAGACTTATTGGAAAATTCTTAGATTTAGTAAAACATTTGGCCGCGAGCGATAAAATAAATTCTAAAAGAAACTGCCCTCAACGGACCGCGTCGTCCGCTTTCATGTAAAAATGTTAATGGGATGCAAATGAAATGTCATCTCGGATGTAGTTCCTTCCATTCGAAGAAAACTTGCCATAATGTAAAAGTGTTTATGAAAATCTTGTAAGAATGTATTAAACGAACTTAAAAGGAAAAAACTTTTCCTTTTTTTGGTTAAGGCAAGTAATGAATAAATTATTATGCCAAAATCTGCGATGGATCTCGAAATGCATTGATGAAAGGAGTTAGCTTTTGGATAATTAAAACAGGAAGTAGTGACTAGAATCTTTTTGGACGGTCATTCGGAACGCTGCGGGCGCTTGAGGTGGTCGATTTGTACAAAAATCTGGGAGTGTTTCAATAAAGTAGTTAGGTCTTGTGAGTTTTTAGGATAATAATGTAGACTTGAGTTTCTTGTTGACTCTTCTCTAAATCAGCAATTTAGTGCAATCCAGTCACTTATTTGAAATAACCCCAATCGTTGCTCAAGGTTAGACCTCACGGAAAGCACCATGGGGACGAACACTATTTGCTGCACCCTACTTTGCAACAGTAGTAACAGCCTTTATAGGCTATTAACGCTGTTGTGATTTATAACACACGACCACCAGAAAAACAATTCGCTAGCAATATTTTGAAAGGGCTATTTTGGATAAAATACTTGTCACACATAAAGCGGCGTCATCTTGACTCGCGCCGTTTGGAGTTTTCATCACGAATTTATAAAAGGTGGAGATTCATTCAGTATTGAACAGTCGTCGAATACAAAGTGGCTTCTGTTGCTTGCGGATAGAAGTAAATAAGGTACGTAATGCTTGTTGCTAATATATAAAACGTAGTAACTATTCTGTTAGGTCTTAAATGTTTTTGTGGTTAAAACAAAACAAAGTTCTGTATGTTGGTATTTTAAAAAAATAGAATGGTCAAAGAAGAAAAAGTGTTAAGATGGTGGATTTTTGTATCGTACCAGCGAACAACAGTAATTGTCAATAAGTATTCTAATAAAACATGTATATTAAAGGGAGTTTTATTACAATTCATTTTGCTCAAACTTGTGTATTAATTGTATCATATTGTAAAATGTTGTTAATTGTAAAATATATTTTTATAATAAAAAGTAATTAACTAATTTTACTAAATAAATTTGGATTTAACTGATTAAACATAATATGCTCGATTCTATATCATAAAGTAAATACGACAATGTGTTAATATATAATGCGTTCGTATCTGATACACATTAAAAGTGTTTAGGTAAGAAAAAGCCGACACAAGCAAAAACTGATCATCAAAGAAATGAGAACCGCTACAACGTTACGATTGACCGGCCCCGGACCCCGGCCCCCGGGGAAATACAGCCCGATTGAAAGCTGGGCTGAGTAAATAATGTTGGTTTATAATAAGCAAACATTTAATAAATATTAGATCGTCCAATCGTCCAGGACAGGACTGAACGAATTATCAATGAATGTTAATAAGTACAACACACTTATTAACATTTAACGTTGTTTAGGTAGAACCTACCAACATTAACGGTTCTGGGTTTTTACTTTTTAGAATCTATCCTCATATACCTGATAAGAGCGGACACAGTTTCTTGCCAATGCCACATATTCTGAACTGGTGGTATAATCGTTGTTGTAATATTATTCTAAAGTATCATTAACTGTACCGTGCGGAGACTCCCTCGGCCTGATCTATATGCTATCTTTAATATTTAAATGAGTTAATCTTGTATGTGTGTATATACATATAAATATTTTTTCGGAATCTCGGAAACGGCTTCATCGATTTTCCTGAAATTCAGCATGTAGGGGGGTTTGGGGGAGAAAAATCGATCTAGCTAGGTTTTATGTAAAAAAAAAATTTAGAAGAACGCAATCGGACAGATATAAATATTATACGCAGGGGAGTGTTCAGAATACCACGGACGCAAACGTTTCATATCGACCGACGTATTATAGCCGGCTGCCTGTTTTTAACACATTCGGACTTATTTCGGTTTTGAAAAATAGAGATGATAATTGGTGATTAATTATTTTTGGACCAATTACCAACAAATAGTAACTGGTAACAAGCCGCGTTGATCTCAGAATAATACAAGACGTATAAAAAACCTATAAAGATCTAGTGTTCGTGATCGTATATCACGGGGTCCGATCAGAGAAAGAGATTCGGCGGCATCGCATCTGTGTGAAAAAAATACTACTATGGCAAGTGTCCTTAAACTATTAAAAACTCATTCTCAATTAATATCCCTTGTATAATAAACCTTTTACAGTGGAAGCTATCTGGGACCTCCATTTCCTTGCACTTCCGTTGTGATCCTGCAATCTTGGCGATTTTGCTTTAACGGCAGCATTTCTTAAGGCTTATCGCTGTATATTCCTGAAGTTATAGCGGCAAAAATCAGTATCATTTCAATTACTTTCACCTATAGTGGGTGTTGGCTCGGATCTTCGTCAGAAATATCTCGACGAAACAATTACGAGCCTTCCTATATTCTTTCGTTAGTGCTTGACTTTTTTGCTACCATAGCCTTTTAGTATTTAAGTTTGATGAAACAAAGTTCCCAACCGAGTCCAATTGCCTGGCGCCCTGCCTATTTACAATAAACTTGAAAACTAATGAAAACATTTTTAGTTTCCACCAATGGACATATTTCCTCGCGACTAAGTTAAAATTTTGTGTGAATTAGGCGAATAATGACAATTTCGGGAAAAAGTCAAGTTACGTCGGAGCCTTAATCGAAAGCGTTGCCTTATTTCTTTGATATATAACAAAAAGTATGCGTCGGCATTATCACTCTTTTTCTAGTCCTACAGAAAAGTTGGCGACAGTTTATACTCCTATCTACCTTCGGAGAAATGGTCACTTTACATTATTGGAATCGGAAAGCGTTTGAGACGGGTACTGTATTAACCTTCTTCTCTATTTTAGAAGTTATTTTTTATTAGTTATTATTATTATGAAATAAAAACTAACGCGTGCAATAAAAATTCTAGTGTGGCTGTCTCACCGTTTACAGGAATCACTTGATGCGTTCATCCAAGCAAATAAGACACACGTTTCATTTACGAAAACTGTATTTAGTACCTGCGTCCCTGTCTGTTGTCTGATATCATATTTTCCCTCCAGTGGTTGTCTGGGAGCAATCGTTTGTTTGTGTCCAGTCATCAATTATATGACTTTCTATTGTAAATATAAGTAATTTATATTTTGTTTTCGAACACAATAAACGCAATTCTGTTATTCTTCTTAGCGTTTTTTGTGCCCATTTATTAGAACAGAATATTATCACGTTTGTTTTTAAGTATTCGTGCGAACTAAATTGAGTGTTTAGGGGTACAGCATACCCCGATGGACTTTCGATAAGACCTTTACCTAAAATGTGTGTTTCCTACCAAACCGCATTGGATTAACTTGGTAGGTTTCGGCTCAAACTCTTTTCTCCAAAAATTTAAAGAGGAGGCCTATGCCCAGAAGGGGAATACTAACGGGCCGTTATTTTATTAATATTAAATTTGAGAATTCCGGCAATACCTTTAGAATAAGAATAATTATAAATTTATTAGGTCACACTATTATAGAAGTAGAAACAAGAAAGAAATTTAAAAAAAAATAAGATTAATAGGTACATAAAAAAACAAACTATCCTAAATCATTATATAAACAAAAATTAATTAATTCATAAAAACACAAGCACAAACCTCCACCACAATACACAAGCACTATATACGTTCACTATCACAAACTCAACAATCGTTTCGCCCCGCAACCGAAGCACCATCAGGAGATAGACTAACATGACAAAATAACAAAGCTTTGCGATTTGGTGGTGGAGGTTTGTGCATGTGTTTTTACGACTCCTGCATGTATCAGGTATGATAACCGATTGTCCACTCTACATTTAGCATTATATATATTTTCTATTTTACTTCTTCGCGGTTTATAGCAAAATAATTTTATTATTACTTTTGTTTTACTACAGTAAGTAATTGCTTTTAAACAGTTACTAGTGACACGATTGAAGCACACCGATAACATGTCTAGTAGACTAGTCTATCAGATCAGCGACAATGTCCTAAACTTACAGCGATGTATGGACCGGCAGCGTCCGAGGTTAAATTATATATATTTGGTCATATGTTTTAATTTAAAATAAAACAACTAGTCATTTAGTGCTCACGCCGAAAAAGCAGAAAAAGTTCAAGTGAAATTAATTGAAAGAAATGAAGGAAATAAAAATCGAGAAACACTTTTAAATGGATTACAATGTTTAATTGTCCCTCCTCTGGGCCGCCACTACAGTATTCATGAACCGCTCGTGCAGGGCTGGCGAGTTATTTCACTTATCTTAACTTTAACTTTAATAGATGCTAAATATTATAAGTAAGTATTGAAATTTACTAGTAGCCCCTAAACTAGATAATCCTGTATTTTGGGAGGCCAGAGTTTACCTTTAACATTATAAATATAATTTTTAGCGCACACTATATATACTAACACGATATAATTGGAATACCACAATTCCGTTCCGGGATGAACTTCTCTCGAATGACGAACGAAGACTGACTGTCACTGAAACGTTTTATCAATAGGAAGATTAAACCGGAAACAACAACGGCACAGTATTGCTACCATGATAATCAAAAAGGGCGCGATACTCTTGTTTCATGACTTTGTTGCTATAAAATACAAAGCGGAAGTCAGTGGCGACAACATAATTATAATTAAACTAAGTAGAACAGAGTTGGATATTCTCTATCCTCAACATATAAAGAAGCGAGATACAATTTAACAGTTTTTCTATATCCATATAACTTTGAGTGTGAAGCCATTTGATTTTTACAGTTTGTGTGTGTGTGTGTGTGTGTGTGTCCTCTTTATAGTTACTTTAAACTGTTAAAATGACAAAGCTTGATTTGGAGGTGGAATTGTACTTTGACTTTTGTAAAGCGCAAAGCAGAAGCTACTTGGAGCTACATCAGTACATGCGATCACTTTACCAAAAAGTAATACGTCTTTTTAAATTAAATTTTGTAACCAAATCTGAGCAATCTACCCTTATAGCTGGATACTTGAAAGTTTTAATACAAGTCCGCGCTAAATGATATATCGACCCGATTTCTTTATATCCGTCCAATATGTCTCCCTTTTGAAGCAAGAAAAGGCGTCCAATTATGGCACGCAGTTTTACTATCTTTCGCCCTCCCAGATTTGTCAGCCCTAGCGATCTCTCCCCCCCTCCCCCATTACCTATTACTAATCGATTGGAGACAATTCCTTTAACGCGGCAGCCGACCACCCGCGTCAGCTGAGACCAATCTTCTTTATGAAATGTTTCACATCAGTCCGTGTACTTTTCATTTAATGGATATTGTTCTATTGACGCGACACGATATCATCTTTCCACCATTTACGAACGCAGTGAACCGATTTTTCCCAAAATGAACGAAAACAAAAGCACGTTCCTTTTTGTTATATTTTTAATACCAGTCAAGGAAATTCTGTTAAATAATGTATACAAAGGGAAAATTCTACAGATTATAGTTGACTTATTTAATAGGTATGTATACATGCGTCAAAATTAGTCCTTAACATCTTACAATACAGGAGGTAAAAATTATAATACTATTTTTAAATAATTTTTCGGAGGTCTAAAATCTATCTTATATTCAATGTAATGCACACTATATTTTCTCATGCGTTTAAGTGCAGGATTACACACCACTACACTAGCACTACACAGGAGACAATCTCAAAGAATATTTTATACTGTTATAAAAGCATTATGAGACGATAGACACTACTATCAAATAGCAAACTGGGTTTACAGGCCTTACCATAGATTTTAACCTTTTTGAGGTTATTTTATAATTTCATGGAGGGTTTACTATGTATATTTTGGATCTCGAATCACACCTCAGGGCGGACCCCGATCACCAACAGTTTCCCATCCAATGGGCCCCGCCAATAGACACTTCAGCTCCGCGACGCGATGATGGCAATTTCATTACTTTACGTTCGCCAATAATAATAATAAGAATCAATCAAGAATCAACAATCCATCAAGTTTGATGTATGCCGGTTACACATCATAAGTTCCCAGTTTAAATAGTTCGGCTATTTTAACGAGCATGAATCCACTATTAATTGAACTAAAACTGAAACTAAACGTCGGCACGCCGCGGTTCCAGCCCATTCGTTCTGGCGACCGGAAATCTGCTCGAAGCAATTTCCGGGAACATCATAAAAAGAAAAACTTCACGGCGGCTTTCAGATTTTAATTTTTGCATTCAATTTGCGATACTTGGATAACAAGATTTAACTTGACAGGTAGCATATAAATTTAAAAAGTAACTTCTATTATTACGAAGGATTTCTATTATGTAATAACCTTACCTATTTGTTTTTATTTTGTTCCCGTAGGAGAAACGGGTTTATTTATTAAGTATAAGTCTAGTATTTATTACATATAAGCTTTAATCTAAACGAATTCCCTAAATAGTGCTCGTAAGTTAAACTTGAAAGCAAGTTAGGTCAGTTAAGTTTACAAAATACAGAGACAATGCCCATTTTCTGACTGTATAAAAATATATATTAAACAAGGTGTACTTAAATAAACTAACTTGATCGAGGATTTATCTTGAGGGTTAATCTCAATGTTACTTAACGTGGGTGGGTGTGTTTGTTTGTCCGTGCGTGCATAGAGACACTAGAACTGTACCAAACCGGGCAAAAACCAATGAGTTTTTCTGTTAAAACTTATGTGTCTAATTGATAATTACAATTTATCACACGCTTTTGGATGAAGGAAAACATCGTGAGGAAATCTGCATATCTCTAGAGAATTCTGGAGATATGTGTAACCTACCAATCCGCATTAGAGCAGCGTGGTAACGGAGAGAAGAGGTCTATTACCAGCAGTGGGATAGTAGCAGGCCGTTACTTACTTACATACGAGTGCCTTCCGCATTGATTATATTAGTAGGGATATGAGGAGACACATTTATCGACAGTATTACAAACAAACAAGATCCAATAACACTCCGCTCGATCCAGTTATCGGGAATTCCGGGAGCGAGTCAAGTCAATAGCTTTTGAGATGCAAATTCCGCGACAGCTCGAGTTATCTGCGAGACATCGGGGGAGAGGCGGGGTTGGAGCCGAGACTGTTAGTAGGCCGGCAGCAATACGTCGGTTTACTCAATTTTATTTCCATGTTTACATAAATTTGACCTACTTTAGTACTGTCGCAAATTGGCGTTACACTTATATAAACAAGCTTTAACGTGATGTGACTTCGTTCGTATAATTTCTAATGTCAACTCCGAATGTATATGAATATGTACCGTCTCCACTCTCCTGTTTCCGGAGGAAAAGCGAGAGTTATTAATATGTTAGACCGATATACAAACTTCAAGTTTATGAAATCTCTCCATTATCCATCCACCGTAGTAGCCTTGCAAGATTATCAGACAGAAGTATGGATGATGTTCGCTTGCACATCACGCACGCCTGCTGTCCGTTTCCATCAGGAGACAAAACGGTTTTTGCAATTGTGGTAGTGAATGCGTTCAATGCTAATGCTAATGGCTCTAGGCCTTTTTGTTAGTATATTCATTAAAGGCTATTTTCTCTACTCTTTGTGGTCTCTAAAATCTTGCCGCCCCAGGCCTCACGGGGCTTGACGTAAATTAGTCACGGCGATGATCGTGGTTTGTAATGCAAGCGTTTTCTCCATCCTGTCTAAATAATTATTTACAGGAATAGAACACCGTACTTTTAGGATTACATAGGTTTTTGGTAATCGCGGATTATAGCGAAGCAATTCACTATAAATTTTAAAATTGCGACAAAGCCCAGCTGAGTTACACAAACACGAAGTCCGTAAACACGCGTTACCCGAGAGGATGATAACGTGAGTTTTCTGAACTTTAGTGGATTACCAGTAATCCATGGACCGGCCGGCTCTTATATAATGTTACACGAACGAGCTGCAGTCCCTTCCCCTTTCCAGCATAACGAGAAAACGGAAATGATTTCACAAAAGTTTATTAACATACCAGATATGTGTCGACATCGAAACGGTATCATAAATGTAAATAAAAAGGGTTTCTTTCATTATATATGCTCGATAACTCAAGAGAGCAAAGGTGTTGACGTGATTAAATAGGTATTATGTTCCAATAATTATACGAAAAGTAGAAATTAATTGGCGCGGTTTGTAATTCAGAGAGTAATTAAAAGCGATGTAGGTTGTCAGGTTAACATGAAGGTCGTGTGGTTTTTTTTTAATACAGGAAAAAACCCCTTATGGGTATCGCCGCCCGACGGGAACAGGCGGCGGTTATGTCGGATTCGCGCCGACTAAAACGACCTGTGTGCTCCACCACGCTGCCGATGGCAAGGACAGGGTATCGTTGTACATATTGCCCCCATCCCCGCTGACAGCTCTGATCCCAGAGAACAAACATCTTCTCCGGGTAGGGGCCCCTCGAAAAAGAAGCCCCCCCTCCGCTAACCGGTGCATCGGGAGCACCAGATGCACCGACTGTCTCGGGGACCTGTAAGCCAGGCGTCCGCTATACCCCGTTCGGAACACCCGAAGGTCCTCAGTTAGGGCAGCAGACGATGGGCTTGGGCGAGTCACTAACACCAGCGGATTCACCAGCAGCAGATTGGATCCAGAATAACAGTTCGTGGAACCGCTCCGCCCCCCTCCGCAGAGCAAAGGGAGGCCATCGCTGCGCACGATCGCTCCCTGCCCACCGTGTTATCTGATCACAGTCGACAGGGAGAGACTGCGCTCCAAGTAGGGGCCCCAACACCTTGGTGGGCATTTCCGTAGGTCGTGTGTCGAGTTGACGAGTGGTGGTTTGTGGTGATGGCGTGCGTGGCTTCCCCTTAATGTCGTATTCATTATTAAATATTATTGTATTATAATTTCCAGATATATCCAAAACAAACAAATCAACAACTGTTAATAAGAGTTGTTACTATATTTTATTATTTTTGTATATACCAATATTTATTATAATAAAATCTAAATAAAAAATCGCAATTCCAAAAAACACCAAAATAAAAATATTTAAACAACTTATGTCGTTGTTATTAATATCGTTATTACTATAACGTTATTTTGAACACGCCAAAATACTATCAAATTATTAATCTATAAACCGAACGTCGGTTAACTACTCTATGACATTATCTAAGCTATTTAGAACAAACTTCGCGATAACAACTTGCGCACCCGCAGCCAAACCGTAAAACGTCAACTCGACACTCCTACCAAAACAGTGCTGCCAACTATAAACCAGTGTGACAATTATAAATTTCGAACAATAAGCTCATTCCCATTTTTAATCTGCCATTTCTCAATGGCAGAATTATGTAGTCTATATCTGCCTATTTCATCACCTTTAACATCTCAAGTTACTTTTTTACCTTTGATATGAAGCGATTTGGCCTGTGAGCAGACATTGCGAAATATTTTTGAATATTTTTTTACACATTCTAAGCGGGGGATTGATTATAAATATACATATAACAAAAAGTAAAACAAAAATATCTTCCACACCGCTATTCAAAAAAAAATAACACATTTTAGGTTTGCGTTACTGGGTAGCCAGTAAGTGGGCTTGATATTAAAATTTAAATGTATTTACCGTTCCTAGGTAATATAGTAGGTATGTAGTGAGTGTATAATATTGATAGCATTTTCGGCATTATAAAGTTATGGTGATACACATGCTCGCACCTGATTTCACGAATCATGCAGCGTTTAATATGTCACTTCTCGATCTTCTAATAAGAAATCAACGAGCCGTTCACCGACGGCAATAAAAGCGGCCGCCGTATTGCCGCTGGGCGGCCGGGGCAGCACCGAGGCGTCGGCCACGCGCAGCCGCCGCACGCCGCGAACCCTGAGCCGCTCGTCCACCACCCGGCCCAGCGCCGCCGTGCCCGCCGCGTGGTGGCCCGACAGCGTCATGTGGCGAGCGTAGCACGCCCAGTAGCCGGCCTCCGCGGCCCCGGGGCAGCCCGGCAAACGGACGCGCATTATCGACGCGTTGTGACGCCTGTACGCCGGCGTTTCGACGAGTTGCTCTATAAATCTCAGCGCTCGCACCATCTCTTCTACGTCTCTCTCGTCATCCAAATAATTCGGTGCGACGATCGGCGGCGTCAGCGGGTCCGCACCGGCGAGACTCACGCGACCCCTCGACTCGGTTCGGAGCACGACCGGACAAATTAATAATATACTCCTCTCATAGCTCGACCTGAATATTTCCTCTAACAGTTCGTCCCGCTCTGACATAATATTTTTCAAAACGGGCATTCCGATCTGCCCTAAGCCTTTTTCGTAAAATGCGTGCATCAGCTGCAAGCCGGGCAGTTCGCACTCCGGTCGGCCGCCGGTCAGCCGTCGCCGCGTGTAGTCGTAACACTTTGTGTTGATGAATGCAGTAATGTCCGTCAAGCCGACGGACGCCATCGGCCCGCTTCCGGCGACGATCCATCGCGCCACCTGGAAGACCTTGGAGCCTACGGCCGAAAGAGCCGACGAAGACTTGTATTCGTCGTCCACCTGAATGTAGACGATGGATATGACGTGATCGGACATGTCTCGGCCGACCGGCAAGTCCGCTCTGACGGCAACGCCGAGACTTTTCAAGTGTTCTGCCGGTCCCACTCCCGACAGCATCAACAGCTGCGGGGTGGCGACGACTCCCGCACTCAGCACGACCTCACGTTTCGCATAGAAGCGCAACCGATCGTCGCCCCGGGACGCCGTGATCCCTCTCGCGATATTGTCGTCGTCGATAATGATCCCGGTGCATCTCGTGTTCTTCATCAGTTTCAGTTTATCTTTCACTCCGTTCTGCTTTAAGTACGCTTCGGCCACGTTGACCCTTCGTCCTCCGACAGTGTAACCGAGCACTCGGGAGACCCCGATCTGAGACTCGGCGCTCACGTCGGAGTTATATCGAACGTCGAGCGAATCGAGTCCTTCGATCAATCTCTCGCGCCAAGGATTATCGGACTCCCCGAAGTACCCGATGGGTATCGCGCCCGACGTCTCGTGGTGTAGGGCCGAAGACTCCGGCAGGCGGTGGAGGTCGTACAGACCTTCGTACCGTAAAAAGTACGGCCGAATGTCCTCCCAGGCCCACCCCGGGATGCCGTAGTCGTAGTCCAGCCTGTTCCCGCGGGTGTACAGCATGCTGTTCAAGCAGGTGGTGCCGCCCACGCAGCGGCCGCGGACGAAGGGGCACGTGCCGCCGTCGTTGGCCAGGCAGGACTTGTCGTTGGGCTGCGTGCCGTAGCGCCAGTCCACGGACGTCCCGGCCAGGCTCAACATAGCTCCCGGCATCTGGAATGGAAACATTACTTCTCTGTAACTCTTCTTCTTCAAACGTACCAATATAAAGATGAACATTAAAATACAAATACATATAGTAAGCTTTGTAAGTGCAGTTCTGTCCCGTGCTAAATAAACAAGGTAAAACATTTTTGTTTACATTTTTGTGACATATTTTTTTAAACTTTTTCTTCTCATGCCATGTCATGCATATCCTTACAAATCTTTAGGATATGTAACCTATATATCAATCCGCATATCATAGTGATGGAAAGGGAGGGGAAGCCCGGTGCCTGGGCCGTTATGCCTGTCCTCCCGGCGTACCTGGCTGAGCAGGCCGGGATCCCCGCCCGCCTCCAGCAGCAGCACCCGCGCGCCGGCCAGCGCCAGGCGGGCGGCGGCCGCGCTCCCCGCCGCGCCCGCGCCCACCACCACGTAGTCGAACACCTCGCCATCTGCAAACGGTGGTACAATTAGCAGCAACCACCGTTGGACGGCTCGAGCCGAGGCACTTTGTACCAGATTTTATATCAAATAACAAATACGTTCGATTAAGTATGGTAAAAATATGACAATTATCAAAATAGTAGTAGCTATAAACGTTACTACATAGTATAAAACAAAGTCACTTTCTCTGTCTGTCCTTATATCTCTATGTTTGCTTAAATCTTTAAAACTACGCAAAAGATTTTGATGCGGTTTTTTTTAAGTATATAGAGTGATTGAAGAGGAAGATTTATATTTGTAATAAAATTCAATATGGAGTAGCGAATTACTGTGATAATCACTGAGTGACATAGGCTATATGCTTTATACCCGTGCGAAGCTGGGGCGGGACTCCTAGTTGTAAATAAAGATTGTACAATGTACGTTTAACAGAAAGTAGCTTTTCTATTATCGCTGATTTTTTCGAAATAATATTGTCATTTCTTTTGAATTACAGAGCTCCGCAAAGTAACGCCCTATTCTATAAAATAGTTCTCTATAAAGTAAGAGCCCAATATGTGCGGGTACACGTAACTATCTTAATTTTTAAATCATATAAGTTGTTGTTCAATAAAGGCCCCCACATTACTTGTTCGTTATCTTTGTAGCAAGGCATCAATATTTCTCTTCACAATTGTGTATCCTTGTCTCAATCCTAGTGTCAATATTGCTGCTTCAGAAAACAGATTTCTTCCTAGCTTTGGTACATAAAAAACATCCTTCAAGAAACTTTCCTCCCAGTGTCAGTTTCATCAATATACTTCGTTTGCCAATTATTTCAACAGATTCTTGATTTCCCAATGTCAATGGGGACCCTGTATATTCATATA
This sequence comes from Morpho achilles, assembly GCA_947086495.1. Classification (NCBI taxonomy): domain Eukaryota; kingdom Metazoa; phylum Arthropoda; class Insecta; order Lepidoptera; family Nymphalidae; genus Morpho; species Morpho achilles. The sequence goes on from CAMTZB010000015.1 coordinate 233,983, forward strand.
ATTCAGCAAAATTCTCTTGCTGATAAGACATACGTGCCGAGGTACCACTATCTAATATTCAATTATTGTTCTCATGATCTAACAGATCACATTAAATGTTTATTAAATTAATCTTCATAACATTCAGTGCCAACATATTTCTCACTCCTTGATTTCACTCTTCAGCGAAATGACCATGTTTACCACAGTTGTAACACTCAAAGCGATGCGATTTTTCATTTTTCTTTTTAGTATTATTCTGCGATAAAGCAGGTTTCCTCTCAGTTATTTGTTTTGCAAAAAACAATGCAGTTTCATTTTCTTCTTCTACATTCAAGCTAGCCTCTTCATATAACATGTCGCCAATGTTCTCCGCTTTGTATTTTATAGCAACACGGTCATGAAATAAGAGTATCGCGCCCTTTTTGATTAAAGTGGTGGCTACACTGTGTCGTTGTTGTTTCCGGTGGAGTCTTCCTATTGATAAAACGTTTCAGTGACAGTGAGTTTTTGCTCGTTATTTAAGAGAAATGTATCTCGCAGCGGGAATAGTGGTATTCTAATATATCGTGTTAATGTATAGTGTGTACGCTAACAAGCAACCGAGCTGCCAAGTTAATTATAGTTTGTTTAGATCGATCAAGTGATATCGAAGCCTGTCGAAGAGATCTGTATTTTGGTGGTAGGGTACTCAATATTTTTTTGTAATAACTGCGGTGTCACTAATTTGTTCTGTATTCTCTCTCAGTTGTTTCGCTAACCTTTCTACTTTGGCAATATGTTGAGAAATAGTATCTGGTGGTGACATTTTGTATTGATAAAAGCGCTCATGTAACATCATTTTGTTCATTTCAGATTTCTGCTCATAGATATTCAAGTTTAGACATCACTTCATGACCAGTTTTATAATTCTCAATAAGTGCTACTTGTTTTAAATCTAAAGCTGAGGCTATGATGAAAATAGCCATATTATTCCGCTGAGTAATGTTACTTTCCGGTTTTGACATATTAATATCCAATCCTTTCGCTCGCAAGGCGCATTTTATTTGAAATTTTCGCTATTCAAAGTCGATTCCATCGAACTTTTTAAGATTGAAAGTTTTCCAATATTACTTTACTGTTTTCACCGCCCTTTGTTTATTTTACATCTAGATCGCGTAGTCCTGGGCCCGTTACCACTTCAGTCATAAATAAACAAGATTTGTTTCAACGTAAGGTTTTACTTTTAAACACTATCGACCATAAACACTCGATTACATAGAATACATATAAACAATTTTAAAAGATACTTTAATAGAGTTGAAAGTTGAAACATGCGCTGCAGTACTCAGTGGTTGCCAACGCGTTACTTAATAAAAGACAACGAATGTTTTTGCGTTGACCGATCGCAATTATGAACTTGCTAAAAGTTCACTTGTGTATTAAATTTTAAAAATCTTCATCCATAAAATACAATAGCGTTAATTAAAATTGACAACACCTTGTATGACTACATGCCGGTGTAGTTTATAGTACGTTATAATTGTGATCGTGTGTGCGACCGTAAACTTGATTCCACGCGTAATCAATCGCACTAGCCGCTTTAAAATTTTATTTGTATTTAGTAAATTAATATTAGTACTTAAAGCTATTAATAAGAATATTAAGGGCACCGGTGACGGCGTCGCCGAAGAAGCCCGCGCCGCCCGGCAGCCAGGCCCAGTGCTGGCGCAGGGCGAGCTGCCCCGCCAGCCACGCGGCCACGATTACTGGGAAACACACAGACACACGTATATAGTATTTGTTGCTAATCTTCCGCAAACAGTATTGATGACATTCATAACAAAAAACGATTTTATACCGCATTTTTTTTACTTTGCGACTGTATAAGTCGCGAGTAAGCTCTTTCTTATTATAAAATAGCCTCAACCCTGTCTTCTATTTCTAGTCCTGGAATAAATAGTAGCTTCTGTCACTCTCCACCCCTGCAGATAACTCCATCACAAAAATCAGATCGATCCGGGGAGTTAAATTGTAATTCCTATTGCGATGATTCCGCTACTCGACACGTCACCAATAAATTTGGTTTCCTACATGGCACTACTGCATTCCCTAAGAGAGAAAAATTTATTCACTAGAATTTTCGTGCTTTTCGTACAATTTTTAATATTGTCTTTGCATTTATTCTCTTTGACGTAGAGAAATATACATGTTGTAATTTAACGTCAGTTAAAATTGCCCGCAAAAGGCAAATGGCGAATGCGATTGAAAGTAACTGGTCGTCACTTAGCGCGCACGTTCCAGGAGTCCCGTGTTGTGATGGTCACAGACTATGAAACCTTGCTTTACGCTGCGATTCTGTTTTTGAATTTTGAGACTTTCAGTTCTGAATGACAGGAAATATACAGTTTATATTGCTCCTTATATCGACTGAACGTTTCCGAAATTCGCATTTGAGTGTGTCGATTATGATCCGCTGTAAGCCGCCGATGCATGCCGAGTTGAACTTTTGGAAGATCTACACTATTCATATTAAGCGAATGTTTTCGAATTTTGCATTTCTGTATGATATTTACAATCGGCTGCAACGGAACACTTTTTTAATATACAGGCTGGTACCGACCATACGAGGTTACTTACGAGGGTACCTACACACCATGCATGAGGGGACCATACGAGGGTACCTACACACCTTGCACCTTACATGGAAAATTTCAGCTAACTTACTGAATTACTAAGTAATTTAGCCACAGGAATTATTTTAAGTATGGAATAAAAAGATACATGACATGAAGGGTGAATGACCATTTCGTAATCTCAGTCGAGATTATCCGTTCTATTTCGTATGCAATGCGTAACGTTGACCGAGAGACTTAACACAATTGCGAGGGAGACAAAACGATATTGTTATAGTTTTCTCCTGTTTTATTAACAAGAGCGCCGCGCCAGGTCAGCCAACCGTTACTTGTTAGCCAGATCTCAATTGAATTATATTTATATAATTCGAAAATAAACACTGTATACTGTATGGGCCACTTACACACGCGGTCGTCCGTCTCCATAGTATCTTAATACTTGTGTGAGTAACAGAGTACAATTAAATAAATAAATATATAATTTCAAATACATAAATACACCCAAAAACGACGATAATTATATTCAGAAAAATATCGGTCCACGGCGGGAATCGTACCCGCGACTCGCGGAGCCGAATGCAGCGTCACCGCCCCTGACGGGCCGGTCGTACTAACAGAGATTTATCATTTTCTCAAGAGAAAAGTTTGTTTATTTCAGTAAATAGCCCGTATACACTAATTATTGTTATAGCTAACAGGATAGGAACGTGGAAATGGTCTTTTGTTATTTTATGCCCGAAAGGAAGAACCGATCATTAGGATATTTAATATAAATATTTAATACAGTTAAAAATAGTGAAGAGGTTGGAGAGCAAACATTTTTATCTCAGTTAATTTGTGGGTAGAAGATAATAATAAATTATTTATTAATGTATTTAATTGGGAAAATATAGCACTAAATTATTACAATAAATATAGGAGGTTATAATTAATGCACGCTTAATTAAAGGTCAATCATGACCTGTTCTAGCTATAGTAATTATAACTTATTACAAGGACGTAATTGCACCGTTTTATCACAGATCTACTGACCCGGCGAACTGTGCCTCGAGCGAGCACGGACGGACACCCTGCGGATCTTTTATATTCACTATCCAAACCAGCGTTTCCCAACGTTGGGCCCACGACCCACAGGAGGGTAATTTGATGGTTAATTGTCAACTCGACACGAGTTTAACCCTTTCGCTCTGGGATTTCCCTTCCCTTTCCCTCTCGCATTTAAGTGCAATGCTAGATTTCGGTGCCAAAATTAACAAAAAAAAGGAATTTTTCTTCCTTAAAACCTATTATTATGTCCTTTAAGTGGACAAAAAAAAAATATGTTAATAAATTAAATATGTTAGTTAGGTTTGACAGAGGGTATTATTCCGGGACAGAGGTCCACGCGCAAGAAGTCGTAGGTATAAGCTAGTTTGCAAATATATTGAATCAAAATTGAGTACTAAACTTTTCTTAAAAACTAACCAATCGCTTACAAATTTTTTATGTAATAGTAAAGATATATATATATATATATATATATATATATATATATGATAAAATAGATTGTCCAGAGTGCAATAGTACATAGGTATATAGGTACATAGGTACATAGGTAATAGTATATAGGTAGGTATATATAGAAGCTTGTGATAACTGCGGCGGGACTCAATCGTAGCTCTCGGTACGCGCAAAATTGCTTTAAAAAAAAAAGATTTTGGAAAATAATAAATTATTAGACACAAAAACCATTCGTTGATGTCGGAAATAGTCAAATATCATTGGTCGTTGCTTAAGTCATTAAATGTAACACTGGAAATGGGGGAAATGGTTCGCAATGAAATGAAATCGATTTCAAGTTCGAGACGTTAGCGTAGCGGGAGATATATTTAAGCTGAAAATTTAAATTTTAGCGTTTCTAATTCATTTTTAGCACGTCGAGCACTTAAAATATTAAATTACGTTCACTAAGAAAGATTTATGCATCTTGTCTTTACAAATTAATTCCCTAATCACTAATTAAATCGACAACAAAAACTTACTAATGTATGTATGTAGGTAATAAACGTCAATATAGTTCAAGTAATTGCATTACGACACAATCGTTGGCTCAGGTTATTGGTAAGCCAAACCATAGTGTTCACGGTAATTAATTGTATAAATTAAAAACTGCGAAATATAAATAAATCCGGACATTATCATAAAATGTACTAAATGTAACCTTTTATATATTAAAAACTTACACAAGAACTTGTTTACCGGATTCGACCTCGCCTGGCAGGTGTACCTGGGCTAATTAGCAAAAGTTTTAATTTAAGTACTTCAAATGCATCTTGTGATTTTAACAGACTGTATGAATTACCTATTCTCTGTCAATGGACGTCCTCTGTAGGACATAGGTCTCTTTACGGGATCTCTACACGATTCTGTACCGGCAGCGGCTCCCCGTGACTTTGAGGTCGTCAGTCCACCATAACGATTTGCAATTTTTAATATTTACAAAACAAATAACAGATCTTTAAATTCATTAACAATTTAAGATCTATAGGCTTCCTGATATAAGTGTTCTAATTCAAAAGTCTCAATTGAAATTAGAGTGTTTAATATTGATAGCGTTTTAAGGTTTTCAAAGTTATTTAAATTTAAAATTTAATTTGAAAAGAGGTGTACAGTTTTGGTATACACGGGCTTTCAAGCCCTGGGACCCCTGGTAGGCTTATAGGCTAATGAATAATGTACATGAGCTTTACTGTTAAAGAAAACAACGTGAGGAAATCAAGTTTTGTTTCGGTTTTCGCTCCAGGAGAAATACCGCACCGGAAGCCAGCCGGTGGGGAAGTACCGTGCGCATTTAGAGCTTTATTCAATTTCCTGTTAATATCGAGTACTAAACTTTGATATACACATACTCGTGACTTTGCAAAATTGAGCGTTAAAATACCCTTCATTATATACCATGTATTTCTTTCTGATCCTATGAGAAAATCTTGATTTTTAAAATTTCGTATGCTATTTCAGTGCCTAAGTTTCGATGGTCGTAAATTTGATCAATCTTGCTGCAACGGACAAGAACAGACTTTCTATTATGTATTATGGATTGTTACCAAAACACGGGCAAGTCCCATGTATGGCAACAGTGTGGTTCAGAAAATGGTCTGGACGTCAGTAAGACTGCCCAAGGTTCGCGGGAGACACGCGTTAGCATCAATCTTCATCTGCCCTCAAATGTCGTTAAATGATTTTATACATAAAGTTTCATAAATGTAATATTTCAACGTCCGCAAGAGTCATTAGCGGTGGTGACAGGATACAGAAAACTTAGTGGAACTTGCTGCTCGATAACATAGTAATCCATCCATCCATCAATCCATCAGCCTATCGCAGTCCACTGCTGGACATAGGCCTCCCCATGTCTGCGCCAGACATCCCGGTTCTCCGCAATGCGCATCCACCTGGCCCCGACAACCTTCCTGATGTCGTCGCTCCAGCGAGACGGTGGACGCCCTACGCTGCGTTTGCCAAGACGCGGGTCTCCATTCCAGGACTCTTTTGCTCCAACGGCCATCAGTCCTGCGACAGACGTGACCGGCCCACTGCCACTTCAGCTTACTTATTCTGCTAGCTACGTCGGTTACTCTGGTTCTCTCGCGGATAATCTCATTTCTGATTTTATCTTTGAGAGATACTCCGAGCATAGCTCGCTCCATAGCACGCTGAGTGACTTTAAACTTGTGGGCTAGCCCCGCCGTCAGTGTCCACGTCTCGGCGCCATACGTTAACACAGGCAAGACGCATTGGTCGAAGACTTTGGTCTTCAGGCATTGCGGAATCTCGGACGTGAGGACTCGGCGAAGTTTGCCAAATGCTGCCCAGCCCAAGTGAATTCTCCTTTCAGCCTCTCTCTCGAAGTTATGCCGGCCAAGTTGAATGGTCTGGCCTAAGTACACGTAATCCTGCACAACCTCGAGGAGGATTCCGTTAACTGTCACTGGTCTTGGCACGACAAGATCATTGCACATGACCTTGGTCTTGTCCAAGTTTATGCCAAGACCAACTAGCTGGGAGGCATCACTCAAGCCATTCAACATTTCGCGCAAATCCTCCAGCGTCTCTGCGAAGATGACGATGTCATCCGCGAAACGAAGGTGTGAGATGTATTCTCCGTTAATATTGACACCTCGTTCAGTCCAGTCCAGGGTTTTGAAGACGTCCTCCAGCGCGTTGGTGAACAGTTTCGGAGATATTACATCCCCCTGTCTCACCCCGCGCTGAAGGTGAATAGGTTTTGTTCGCTGGTCCTGGATTTGAACGGTCATTGTTGCCGTGTTGTATATACATCTCAACACCTCTATATATCGCCAGTCGATATGACATCGCTGCAAAGACTCCAGAACAGCCCAGGTCTCGATGGTGTCGAAAGCTTTCTCGTAGTCCACAAATGCCATACACAGCGGCTGGTTATACTCTTGGGTCTTCTGTATAATCTGCCGAACAGTATGGATGTGGTCTACGGTGCTATAGCCTTTTCGAAACCCAGCCTGCTCCGGTGGCTGGAATTCGTCAAGTCTGACTGCAAGACGAGTCGTTATGACTCTCGAGAACAACTTGTACACGTGGCTCAGGAGCGAGATTGGTCTGTAGTTTTTCAGACGAGTTTTATCACCTCTTTTGAAAAACAAGACAACCACGCTCCTAGACCACGCTTCCGGTGTAGTGCCTGTATGGATAACGGTATTAAAGAGCTCTGCCAAGGCTTGAAGGACAGGACGTCCAGAAGCTTTTAGCAGCTCAGCCGTAATCCCATCATCACCGGGGGCTCTTCCATTTTTAAGTTGCTCGAGAGCCATACTGAACACACCCACACTGAGCCGATAGGAGAAATAAACTACAATCGCAAGAATACAAATCTCAATTTAATTTACCTCTCATAGCCCTACCTATGTCTGAGACAAATAATCTTCTTAGCGCGATATCGATTTGATATAACGCCATGCAGCGCCATCTATGGTTGAGTAGATTAGTGAGCAATACATGTTTTATTATATAAAAAGATTGTTTAGCGTTTAACATACCGCCCACCATGGACAGAATGTCCTTAATCAACAAACATATAAAATCTTCTCCGAAAAAATTAGTACTAACCGCCCACCATGACTAAATGAATTTACTCACAACAAATAATCAAATATTAAACCACAAAGTATAAATTATCTACAGACATAGGGTCAAAACAATACTTATGAATGAATTGAATTACCAAATAATACATTAAAAAATACAGTACGTTCTACCAAACAAAAATGTTATATAAAATTTCACAACTGGCAAAACAATTAATAATAACACATATTTTCTTTACACTTCCCTTGTGTTATATCTTAAAGAAACAACTCTAGTGACTTTGTCTGGTCCAAAGTGCTTTTCCAAACCGTAAAATCAACAATCAAACTCATTAAAACACCGGACAAAGGTAAGCGACTAAGGATCATCAGCGATCAGGTACAAATAGGTAAGTTTACTTTTTCTTTTTTACCATTCCTTTTCCTTCCTTCCTTCCCTTTCCCTCCTTGCTTCCTTTTTAACCTTTACATTTACACTAGTTTTCCCTCTTTTATCGTTACTGTTTTTCACAACATTACATTTTAACCTTTTAGTTTTTTTTATCCACAGGTCATCATCAAGGCAGTCTACCGGATTTACGTCCCTGGATGCACAGTCTACAAGATTGTCAACGTGAGACCACTGGCTACTCTCTAATATGGTAAGTAACTCCAATATCCTACTACTAATGTATTTTCTCCATTTACTCGGATGAGCCCTCAGCCAGAATTTCTGGATTTTTGTCTTCATTATTATCGATGCAATCCATCCAAGAGGGTCTAACAGGCGGGATATGTCTGATTTGACCTTGCGCTTAGTCACAGGTGTACTCAGCGGAGGAAGTTGGACTGTATATTTAAATTTATTTATTTCCCGATTTATTGCTATTCTCAAAATTTTCTTGCTTTCATCTTCATTTTGGATTTTCTTTAACCATTTCACATCATTACTAGACTTCTGAAGTTGAAAGCCGCTGTGACTAAGCAATTTAACCCTTTCTGCATAAATTCGCACACCCTCTTTAAAAGATTCGCATCCAGTAATGAGATCATGAAAGTAAAACTTTGTCATAATGAGGTTGGAAGCAAAAGGATAATTTTTTTCTTCGTCTCCTTCAAGTTGCTGCAAACATCTTACAGAAAGATAAGATGCTGATGATGTGCCAAAGGTGACACTCAATAACCTCGGATGCTGTAAAAAACGTTGGAAGTCAACATCTTTGTCAGCATCCTTTCTTCCTTTAAAATCTGCCGGCAAGCAGATTGGATGGCACCGCCATCGAGTTATCGCTTGTCGCAACTCAGGCTTTAGTGTTAGCCCAACTATTAATTTGTCATTGAGTGATGCCCTATTCTTTTCTTGACAAGATGCATCAAATACTGTGCGCACCTCTGTTGTAAACTTGTCATTTGGTACGCCAGTATGTTGTTGTAAACATAGAACTTCCTTGCCTTTCTTGGTGTGATCCGAAAACAACAACAACTTCCCACATTGCTCTTCTTCTTCGATAAGAGGTTCTTCATTCTCACCAAACTTCTTATGTGTGTCATTTTCACACAATGACACATGAAAATTCAAAGTAACATTGTTACACATACCTGGACTATGGCCATTTGGATCATATATATCACCAGACAAAATCCAACCGAGTCTTGTTTTCTGAGCAACAGGGGACCCAGGAGGACCTTTGATTAAACCTTCCAGCAATATATGTGAATACACACCAACACTTAAAATCATCTCGATTTTATTAGGTGTACCGAAATATGGATCTGCCAACTCCATAGCAGGTAATGTTGAAAATAAATTGACTAACCTTTTTTCAGGTAACAAAGACGTAAGTTTGTTCAGCACATACGCCTTTATTTCAATCACAAACGTAGGGTCTAGACGTGATTTAATCTTTACAAACACAACTGAACTACAGGGCATACTAGCATCATCGCCTAGCCTTGATACGTTAGCTGCAATTGGCATTTTCTTCAATCCTAACAACTGGACTGTAGACTCCGTAATAAATGAAGCCTGAGAGCCCTGGTCTAAAAGAGCTCTTAATACTACTGCAGAACCAGTTTGAGATTCAACCTTCACCAAGGCTGTGGCCAATAGAGCTTGACTCCTTATGTCTGAAAAACAAGACACTATATTGTTTGTCTCACTATGTGAGGATGTGGTTGCATCTCCAACCCTATCCTGGCCGACTGACGTGTCGGCTTGATTTCCTTGATCAGATGATATCGGCTTGTTTACTGGGTGCAATAATGAATGGTGTCTTTTATTGCAGATACGGCATCTAGCGGACTGACGACAAGAATACGCGGAATGCTTATCGCCTAAACAATTAAAGCACAATGCACTGGACCGGACAAAATCACGGCGCGCTTCAGCACCTAATTTTACAAAATTTTTACAACTATAAATTTTGTGACTTTCACTACAATAGGAACAACGTGATTCAGTGACTTGTACCTTATAACTGCGAGTATTTGTTTGGTTAATCGGTTTAGTATCTAAAAATTCAAGGGAGCGAAAACGATGTTCCAAAAAATCTTTAAAAGCATTAAGTGTAGGCACAGTGCTGGAACCTTCACTGACCCTAGCCTCCCACAGTTTGCGACTTTCTGGATCTAATTTTTGACTCACAATATAAATTACAATTATATCCCACGAACTTGTATCTATTTCTAAATTTAATAAACCATTCAACATATCATTTGTACTATCTAACAATTGTTTAATTAAACTAGCAGATTCCGACATTACATTTTTAATAGAAAAAAATCTTTTGAGTATACAATTCGCCAAATATTGTGTATTATTATATCTATTTTCTAATATCGTCCAACACTGAAGGTAAGTAGTGTTGGATATGGGTATGTGACGAACAAGCTGCTCCGCCTCGCCGGTGAGATGTCCTTTCAAATAATGAAGTTTTTGAACGTCGTCAATACTCTCATTATTGTGAATGAGTGACTTGAACAAATCCCTAAAGGTCACCCACTCAGTGTACAGCCCGGAGAAAGTAGGAATTACTATTTTAGGTAATTTAATTGTGCTCCTAAAATTGGAACAAATAACTAAAGAGTTATCTCCTTGCGGGCTTGCTGTATTTACTTCAATAATCTCTTTCAATTCGGTTTTAAAGTCCATGAACAGCTCTTCAACAAATCCAAACACATCTTCAGTAAAATAATCAGTACGTAATGAAGCCCTTTGTTTAATTAATTCAACGTGATTTTTTGAAAAGTCTTTCCATTTTGTCTCTAAAGCTTGTAATCTAGTCGAAACATATTGTCGTGTCAATCTTTCTTTCGGACTTTTTCTGAAATTAACTCTAAGTTTTTGTATTTGACACTTCAATTCTTCTTGTATATCCAAGAGCTCCATTTTTTCTAAGTGTTTAGAATTCTAACTAAAATCGGGCGTAGGTTCCCCGTCTGTTCACTTTTAGCGAAATTATTCTAAGTCCCGAACTACCACTATTGAATTTTTCTAAGTCCAAACTATAAACTTTAAAATTTTACAAGTGTCTTTAATGTTGAATTTTTTTAAGTCCCTATTACGTATAATATAAGAGTACTCACAGTTGTCCGGCACTGAACTCACTACACTCACTGAATCCGCTTCCGCTTGTGTCACCGCTTCCGCTCGTGCACCCGCTGGCGCTATGGCCGCACCGTCTTCCCGGTACAGCTGTTCCTCCTGGTGCATCAGCACCCTAGCGCCATCAACGACGTCACGCCATCCGTCGCTGGGTTGACGCGGTAATACACTCACAACCGCCGTCAAACAACACACCACACTCCGGCTACGAAGTACCAATGAACACACCCACACTGAGCCGATAGGAGAAATAAACTACAATCGCAAGAATACAAATCTCAATTTAATTTACCTCTCATAGCCCTACCTATGTCTGAGACAAATAATCTTCTTAGCGCGATATCGATTTGATATAACGCCATGCATCGCCATCTATGGTTGAGTAGATTAGTGAGCAATACATGTTTTATTATATAAAAAGATTGTTTAGCGTTTAACACATACTAATCTCGCCACTCTCAATGTCCGGGATGTCTTCTGTATAATGGCGCGACAGTGGTGCTCGTGGATCCTTGGTATCCCGAGTCGTAGGCTTATGTGCACTCGACGAGTAAAGCAATCCGTAATATTTCTCAACCTCGTTCTGGATCTCAGAGCGACAGACAACTGTCCTGCCTTCCTCTGTTTTAAGCTTCGCGAGATGACTTCTTCCTAAGGGTTTCTGAAAAACTTTCGACCCCCTATTCTGCTCAATAAGGGCTACGATAGACTTTGTATTTGAGCAGCGGAGGTCTCTGCGTACAAGTTTTCGTATCCTCTTAGAAAGGGCTCTCTGTTCTGGCGAAGCGACTTGAGCGGACGGCATTTCACGTCTCTGTCTCATCAGATCCAAGGTTTCGGGAGAAAGTTTGGACTGCTTGCTTCGAATCGTCGGCGGAAAGTGCTTTCGACCCAGTGTACATACCGTCTTCACCACGTTGTCGGTTATCTCGTTCACATCGCTAGTGGTTTCCAGACAGTCGAATCGATTCTGGAGTTCCAATTGAAACTGCTCGGACGTATAATGTATTTGGGCCAGCGTAGGTCGGAGAGTAGGCTTCATCATACGGGACCTTTCGGCCTTAAAACACATATTCAAAGTGCCTCGTACTGGTAGGTGATCACTACCTGTATTAAACCTGTTGACCACAGAGACATCTCTAAATATGTGCTTCTTATCCGTCATGATGAAGTCTATCTCGTTCTTTGTCAAAGTATACATAGTACACATAGTAATAGTTTTTGAAAATTAATTAATTTTAATTAATTAGAGAGTACGAAGTTTCTGTGACCATGGCATTATATCTCATGAAATAAATACAATGATAATAGGGGTTGTGGTGGACGTTTCCCATGGCGTACATGTTATATAGAGAATGTAAAAACTAATTTAAGTACAATTTAAATAAATTTAATTATTCGTGAAAACATTTTTAACAATGAGATGTATTACAAGAATTTCTAGTAGATATAATATGTATCCCATGCCATATAATTTAGGTGGCATGAGTATTTTTTGTGGTGAAATCTATCAATTATTTGTTTTAAAATTTAGATTATGTTTCTGTATCACTAAAATATGAAAGTTCGTACATCTTCGTTTTATATGCTAATCCTATTAAGCAATATTTTAATGTCTTAAATTTAGACATTATTCGTGTAAAAGCACCTATCTATAAGCAACTTTTTCATCTTCACTTTGAATTAACGTGTCTCGTGAATTAACGAAACACGTGTCTTTGCTTTGGACTCCTAAGTTTTAACTGTTTAGAGAGGTACCCGACCCGAAGGTGGCGCAAATACAAACATATTTCAAATACCAATTCTGTGAGGAGGTAACGTGGGACAAGGCGACTCTGAATGACTCGGGGGGAACAAGATATTAAGCATAAATGAAGTCAAGCCGACACCTGCGCCGACAGACGCCGCGACCGACGTAATTGGATCTCCCTGCCCTCTGCTACGACAGTTCCGAACCAACAATCGTAATAATAACATTTTATTATTTAATAATTGTACTGTAACGGTTATTTGCGGTAAAGTGTAATGATAATTTTAATTTATAAGTGACACATTTAACTTTTACATTTATACTTGGATATTATTTCAATTATGAGTAAATTTAACACTTTTGAACGTTAATAGAAGTAGGCGTTACTTTGCGGAGATCCATAATACAAAAGTAATAATAAAATTATTTTGCTTCCGCGAAGAAGTAAAATAGAAAATATATGTAATGCTAAATGTAAGTGGACAATCGGTTATCATACCTGATACATGCAGGATTCGTAAAAACACATGCACAAACCTCCACCACCGCCACCACAATACACAAGCACTATCACAAACTCAACAATCGTTTCGCCTCGCAACCGAAGCATCATCAGGAGATAGACTCCATGACAAAATAGCAAAGCTTTGCGATTTGGTGGTGGAGGTTTGTGCATGTGTTTTTACGAATCCTGCATGTATCAGGTATGATAACCGATTGTCCACTTACATTGAGCATTACATATATTTTATATTTTACTTCTTCGCGGATTATAGCAAAATAATTTTATTATTACTTTTGTACTTTTGAACGTATTTTGTCCACCTACAAAGCGAATAGCATTATGTATTTAAACTCTGTTAACTTATAACAAAATAAGCAGTTAGAATTTCAGTTGTGCCTTTGTGAAGGTACCATTGATTCACAGCTATATCTACTGAGAAGAACCAGCAAGAAACTCGAGGGATATTTTTTTCAAAGTTAGATTAATTAAGTTGAGATGAATGTACTAATAAGTTTATCAGAAATTCATGGGATACTATGGGATTTAATTTGGTTTTATTTATTTAATAGAAGCACCAGCTTTTAATAGAATTACGTGTAAACTACATTAATCTTTGGGTTTTAGTTCGCTAGAGACATACGATCTCTCTAACTTAGGTAGTTACGGTACCTACGCTTTACAAATAAAGAACGTAGTATCGTATTCAGACAGAGTTAAAACCAAATCTAATTTATTCGTATCCATACGGATTGAACGTTTGTTAATAAATAAACAAACTTACCTATGTATAATATTTGATATGGATTTAGCGTTACTTATTAATTGAGTAGCTGGAGTCTGAGCAGACAATCACTCCAGACTCCAGAGTGTCGTGCGGTTACGTTGTACGGGAATTATAATTAATATTAGAGTGTTGTTCTGAGTGTTTGAGACATATTAAGTGACATGTGAACGTGTTCATTGCTACGGGTGACTGAGGAGCCTATTAAAATGAAAACTTTGATCGTCGTTACTTTGTTTTCAGAACAACACAATTTATTCGCGATTCCCTTCTATTAATAAAAAACTTTTATTCTACTTACAATGTATGTGAAGGTGGAATCTTGCAAGTTAAATTTGACCCACTTCCCGGGGACCGATTGTGCTGAAATTTTATGTATTGGTCCAGTCCCAAAGATAGTTCATGTTTATAATAACCATGATCTGATGCTACTGCAAGGATTGGCTCAAGATGATAACTGCTCAAGGGTTAACAGTAGGAACATGAAATATTTAAAAAGCAAAAAACTTTTTAAAACATTTCATAACTTGAATTGTTGTTTTATATAAATAACAAACAATCGCCAGCGGCTCCGCCCGCTTGGAAGGATTAAAACCGTAATATAGTATTTTGATAGCCATAAAAATGGTTAAAGTGGGTCAACTTTTATTTAGAACTTTTAGAGGGGAACAATTTTGTAGTACTTGATTTTTTAATAACTATTACCGTTCACTCAGCGCACGCAAGGAAAGCCTTAAATTTTGCCGTTTTCGTACTATTTTTAATTGCTGTTCCTCTCCTATTCATCTTATCGTGATGTTAT
Organism: Morpho achilles; assembly: GCA_947086495.1. NCBI lineage: Eukaryota > Metazoa > Arthropoda > Insecta > Lepidoptera > Nymphalidae > Morpho > Morpho achilles. Next base: position 249,097 of record CAMTZB010000015.1, read on the forward strand.
ATGTATATAGCGTAGCTTAGCGTATGTATATAGCCTATAGCCTTCCTCTATACTATCTTTACTAAGAATTTTTCAAATCGGTATAGTAGTTCTGAGATTAGCGCGTTCAAACAATCAATCAAAACAATCAAACAAACAAACAAACTCTTTAGCTTTATATATTAGTATAGACCTGCCCTAACATTGTAGACATACACCGACATTCGACATGGATGGAACCTGGACGATCTTCTACCCACTTACGGCTAACGGGTGTCAGTCAGCGTTACAATTTAATCAACTTGATAAAGTATAGGCGTCTTCGTTGGATAAAAGCTCGCTGAATGGGTGCCCTTTAGAGGCCACGGAATGATATGAGCATGAGGATTCATCTTAGGTTTGATTCAGATCGGTAACAGCAGTAGAATTAATAATTGGAAGTATTTGCAACATTACCAAAGTGGTTAAAACATCAAATATTGCATGACGTGTCAACTGTACGCATTTTCATTCAGCTTGGGGCAATAGACAAAGTAATTCACAATATAAGCTTTATTATATAATTGTAATTTTATATATATATATATATATATATATATATATATATGTGTGTGTGTGTGTGTGTGTGTGTGTGTGTGTGTGTGTGTGTGTGTGTGTGTGTGTGTGTGTGTGTGTGTGTGTGGACACTTACACACACGGTCGTCCGTCCCCAAAGTAAGTAACTTAATACTTGTGTTGTGCTAGACAACTGGTGAATATATACTGATATTTTTTTAAAATACAAACTTAAATACAAATATATACCCAGGCTCAAAGACCAACAAATTCATATATAGAAAATGTTGGCCCTCAGCGGGAATGGAATCCGCGACCCGCGGAATTGAGGGTAGGGTCACTACTCACTGCTTTAACGGGCCAGTCAGGCCAATGAATTACTTATTTTAACAGGACTTTAATAAGACCTGTGTAAAGTAGTTGAAATTTGACTATAATCGTTGGAAGTTTCGTATTCGTTGGAGATATAATACAACAATGTATTGGAGACATACATCTTCTGGGCTACAAAAAGTTCTAAATGTTATACATCTATATTATAATGACGATTGATACAATGATACAATGTGGTGTTTGTAAAGCTGCCTCTATACGCATATAGTATTAAACCTTTTCAATTTAAGCACGAAGTTTTACACAAATGTACCAAAAATGTTTCGTGTTCAAAACCATGATCCCTATAAAAGCTTTTGGATTGGATTGGATAAGAGTCCAATATCTTTACCCTATATAATTGAAAGCAAACAGACCACTAAATTAAAACTAACACGCGCCAAAATATTATTAGGAGAAGGGAAGGTCATACAGGACAGATGTATGTCATGGTCTGCTAAAAGTACAAATTGAGGTCGTAGTAATTGCGTGAGCCATTGACACCTTTTGACTGACCAGCGGGTCTCTGGTTCGAACCCCGGGTAGGCAACCAGAAAATTATAATTAATAACTTTTTTACGTAATTAAAATTTCCAAATTCCCAGAAGCTTTTCAGTGAAAGATCACTTTTACTGAAAAGCATTTGACATCTGATATCATGAGAAAAACAGCATATCTCAGATTCCTGGAATGTATTCACTTAGTAATCCGCATCGGAGCAGTATGCTGCTTCAGTCATATTTTTTCATTCAGAAGAAATTCTATCAATCACTCAATCATTATTCACTATTTTAAGATCAATTCACTATTTAAGGATCAATTCACTATTTTAGGATCAATTCACTATTTTAGGATCAATTCACTATTTTAGGATCAATTCACTATTTTAGGATCAATTCACTATTTTAGGATCAATTCACTATTTTAGGATCAATTCACTATTTTAAGATCAATTCACTATTTTAGGATCAATTCACTATTTTAGGATCAATTCACTATTTTAGGATCAATTCACTATTTTAGGATCAATTCACTATTTTAGGATCAATTCACTTTTTTAGGATGAATTCACTATTTTAGGATCAATTCACTATTTTAGGATGAATTCAATATTTTAGGATCAATTCACTACCACAAAAATGTTCTACCACAGATAACGACGTTGGTTTTGACTGCTTGTGTTTGGGAGTGAATGAGGGAAATAATAAAATGAGAGTTAAATAAATAAGGATGTCCGTACCAATGGTGAGACGCTGCAGCGTTCCCATGGAGCAGGCTGGGTGATCTTGTCCTCTGCCAGACAAGGATCACAGTCCTGCTTACCAGCTGGCCGACCCGCTGCTATCTGAGGAATGTCCTTAATAATTACCCTATATGTTAGTCAGAGATACGAGTTTCAAGTGTATCAAATTTTTGGATTTAGTATAAATGATAGTTAACGAAGCTGTGATACCCCAGCGGTGAGATCGTGCAACTCCTTCGAGGGGACACAGGTTTTAACCCCGGGCAGGCACCAATGAGTTTTTCTGTTCGAATTTATGTGTCTAATTGATAATTGCAATTACACGTTTTTCGGTGAAAGAAAACATCGTGAGGAATCGTGCATATTTCTAAAAAATTCTAGAAATATGTTACCTACCAATCCGCATTGGAGCTGCGAGGTAGGTCTTAAGCTCCAATCCTGCTCTTTAAAAACGGAGAGCGGAGGCCTATGCCCAGTAGGATAGTAACAGGCAGGCAAGTAGACTTACTATAACTGATAACAATTACTCAGTATTACCTTCTGGCAATGTCCATTTGACAGGCACCGACACCAATAATATTATAAAATTAGTGAAAGAACAGAAAAAGCACACAATATCAAACTTAGCACATTGATGTAATAATTTAAAATATCAATTAAAATATGCCAAATGCTCAGTTTATTTAAAACTTTCTTAATCAAAGTTAAATATGAAGATTAATAGAGCAACCGTCTTCGAAGCCGGCGGAAGACGACTTGCGTTCCGCTGCGGCTGAATCCTTATATCGTCGGCACGCACCAACTCACGCCGAGCCAGGCTCCAGTAAAAAACAATTCAACACGAGCGTTTTTAAGATCCATTTACAGTTTTTTTATTTCTTACAGGAAAATTAGTAGTTGAAAATTAGTGGTAATATTTACGTCGTATGGTGTCCGGATGAATAGAATAGACCACCCTTCTTTCTTACCGAGGTGTCGTGAAAGGCGACTAAAGAAACTTGTTGTCAAATAGTCTAGCCGAATCATTTGACAACATGTTTATAACGCCATTTAGAGTGGGATAAAGGCAGAATAATGATGAGTTAGTATTTTGTTATTTTACAACAGTTGTGTTGTCTTTTTTGTTGCTTGAGGAAAAACAGTATTTAGTAACAACGAGGTTTACTAAGCTTTAGTTGTACAAAAGTTCATCAATATTATTCCTGCGGATAGTCTCTCCGGATGCTTCCTCGAATCGTAGGAGGGAAATAAAATACCCCCGCAGACCACAGGCTGAAAATGGAAACTCCGAAGTCAAACCTCCACGAGCTTCTTCGAGATTTTCTAAGAGACCCTTAGCCTCTTCGGAGTCCCCGACCCGTCCAGATTGCCCTCTGCTAATCAGAGGGACAACTGGATTGGCCACCCCACAGTGGTCCGTTCGCCAAAACTAAGCTTGCCCAGGGTGCGCCACGAGCAAGCCGACCACTTTGGCACCCCGTACAAAACTGCTTTAATTTACTTTAAATTGTTAAACTTCGCAGGTTTTCTGGCTCTGTCGTAAGCATAACTAGACCTATGTACACTGCTCTTCTGACGTTTTTCATGGTAATAATAAATAAATAATTTGTAATGTGCTATTTAGAGTTATGATCTAAATATTTGCAGTTACCCTATTGACCCTTAGCAACTTTCAAAAATCAAAATATTATTTGAGTGAGTGAAAGCAAAGACGCGTGGCAAGTCTGCTGGTAATATTGTAAAGGCGAGTGTTTCTGTCTGTTAGGCTTACACTAATCCGGTCAACCGATAGTAATTAAATTTGTTAAAAAAGAGCCATGCGGTATCCAGCTGAGTACAATAGACCACCCTCTTTCTTACCGAGGCGTCGTAAAAGGTGACTGAGGTAAGTCGACCAGCCGTGTGGTTTCTGGCAGAGTAGAATAGACAACCCTCATTTTTTATCTAGGTAAGGTAAATTGACGTCAGACAGGAGTCCGATCGTATAATACCTAGCCGAATGATGTAACAATATATTTATAACATGTTGTGCCGACTCCACTTAGAGTGGGATAAGGGCAGGATGATGATATAGCTGAAGGGTTAAAATTTAGAAGAAAAATTCAAGTTTTCCATCAGGAAAAAATATATCGTACATAATTGGGTATATTTTAAGTTAAGCAAAGTTGTGGGTGGATCTAGTTCCATGAGTTGCGTGGTCACAGCGGACACCACACGTAACAATTTCAATGACGTAGGTCTCTTTGTTTAATTAATAATATTGTTCTAGTCAATGAAACATTAACCTGCTAGTGGAATATTAACCGGATGACGTATAATTCAAAGAAAAACACGTTTTTGTAGACCCGACACGGTTTATTAATTATAATTAGAGACGATCTTTTAAGTACAAGTACGATCTTACAAAAAAACAAGGAACTAAAAGATTATTAAATTTTGGACTCGATATAAAATCCAAATAAACTTAAAAACGGTATTAAATATGTTATAAAACAGCGACGATATTTTACTTAATTCTGATTCAATAAATAAAAAGCAATTTTCCCAAAGTCAACCCGTTTACTCTTTCTCAACAACTCAATGACATATAATGACAGCCACAATGTTTTTCATATTATTGGCCAACTATTGAGGCCTATTAACTAAGAGATTGTATTTAAAACATGTTGTAACAATGTGTTTTCAGCGTATATATTTATTTGCGTAAAAATTACAATATGTTTGCAAAGTTGCTTGGAAGTGAACGTTGTATTTTTGAGACGATGGTATGGATGAATGTAGCCGTTAAGAGACGTTCTGGCGCGTGATTGGTTGACTGACGGATTGATTGATTGGTAACATGGGGACCGGTGACACAGACGCTCAAAAAATTAGTAAAAACTAAAAAAAAAAATTCAAAATATTCTTTATTCAAATAAACTTGTAAACAAGTGCTTTTAAATCGTCAACTCTACTGCTGGTTCGGAAAGCTGTTCCTACCTCGAAGAGCCAGCAAGAAACTCGGCGGTTGCTCTTTTAAAAATATAATTCTTAATACTATTTACATTAAGTCGTTACTGTCTTGTATAGGTTCAAAGAGAGCTATATCCACACATTCTTATCTTCTAAATAATCTTCAAGAGTATAGTAGGCTTTCTGTATTAGCCTCTTCTTAACAGTGTTTTTAAACAGCTGTAATGGCACAGCTGAAATTGATTGCGGAATTTTAGTATAGTCTTTTACCAAAACCCACAAACGAGTTACGCACTTTTGCAAGGCGCAAAGCAGGAGCCGCAAGCTTATGTCGGTTCCTGCTTTGTCTATTGTTAATATAGTTTGTGTCGATTACTTCATGGTAGATGGGCTGGTGGCACCGCTGCGGGAGTCCGATCTCATGCTGAGGAGGTCCTCAAGGTGGCTGATGCATCCTCGAGTTCATAGACAACACCTATAATAGGATTCCTTTGTAAATAGGATATGTTTGGGTTTTCTATATATAGTAACTAGTTTTTACCCGAAACTTCGTTCGCGTGGACGGTTGTCGCATGATATGTTAATTATAGATGGGACTCTTTAATGTTATCCTATTCCTGTTGAAATAACAGGATTTCTGTAACTTAGGTATAAGTTACCCCGGAGTGTACGGAATAATTGTGGCTTAAAAATGTGCTGTAAATTTCATCGATATTGGTTTAGCGATGTTTAACATACATCCATACTCACAAACTTTAGCATTTATAATATCAGTAGGAAAGAAACAGGCATTAAAGATATCTTGAAGTTTTATCGGTGATATTTATATTTGTTACCAAGTTGTAAATGGTGACTAAGTTAACTTGATATGCCGTGTGGTATCCGGCTGAGTAGAATAGACGCTTATTTCTCACTGGGATGTAAAAGGTGACTAAGGTAAGTTGACGTCAGGCAAGCGGCGAAAAGATAACCAGCAACAGGTTGTGCCGCCCCACTTACTGACCACGGAGTGGAATAAGGCCAGGAGATTGATGATTTAAAGAATTGTTTTGAAGCGTATTACCTAAATTTCATAAATATATATATCTGGCATTACCATTGATAGGTATCGGTTTATCCAAGTAAATCCAGAAGTAAGATTTTCGTAGACTAACTTAGAGAAGTAACTTTTTTTATTTCATTGAGTTACCAAGTTCATCAAATGAAACCGTGAAACATCTACACATATTTTACGCTCTATATGGGTTTTTATAGAGGACTCAATTAATTATTTTAATGTTATTATATTATTTCATTTATTTAAATTACCTCATTATCTCAGTACTTAACTCATATTATTCACCTTTATATCTGTTAAACTTTTGAATCCGAGGAAATCCGTTACTCCGAACGCTTATTTATTTTAAACGTTTCATAAATATGAATTTATTTTTTGTTTATCACTAAATGTTATTGTTACAATGTTTCAAATACAACCTCGTTCATTAAGTTGTTGAGAAAGAGTAAATGGCATAGACAATACACTATATAGGATAGTAAATAGGTTGACATATGGAGAAAATTGCTTTTTATTTATTGAAAAAGTGTAGAGGAGAAATATCGTTGTTTGTTATATTATAACAAGGTCTCCTGCCGCAATATTTACAATTTATCAAATAATTTTCATGGAAGGAAATTATCATGATAAAACCTAGGCGTATTGGAGTAGCGTTGTTTAAACTCAAACCTTTTTCTTCAAAAAACAGAGAGGAGGCTTATGGAGAGGAGTAAGTAGTTTTAATAGGATACCATCTAATTTTTACAACCAAAAAGTACGTTAACAATTACAAGTCCTGCGAACAGAACATGAGGTTCGTGATGTTGTTAAAGTCCGGTAAGTAGAGTAAAGTAACATAGATAATACACACTATAGGATAGTCCCTAATGAGTTAAGAGGTAGATCATGTGGCTGTTATTTTATTTATCTACTGGATAGCAAATATCTATTTCAAAATGGAGGCGATTTTTTTTAATTTTTCAATTTTTAAAGACATTTATCTGCTACTTAGTTTATGTCGGTTAACTATCCGACACTTTATCAGTAACTTGTGAAACAGGACCTAGGAAGTCTGCAAGAAATCGGCAATTGAAACACGTCACAATGGTGAAGGCGTTTGCATCCCACTTCAGTGATAACACTGCTTCTTGGAACTGACCATTATTAGCCTACACGACACGATGTGGCAAGTCGATCACCAGAGCCTCATCAATGCAACGGGTGCAAAGTAGACAGGCGAGTTTGTACACATTCCAATTCGAGGACAATAATTATAAAATTATGGTATTTTTATATTTTCAAAGAACAGTCTACGATGCAAAATTGGGAGAATTAAAGGTTAATAAATAAAACGACAAAAGTTAATAATTTTTACTTTAAATTAACGACTAGATTATTTTATACATTGTTCATCGTAAAAACGCTTGCGTTTAATACAACTATGTAGCAAGATTTGTATCCACTTATAAGTATAAAGGAACGTTACATCGCTTAGTTACATCGTACGGCTTTACTCGCTGCTGCTGGGGTTGACGCGTACCTTACCCACTAACATGTCGCAACGACTATATACATACGACTTATCGTTACCATCTCACTTGGTTAACTAATATCTGTATACATAAATACATTCTGAACATGTCGAGTAAATAAATGATACAAAAAGGTTTTAAATACATATTTTAACGTTTACATATTGATTGATAAGCACTATCAGCTGCCACTACATTAAATAATATATATTTGACTAGCTGCGCTCTGCGTTAATACTCGCGACGAATAAATAAGCATTCAAATTCAAATGTAAAATATTATTTATTCAAATAAACTTGTAAACAAGTGCTTTTGAATCGTCAACTCTGCTGCTGGTTTGAAAAGCTCTTCCTACCGAGAAGAGTCAGCGAGAAAGTCGGCGGTTATGGAGTGGTTCCGAGAACTTTTGTTCTGAATCCAATCTGTTGCCGGCGGGTCCAGGTGATAGCGACTGCCTGAGCCCATCGTCTGCCGCCCTGTCAGGGGACCTTCGGACGTTCGGAACGCGGTATATCGGACGCCTGGCTTACAGATTCCCGAAGCGATCGGTGCATCTGATGCTCCCGATGCACCGGTTAGCGGGAGGGGGACTTCTCTTTCGAGGGGTCCCTAACCGAAGGAAGTGTTCTCTGGGATCAGAGCTGTCGGCGGGATGGGGGCAATGTGTACAACGATACCCTGTCCTTGCCATCGGCAGCAGGTGGAGCACACAGGTCGTGTTAGTCGGTGCGAGTCCGACGTAACCGCCGCCTGTCCCCGTCGTCCCAGCGGAATTTGCAGAAGCGACGGACACAACATGTCGAAATATATGAGAGCAAATAAAGTTTTTTCTATTCTATATAAGCATTGGAGCATGTCTCTTATAGTTACGGTATAAATTTTACAAAAGAAACGCCACACAAGCTATTTGTGACTGGACAACTTATAATTAAAAACATATTTGCAATCATTGTGCATAGATTAACGTCAAACAACTAATTTGTCGATTCCAATATCTGTCACATCAAGTTAGATAAATACACGTATAGCTTCCAATTCTTATCGAAATTCTAATTTATATATCTTTGGTACAGATTTGTGTACGAAGGTACCATAGCAGCCAATACATAAACATCCTAAACTAAATCACATAAATAAACGGTCAGACAATGCTGCGGTCCGTTTCAACGTTATTGTTTGAAGCCGACCAGAACATCACATATCGATGAGCGAAACCAGATCCTTGGAACGTTTTAGTTTTATATAAACAGTTTAGTGTTTCTATCCATTCGATTTCCATTCTCTGATCCAGAACAACATTCATAAACGATCATATTTAACTCATCCTCGTTTTATATGAGTGTTACGACGATACGTCATTAAATGAATCCACTGATCAAACGTATAAGATAACTTTGGCATAATACAATCTTCTTAAAATTTAGTTGTATAATTCAATTGGGATCTGACTTTGTTAGTAATAGTTGACTGACCTTCCGCGGCAAGTTTGTTAAAAAAAACAGTAAAAAGCAACCTTATAGTTTTGTCTCCCTCGCTCCTGTATCATAGGCCAAGGTTAGATCATAGGCCGTGTACGGTCATTGATCTGTATAAATCGTGTTTATTTTAAAATAATTCGCTAAATTAATTAATTAAATTGTTTTTTTTAATGTACAGTGGTGTGTAGGTACCTAAAATTAAAATTAATGTCGTATGGTCGGTACCGTCCTGTATAAACTTTCATTCCGATTAAACATCTAAAGAGTATAGACCTTGGCGGCACTTTGACACAAGAAGAGTTAACATCTATTGAAATACAATATGCAACAGCAACTATCGTTACGCAATAAGAAGCAGTCCTCCGGCCGACCGCATTAATATGCGTTATATAAATACGTCAAATGTTCTTATTAGTATGGTATAATCCAATTTACCTAATATAATGCTGTACATGATTCTATCCAAAGTCACTGTCTTACTAGCAGTCCGTATAGATCGCATATTTACCAAATGCCCTCCAAAATGTAGAGCAAAAGATGGTCGGACGGTGTCTGTTTGTGTCGGTGACGTCAGCAGTCGGTCGTCGTGTATGTGTGTGCGACCGCGGGCGGCACCTCTCAAAGCAAGGTGCACTTCGCAAACAATTTCTTGCGGCGACGTTGCTTCTCCTCCTGCTGCGGATGGTTGCGGATTATGCGAACCAGCTGCGGAGCAATTTTTGAAATATGATTATCTACTCTTAAGTACGCCGTGTGGTATCCGACTGAATAGAATAGTACCACTCTCATTTCTTACAGAGGTGTCGTAAAAGGCGACTAAGATAAGTTGATACTGTATGGTATCCGGTTTAGTAGAATAGACTTCTTCTTTCTTACCGCGGTGTCATAAAATACGATAGAGTTAAGTTGACGTCAGGCAGGTAGCCGGTCGTAAAAACGCAGCCAAATCATGTGACATGTTTATAACATGTTGTTTCGACCCCACTTAGAGTGGTATAAGGGCAGGAAGATCGTGATTATCTGTTAAGTACTACTGGCAGAATATGGTTCTCCATGGCCCATTATATTTGATATTTGATACTAGTAGTACCCCGCGGTTTCCCCCGCCTACATACAGATCTCATGGCAGTGGAAAGACTACTAAATCGGACTATTGGTTTATTTTGTCAAATATATCATCATATATATTTTTATCACTAATTTTTACACCTCATTACATTTTTATTACGGATCCCGATATCTTTTAATGTAATATACCCTATGTGGTCAGTAAAGATGCAGCTTTCCAATTGTGAGAGAATTTTTGAACTCGGTCCAGTAGTTTTTGTGTGAAAACATTACAAATATATATACAAATTTTTCCTCTTTATAATATTAATATAGAAGTATAGAAGACTAATATTTGGTGCATCGCAGGCCCATGGAAATCGGACAATAGTAACCTTGCACGTGTTAAGATCTCGTGGTCTCTATGACACCCTCATTATCGATCAGATAAATGTTTCTAGCTCCGACTTGTTACACTTGTTCGCAGGCAAAATAAAATAAATGGTGGGGTTGAACCGATTAGTATATAACTAAACTTATTTGAGTATTGCTTCGCTTTGCGATTTTGGTCGTGGAGTCTATCTCCTGATGATGCTTCGGTTGCGGGGGGAAACGATTGTTGAGTTTGTGATAGTGAAAGTATGTAGTGCTTGTGTATTGTGGTGGCGGTGGTGGAGTTTGTGCATGTGTTCTTTACGAATCCTGCATGTATCAGGTATGATACATGCAGGTGTGTGTGTATGTGTGTGCGCGCGCGTGTGTGCGTTGTGTCTATGATAGTCGGGTTGTGTGTGTTGGTGTGCAGGTGCGTGCGTGGGTAGGTGCGTGCGTGCGTGCGTGCGTGTGTGCGTGCGTGTGTCGTGCACCTCGTGGAAGGCCGCGTCCACGTTGAGCGGCGGCTCCTTGGCGCTGGTCTCGATGTAGGGCGCGGCCAGCTGGCGGGCCAGCTCGCGGCCGGCCTCCTCGCCCACCGCGCGCAGGTGCACCAGGTCCACCTTGTTGGCCGCCACCAGCATGGGGTACGTCTCGCTGGACGGTGGACGGTGGATATTTTAAAACAAGAGTCCAGTCGCGTCTGACTGTTCGCGATTAACTCAAAAACTACTAAACTAAACGGATATACGAAATAATTCATAAGGAAGAAGGTTCAGATGTATTATTTGTTAAGGTTTTGTGTGAAATGTTTGAAGTATGGTAAAAATTACTGGAATTTCAAAAAAATGAAAATACGGCTTACTTATGAAAATAAATTGAAAAGTACACGCGTGCACGATATATATACTTATTCCGGGTAATTACATTGCGTGATTGCTTTCTTGTGGCAGTTCGGAGAACAATTAAATCAACACAAATTTGTAACTTAAATCAGCAACTATATATAAAAGATGTTATATGAGTATACATTTAAGATATTTTAAACTGGTTACAGTTGTTGCTGCGGCCGCCGACTATCACATTCGACAGTTCGGCCGATAACCAAGCAATAAATTATGGATACAAAAGGCAATTTATTTTTTCGAGGTAATGAAAACTGGTAGCATGTTACACATAAATACATTAAACCACAGGAACGTGGTAGGGAGTGCCTTAAGAACGACACGAGGAGAACTCTAAAGCCAATAGTGCAGATGTCCAGATCATCACCGATCCTTGACGCGCAGGATCTGCGTGTGGAAGTGGCGAATGTTCTCGAAGCTCTGCTTGTCGGTGACGGAGTACACCAGCAGGAAGCCGTCGCCCTTGCGCATGTACTGCTCACGCATCGCGCTGAATTCCTCCTGGCCGGCCGTGTCCAGCACTGGAACGGTGTTATGTTTTTACTACGTATATACCTTTTATCTTTGAAGATTAATGCCATCAAGTCAATGCCACCGTTGGCCGTTACTTTAAAAGATTGGGGGGCACATGTTTTTAAACATGCATGTGTTCAATCCAATTAAAGCAACTTCACCACATTTGGAAGGCAGTTTGAATGTCGCTCATCTGACTTTTTCGCCCCGATAACGCGTTACTTACTCGGACAAATTTTTTTAAGCCCGCTGATAAAAGTAGAGAAATAGGATGAAAAGGTTTGCCAATGAGGAAACCCATTGAACTAATTTTCCCTGTCCTGCTCGTTCATGTTTATGACTGTAATTTCACTCTAACTTGCTAACATTTACCGAGTCCACTTCATTTACGCTAAAGTCAGTATTAAGATCGCCTGCCAATAAATACGAATCTTGAACTGATAAATCCGGTGAATCAGTAATTGCAGAAGTAAACAGCTAGACATAGGTAGATAAGTAACAGTGGTATCTAGTATTGATCATCAATACATATTTTAAAATTGTGATATTCTGTCTGACTGTGACGCTTTCAATTTATACACATACACACACTCCGCCCACTACTGAAACAGGACCAAAACACGTGATTGGAAATAAAGCAGTACATAATTCAAGTCAATCTAAAATAGTGGTACGGCGTGTGTGCCTACAGTTAGCAGACATTATTTAAACTGCAGTACCAGAAATATGCTAAGTTGAATGCACCAAAAACGTGTCTCCTGCCCTTGTCCCACTCTAAGTGTAGTCGACACAACAGCCACCTGCCTGACGTCAATTTACCTTAGTCGCCTTTTACGACACCTCGGTAAAAAAGAGGTCTGCTCAGCCGGATACCACACATCACTATAAAGATAGTCTGGAAGTGAGATGTACCTAAATATGGGGGAATAATGTACCCACCGTCAAGAATGCACCACTGGCCGTCCACCTCCGTGTGCTGTATGTACGAGTCCTCGATGGTGGGGTCGTAGTCCGTCACGAACAGCTTCTGGAAGAACTGGATGGTGATGGCGCTCTTGCCGACACCGCCGTCTCCTACCACCACCAGCTTCACCTGAAATCAACATCATACAATCTTGATGTAACAATGAGTATGAATAATGATACATTTATCAATATTCCTAAAGATATTACTACTTTATGTATTCTTATGTATTTTTTAGTATACTTTGTAATTCCATAGTAACTTTGCAGAAGACAATATCTTGTAAGGTTTTGTAACTAAATTTTTGAAAAGAAATAACTCATACTTAATTAAATTGTTTGGTTTATCGTAATATTTAGTTACAAGTAGTTAGTTTAATTGAAATAATTTAAAGCAACCACTAATTAGCAATTAGATATATTTGCAGATTTAAAAATTGCCACCACCTTTTATATATTCCTTAGACTTAAAGTTACTGCAGCGTCTTACCATTTGAATGCACATGGTACTATATTTATTGAAATATTCATGTTTTCTTTAGAAAAGTAAGTAAAAGTAAGTAGCGGCCTGATACTCTCCCACTGCTGGGAATAGGCCTCTTCTCTCCATTTTTGGAGAAAAGGATTGGAGCTAAGACCTACCACGCTGCTCCAATGCGGATTGGTAGGTTACACTTATCTCCAGAATTCTCTAGGGACATGCAGGTTTCCTCACAATGTTTTCGTTCACCGAAAAGCGTGTGATAAATTGCAATTATCAATAAGACACATAAGTGTTAACAGAAAAACTCATTGGTGTCTGCCCGGGTTTGAACCTCTGACCTCCTCGTAAGAGTCGCACAGTGTAACCACTGGGCTACCACAGCTTCACCGCTTCTTTAGAAAACATTATGGTAATTCTTTAAATTGAAAATCAGGAATGCCATAAAACAAAAAATTAAACAAATGTTGTCTTTCGAAATTATTTACAATGTTTTTCTTTGTAAACATACCTAAATATATATAAAATACCAATAAATACAACATAGAGCAATATGTAGCGTCTAACAATTAAGTACAGGTAAAAACTATCATACAGGGTGCTAATTATCATATTTTATTAATCACATAAACGATGCACATTGAAGCAAGGATGTAATGGTGTGCTAACTGGGATAGTTTCAGCTGAGGGAATGTGAAGCTTATATTTAGTGAAAAAAATACACCCCTATTAAACTCAATGGAGATAGTAATGAATTCAATTCAAAAAATTCTTGTTTCACTTTAGCTTTTACAAGCATTTTTTTGATCACCAAATTATAATAAAGCTACAACTCGAGAAGGTGCTAGCTTGAAGAACCAGAAAGAAACTCAGTGATCACTCTTATCAAAGAGAATTATTTGAATTACATATAATTATTCCTGAAAGTTAAAATATTCACCTACATAAATGGTGATTTATAAAATTTCTGAGCAATTAAATCAATTTTCTTTTTTTAAATTGTTTTAAATTAAACTATGATATTTTTTAACTTATTTCCATTAAAGCAGGACCTCATCCAATTCATGTAGCTCTGCACATCAGGTATACGCAGACTACATAGAGATGATAAATAAAAACACATTGTCCTATTAAGAATGGAAACTTTTAATGAATTAAACACAAAACACAAATTTCTATATAAGAATTCTACCAAATCTAAAGAATTTCCAACCAATTTGGTTGGTTTAAGCTCCTAAATGTCTGTCTGTCTTAGAATAAATCTTTGCCCAGTAGTGGGATATGAATAGGAATACTGCTTGTTTTACTTATTATTACAAATGTAATGTAATTTTACCTATATATACAAATATTTTGTTTTATTATAAACATTTAAAAGCTGTTTTGATCTTTCAAAAGCTATAATTACAATTTTGTTTAAAATAGGGCAATTCACAAACACCTTTTAGGCTTTGTTCCACTACATCAAACTTATATAGTTACATATAGAAATCATACTCATTCAGCATGCAAAACTATACATATTAAACTACACATTTAGGATAATCTGTAAGCGAAGCACATACACCATCACAGTCTCTGAATATGGACACCATGACGCAAAGCAAATCAATTCTGAAAAGTGTAAACATATTTACAACAAACATCAAAATTTCATACAAAAATTGCCTAAAATTGTACAACTATGTTAACTCATACAAACAACTGCTATATGCAGCTAAATATGTTAAAATATTTATTACATGAAAATTAATATCAATTAAAATTGTTAACAGAATTTCATTACAAACACATTTTTTAAATTTATTGTAATAGTTGAAATTCACAAATTATGAAATTTAACTTATTGATTTGTGTCCGCTAAAATTGGTTGTAAGCTACTCGGATATTATTTCTGAACAAGAAAGGAATATTTAGCGATGTTATATTATACTTACGGTGGGCAGGTTTTCGCTTGGAGGTCCTGGACGCGTCATTCTATCGGCTACCTGAAAACGTTAGTATACGAGTCGAGCGATTAACGCTCTTGAGCAGTTATTATCTGCAACATTAGACAACTGTATTTCCCATCAGTCCAACTTCACTCCTCCTACGCCCAACTTCTTTTTAACTCGCGTTCGAGCAGACAATTTCGGCCGTACCTCATTACTTTTTGTGTTGTTTATGTGGAACGCGGACGGACTTGACTATGGACTTTGAGGACGACGAAATATATATTTGCGAGAGTAAGTAATTTGTACAGTTTATAACAAACAATTTTCCTTAAGCAACTCCGTTTTTACTATGTTGTCAGAATATATGTCAATTGTCACTTTTCAGCTGTGTATTATGTTTTCAACCAGTTGTCAAAAATACGGTGTTGCTCGCCTTAAAAAAAGGTACAATAACGATAATGATCAATAAATATTTTTTTGTTTTCATTCATAATTGATAAATAATAAAATTCTAACTTTTTTTAGGATTTGAAATATCAAAAACATTATTATATTACAAGGCCAATATAAATTTTATGATTTATTGATTAATATACGACGTATCTTTTTATAAGGAGAAGAATCCAACACACTACTTATTAAAATGATAAATGATTGCTTATGCTAATATAAATTCCTTCTATGATCGAAGTCATGTTCTTTGAAATACATCATGACAATTCCTTTACTACAAGTGCTCCAGTAACTCCATAGTTTCTTATACACTGTCCATTATATTAACCATCTTTTGACAGATTGACGATTTACATATTTAGTGATGTCCTAAAGATTCTCGTATGCGATACCATTCCGATTATAGTACCTACTATCATTAATCGAATTACGTACCTAAGTAATTCAATTAATGATAACCTACGTAAACTAATAACAGATATATAAATCAACATTTTGATTTAATATTGCCTTAGTTTTTTGAAAATAAATGTTAATCCGTGTGTATTTATTATAATCATAAAAAATATATTATACATCAACTGGCAACATCAACAGACCTTCCGCTCCATGGACGAAGTATATACTGGACGGCGCCAAAAGACGTTGCCGATCTTGCGTCTGTGTGTAAGCGATTTATCGTTTGTCTCTGTTCTTATCGCGAACTACACATAAGAGTGAAAGAGATTGTGATGAAGTTTGGCAACGTCGCTAAAAATGTGTCCAGTTGGTGACACCAAATGAGGCCATAACATTGAGTTTGTTGAAGATTATTTCTTGAAATCTAAAGCAAATACGAGTGTTACTGATATATTTTTTCAAAAAAGGTGGAATATGTCGTGTGCTGCCTTAACGTGTCCATCAAGAACAACGAAAGGAGGAGTTAAAAACACGGAATTACCATTTCATAAGTAAATCTTTGTCTCTCATTTGCGTGCTAAATTAAAGCGTTTTATTCAGTTAAAGCGTTTCAGATTATAATGTATCAGTACAGTTTGATATTCTCTAGCCGGCACGAGTGTGGGATAC
Source organism: Morpho achilles (assembly GCA_947086495.1). Classification (NCBI taxonomy): domain Eukaryota; kingdom Metazoa; phylum Arthropoda; class Insecta; order Lepidoptera; family Nymphalidae; genus Morpho; species Morpho achilles. The sequence goes on from CAMTZB010000015.1 coordinate 265,981, forward strand.
TGATAAATCATAGAAATTAATCATTAAATATTCGATTGAATTGTGTTACCTACGTAGTGATGTACACACTAACGAATTATTATGTATCGATAAATATTATTCAAAGTTATATTTACTAGCCAAGTAAATGCGAATTTTCTAATTTTAGATTATTTTCTTAGGTTTCCTAAAAGCCCACATATAAGAGAATAGTGGATAACAGCTGTCACCGGTCTCACGGATGTGTAAATGTTGGGAATAATGTGGATCATGATATTGTTCAATTGGCCACTAACATTTATGTTAACATTTCATCTATACATAAAGCACCGAGTATGGGCTGCACCTTCGACTTTATTTTTAACGCTTCAAAGGATTCTTTGGTAAATCTAGGCTCACAGTCAATTGACTGATATCATTTTTGAAAACCACCCATCACAGTAAGATATGCAGTAAAGATGTGCATCGGATAATTCATGATATTATACTGCAGACTGTACACTCAGGAAATTATGTCAATCTATTGGAATGTTTAAATTTATTCTGAACAATAATTTATAGAATTATGCGTTACTTTGCGGAGATCCATAATACAAAAGTAATAATAAAATTATTTTGCTATAATCCGCGATGAAGTAAAATAGAAAATATATATAATGCTAAATGTAGAGTGGACAATCGGTTATCATACCTGATACATGCAGGAGTCGTAAAAAACACATGCACAACCTCCACCACCGCCACCATGATATACAAGCACTATATACGTTCACTATCACAAACTCAACAATCGTTTCGCCCCGCAACCGAAGCATCGTCAGGAGATAGACTCCACGACCAAAATCGCAAAGCGAAGCAGTACCCAAATAAGTTTAGTTATATACTAATCGGTTCAACCCCACCCTTTATTTTATTTTGCCTGCAAAGAAGTGTAACAAGCTTGAACTAGAAACATTTATTTGCTCGTTAATGAGGGTGCCATAGTTATGTTTAATAATCTCAAGGTTTTCCAATAGGCTCAGTTTAAGTCCTTTATTAGAACACGTGTGCAATACTTCGAAACTATGGTCATTAGGAACTTTATGACCGCTTTCTATCAAATATTTGGCGAAATGTGAATTTTGTGGTTTATTATTCCTGAAAGCTGCCATATGTTCTGTATAAACACCAAAACACCGGTGTTTATAAAATAAAATGTCCTGAATGCAATGATACATATGTGGGTCAGACTGGTCGTAATTTTGAAACCCGTTTGCACACGACTCCTGCATGTATCAGGTATGATAACCGATTGTCCATTCTACATTTAGCATTATATATATTTTCTATTTTACTTCATCGCGGATTATAGCAAAATAATTTTATTATTACTTTTGTCTATTCTGAACAGTAAACCAACTAGGTTGGTTACAACTGTATATTAACTTTACAATACCTGAGCTAGGCTTCGATAATTATCGACGCCTGGCTTCGATAATTATCGACGCCTAGTTTAGCATATCGATAAGCTAAGTACTTCCCTAATCACGCACACTAATGCAGTTCTAAAAGTTCACACAAGCATAAAACGGACACACAAAAATAGCTAAGGCGGCATCCAGTGTATTCTTCATGGACGTAGTATATACTGGACGGCGCCAAAAGACGTTGCCGATCTTGCGTCTGTGTGTAAGCGATTTATCGTTTGTCTCTGTTCTTATCGCGAACTATACATAAGAGTGAAAGAGATTGTGATGAAGTTTGGCAACGTCGCTAAAAATGTGTCCAGTTGGTGACACCAAATGAGGCCATAACATTGAGTTTGTTGAAGATTATTTCTTGAAATCTAAAGCAAATACGAGTGTTACTGATATTTTTTTTCAAAAAGGTGGAATATGTCGTGTGCTGCCTTAACGTGACCATCAAGAACAACGAAAGGAGGAGTTAAAAACATGGAATTACCATTTCATAAGTAAATCTTTGACTCTCATTTCCGTGCTAAATTAAAGCGTTTTATTCAGTTAAAGCGTTTCAAATTATATTGTATCAGTACAGTTTGATATTCCCTAGTCGGCACGAGTGTGGGATACTGATAAAACATAGAAATTAATCATTAAATATTCGATTGAATTGTGTTACCTACGTAGTGATGTACACACTAAAGAATTATTATGTATCGATAAATATCAGTCAAAGTTATATTTACTAGCCAAGTAAATGCGAATTCTCTAATTTTAGATTATTTTCATAGGTTTCCTAAATGCCCACATATAGCAGAACAGTGGATAAAAACTGTCACCGGTCTCACGGATATGTAAATGTTGGGAATAATGTGGATCATGATATTGTTCAATTGGCCACTGAAGCACTAACATTTATGTTAACATTTCATCTATACATAAAGCACCGAGTACGGGCTGCACCTTCGACTTTATTTTTAACGCTTCAAAGGATTCTTTGGTAAATCTAGGCTCACAGTCAATTGACTGATACGATTTTTGAGATCCACCCATCACAGTAAGATATGCAGTAAAGATGTGCATCGGATAATTCATGACATTATACTGCAGACTGTACACTCAGGAAATTATGTCAATCTATTCAAATGTTTAAATCTATTCTGAACAGTAAACCAACTAGGTTGGTTACAACTATATATTAACTTTACAGTACCTGAGCTAGGCTTCGATAATTATCGACCCCTAGTTTAGCTTATCGATAAGCTAAGTACTTCCCTAGCCACGCACACTAATGCAGTTCTAAAAGTTCACACAAGCATAAAACGGACACACAAAAATAGCTAAGGCGGCATCCAGTGTATTCTTTATCCAAGGTATTCTTTATCCAAGTTCCGCTCGGCCGCCATTTTGACGTGATCTGTCACTCTCTTGGATAAAGAATACACTGGATGCCGCCTTAGCTATTTTTGTGTGTCCGTTTTATGCTTGTGTGAACTTTTAGAACTGCATTAGTGTGCGTGATTAGGGAAGTACTTAGCTTATCGATAAGCTAAACTAGGCGTCGATAATTATCGAAGCCTAGCTCAGGTACTGTCAAGTTAATATACAGTTGTAACCAACCTAATTGGTTTACTGTTCAGAATAGATTTAAACATTCGAATAGATTGACATAATTTCCTTAGTGTACAGTCTGCAGTATAATGTCATGAATTATCTGATGCACATCTTTACTGCATATCTTACTGTGATGGGTGGATCTCAAAAATCGTATCAGTCAATTGACTGTGAGCCTAGATTTACCAAAGAATCCTTTGAAGCGTTAAAAATAAAGTCGAAGGTGCAGCCCGTACTCGGTGCTTTATGTATAGATGAAATGTTAACATAAATGTTAGTGCTTCAGTGGCCAATTGAACAATATCATGATCCACATTATTCCCAACATTTACATATCCGTGAGACCGGTGACAGTTTTTATCCACTGTTCTGCTATATGTGGGCATTTAGGAAACCTATGAAAATAATCTAAAATTAGAGAATTCGCATTTACTTGGCTAGTAAATATAACTTTGACTGATATTTATCGATACATAATAATTCTTTAGTGTGTACATCACTACGTAGGTAACACAATTCAATCGAATATTTAATGATTAATTTCTATGTTTTATCAGTATCCAACACTCGTGCCGGCTAGAGAATATCAAACTGTACTGATACATTATAATTTGAAACGCTTTAACTGAATAAAACGCTTTAATTTAGCACGCAAATGAGAGTCAAAGATTTACTTATGAAATGGTAATTCCGTGTTTTTAACTCCTCCTTTCGTTGTTCTTGATGGTCACGTCAAGGCAGCACACGACATATTCCATATTTTTTGAAAAAATATATCAGTAACACTTGTATTTGCTTTAGATTTCAAGAAATAATCTTCAACAAACTCAATGTTATGGCCTCATTTGGTGTCACCAACTGGACACATTTTTAGCGACGTTGCCAAACTTCATCACAATCTCTTTCACTCTTATGTATAGTTCGCGATAAGAACAGAGACAAACGATAAATCGCTTACACACAGACGCAAGATCGGCAACGTCTTTTGGCGCCGTCCAGTATATACTACGTCCATGGTCACTCTCAACGAAACGCCCGTGATAGTCACACGCATTTACGTTCGCTGAGTGTTCTCTCGCATCTGTTACACCTTGAGTTAAGTAGCTTTATTCCTCGGAAAAACTTTTGTGAAACTTATATTAATTGATCGTGAAAATGCCGAAAGGACGTGTGTTGAAAGCACAATCGAGACAGTTAGTGTTAAAACTTCATGAGTATTTTGAGCAAGAAAATCAAAATGGCGGACCTCTTATACCTATCACGCAAGTCCGAAACCGTGTTGCAGCCGCGTTGGGGATCAGCCTATCAACTGTGACTAAAATCACTACTGATGCCTACGGCAGGAGCGGCTTGGAGCAAAACAAACCATCTACACCAAAAAGAAAGCGCCGGGCTCATAAGGTGACAGCTGTTGATGACTTTGACGCTGACGCTATTCGTCGTCATGTATATGATTACTACTTGAGAAAAGAAATTCCAACTTTGAGAAAACTTATTGTTTCTTTGAAAAGAAGTGGTCTATTTCATGGTGAAAAATCTTCTTTGGTCAAAGTTTTGAACACAATTGGCTTTTCATATAAAAAGTTAAATAAAAGAAAATTATTAATGGAACGCACAGATATAGCTATAGCACGTTGTGATTTTTTAAGAGAGGCAAAGAAAATACAAGATTGGGCAAATATTGTTTTCACGGATGAAACATGGCTCAACGCTAACCACACACTATCTCGTTTCTGGACTGATGATACTGCTGATTCCACTTCCTCAGTACCAATGGGAAAAGGTGAGCGCCTTATCATTTGCCATGCAGGTACAGCAAAAGGATTTGTACAAGACGCACTGTTGGCATTTAGATCGAAGAAATCAAATGACTACCACGAAGAGATGAATGCAAATGTGTATGAAGAGTGGTTCAAAAAAATGCTCATTTCATTGGAAGAACCATCAATAATTTTTATTGATAATGCGCCCTACCACTCCCGTCAAATTGACAAAATGCCAACACAGGCTAATAAAAAGCATGAAATAATTAATTGGCTTCGGGACAATGGAGAAAATGTGGACGACTCAATGTTAAAAGTTGAATTAATAAAAATATTAAAAACCAAAAAGAGAGCAAAACGCTATGTAATCAATGAAATGGCAGCAGAATATGGCCATACTGTTCTTCGGATTCCTCCATACCACTGCCAGTACAACGCAATAGAACTTATATGGGCACAAGTAAAAGGGCATGCTGCGAGATGCAATACAAGCCCCCCATTCACAGCGAATAAAATGTTGCAATTGCTAAAAATGCTTGCACCCACGTAACGGCCGAGAACTGGGCAAGTGTGGTGGAAAGAACTAAAAGAGTAATATTCTCTGATTGGGAACGTGATATTGCGTATGATAATATATTATCTACACAAGAGCTAATAATAACTGCTACTGAAGACTCCTCATCGGAGGAGTCTAGTGTTGATTATCATTCCGACGACTCGTGCTAATAAAATAAATTAAAATATCCTGATTGTTTTATTTGTATTCATGTATTAACTAAGAAGAAAGTAAAACTTTATATTTATTTATTTTTTTTTTTTATTTATTTTATCTTTCTTTCTTTATAACAAAACAGTTTTTCTTACATATTTAATCTGCCAAACTACAAAGCAGTTTGTCGGCAGCATGCTCTCTTACTTAATTAGTTATTTATTATAATAACAACCAGCACCACTGGCACCTGCTCAGCCCTACGATACAATCTTGGGATCGGTTTATTTCTACATTATTGTAGAAATAAACCACTGAGCAGGTACAGAGGTACTCGTATGTTTCCGTTCTACAAACAATCTTATTCGATAATGTGCAGTTTAGGTTACGTTACAAAAAAAGTTTTCATTATCAATTAATAATCTAGTTAGCATTCTTTTCAAAGATATCTTACTACTGGTTCGGTTTATTTCCGACGGAAGACAGTTATGTATTTTTGGTACGAGGTATGCTCTTGTTCTCTTTCCATAATAGTTGGCCGCTTTCGGCTGCACTAATTTTCTTTTGCTTACCTTCCTTGTCCGCGGGTGATGCAAAATACGTTGCTTAAATTTATTATTATTATACTGTTCCAGTACCAGTAGTAAGATAACTTTGTTGTGCACTGGTAGGATTTTACAAATAGAAAATAATTTTTGATAATCTTTTCGACATTTTTCTTTAACTTTTATAGTTACTAGTGACTTCAAGAATCTTATTTGAATTTTTCTAATTTTCTCTAAATAAGATTTAAACGTACGCCCGTAGCAACTTAGGCCGTATGATAGCACTGAGTCAACAATTGCATAATATATTATGAATAAAAGTCGTCTATTAACAATATGTTTCAGGTACATAAACTTAGCTAAGGCTACTCTTAATTTTTTACAAACATCTTTCACATGCAATTTCCATGAGAAATCTTTATCGATAGTAAGTCCTAAATATTTATAATTATCAACAAATTCAATTTCGTTACATTTACACGTACGTTTCCCATTATGCAAGCATTCGTAATCATGTCCTATTAATTTAATACAATGAAATCGATGCTGTGTATATGGTGAACGTATGTGCATACACTTAGTTTTAACTAAATTAATTATAAGTCCGTTGTCGTGAGCCCATTTCACTAATCGCTCGAAGTCATTTTGTATCTTAGTTTGTATTGTGCTTAGGTCCTTATCAGAATACAGAAGACAAGTGTCATCTGCATACATATACATTTTACAGTCCCGCACAACATTACATATACTGTTCACATGCATAATATATCCTACTGGGCCAAACACTGAGCCGGTCGGCACGCCATATTTAATTTTTTCTTTATTACCAGTTTCACCAGTTATAATTGTAGCAAGCGTCCGCCCGCTCAGGTAAGCGCGGAACCAATTATTTAAGGGTCCACGAACACCACATTCGTCCATAGCCCGCAAGAGATGTTCGTGGTCCAAGGTATCAAAGGCTTTTCGAAAATCTATAAAAATCACTACTACCTGCTGTCTATTATTGAGATAGGCGTTCACATCGTCAGTAAACTCTGCAAGGGCAGTATTCGTGGAGCGCCCACGGCGAAAACCGTGCTGCGCATCATTTAGAATGTTATATTTTTCTAAGAAATCTGATACTTGTTGAACTATAAGTTTCTCCACTATTTTATTTAAGACTGAGAGAATAGCAATAGGCCTATAATTAGAATAATCTAAATGACTACCCTGTTTATAAATCGGTCTTATTAAGGATAACTTTAATTCGGTGGGATATACGCCCATCGATACACACCTATTAATAAAAAGTGCAATAATTGGGCTTATTTGCTTTTTAACATATTTAATGTCCCTAACTCTGATGCTGTCGGACCCAGGCGATTTACTGCAACTTAATGAATCAATAACTTTTTCAACCTGTGATGGGCTCACGTTCACGAATCGCAACGAGACATCACTAACTTTAACATATGCAGAGCGTTTTAAAAATTCTTCTTTACATTTGTGCTTAATAGAATCTATTTCTTTCGTAAAAGTGTGTGAAAAATTGTTGCAAATATCCTCTATGCTATTTGTTTTACCTAAATACTTAATTATAACATCGTCTATGCTACCCTTACGTCTCCCTAGCCAATTATTTATCTTTTCCCATATTTTTCTAAGGTCGTTATGACAACTTGTTATTTCACTCTGTCTATATTTATTTCTAGCTTTGTTTATATACCTATTCACTTTATTTCTATACCTAGTATACTTAAGGCGCAATGTCATATCTTTCGGACTAGACTTCCACTCCCTAAACAGATTATCTCTAGTTGTTATCATATTTTCAAGAACCTTAGTCACCCACGGTTGATTTCGTCTTTTATTCGATACACTACACAGTTTTTTGCAATTCGTATATATAGTACAGAATACATCACATAAAGTTCGGTACAAAATAATCGGAGATTTAATACTATTATATTTTAGCCAATCAACTTTTTATATATGTATAATGTTATTAAATGTCTTTTAATACTCGTAACATCGATTTCTACCGATTATTTTTAGTCTGTGGCATAATCGTAGTAACCATTATGTGTGACATCACTAAGTGGGCGGTACCCATCCATAAAGTACAAATATTATTTGTATGATATTTGTACGTAAGCAATACAAAACTTAATGAGCGTGAGCTGTCAAAAGACTGATAATATGATGGACGCAGTATAAGCAATACAAAACTTAATGAGCGTGAGCTGTCAAAAGACTGATAATATGATGGACGCAGTATAGGGTAAGGCATGAAGTGGGCGCTTAATTACCAACTGAGAATGTGCGTCTCATGTTTTCCACATTATATCTAAGAACTGGCCAAGATACTGCAATATATTACTTTCGATCACTTTACCGTTCGGGTCGAACACTAGTTTATGAATGAAGCTCTTAAAATTATTAGTCACTTCGTATAAAACTACAATCGGTAGTTATGGCTATGTCGGGTGATGAATTGAATGCACCCCCATACGGTCGACTGCGTCGAATCAAACGAGTATATGGAAGTATTTATTTTCTATTCATTTCAAATATGGATGTCTCTTAGTTTTAAAACGCTTTTAAAAATAAGTAGTATTAAAAAAAAAAAGAAAAGAAGAATGTCTATACAGGCTTTATATTTGACAACTTCTTAAAATAGTTACCTTAAAATTATGCATATTTTATAAAAACAAATTTTGTATATCATTAACAACTGTAATGTCATAAAAACGTATAAAAGAAAAGCTACATTTTCTTTATAAGAATGTAGTCGTATCCCGTAATGGAGATTGATGTAGAGCGTTTCGTAAAGAGAAAAGAAGTCGAAAACATGAAATTTAGACTTAGCCACAATTTAAAAGTCATATTTAATTAGTTAATAATAATAACAAATAACATGCTTTCGTTTATTCAAAACCTGAAATATGTACATTTAAGTAGGCTGCTGTAACTTATTATGTTAGTAGAGGGGATAGTCTCATTAATTCCACCTCAGCATCCGTAAGGCCGGCATCAATCAAAGCATGCTGTACTAAGTCAAAAAATTTAAAGTACACGCTTTAAATGTAAATACAAATAATTTTCAAAATGACATATTCATCAAATCATCATAATTTGAAATTGACTTGACAACCCTAATGACCTAGTTTGAAATCGCTATGTATCGAATGAAATTAGTTCGATGAGTTTTTCTAGACACAGTATAAAAATCTCTTTAGTTTTTATTTTTAGCTACCAGCGCATTCCTTGTGCATGATCCCTCAGGAAATTAAACAACAACAAAAGGATAGTGGCTTATTGGATTGCTATTAATTCAAATATGAATAATATATTTAGGAAATAGTAAGGAAAATTTTAAAAATTCTCCGGAAATTGAAAAAAAATCTTAATTTCTTGAAATCCAGAGAAGACGCATCTGTTTATTTTGTTAGTTCATAACAATTAAGATCGCGGTATATATCACGTGTAATTGGATTAATTACATTGCTTATTAAAACGAGTTTGAATTACACATATTAGGTAATCCTACTGATATTGTAAATGCGAAAGTTTGTGAGTATGGATGTATGTTTGTTACTCTTTCACGGCGAATCCGCTGTACCAATATCGATGAAATTTGGCACAATTATTACCTGTACACAGGAATAACATAGAGGCTATTGAAATCCTGCTAATACTACGGGAATAGGAGTTATCCTATTCCCGTAGAATATCCCGTAGAATTGATAACAGATGGCGTTTTTTAGTGTCAACTAAAAAACGCCATCTGTTATCAACAGTTCACGCGAACGAAGTCGTGGGTAAAATCTAGTTGAATATAATTATATTCAAATTCAAAAATATTATTCGAATTGGCTTTTTCCAATTGGTAAATGTTTGCTAAATTAAAACAAAACTACTACAAATTTTAGAAGATGATTTTACTTTCTGACAGTAGAAACAATAATGTGAATCATCTAACTGTATTAATTATCGTTGTTATTCATATTTAGTTTTTGAACTAATATGACAAGCATATCCCATGCCGTCGCCATCAATATTTGTTTTCCATTCCCTGTGGAAGACAATAGATCGAGTGCTGTCGACTGCGTTAGGTGGCCGCCGGTTCCTTAACTTTGTTGTAACATTTTCAACTTAACTTAAAGCTTTTTTTTATTAAAACCAGAAAAAAAACTATATCCTTACTTTTTGTTAAGTAGTGAATGATGAGCGTATTCTTATAGTCGCTAAAAGCGATCCGCAAAAATTTAAGGGCATTTTGGTACTTCGCACGTTGTATTGTAAGAAATCATGATTAAGTTCACAGTCGGGCGTTGTATAAAGTTTGCTTTATATTATTTTTATATCTTTTATACCTTAAACCTCAGGCTTTTATTTTGTAATTTAGAATGTAGTTACTTTGCGGAGATCCATAATACAAAAAGTAAAGAAAATATTTTTTTACTAAAATCCGCGGTAAAAGAAAATGTATTTAATGCTAAATGTAGAGTGTACTACCTGATACTTGAAGAATTTTGATTGAAATTGACTGGCCCGTTGGAGCAGTGGGTAGTGAAGACCCTGCCTTCAGTTCCGCGGGTCGCGGGTTCGATTCCCACCGAGGGCCAACATTTTCTATAAATGATTTTGTTGGTCTTCGAGTATGGGTGTATATTTGTATTTAAAAAATTCAAGTTCATTCTTCATTTTCAAGTATTAAGTTACTTTGGGGACGGACAACCGTGTGTGTAAGTGTCCCATATATTTATTTATTTAACTTATGCACTACACGCCATCTATCAGATAACAATACACAAGCACTACATACATTCACCACCGCAATCTCAATAATCGTTTCGCCTCGTAACTGAAGCATCGTCAGAAGTTAGACTCCACTACATTTTTCCGTGGTTTATTATCCTAGGAGGAGTATTATGTATTATTAAGAAAACAAACTCATGTTTATTTCTCGCAAATTTTGAGATGCACTGCCTCAAGCTATGAACCGCCGTACTGCCATTCAACATCACTTGTATTAATTACACGACTCGTGCGGAGGTGTACCGTTGCAATTGTGAGCCGACACTCGGAATCGTTATCAAACAATTTTTAAATTCTCTTTCATTTTTATTAATACGACATGAATCAAGGTGATGTACGTCACTTTCATGGACTTTCAACTATCTGAAGCCTTAATAAAAAACGTATAAATCTAGTTTGGTTTTTTAATTTGTCAATTAGTACAAAAAATACACTTTCATATTTAAGAATGGTAGGTAACATCACCGTGTGGTATTTGTCTGAGTAGAATAGTACCACGCTCATTTCTTACCGAGGTGTCGTAAAAGGCGACTAAGGTAAGTCAACCCGCCGTGTGGTATCCGGCTGAGTAGAATAGTACCACCCTCATTTCTTACCGAAGTGTTATAAAAGGCGACTAAGGTAGATTGATGTCAGGCAGGCGGCCGTCCGTAAAATACGAAGCCAGATCATATGACATGTTTATAACATGATGTGCCGACTCCACTTAGAGTGGGAAAAGGGCAGAGGATGATGATTTATGAGTGGTGACTCGTACCTCATGGATGTAGAGCGTATTCACAGAAATTAACTTAGGATTTCATATCAATGAAATTCCTAAGATATCCACCAATCCGCGAATACCAATTTGGTCTTGGAGTAAATCTTTTGCTCCTAAAAGGTAAAAGAAACAATGGGCTGGTACTTTTTATGGATTTCTAAGAGCAATATTTGTTGTACTATAGTACTTTTAAGGTTTTAACGGGTATGGCATACTATATTTACACGACATTTTAACTTTATCAACCTACATGCTTAGCTGATGATTATTTAGTAAAGGCCTTCACTAACCGTATTTGGTTTGGGCGCATCAACCAAAGGTTGTCAAAGCTATTAGGACTAAGATAATATAGTAAATTGGGAATTGACTCTAGCTAGGTAGAGCTAGTGAAATTGGATGATACCTTTGAGGAAAGATGTAGGCGAATCATCAATTTTGTCACATAAATATGGTCTCCACTAAGATTTTGTTTCTTTATTAAAAGACGATTATTATAACTTAAAATCCATACTAATATTATAATTCTATAGTCTTTTCGTGTGTGCGATGTCACGGTTAATCCGCTTGACCTATATTGACAAAATTGGCACAATTAGAGCTTATGTTCTGCGCTAATAAATAGGATGACAAAATTCCCGTTTTTGTGTAGAAAACAGAAAAACATATTGCATAATTCAGGTTTCAACGCGATACGAACGTTCAATATCTTTATTTATTGTTAGGTTATTGAAGTTGTAATGAAGTAGACGGTGTAGGTCACGAGAAGAGCAAAAGAAAAAAGGAAGAAAACGTGAGGCTGGATTTTTGTAGTAAATGATTTTTAATACAAAAAATTAAATTTACTCAGCGCACGCAACGAAAGCTTTAAATTTTGGCGTTTTTGTTATATTTTTTATTGCTGCTCCTCTCCTTTTTATTTTACTGTGATGTTATATAGCCTTCCTCGATAAATGGAATATCTTCCTCTAAGAATTTTTCAAATCGATCCAGTAGTTCCTGAGATTACCGCGTTTAAACAATCAAACAAACAAACTCCTCAGCTTTATATATTAGTACAGATATAGATTACACGAAAATAATTTGAACCATTTCATCTCTGATTTGTTACAATCAGGTAGTACCGATCTCGATTGGTGCAGAACAGTCAGAGCCCTCCACGATCTCAGCTAACGAGGGGGGCATAATGAGATCGAGTTGAAGCTAAACATTTCTGATACATTCTCAGAGGACAACCACTTACTGTGCGATGTTTGTTCACATATTAGGAACACTATAGCTTGTCATGTTGAGTTGTTGTGTTGACATGAAACATAAAATATTAATTGTGGGGAAACATAAAACACAAAAACATAAAATAATAACGTTTTTTGTGTAATCCGTGATTGGAGAAAATCTATGTAGCGTTAAAAGTAGAATATTCTGTCCGTTTTTCAAAATAAAAACTTCATGATAAGGTTATTATAAACTATTATAAATACTAAACTAACTAAACTATTATAAATCGGTCAATTCAAAGCAGAACGTGTTTTGGAAACGTGTATAGTCCAAACTGAAATTTCAATCCTACAAAAAAACTGAATAAGGTTTAACTCTATAAAAATTGTTAGCTGAAACTTTTGTAAACTAAATTTACCGCAATATACGTTATGTAACCATGGCGACGCATTTCCAAGATGGCGCCTTTCAAAGGCTTCCCGCGTTTTCCCCGCAGTTCGCAATATCGATCGTTTGCGTTCTAAAACTTACAGAGAGATGACTCTATACTATTCACATTATTATTCGCCTCAACGTTAACTGAACAAGATAAATAAAAAGAATTTACTAAATAAAGAATATTGCTATAATATTCAAGAGTATAAAATATTCAATGTACTATTTATTCCTTTCAATATTTTGTCATTAAACGATTTTTTAATATTCTTTTTAAATTAGTAAGCTTATTAAACCTTTAATATATGTATTATACTTGACTTTATACATTGATAAAATATGTATAAAGGTCAATATTTCTGTGAAAGAATTTACAGTTCATTGACCGCAACGACCATAAAATATCACATGTGATTCGTACTTGAAGTATTTCATGACCTCTTTTTCACAACACAAACCGCAGTACGGTTAGTGTCTCATAAAATATTTAGGTTTTTGTTTAACTGTGATTATTTTTTAAAAATCTGTTTAAGCTTTATACTTACTGCAAACTTTTAGCCATTTTTTATCTTAAATAGTCTTACTTAATAGTGACTGCCTATTTAACCTCAAATTTAAGTTTAGAATGAATTTAAATCATTATAGCCTGTCTGTTTAATGGAATATTTTTAACTATTCATCCTAATTTTATGAAATAGTATATAGCGCGTCAACAATTTTAAACATTACTACGTTTTTTATAATCAACCTGATTATTGTCATAATAAAATCTATTCATTATATTTCACATTTGAAATCGGTTCGCCAATTATTTATAATAACAATTGTAATACTCGTTTTTCGAACATAGTAATTAAAAAAATTTCTCTCTCATCCTTTTGTGTCGACTTCCGTTACACAAAGCCGGAAACTTAATTGACACACCGCATGCGTTAGATGTTGCGAAACAGAAACATTTCTGGACGAACCCCGACTCCCGAGCGAAGCGCCATGCAAAAGCCGGGCCAGTGCTCTTTGAGCCTTTGCGCTGGTTGGTCGTTGTATATCGCGATGAGAAAAATTCGGGTTTAACCAAACTATTCAAGATAAATGTTTTATAACAAAACATGAGTGTGTTTCATTAAGGATATTACTTGTTCCCTGATCAATTTTGGATATAATACTCACGGAACGATTAGAACATTTGATCTAATAACGGGGATGCTGAGGGACCGGTAAGTACTTTGTTTATGTAGTAGTTGTACTGAATAATGGCTCTTGTAAAGGTAATACAGCACCCGCAAAGAATAGAGCTCGGTTTTATACTATTTTTTAATTAAGTTTTGAAATAAGAATAAGTGAGTGATGATTTCAGCACACTTTACAATACTATGACTTGGTTATACTTAGTCGTAAAACAAAAACCTCGTTACCCACTTATTAGGTTCCGCCGAAACCGTAATATCTGTCCTTAGAATTCAAATATTTTTTTAAACCGTGCCACTGTACTCAATTATTAACGAAGACATCATGGCGTGAGCAGAATTGGATTAAACTAAGAAATACGGTATTTGAAAGCCGTAACTTATACCGGTTTTAAATGTAAGTGCTTAATGATTGAAATATAACTCTAAACACAGTCTCTATCTTTTAACTAGAACTCTATCTATCAACGCCGGCGCTAAGCAAAGTATGTTCAGCGGTAAAGAAGGTTTAGTGCTATACAAATACCATCGGAGAAGCATAAAGAGATTTGGCTTCTCATCTGATGATTACTGCAAAATATACTTTAATTATTTTTTTTACTTTATACTTTAATTTATCGATTCGTTCGCCGACAAATACATATTTTTCGACGCTTTCAATAAAGTAGGTCTAGTTATTCGAGACCATCGCAAGTATTCGTCACGTCGTAACCAGCAGACTTAGTTTACGTGAACGATCTTTATTACCTCCATGAGCACTTTATGAGTAGTTAAATGGTTATGACTCAACTACTAATTTTGGTTGAAGAGTAGAGTCATAATTTGAAAATTATGCATGCTTTTGTTGTTTGTTTCTAGGACTGCCTTTACTTTTTATTCCTCGTTTTTAATAACTACATAATTTTCTTAAATCAATAAATAATATAGATATACGTAAACTTGATACAAAATTATGGTAAATATCTGCTCTCCTTTTTTTGAAATTTATTGTTTTTGCGTTGAGCCAGCAGTTATTACAATGTACAAACAGATTAAACCATAGCAAATATATAAAATAGCGAGTTTTCAATATCAAATTTGATTTTTCAAAAAACATTTATTCACATAGTATTATTAGTTATTTAAACAGTTTATCTTGTTAAAACACATAAACACATAAAAATTTACTCACTATACAAGCGCAAGGTTTATTGAACCTTGAATTATTGTTTACCCCTTATTATTTTAACTTTTTTTAAATAATTTATAGAATTAGGCGTTATTTTGCAAAGACCCATCATACAATTTTTTCCCGATATTATTTTTAGCAAAATAACTTTATTATTACTTTTTTAACCTTTTTCCCTGTTTTTTTTATAATTATGTTAGCATTAGTAGTAGGTAGTTGAAAATAAAAACTGCTGAAACAATCACGTTCTTTTCATATTTTACACTCCAATTTTTGTCTTTCTCCGTTTCATTTATTTCTTTTGTGAATATCAGTGAAGCAAAGATTAATGAAATCACAGAGCTGGATAAATGGTGTCGCCCGACGCGGGATGGACTTCCCATTAGTCATTCCCATTCGTGTCGTTCCAAAAGTTAGCCCTCTCTCGATTTATTGATCGAAACAATTTTAAACGTTACCGGTATTAAAAAAAATAATAAATTTTAATAATAAATAGACATTGAAAACATCGTCAGTTCATCTCAACTTTTGTACCGTCTACATAAATGTAATTACTAATTGAATATGTTTACAATACATAGCAGTAAGGAGGCTTTGTAATCATTAATTAAAATGGTAGTTTCATAAAATTATCAGTAATATTTGCCAACGATATTTGGTTTAATTCGTTGCAATTAAGAGGCTTACATAAAAGGTTTCATTCCATAATTCCACAAAATTTTTGTGTACCGATGTTATACCGAACAAGTACAAAAGTAATGAGAATATTATTTTGCTATAATCCGCGATAAAAGAAAATATGTGTAATGCTAAATGTAGAGTGTACTATTCGTTCTCATACAGGTATGAGAACATGTATCAGGTACATGCAGAATTTGTAAGAACTCATGCACTACCCGACACCGATGGCACAACAATACACAAGCACTGTACACATTCACCACCACAATCTCAACAATTGTTTCGCCCCGTAACCGAAGCATCGTCAGGAGATAGACTCCACGACAAAATCGTAAAGCTTTAAGATTTTAAACGTAAAGCTTTACGATTTTAAACGTAAAGCTTTACGATTTTAAAGGTTAGATTATTTAGGTTATAAAGGTTAGATGTAAAGGCTGTCTTCAGAATAAAAGAGTCAGCCAACCTTCAGTCTAGAACGCATTTCGTAAGTCTATATTTAATCAACATCAGTTCAATAAAACAAAAATCGATATACTGTTAACTTGGAAGCTATTAAAATTTAGAATCCAGTGTACTTTATTCAAGGAAGAATAAATATTTCAGTATGTAAAAGTAGTTTTATTTTAGTTTTAAGCTCCAGTAATTAAGAAAAGTCTGTGTTCACAATAAAAAGGGAGTTTTAGGGTGGGGACTGACATATTTTTCGTAAAAATTGAATGGTTGAATAGGGGTGGATAATATTTAGCACCAGTCATGCGTGGCTACCCTCTAACAACCCGAAGGGAAAATATATTCGGCTTCGAACCTAAACAGGGCTACATGTACGTGCGCTGCTTGAGTCGAGTTGGACACGCGACATAATTTGCATATTATAATTTATATTTATAACTCGCGATCTATCCCGACTTTGCACTGCTATAAACCAAATGGTACCTTAAGTCAAATCCGCGCTGTATTTATGTTTTATTTTTGAAAACGTGACAGTGTTACAGATAGACATACTTTCGTATTTAAAATCTATGCTTATTTAAAAAAAAAGTCCTCTGTATGTGATCGATTTTTTCAAAATCGTTAGTTACTTTAGTAGAAGGTTTAAGTTAATAGTAAATTACGGTTTTATGTTACTTGTGTTAAAGAAGTCGAGCGGTTGTAAAAAAATTCGCCTGCTTTGGTAGCGTGCGCCGCGTAAACCAACAGATATACATTAAAGTAATGTACTAAAGAATTGTAGATCGACAATGATACTACAATAAAGTCCGGAACAGCATGTATCTATCTCCTATCGTTTACAAACAATAACTTATTTTATATCATCCTGTCCTTATATAAAATAAGTTATTGTTTGTAAACGATAGGAGATAGATAAATGCTACAAACAATAACTTATTTTGTGTTCAGAATTTGAATGAAATTCAAATTCAGAATTTTTTGAAAAAATGCATTGATTTCCGCGAGGGCGAAGCGGCAAGCACAGCTAGTCTATACTAATATTATAAAGAGGAAAAATTTGTATGTATGTTTGTAACGTTTTCACACAAAAACTACTGGACCGATTTCAAAAATTCTTTCACTATTCGAAAGTTGCATCTTTACTGAGCAGCATAGGCTATATTACTTAAAAAAAATAGGGATCCATGATAAAAATGTATCAAGGTGTAAAAAATTAGTCATAAAAATCTGTAATCGCATGCGCTGCGGAAACTATTGATGATATATTTAACAAATATAAATCAATAATCCCTCTTAGTACACTTTCCACTGCCATGATGATGTACGCCGGTGAAACCGCGGGATATTACTAGTATTATATATAACGGAGTCGCAGTGGACGTTTGCTGCAACCAATTTCCGTGTACCTCCCTGCAACCCCCTGTGGGTAGATTCCAATTATCTGCTCCGTATTCATTGAAAATGACATGTTCTTCACATATTGCAGACTGACCAACGTGTTTGGCTTCGCTCGTTTACGTCAATATAAAACCAAGATCATTCTCTTGCTCTTATCAAACTCTAAGTGCGGTCGACACCATATGTTTCATTTTATTTCTCTCCTATCATTCTTCAATTTTCGCTTTATAAGCATATCATACTTCATATAATTCAACCATCTTTTTTGGCTTTCTGGTCCACCCGTCGACATGGATCGATCGATTGAGTAAAATTTATTTTTGCTAGTTACATACAGTAGCTGATATTATATTAAACTCTAATTGTGTGAGAAAATACGAGAAAGCCTGTTACGTGAATGAAAAGTACCAATTTTTTGGATGCTGCGCTCCAAAGACTTATCTGGAATTATCTAGAATCAATTAATTATAATATAAACATACGGGTCACATGGCGTTGTAATCGATTACCTTTGTATAAGGACTGTGGACACGGTGGATGCAACTCTGCCGAAACGTAGAACCTTATACAAAGGTAATCGATTATAACGCTATGTGACCCGTATGTTTATATAATAATCAGTATGAATCGCGAAAGTTTCAAATCTACAATTAATTATAAGTTTTTAAAATCCCCGTGCGTTGTGGGAACCTGTAGATAACCAACATGTAAATATGACTGAGCTGAGATTTTTAGACATGGATTCAATGTTGATAATTTATACTTAAGTATATTGTAATTCGTTTTAAATCTTTCTCTAGATCAGAGATTTTGGAATGTTTTTGCTGAAGTGGTAGTTGATAGAGCGCTTAATAATTGCGCGTAAGAATAAAACGATTTTTCCTTTTTCTGATTATAAAGATAACGAATAAAATTCAATCAGAGATACTGTAGCAAAATGCTAACAGAAGTGACTACGGCTGATATTGAAAATCCATTCTCTTGGCAACTGACAATATGGCGATACGAAAGCGACAATTTAACCGTACGGTTTTGGATTTGGCTTAGTTATGATGCTTAACTTTTGCGGTCCGGCCTCGGCAATGGCTTGGACGGCGTGGCATATGGCGAGGCGATACAATATATTGAACACCATAAAAGGTATGAGAACAAAGGCTTATTCGATGACCTCTCATGGTATGGAGAGGTGTGGTTTGAAAGCAATGTTTGATGGTAGTGTTAGAGATTATATTAACTGCGTCAGGCGGCTACAAAATGTATTTTTTATTCGTACAATATTTTTTATTAGCAGTAAAACTAAGTTAAATTTCTATAATGGCGTTGAGCACGTGAAGTGGTCAGTTATTTTATAACGCGATATCGTGCTCGTAAGTGGCTCCAATCTTACCATCAAAATATTAAGCACATCGTAGGATGTGTAGACCATTACAATGGTCAAACAAGAATTAATAAGGAAATTTGAATAAGGAATCGTTTTAGCGCCTACAAGTTTTCCGCGCTTACAAAATGTGCAGGCGCAACGTATCTTTTCATTCTTGTTAAAAACTTCTTGCGTGCTGCATATAAAATTAAAAGTTAAATATACTTGCCATCTCCTGTGATAGTTAATTTTTATGTAATTACTAGCTGATAGTGTTAGCATCTTGACCCTTTTCATGTTACCGACAGATCGTATATTAAAAGTCACAAAGGATTTGACTTCTTTTGTGAGGGACAAAGCGGTAGCCGCAAACTTTTAACGGTTTCTACTAATCATCTAATATGTATATCGTCAATTTTTAAAAAGATTCTTCCGTTATATTGACATACAATTTATTAGTAGAACCAAGAAAACTTCTACTTATAACATGCTTGTTCTCGTCATGTACTTACGTGGCTTAGACCCTAACAAAATCAATTACACGCAACTGTTTAATTTCAATCCATAGGGGCATTCGCCCGAGCACTAAGGACGTGCTAAATTACGAACTAAGGGCCGTGGCTTGTCGACAGACAGACACTGTTGCATAACACTGAACACGGGCTAAATTGAGGGTCGTTCACCCTTGCTCCTCTGGGGGCTGCGAGAGACCCGCGATCACTTGAAACGAGACCTATGTCCAAAGATTAAAGTTCTCTTTTCTGTATTCTAGACATTTTCAGCCCCAAAAATGTAATTCTAACTCGGTTATGTTGAATTAATCTTTATATCGTTGTTAATTTGGTTGTTTATTCATTGCAAGCTTATTTGGATTTTCCTGTCGGGAAACATTCGCACCGCAGTCAACTGCAGGCTTGGTTGAGTTGTGATCAATAGTCGAGCGGTTGGAAGTTATAAAAATTACCCAATGTTAGTATAGATTCATATTTACACGGGGGATTTTCCATTGATATGAAGGAGTTAACACATTAAGCTGTATGTAGCGCTCCATAATACGGCATGCAACGTCCGTGTCTTAATCAGATGCTTCCTAATTTACACATTTATCTATCTATCTCAATTTATCTTTTTAACCTCTCACTGCAACAAGAACTAATTCTCAGCTCCATGTAAATGTTTATAAAGATTCTATCATTAATAAAGTGTTTTGAGTTATGTTTAAGTTAAGGATTTAATGTTATTAATAATTTGCTCTTAGATTACATTTAGATTAGACGAAATACATATAATATGCAAAATGCGTAATTCAACATAACGCCGTGTGGTATCCGGCTGAATAGAATTGTACAACCCTCATTTCTGACCGAGGTGTCGTAAAATACGACAAAGGTAAGTTGAAGTCAGGCAGGCGGTCAGTCGTGACGCAGCCAAATCATGTGATAGCATGTTGTGAGTTGTAGAGTGGGATGAGTGCAGGAAGATGATGAATGCATAATTAAACATAATAGTTGAATTGAAAGTTTGTGGCCGCAAATTGCAGTCAAAAAAGGACTTGTGATAACCTTATTTATACGCTGAAATTCTTATTCAAATTGTTCAGTGCTTGTTGCATGTTTACTAATCATGATCTCACATTGAAAACACGTTGGTATCGGCTCCCCTCTTGTATCCCTGCGATCGGCAGACAGGGTGATAAGTACGATCCATGTTTAAATCCAATTCCACCCCGGCCTTCCCCGGGCGTCTGATGTGAATTGTTCAACTTAATTTTCTCTGCCGACAAATTCGGGAACACGACAATGCTGTAGGGATTTGTAGCCAATAACTTTATCTGGTTTGTAGTAAACTTTTTACAGTATGCTTTACATTGGGAGCAGATTACGTAATCGCAAAACACGATAGGATACGACGCTATGTTTCAGTAATTTACAGGATTTTTTCAAGTGGTTATTTATCCTGTCCTATAGTTATTTATTAAATACGTCACAACATTTTAATTGTGTCCAATTTTTCTAACGGCAAAATAAAGATATTATTTATGTTGATGTAATATAATGTTTATATTATAAACCAAAATGAAAACATTAACTTTCACAATTAAATAATTTTACGATAATCTATACTAATATTATACAGAGGAAAAATTTGTATGTATGTTTGTAATGCTTTCACACAACTACTGGACCGATTTGAAAAGTTAATTTCACCACTGGAAAGCTGTATCCTGACGGAGTAACATAAGCTATTATACATTTTCAAAAAATAGGGACTTTAAAAAAAAAATTGTAGGTAAGGTGTAAAATATTAGTCATTATGACTAATATTTGTAAAATTTGACTATGGGTTTGTTGCGTTATAACTAGACAGAAATTCAGGATTTATTAGTGCAATATCTAGAGTACTTCAAAATCATCTTGAAATACAAACAGCCAATAGGAATCGACAAGGATTGGACTATTGACCGAGCTCAGCGTTAATGAGGTCTTTACAAAGCTCTCGTGACGGAATCCAGTCGTAATATTGGTGCAAAGCTTACAGTGGTACGGTGCGCCGCCGCCGGCACTGACACCGAAACACGAGGGATGTCAAAAAATAATCGATTCTTAATAATCGATTATTTTTTTATCAAAAATCATTTTTTTTAATTATCCCTTTTTTTACTCTTTTTCTTGTTTTTTGAGATTAGATATTGTTGGATGTTATTTTTGAGATTAGATATTGTTGGATTGTTGGATGAAACCAATGTAGCCAAACTACACATTTTAATTAAATTTCACAAACAGCGTATTTAATATCACTTATTAGTCGTTGTCCACTTTAATTAGCTATTATTTTAATCAATTATTAATATTAAAAAAGGCAAATTTTCAAATAGTCTTAAAAAATCGATTATTTTGATACAAATTAATCGATTTTTTAATAACCGATTTATTTTAAAGGGGGAAAAAATCGATTAATGCACTCGAAGACTCATCCCTACGAAACACCTGAACAGATGGCCCTTTCAGCCCACACAAGCTTTGTGCCGGCTACATTCAGTCATTACAAAACCTGACGTTTGTACTCATTGTTCATTTCGCTCTGTTGAATATTACATTCATAGATCTCGGGGAAATAGGGAACCAGCTAACTCACTGTAAAATATAAAATGTTTGCTCTAAAAATTTTATTAGAAACTAGCAATCGCCAGTGGCTCCGCCCCCGTTAAAAGATTAATACCGTAATCTAGTATTTTGGTGACCATAAAAATGGTTATTTAGTGTGTTAACTTTAAAAGCTATTCATATGCAGTGTTTAGAGGGGAACAATTTTTTTTAAATAACTTTCACCTCTTACTTAGTGCATGCAAGGAAAGCTTTAAATTTTGCCTTTTTCGTAATAATTTTTATTACTGCTCCTCTCCTATTCATCTAAGCCTGATGTTATATAGCCTATAGCCTCCCTTGATTAACGGACTATCTTAAACTTAAAGAATTTTTCAAATCGGTCCAATAGTTCCTGAGATTAGCGCGTTTAAACAATGAAATAAACAAACTCTTCAGCTTTATATATTAGTATAGACTAGTGGTACCTTTGACTTCATTTGCGCCTACTTAGCGTTTCAAATATTACTAATTAAGATAGATCACTAAGTTATTTTGCAACATTCTTTAAATATAACTTCCTTCAAATAGCTAGGTCAATAATATAAAAAAAACGTCGAAGTCAATAGGAAAGGTCGACTTTAAATTAATTGGGGTTGACTTTTGAGAAAATTGCTTCTTTTGTTATTGAATAAGTGAAAGGTAAAATATCGTTGTTATAATTAGCCTAAGCGAGTAACATTAGGTAATCTATCTATATGTTCCATAAGCATCCAACACGATTCAAAACGAATTATTGTAATTGAGATTATAGATATAATAACTACTGTATAAACACTTTAAAACATTGACAATACGAACGTAAAAAAACACAAAAAACGACAACTCGTACGAAGTTATCAGTCTTCTGGACAACTCCTTATAGGATACCAAAAAGAAACCAAATGATGACATTTCCCAACGCTACTAACTCTTGAACTTCAGATTTCAAGATGGCCGCACTCTACTCACTATGATATTTATTGCGAGTTGTGATTACAAAACCGGTGGAGGTCCTCAATTATGCTCTCCGCCGAGCTCTCGAGGGGGAGAGTAGATAATCGCCTCCACCCCCTGCAACCCCGTGGAGGGCTCCCCCGCGAATGCATCCGGAACTAAATGGACGAATTGCCGGCCAAGACTTAAAATATTACGGGAAATTAAAATTCAAAATATTCTTTATGTAGACTGTTCCCGTAGTTTTGAATCATTAAATGTTTTTAAAGAAGCTACCACTGATTCGGAAGTTTGCTCCTATCGAGAAGAGTGAAAAACTTAATGGATAATCTTATCCAAATACTTTTTTTTTTACATTTTGATTGATTACAAGTTAATCGATGTAGCTTGGTGCGTAGCTGACCGCAGTTAAGATATTTATGACACCGATATTTGTCCTTTACACTAATTCGATAAATACGAAGCAATTTAAAGTCTAGAAGCCTAGTACACTCTCTTCTCCGCACCTTTCCTCGCCGCGCTACTCCTCTCCAGACAGATAATTTCACGTCTCTATGCTACAACTTCCGCTGTCCTCCTTTTCCTTCCGTTACATATGCTTCTATCACTCACATAATCTTCAATTGTATAAAGGCAAGTCTAGAAAGTTGAGGAATTTAATTATACAAACGTAGATCATGCAATTCTGGGACCTTTCGGAGGCTGAACGTTGAAAGTAGAGTTATTTCAAGTTTATACGTGTATATTTATTACAGTAAATTAGTTCTAGATCCGATCTTAGTTCATAACAATGTCATTAGAATGTATACTAAATAAAGTAAATGATTAGGTTTCATTTTGTTTAGGTCCCTAGCCTGGATCAACATATCTGACGTTTGATGGATGGACGCCTAATCATTGTTACTAGTAGTACTTGTGACATCGTTTGTTTTAACTTTATTTTTCTAAAATTGGCTGGATTCAAGAATAAAATTTTATTATAAATAATGGGCCACATTGCGTTTCTGAATTGTGTCGTCCTGGCGATAACAGGTCAAATGGTTTCTGAATGGGCTTTTTAGGTAACTTAAGTCGAACAAAATAACAATTGTTGGAAATCAAAATAATAAAACAACAATGGACTTCTTTGAGAATATTTTTATACAACTATTCATGTTTTTACAAACGTAACCTAAATAAAAAATTTCAAAAGACGAATATGTGTAAATCCTCAACAAAGTGCAACAGTAAAAGCGTCAGCAATCTGCGCCGTATTGCCCGAGGCCGCCGCGACTGCCGCCAGTGTTCTTTGAATCTGTTGTCTATTCACACCAGGCAAGCAGCATCCTGCTCGTCACTTTAGTCCGGGATATGGAGTACAAGAATATATCAAGACATTCATTTTAGTCTAACAGTTCTTCAAAACCATGAAATCATTATAAATCGCTGCATCATATTCCAAATACAACCTCCTTCAAATTAGTTAAGTCAATAGTATTAAAAAAAACATTGTGCCGTCAATGTGATAAAATAATAAATGGGAGAAAATTGCTTTTTATTTATTGAATAAGTGTAAAGGAAAAATTACGTTGTTATATAGATCAATATCTCCCGCAATTTTAAACAACAAAATATGAAAAAAGGCACTTTTATTTTTGTAAATTAAGCACTGTCACGATCCCTTTGTATGAGACAATCAACCCTAACCGAAAACAAAAATAAACCGCCAAAATCTAACCCCTGCTTCGGAAACCTTGTTGTTTTAAAATAGAAGGGTGAATATTTCGTGTGTACCTCCCAGAGAGACACTTGAAAGCCTATTTTACCTGTCCGTAGCATGAAGCATGAACATGAAAACGACGTAGTATGGACGACCAGAAAAATTATAGATAAATGTAGATGTAAATTATTTACAAGAAATACCATTTTTCTTCTGGGTTATTACTTCATCCATCGATTTATCCCAATTCGAGTATCAGATAGAGAATTATTTATATCATGAAAATGTTTCGGATGTCCTAGATAGACAAAGGAAAACTTGGCAACGATGCAAACGGCAAAACACATTACTCCGATGAAATGTTCTATTGGCAGAACTATACAACTATTTTATTACCTGGGATTGTTTGAACTTTTGGCTTTATCGATGCAACGCGGATTACATTATGTACGAGTACGAGTACGAGTAAATCGTTGACATTATATCTTCACTTCGGTATAATTTGTTAAGGTATTATATAAATTAATTTAAATAATCGTTGGAAACTTCGAAAAAAAGCCGACTAAGCTTGCGTTAAGTGATCAGCAATAATATTTCAGTGTAGACTATAGGTAATGAAGATGGCGATTAAAAAAATTGCAAAAATAGCTCGTGATAGCATCTCTAATAAAGTACTCACTATACATTTCCTAACTTTCCTTTCGATGATCGTGTACTTATATACTTCGTAGGTTATTTGGAGGGACTAGTTAAAGGGGTAATGTATTTATACTTATTAACTTTAACGCGTTAGTTACCTTAAACATTTATGTACAATATTATGATCCGCTTTACCTGAAGCAGTATAGTAACGGACTGTTACTATACCACCGCTGGGCATATGCCTTCTCTCCGTTTATGGAGAGGGATTGGAACTAAAACCCGAGACGCTGCTCCAACGCGGATTAGTAGCACATATTAGTAGAACCAGAATTCTCCAGAGAATTCAGGTTCTGCAGGTTTCTTCACGATGTTTTCTTTCACCGAAAAGCGAGTGATATATTGCAATTGTCAATTAGCCATCATTATTTTTAATAAAAATACTTATTGGGCATCAAACCCGGGCAGGGTTTGAACCCGTGACCTCCTCGCTAAAGTCGCACGGTGTCATCGCTGGGCTATCACAGCTACGATACTTTACGTAATACGATTTAAATTATGATCTATGAGGTTACAAAATCAAAACTAACGCGCTCGACTATCAAAGACACAGCAATGCGTCGATATGTCTGCTGGAATATAAATAATAATAAATATTAATTAATCGTATAAATATATTTAAGAATACTTAAAGATGAGAAAGTATTTGAATGACAAGTAGTATGTGTTGTAAGTAATAGGTAAATAACGCGTTGCCAGCAGTAGTTAGCGATAAACATCCCGGCGACGAGTCCCGAGGGGCGCCGCGGCGGCCTTTATTCCTGATATAAAACCTCCTTTAAACATTACAAAGGGGAAGTATAGAGGGTGTAATGCATTTCTTTTATGCGATGGCCTTTGAAGTGAAAAAGTACGATTATAATAAAATGAAGGGCGTTGCACTTTGAGTAAAAATATGGAAATTATTTTGAAAAAAAAATTTGCCATTAAACGTATGCATTTATACAAGAAATTTGCTTCTTGTTACTAAGTATTGCCAATAGAGACTGCCATTTCGTACATTATTTAATATTTTTGCACTTATTACTTCGCTAATTAATAATTATTTAGCGATGACTTTCTTGAAACTGAATTTTCCAAAATAACCGGAAGTAGGATTTGTTTTTTATTACTATTTTTGCTAGACCATTATAATTCTTGAATTAGGCCGGGAAAGCTTTGAAAAATAGGTATAGCGCATAAGTCGCTATTGCGATACGTCTCGATTGACACACTCTTTTTCCATCCACGAGACCCCTGACTTGAGAAATTTCGACACGGCACCACAAACGACCTAGACGACAGATCATTTGTAGGCTAACTGTTTAACTGAGACTCTGCCTGCGGTGTACAAGGGCGCGGAAGGAGGTAGGAGACTGTGGTAGATGAGAGCGCCGAGTGCCTTTAGCGTGATATACAAGAGCTCCGCGTCCTTGGCGAGGTCTCAGTTACAGGGTTAGCCTATAATAGTCGTATTGAGTAACTCTGACAGTGACTTCTATATTTAAATTTCGAAGATTCGAAGATTCGAAGATATGTCTTCGCCGGGTACTCTTTGCTATGGTAACATTTGCCCTAACTACCTTGCAACTAAACATGCTCTAATTCTTTCGAGGCCACTTTAAACGAAGCGCTCGGGTGAATGTATACTGAGACTAATCAACCTTGTGTCTTCTCTTCTGTTGTCTGTCAACAATAACGTAGTGTGTTCAGATGAGATGTGGTCGACGGTGGAGAGCGGCGGCGCGGACCGCGCGGCCCCGTGCGCGCGCGGCAAGCACTCCGCCACGCTGCTGGGCGGCCACGTGTACGTGCTGGGCGGCCGCGGCGCCGGCGGCTGCGTGCCGCTGCGGGACTTCTGGCGGTACTCCCTGGGTGAGTGGCCGAGAGGCTCTGTCGCAGACAAAACGGATCGCCAGCGGACAGCGGATATGATTGGCCATCCATGTTAGGCTGATTGACAATCAGCTGTCAAACTGTCAGACACAAAATTCGAACCTGCGAACGGCAACTCTAATATCTATCTTGTAACATCTTTTCTATACATTGTAATTCGCTTAATTATACACATTCGCAAAATTCCCGTCGTTTTCATCGCTGCGCTAAACCCAAAGAGAAGATCACGCAAGCACTTCGTGTCGGCTTCGACAAGCTCTATAGTCATATAATAGCTTAAGCCTATGTCTTTAAGATGTTGAGCACTCCTTGGACGGAACATCGGTCCAACGCATCTCAACTGTTTCTTTTTAGTTCTTGTGAAGATCTTTGGGCGCTGGTAAATGATACAATGGTGGTATCTTTCTCTCATCTTTATTCGTCAGTGTGAAAAAGGCAGCAAGTAAGTCCGTTACAAGGTAGTTGTCAAGAATTTGAATTTCATAACAAAAAATAAAGAGTTTTGTTGTGGCTGCGTTCACAACAGGAACTCTAAATCATGAAAAGACTCTGCAGGAGTATGTCTCCGCAGGATTTTGGAGTTCTTTGGGCCCTTTGCGAGAAAGAGTGGCGATAACTTTGAAAAGTTGCTCGTCACGGGCAAGGTGGAAGGAAAGAGGCCCCGCGGACGGAGCCCCATATGTTGGACCTACCAAATTCCCTCAACATTCGACTCCAGTATCAGTGACGCCATCCACGTCGCAGAGGACAGAGCCAAGTAGCGAAATATAGTCCTAAGTAAAGTGCTACATAAATATCACGACCCTTAGCATTGAGGATTCCGATGTCAGGAGGAGCAGGTGTCTTTAACGCCTTGGTTTCACATATGCCGCATTGCCGTATGGAATCCGGCTGAGTAGAATTGATCACCCGAATTTCTTACAGAAGTGTCGTAAAAGGTGACTAAGGTACGTTGACTGACCGTGTGGATTCCGAGTGAGTAAATAGACCACCCTCTTTCTTACTGAGGTGTCGTAAAATACGACTAAGACGTCAAGTCGGTCGTAAAATACGTAGCCAACATGTGATGACATGTTCATAACATGTGCTGACCCCACTTAAATCTTAACTGCTTGCACACATCAGATTAATCGTTGCACTTGGGTGCGGCATAAACAGCACTCGACCTAATTAGCGAGTGTCCTTAGGAACTGCCGCCGCAGCTCTGCTGAGGACCCTTGACACGGCTCCTCGGCCCGCGCTCTGATTTGTGAGATAAAACTCGAGAGTCGTGGCCTATCGACTGCTGCAGAGATTGGGACTTAAGTATTCTGGATTTGACGGTATTTACTGAAGAACAAGCTGCTTTTTTCGAATGTAATTAAATGTCGAAATATCCTCCACTACTTTGAAAACGGGCATCATCAATGTAGCTCCTGATTTGCCCAGCAAAAACAGCCGTATAGAGAAATTTTCGCATTTATTATATTGGGATGTTTGAAAACAGATTTCTTCGACAATATAATAATAGAGTTACTTGTGAGGACCAAACTGCTTGTAGAATGGAGGCTACGTGCTAACACGATCGAGGGACCTATCTTGGCGCAATTACAAGAAATAACGAAACGAACATTAATGAAACTTTATGTTCCATTGTAAACTTGTTTTTTTCACCATTCAAATAAGAATGGTTGAAAGATTCTATGAATGTTTTATAAGTTTCGTGAATGAATTAACTTACATAGTAAGTTTATACAAGGTCTCTTAGGGACTGAAATCACATGATACTTTAGAAGGTCACTTAGTATGGAGGGACTCGAAAGAGGTCGGTGTTTGCGTTGAATACGGTGATGATTTAATATGTCCATAGATGGTGACGGTTGAGCTGTTTCAGCCAGCGGGCGCTGGGAGCGGCTGGAGGCCCGCGGCGAGCCGCCGCCGGCGCTGCAGGAGCACAGCGCCACGGCGCACGGCATCCGCCTCTACGTGTTCGGCGGCGAGGCGGGCTCGCTGTCCAACGAGACGCCGCTCTGGATATACGACACCGAGGTCAGTCACTTCAGTTTACCTGACTGTGTGTCTGCAGCTTGTATTTTGTCTTATTGAAAAACAACATCAAATAGGGTTCGCAGGCAGGGCTAATTGGGCAGACGTGAAATGGACGGACAAACCATCCAGACGCGGGACAATGCGATGCTACGCTATTTTTTTCTCTAACAAAGCACTCTGTCTATCAAGCATAGGAAATGTGTGTTTATTTTTGGGATAGGACGATATAGGGGTGGCACCTTCTTCCTCTCCGTCATCAACGAGTTTCGTTAGTCTACGTCGAGCGAGATGACGGCTCTTTAGGCGGGCTAGGGTTGGGAGGGTAGGGCGCCGGGTTGGCAAATCAGGTTGATTGGTTTCCCTTTCCGGCGACATGGTCTTGGGAGCCTTCAGCTTGCACTTCTGGCTGTTAGATAGAACGACGGTAAAGCCGTCGTCCTCGTCGGAGCCTTCGGTGTCGAGGAGGGGTCGAGGGGTCTTCGATGACTCTGAGGGAGACTATTACTATGACCTTTGTACCGGGAGCACTTATCAAAGAGCAGCCGCCCCGGCAGGCCCAGAGCTGGCGCAAGCTGTCGGCGGGCGCGGGCGCGGTGCGGGAGGCGCGCGGCGCGGCGCCCCGCGGCCGGCGCGGACACTCGGCGCACGCGCTCAAGGACTGCCTGCTGATCTACGGCGGCTACAAGGACCTGCGGGGCTCCACCAACGAGCTGTGGGCCTTCCACTACGGTATGGCAACACTCCACTGCACGTCTGTCACCGCGTCGTTGGCGACCGAGTATCAAAAATCGGAGTAAACGTGTATCGATCAAGTATGGCCGATTCGACTATAAAAATCGTTCTTTCCTCAAGTACACTAAGAATATAATGAAAACTTGATCAATATAAAGTTAGTAGTAATAATGAGACAGGGCACCGATAGATTAGTATATCATTGGTCGCATCGTCCTCGCAGAGTCCGCGGGCTGGCAGCAGGTGCGCACGGCGGGCGCGGGCCCCGCGCGGCACCGGCACGCCGCCGCGCTGCACGACAACCGGCTGTACGTGCACGGCGGCCAGTGCGACCTGCGCGCCGCCGCTGACCTGTGGCACTACGACACCCGTGAGTGCTGACACCGAGAGCTCGCTGCTGCGTGCCGCGGCTCTACCGATAGCTGTGAAGTGTTAGCGAGTACCGTCTCCCCGCACTCCGCAGTGTCCCGCGCGTGGTCGGCCGTGCGCACGCCGCCCAAGCTGTCGCCGAGCGCGCGCTGCGGGCACGCGGGGCTGCGGGCCGGCGCGCACTTCTACATCTTCGGCGGGGAGGTCAACGGGCACCCCACCAACGAGCTCTGGAGGTTCCACTTTGGTAAGCGATCATTTTCAATCGGACTGCAGCGAACGACGTACTGTACTAAGCGATGAGGTCGTTATTATCCGCAATCCGCACCGGCAGCCACCGAGACGTGGGAGCGCGTGTCGCACGGCGCGCACTGGCCGGCCGCCCGCGTAGACGCGCGCGCGCTGCTGGTGCGGGGCGCGGGGCGGGGAGAGGGACGGGACGCGGACGGCGCGCGGGCCGACCGGGACGAGCTCGCGGCGCCCGCCGGCCGCCACGAGCCGTCGGCCGGCTTCCTGCGCGAGATCTCCAAGCTGTCGGGGCTGCGGCGCCGGCGGGCCGCGCGCTGCGCCTACACCGTGCTGGCGGCCGAGCGGGACTCCACCGAGAGCCTGCCGCTGGCCAAGTCGCGCTCCGCCCACGCGTTCGACGAGCGGCAGCCGGCCGACGGGCGCGAGGCGCCGCCGTCGCCGCGCCGCGAGCTGGCGCACGAGCCGCTGTCGGTGCCGGACCTGGCGGCGGCGGCGCCCGCGCCCACGTCGGACTACGCCAGCGCCGAGCGCGTGCACTCGGCGGGCTTCGCCAACCCGCACTACCTGGGGCCGGACGTGCGCGCGCTGGGCTGCGCGCTCACGCCGGACTCCGGCCTGGGGCCCGGCGACATCGAGCTGCAGGAGCTGGGCGAGCGGCCCGCCCGGCCCGCGCGGCTGCACCTGCTGCTGGTGGGCGGCAGGGAGCCCTCGCACCCGGCGCTGCTGCAGCGCCCGCTGGCCATGTGGACCTTCAAGCTGCTCTAGCACCCCCCCCCCCCCCACCTCCCTCCGGACCGGCGATGCGATCCATCATTGAATATATTCCACGTACACCTTAGAAACGTGCTAGCGACGTGATATTTTACATGAAAAATAATTTGATAAGGAAACTATTCCAAGATGCCTGCCTCTAGTGATAAGCGAGTACACTTATAGTACTAAGATTTGACATTAAAATACCGATCGACTAATTGTAGTTTATAGTAAATATAGTTGTCGTCCGAAGTATTCGACTATAAACCTCGATGTCTATTTGAATATAAAACTTAACTTTTTTTTCCGCCAAAACGCACAAATATTTGAATAGACTCTCTGAATATCCCCTCAGATTTCCAAAATACATATAGATCCCTATAAGTATTTTCCTTCATGAACCTCCTTCATTATATTTCTGCCACTCGTTAAAAACTCAAATGCTCTCAACCCTATGTCTCAGAATTTCTCTTGGTTTAAAAAATCCCACCTCACAGGAATTATGAAATATTTTCGACTTCTACATCTATTCTATGACATTTTAAGAATACACAAAAATAAATTCTTTATTTGGTAAAAATTAAACCGAAACCCAAAAGCGACAACTCGCAAATACATTTTCTTTGAGAATTTAATTAGTCTTAAATCTTGCCTTGTTTTCCATCGTGTATTATGAACTAACGATCTGTCGGTGGCGTCCATTACATAAAGGGTACAATGCGGTGCCAACATTGAATATTTAGGATAGTTTTTATCAATTTTGATGTATATTTTGTTTTTTTTTATTGTATACACCTTTGTTATTTTGATACTCGCCTGTCTGTTGTTAATTTATTTGTAATGTTGTTTTAACTATTATTTTTTAATTATAAATTATGATACGTTATCATAACTTTAATTCTAAGTGTCAGTATGTAAACTTGTGGCGTGAGTTTTTTAATTGATGTCTCGCGCTTAGTATTAAAATGTCCTAATACTAAAAAAATATTTTGTGACTATTTTCTATAAAGCATACCGTAGCGACTACAAATCTCGTATTAATGACCCATAACTTGTGAGGGCAAGATAACTTTTTCAAAATAATCTTCTTCAATAATCAGTAGTTTTTAATAATTCGTAACGTGATGTCATAGATGGCATTGATATAAAAATTACAATACTGAAGCCTAATTTTGATTTAGGTTACTTCAATACTAAGCGTGAATATGTAATTATAACAGGTATACTCAGTTCTGTTTTTAGATAATTGGCATGTCTATATCAGCCCATCAGACGGTGCAAGTGATCAGTATTTTTAGATAGTATTTTATGACAAATAAAAAAAGTAAAGTAACGGCCTGTTACTATCCCGCTATGCCCAGCATAGATCTTCTGTCTCAGTTTTTATGGAGAAAAGGATTGGATCATGCCACATACATACATACCACGTTACTCCTATTTTTTGCAGGTTACACGTATCTCTTAAATTCTCTAGAGATTTACAGGTTTCCTCACGATGTTTTCCTTCAACGAAAAGCGTGTGATAAATTGCAATTATCAATTAGACACATAAATTTTACCCGAAAAACTCATTGGTTCTTGCTGGGGTTTGAACCTGTGATAACCTCGAAACATTCGTACGGTTTAACCGCTGAGCTATCACAGCTCTAATTATAATTTCAATGTATTGACATAAATAACGTTATGCGAATATTTCTATACTACGCGCATTGTCACCGTATTAAGACAATAGTTTTAATATTAGATGTTCAGTAATTTTTGTTTGTTTATAAAGTTTTTGTTATAGAGTCGCGACTACCATTAATTATTGTTAAATAATGTATTTTTGACTCAAGTTACATGATTGAAATGTTAATAAAAATGTAGCTACGCAGATTGCTTATTGTTATTCTTACATCCCACTTCTAACACCTCAGGAATCCAGGTCATAGGTTTTGTCAGGAACTCATATGTCACACAAACTTCAGCTCCATGACGAGCAGCTCCATGTAGCGAGAAGTGATTTATTCTATGGAACTTAGGGGTTTTTTTATTCCTTATTCAAGTACATTAAATACATTGTTGATTTAATATAGATAAATATGACCGTTTACAGCATGTAATTTAAGTGAACATTTTCGAAGATATTACAGATTTAAAATGCAGGGGCACTGCGATTGCGGCAGTGCGCCGCGTGCCTATACATCGCGTGTCGGAGGCCGCGATTCGCCCTATAGTA
Source organism: Morpho achilles (assembly GCA_947086495.1). Lineage (NCBI taxonomy): Eukaryota > Metazoa > Arthropoda > Insecta > Lepidoptera > Nymphalidae > Morpho > Morpho achilles. The sequence continues at coordinate 300,182 of CAMTZB010000015.1, forward strand.
GGAAATGGCATAGGGAGAGGGGAATTGTTTTACTGCAAATTTAACGCGTGCGGGCCACGGGCAGTAATGAATAAATCAAAACTACTGGATCGACTTTAATCTTTTTTTTTCACTGACTGACATGGGCTATATATATGCGGAGTCGCTAGTTTCCAATAAAAGACCAATTTGTCATATTGATTTATTGCTTAAAAATATCACATCGTCCGTCCGGTCCGTGCGATCACTTACCAAACTACAACAAATCTAACATCATACATGAAAACAAGTCTTTACAAGAAAGCATCACAAATGTGCTATTCTCTTTATAAAACTATTATAAACATCTATTTCTTAAATAAAATAATCATAAATCGAGATAATACGCCGTATGGTATCCGGCTGAATAGAATAGTACCACCCTCATTTCTTACCGAGGTGTCGTAAAATACGACAGAGGTAAGTTGACGTCAGGCAGGCGGCCGGTCGTAAAAACGAAGGCAAATCATGTGACAGCATGTTTATAACATGTTGTGCCAAGATGAAGATGATAAATCTAGATAATCTAATAGAAACGATTTTTAAACTGATTTCAATGAAAATAATATTTAATATTGCATAAATAATATTAACAAAGCACTGAATTCAACATTTACCAATCTGAAAACTTTATTTTGATCATCGTTGATCAGGCTTCAGGTTATTTCTCCAGAAAGATGTTAAAGCAGATAATAATACAAATATATGTATTAAATATTGTTACATGTTTTTAAGACAACCTTCTTCATAGAGTTGGCCACTAATATGAAAAAGTATTGTGGCTGTCATTATGTCATTGAGTTGTTGCGAATGTAAATGAGTTGACTTTGGGAAAATTGCTTTTTATTTATTGAATAACAAATAAAGGAGAAATATCGTTGTTTGTTATAATATACATGTATGTATATTATGATTAATAGTTTTATATAACTATATTTATATTACTATAAATACGCGAGTTTTTCTTTTGCACAATTCACGCTCTTTTTTTTCTGTTAATCCTGTAAGGGTTGCCTGGGGTTCGGGCTTCGGGGTTCGGGTTCATGGTTCGGGGTGTGGTGCCAGAGACTACGCTCAGGTCTTGCGAGCTGGGCTATGGGGTCCTGGCACAAGTCAGTATTATACGGCCACGTCGTACACTCTGGGCAATGTTGCAGTTACTAACGAGCTCGCAAACTTATTTTTACAGACCTCGGACTGCAATAGCTGAATATTACTGGCGGTGTGTGTGGTACAGTCCAATACTACATGCATTTTCCCATCCCTTCACCTCTTATCCTAGTACGAATCCCATCTAACATTAACCATCTACCCATTCCTTTAACATCCAGGCCGAACTCCTCTCATATCTCCATCCAGATCCCCCTACTTGGTCTATCCGCTCCTGGAGGAGTAAACCTCGACTCAAAAAATCCCCAATCCAAGGTATAATTCGGACCGTGCCGATGGATGCATGGCTGGGGGGAAGCTCAGTCTTGTGTCAACAGTGTCTCCTTGAAACCAGGGCGAATCGAGGTAGTATTTAAGCTCTTCGGGCGCAAACGGGGCTCTGTCGTTTCGTGACCTTTATTTCCCTAACTTCTCGTGGGACTTTTTATGGATATTGACACCAAAGAAACCCTGTTAACTCCCATCCTGGACACCCAGGACAACAACTATTCGGCTGAAGAGAGGACTGCTGTAGCCACTAATCCGCCTGAAGCGTATTTTGACCTCACAGGGAGTGAAGGGAGGCGCCCCTGGACGGTAACACCACCACAGGCGGATCTATACGCAGACTGTCTGGTGCAGCGCGCAAGCGTTTTCGACTTCTGGTGAGCGGAGCAGGACTAGATCCTAAAGTGGCCTTCACCATGTGCAAAAAGCCTTGGATATAGATAGATAGATAGATAGAACATTCTTTATTGCACCACATAAAAATGATAATTTACAATCTTAAGAGAACGACATATTCTAATGCAGTAACAATAAGGCGGCCTTATCGCTAACTAGCGATTTCTTCCAGGCAACCTTAGGGCTAGAGACATTAAATTTAGGGTAATAAGGTAGGTGGTCCAATGTATACATATTCTAATACATACATACATATATACATACATACATACACATAATAAATTTACCATACTATATATTTCAACCATATTTATTATATATATAAACCATATTTATTATATATATAAACCATATTTATTATAATATCTGGGTGACCGAGCTTCGCTCGGTACTTTTTTGCAAAAAAAAACTTAAAAAGAAGAAAAAAACAATTATTTAGTTGGGATCGATCCTTGGCACTCACATTTCTCGAGGCTGCCCGCTAACCGAATAAGCTATGTCGACTTGACAGCTAATGGCGAAAATTCAATTCAATATAAATGTTAGTGTTTGTTAATGCCCAAAAATAGGGTTAAAACAATATTTTTTTTACATAAAACCTAGCTAGATCAATTTTTCTCCCACAAAACCTCCTAAATGCTGAATTTCAGGAAAATCGTTGGAGCCGTTTCCGAGATTCGGAAAATATATATATATACAAGATTAACTCATTTAAATATTAAGATGATATATAACCATATTTGTCCTAACCAGATAGTGACATGTAGTATTGTTTCAACTTAAACTTGAAACTGCGTAATGATTTCGCTTCCTTTATTGCTATCGGTAGAGCATTCCACAATGTTATAGCTTTGACAGTAAAAGAACGCCCAAAAAACGATGTCTTGTGTGAGGGCATCTCAAGGTTATACTTCCGAAAGGACCTTATTAAATTATTATTACTTTTTATAAAATGGAATTTAGATTTCAAGTAGGAGGGTGTCGTTTGGTGGAATAACACACAGTACAGAAGAGAGAGTATTTGCATGTCCCGGCGAAAGCGGATGGGTAACCACTTGAGCTTAGCACGAAATTCTGAAACATGGTCATATTTACGTAATCCAAATATGAACCGAATAGCAAGATTTTGTAAACGCTCAAGTTTATTTAATTGTTCGTCGGTCAGGTCAAGATAGCTTGCACTGGCATAATCAAGAATTGATAAGAGTAGGGATTGTGCTAACATAATTTTGGTGGGAATAGGAAGAAAAGCGCCTAACCGCCTAAGAGAACCCAGTGCCCCAAACATTTTTTTACTCAGTTCTTTCATCTGCTGTGACCAAGACAGAGCTGTGTCAAGATGTATTCCAAGACATTTGACTGTAGGGAATTATGACGCCATCAAATTCAATCGGTGGTATATTAAGCCAGACAATCCTTGAAATAAAACTCCTACTGCCAATAATAATCGCTTGCGACTTACCGGGATTAATTTTTAGCCCAAATGACTTACTCCAACTGTGGATTGCAATTAGGTCATTATTACTGGCAGTAATAGCTGTGGAGAGATCATCAAGAGAAGACTGGTTGTAAATATGGAAATCATCTGCATACATGTGGTAGAGAGAAGAGAGTCTTAGAGTTATCGAGTTGATGAAGAGTGCAAACAGGAGAGGCGACAACACGCCACCTTGAGGTACACCCGCCCGGACATCGCACCATGACGAGAACTTGTCGTCAACGCGAATACGCTGCCGGCGACCTTGGAGGTAGCTTTGAAACCAGTCAACCACAGACTGAGAGATGTTGATAGAACGTAACAAGCTCAATAGTAAGTCGAAATCTACGTTATTGAACGCATTGCTAAAATCTAGCAATGTTAATACTGTAAGCTGCTTGTTATCCATTGCCCAACGAATATCATCGGTAACTTTAACTAGCGCTGTAACCGTGCTATGACCACAACGGAAGCCAGATTGGAGTGGATTAAGAATATTATATCTGTTAAGGAATAGGAAGAGCTGTTGATGGACCATCTTGGATAGAAATGGCAGAATGGATATTGGGCGGAAGTGACTTAGATCATTGGCATTAGATCTTTTAGGGATAGGAATAACTTGGGCTAGTTTCCATGTATTAGGAACTTCACTACAAGAGATGGAATCATTTAGGATATGTGTTAGGATAGGACAAATAATATCTAGGATAGGTATGATCATGTTGCGGCTGACGCAGTCAGAGCCGATAGCATTCGATGATATGGACAATACACTCTTTTCAACATCGCATTCTGTAAATTGGCTAAAGATGAACGGTGGATGTTTAGGAGTTGCCAAGGAAGAAAGAAGATTAATAGTACGTAGTTTTTCAGCTTTATCAATAGCATCGAAAGTAGTAAAATGTGTATTTAAGTGCTCCATATCGATATTGGTACAAGAAGAAGAATTCCGGGATGAGTTACCAACTCCGAGTGATTGAAGAAATTTCCATACTTTTGCTGGGTCGCCGTTCTCGACAGATTTATGAATATGCCGCCGTTGTGCGTCCCTACACGATGTATTGCAGTGATTCCTCTTTTTATTATATTTTAATCGGTTTGATTCTAAATTATTAGTTTTAAATTTAAATTTTGCTACATTCTTCTTTTTTATAAGTGCCTTTAGGTCCTCAGTCAACCAAGGCGCTGGTAGATGCCGCATCCTAATAGGCTTTATTGGCGCGTGAATGTCATACAGCTGAGTTATCAAAGAGTTAAATGTGTCGACTTTCTCATCTATTGAGCTCGCATTGGTCACTGCAGTCCAATCTACCCCCCTAGCATCATCACGAAGGCGATTAATATCCATTCCTCCAAAAATACGCTGCAGAATTGTTTGAGATTTAAGTTTAGGAGGACGAACTTTGTAAGAAAGGTAAATGAGGTCATGGTAAGAAAAAGCATCAGCCGTAAACTGACCATGCTTTGTAACAAAATCAGGAGAGGAAACCATAATAAGGTCAAGAAGCGATGGGACACTGTTGGGATAATAGTGAGTAGCAGATAAAGGTAGAACATGTAGATTACAAGCCTCAACTAATGATAATAGTTTATTGCACCGGCCATCACCCTTCAGTAAGCAAGTGTTAAAATCTCCCATTATTATCGTATGTTTATAAAAAGGAATTAGACTTTCTAACAAACTCTCAAAAGAGGAAACATAGTTAATGACCTATATATACCTAGGCAGATCGGAGGAGGAATCTCCTAAGGACAATCCCAGGAAGGCTCCCCGGATTTCCCATGAAGCCAGCGGCCGAAGCAACACGGCCCCTACCTTCAAGGAAATCGCCGGCTCCTCAAAGGTAGGGATCCGACACAAGGACCCTATGTCGGAGGAACAGATGAGGCTGGTACATCGACACCTGCTCAGCCTTCTCCGGCGAAAAGATGCCGATGTATTTGACCTGGGCTTCTTCCATAGGCCGGGCTGGGTTCTGGTGACATGCGAGAACCAGCAGAGCCAAGACTGGCTTGTGAGAATCGTGCCCAAATGCAAGCCATGGCCTGAGGCGCAATTTCCAAAATGTTGGAAAGTGAGCTGCCTAAACCTGTGACGGTGTGGGCCTTCTTTCCGGAGTCAGAGGCAGAATCGATGATCGAGGTTATCGAACTGCTCGGAAATATGAATAGGGGCCTGCACACAGAGTACTGGAGGATTCTCAACGAGAGAGTAGAGAACAATGGACGGGTTGCTGCCCTATCCATGGATGAATCCTCAGTCGAAGCCCTCCGTGCCCTCAACTTCAGGGTAAGCCTAGGCTTTAAAAAACTAACCTTTAAGGTTAGAGGGGACACCCAGAACTACTACACTATCCTCGGGAAGACCGACCGCAACATCCCACACGTCCACCGGTGAGGATTTCGCGATCCCTGGCCCTAGTGGCCAGGGCTGCGGGAATACTCGGGTTCAAAGTGAGGGACGAAGCGGGGTCCCTCAAGGTGGTGGAATTAGAGACTCACGGAGGCCCTCCTCAGAACCATTTGGAAGACCAACCACAGCGCTCTCCACGTCTTCCGGTGAGGTTCTCACGATCCCAGGCCCTAGTGGTCTGGGCGGCGGGTCCGTTCCCGGTCGGGGTGGGGTCTCCCAAGGTAGAAGAGCAAGGGTGCCAAAACTAGCTCCCACTGCGAGAGGAATTCCGTTGCCTCAAACGGTGGCTGCTGGTACTCGCCCCAGCCTGCTAAGCGGGCTAAGTAACGGCACTCAGGGGCACTACAGTGAGGATCGTACAGGCTAACCTCCATCACGAGGCTGGTGCAGCCGCCGTGATGGAGTGCTGCCTTGTTGAGGGTCATGTGGACCTCGCTCTAATTCAAGAACCCTGGATTGCTCAGTCCAAGATTCTCGGGCTGAACGCTGGGGGTAAGATTTTATCAAATTCCGGCGGTATCACGCCCAGAGCATGTATTGTTTTTAACAAATATACTAACTTTTTGCCTATTCCAGAGCTGTGTACTGATGATCTGGTTGCGGCCTATGTTAATTTCAAAGGATGGAACGGGCCTAGAACAATTATCTGTTCGGCCTACCAACCCGGAGAAAAAGAAGACCCCACTGCCGAGCTGCTGCCTGCAATTAGATATGCACGGACACATAAAGCCGAGCTACTGGTGGGCGGCGACGCCAATGCCCACCACACCACCTGGGGGAGCACCGACACTAATGCCCACCACACCACCTGGGGGAGCACCGACACCAATATGAGAGGTGAGTTACTGTACGACTTTCTTGTAACTAACTGTCTAGATATATTAAACATAGGGAACACCCCAACTTTTGTGACTAGAACGCGGAAAGAAGTACTAGATATTACCTTTGCTACACGAAATTTAGCCAGGCACGTTAGTAACTGGAAGGTTAGCAATGAAAATTCATTGTCAGACCACAGACATATTCGCCTGGATCTGACAATTGAACTCGCAACCAAAACCACTACCTTCCGGGATCTCAGATGCACTAACTGGGAAGACTTCAAAGCCTTCCTGGGAAGAAACCTGGAATCAGTACCCATTAGAATCCAATCACCGGAGATTCTCGACCTAGCGGTGGATACTGTCACCGAAGGTACTATTACGGCCTTCGAAGACAGCTGTCCCCAAAAGACCAGGAAATCCAAGCGAAAAGTACCGTGGTGGAACTCTAAACTTAACAATTTAAGAGCGTAAACACGTAAATTACTCAATAGGGCTAAAAGAACCCAGGAATAGGGATTATACCGCGAAGCCGAAACTGAATACAGCACAGAAATTAGGAAAGCCAAGAGGGCATCTTGGAGGAAGTTCTGCGAGGGCATATCAAACACACCTCAAAGTGCACGACTCCATAAAATGCTATCTAAGGTCAGTACTAACCAACTGGGTCTTATTAAAAGGCCTGATGGCTCTTTCACATCAAGTGAACAAGAAACGCTGGAGATACTCGCGAAAACTCATTTTCCGGGAGCACTTGATCCTAGTGCTGGTAATAACCTGGCGCGTATCCCGTGCCGGCCTCGTCATGAGGACTGGAAAAAGGCCGTCAGGATTATAAGACCCGAGTTAGTGAGGTGAGCCATTGAGTCTTTCAATGGCAACAAAAGTGGCGGACTTGATGGTATCACACCCGTTCTTCTCAAAAAAGGTGTGGACATCTTATTACCGCATCTGGTAAAAATCTTCAGGACATGCTTGGGGATATATACCGGAACGTTGGACCAAAATTAAGGTCGTGTTTATACCAAAAGCTGGAAGGAAGGAATATTCCTCTCCAAAATCCTTTAGACCCATCAGCCTCTCCTCTTTCCTGCTTAAAACTATGGAGAAGGTAATCGATCGATACATTAGGGATGAGGTTATAATACTGTAGGAGCCGTTCTACGGAAACTGCCCTACTATGCCTTATTGATAGGGTGGAAAAGGCACTGGAAGACAAGGAAGTAGCCCTGTCGGCCTTCCTTGATATTGAGGGGGCTTTTGACAACACTCCTCCGAACACTGGTGGGGGGTCTTACTAGGCAACTGATAGACGGAACTGCAACTGAAAGCTGAGGTTTATACAACAAGGGGCTGCCCGCAGGGCGGCGTACTTTCACCCTTGCTTTGGACCTTAGCCGTGGATGAATTATTGTATAAGATGAACGATCTCCACATTGACACCCAAGGCTATGCGGATGACTTGGTGGTGACGGTGAGAAGCAGCAGCCTCAGCAATATATCGTATCTTAAACAAAAAGCCCTAAAAATAATTGACAGATGGAGTACAGAGAATGATCTCTCCATTAATGCCGATAAAACTGTCATTGTACCTTTCACTAGACGAACTAAGCTTGAAGCACTTAGGCCGCCCCAGTTGAAAGGAAAAATTATACCATTTTCAAACGAGGTCAAGTACCTGGGAATTATCCTAGATCAAAAGCTAACTTGGAACTCACATGCTGATGGTATACTGAAAAAGGCTAAAATGGCCTTAAATACATGCGGTCGGCTAGCGGGCAACAGATGGGGACTTAAACCAAAAGTTGCTCTGTGGCTATACACTGCCATCGTGAGACCAATAGTCTCTTACGCGTCAGTGGCTTGGTGTAGGAAAACGACGCAGACAACCATACAAACTAGATTAGCTGGCCTACAAAGAACAGCCTGTCTCCTAGTTACCGGACCCATGTCTACTTCACCTGGTGCTGCACTGAATGCCCTGCTGAATCTGCCCCTGCTTCACTTGTATGTCGAAAAGGAAGCAAGGGTCAGCATGTACAGAATCACCCACCAGGCTAGAATGACATGGCAGTCTAAAGTGTTGAGATCTTTTCAAGACACAATACTTAATATACCAGTTTTGGGCATGCCGTCAGATATGATGGTCCCCAAGTTTTACTTTCCACAGGAAATACTCCGTGGAAATACCCATTCGAGATGCTTGGCTACATAACCAGGTAACTTGGAAATCTGGAAGTCTTAAGTGGTTTACTGATGGCTCTAAGTCAGGAAATGAGGTAGGTTGCGGTATTTATGGGGAAATGCCTAGACAGATGATTCGTCAAAATCTAGCAAGTTTACCTCCATATTCCAAGGAGAGTTATATGCCATAATTGAATGTGCTGTAACTCTGCTTCGGAGCAACTACCTTAACCGCACAATATACATTCATTCAGACAGCCAGGCGGCTCTAACAGCTCTATCTACAGAGACTACAAAGACGAGGCTGGTTGAAAATTGCAAAAATTTACTCAACATCCTGGGCTCTGGTAATAGGGTGATACTACGTTGGGTTCCAGGACACGCAGGAATTCCCGGCAACGAAATAGCCGATGATCTTGCTAAAGCAGCTGCCAAAATACCGTAGATGGGACCAGAACCAATCTGTGGAATTCCAAAGTTTGGCCATGCTTACTCTGGAAACCTACTGCTTCTATCACACACTTAATCTCTGGAGAAATAGTCCGGGATTAAAACATTCGAAAGCGCTAATAAAAGCCTTTAACAAAAGAGCTACTCGTAAAATCTTAGCGCTTAGTAGAACCAATTTAAGTAAACTAGCAAGGGCGCTAACAGGGCACTGTGGACTAAATAAACACATGTTAAACCTGAAGCTGTCAGACACAGGATCGTGCAGACTCTGCCTAGAGGCGGAGGAAACACCCATGCATATCCTGTGCGACTGTCCTGCGCTGGTTCACATTCGATACTCTCTCCTAGGGTCACATTGTCTATGCCCAAAAGAGTTGAAAGATCTCGCTGCCAAAAAGATCTTGGAATTTCTGGAGATCACCTGCATTGGCAGCGAACTGTTGTCAGTGGCGATCACAATAGATCAGTAATGGTCAAAGTGATACTGGGCCCTATGGCCCTGCAAAGCCACTACTCCCAGAAGAAGAGAGAGAGAATTAGTATACTAATTAAATAAATTTATTTAAATATTAACACAACAGAATGTTAGTGGAATGAGTGAATAGTATGAAGTATTAGGTTGGTGGGGTCAGTGTTCCATCAATAAATAAATTTCATTTGATTTCATTTCAAATTCATGTTATAATAATGCTATAATTTCTTCAATTAATACATTGTAACTGAATTCATTATATATACATGAAAACAAGTCTTTACAAGAAAGCATCACAAATGTGCAATTCTCTTTATAAAACTATTATAAACATCTATTTCTTAAAGAAAGTAATCATAAATAATACGCCGTGTGGTATCCGGCTGAATAGAATAGTACCACCCTCATTTCTTACCGAGGTGTCGTAAAAGGCGACTAAGGTAAGTCGACCCGCCGTGTGGTATCCGGTTTAGTAGAATAGACCACCCTCTCTCTTACCGAGGTGTCGTAAAATACGACTGAGAAAGTTGACGTCAGGCAGGCGGCCGGTCGTAAAAACGCAGCCAAATCTTGTGACAGCATGTTGTACCGACCCCACCTAGACTGGGATAAGGGCAGGGAGATGACGAACTGAATCCATTATATCTAAGTTCATTTATAGTTACTTAATTAAATATATATAAAGTAGTATTCTTACATACAACCAGGAGCAGCAACGACCGGACGCGCGACGCGTGTTTGAGACTAAGGTCATACAACTGCACACACACACACTACAGGCATTTAGCAGTGATGCATGGAATTTTGAATTCAAAGCTTCTTCTTGGTCACAGAGAGCTCTTGTGTACAGTGCTCAGACTGTTTTCAGTATATTCCATTTACATTTTAGTTACAACAACGTTTTCTTCTTAATAATCGCTTCATTGAATTTTAAAATACTCAAAAAAAGCAATTGCTTTTGTAACTTAGCAATCACAACCTGTTCATGACTTTCAAATAAACTGGTTTATTTCTAATACGCCGTGTGGTATCCGGCTGAACTGAATAGTACCACTCTCATTTCTTACCGAGGTGTCGTAAAAGGCGACTAAGGTATGTTGACCAACCGTGCGGTTCCGGTTTAGTAGAATAGACCACCCTCTTTCTTACCGAGGCGTCTTAATATACGACTAAGGTAAGTTGATGTCAGGCAGGCGGCCGTTCGTAAAATGTGTAGCCAAATCATGTGAAAACATGTTGTGCCGACCCCACTTAGAGTGGGATAAGGGCAGGAAGATGATGATGATTTTTAATGGTTTTGACTAATACACATATTGTTCACTATACACACAACTGTCTGTCTCACTGATGTACACTAAGGATCTAAAATCCAGTACAAATCCAGTGATAAATGGATTAATAACCAAAACTGGCTTAATAAATGTATGTGTTTCCAATCTCTTGGTATTTAAGTGTTATTTGCTCATCCAGCCTGCTTTTATGGTAAGTCCGCACATCACATCGGTACGGTCAGTTCGTCCCGCCGGTACGGGTCGGTCGTCCCGCCGGTACGGGGAGCTCGTCCCGCCGGTACGGGGAGCTCGTCCCGCCGGTACGGGGCGCTCGTCCCGCTGGTACGAGTCATTAGTGCGGCCCTTCGCCGTATTTTACGTCGAACAGAGCGGTGCACGCGGCTCGCGCCGCCGCCTTGCGCGCCTCTTTCTTGTTACTAGCTGAAACATTGTACCGACAGACCATTTCATAAATCATGTGGAATGAGATACCTCAATATGGTATCTACAAAAACAAACAATACACGAAAAGCCTAAGTGCTGGGCGATGATGTAACTTATATCTTATAAATTTAACATAAAAAATTAACTATTAAATAGTGCAGAATTGCATGGGGTGTATAAATATATATGTCGCTGTTTTCGAAGTATCCCATAGTACCTGTGCCTTCATTCAGACCAACTTAAGCGTTCAATAATGTAATGTTTCTTCCAAATGTTCCCCCGCTTCACGCGTACTTCATTAACTTCATTAATACCCTCGTATGATCTCATACGATTCTCTCATCTTATACGTATATCTTCATATGAAGACCGTTTGAACCCGACACCGTAAGCGTCGCAAGTACAAATTTCATCCCAGCACGCGACGAGGAAGACCAGAGCGACAGGGAACACGTCGAAGATGTGCGACCAGCGCCGCTGCCGTGTTCGCCCTCCCGCCCCTGCCACTCACTCAGTCGCTCCCAGCGAGCTGCGGTACGCATTTCCCGCCGCGATAACATCGTATAAAGAGCTCATGAATAAGTGCCCCGGATGGGTTCGAAACTAGTCGGGCTAACCCGATAGAATAACACGTGAGAGAAGCCGGTTCTATACATTAACTATGAATACTACTCACTATAGTTTAAATTTAAAAAACCTCCATTAAATTTAATACTTTATCCGGAATTTTGATCCTATATGTCAGTTAAAACTACGCTATGAGCTGAGACATATTTATTCGGACACACAGATGTACGGTCGGTCGCTCACCCTTGCCCACGTAGGTGGTGCCGTCCACCTCGATGCCCATGGTGAACAGCATGTTCTGCGGGCGGTCGCCCTGCGCGCCCAGCTCGCGGTACTCCACCTGCGGCCGCATGTACGTGAGCAGCATGCACGGGTGCATGGCGGCGGCCGCAGCGGGCAGCGTCTTGGCGGGCTTGCTGCGCGGCGCCGCCGGCTCCTCGCACAGCTCCGACAGCTGCAACAGACACAGTACACTGTTATTGCTAAGTGGAATTATTTTTATTTGCTTTTGTATCGTTGTTAGCCATGTGGTATCCGGCTGAGTAGAACAGTACCACCCTCTTTTCTTACCGAGGTGTCGTAAAAGGCGACTAAGGTAAGTCGACCCGCCGTGTGGTAGCCGGCTAAGTAGAATAGACCAACCTCATTTCTTACCGAGGTGTCGTAAAGGGCGACTAAGGTAAGATGACCCACCGTGTGGTATCCGGTTTAGTAGAATAGACCACCTTCTTTCTTACCGAGGTGTCGTGAAATACGACAGAGGTAAGTTGACGTCAGACAGGCGGCCGGACGTAAAAACGCAGCCAAATCGTGTTACAGTATGTTTATAACATGTTGTGCCGACCCCACTTAGAGTGGGATAAGGGCAGGAAGATGATGCTTTTGTATCGTTCTCTGCTCTATTGTCCGTGAAGACCTAGGCTGCAGCTGGTAATCGGTGCCGAGTGTTGTTATTGCTAATGACATTCGGTTCGTGCCGAGCTGTGTAGCCTTTTCCAAGGCTGTATAAAATTTAGATTTAAGATCTGTGTTATGTCTTTGTATTGTATTATAGGTGTACGTGTATGTTCTCATCTATATTTTATACAGTATTTGAATAAATATTTTTCTTTCTTTCTTTCTTCTTTCTTAACATATCCACGAGCTATATGGTACCACCCCGTTGGCTGTTGGTGACATATCAAATCAAAATAATCTTTATTCAAATAAGCTCTTTCAAGCATTTTTGAATCGTCAACTATCAATGTGATTAATGAAGCTACAACTGCCGCCGTGGGGTATCCGGCTGAATAGACGGATGGTACTATGGTACCACCCTCATTTTTTACCGAGGTATCGTAAATTACGACCAAGGTAAGTCGACCGCCGTGTGGTATCCGGTTTAGTAGAATAGACCAACCTATTTCCTACCGAGATATCGTAAATTACGACTAAGGTAAGTTGACGTCAGGCAGGCCGGTCGTAAAATACGTAGCCAAATCATATGACAACATGTTTGTAACATGGTGTGCTGACCCCACTTAGAGTGGGATAAGGGCAGGAAGATGATGAAGCTACAATTGGTTCGGAATGTTGCTCTTACTGAGAAAAACTAGAAAGAAACTCAGCGGTCATTCTTTTAAACATTTTCAATTTTACATTATTAAACCGCAGTCTTGTATGGAGCTGAAAGGATTTTCAAATCCAGGCTTTTTTTATCATCCAAATAATCTTCAATTTTGTAATATGCTTTATGTATAAAAATATTTCTTATACTTAATTTAAACCTTTCTGAAGACTGTTCTAGTATGGATTGCGGAACTTTATTGTAGAAGCGAATACCCAGACCATCGAATGAGTTGCTAACTCTGCTGAGTCGCGACACAGGTGTCACAAGCTTTTTGTGACCCCTCGTTTGTCTATGATATACATCAGATTTCGTCTTATGTCATATCGCTGGACACAATGCGCGAGGGATAATTATTATGTACCGAGCCATTGTTCGCAATAAACTGCACGTTGTTTCTCATACTTGTCTTTTTATTCACGCATGAAATCGTCTATACATTCTTATTGTATTCTGTCCATACGATTCCCAACACACACACATACGCGCACGCACGCTCACACAAGCACAAGTATTTATTTATTGCTATGTTCAATGACGTCAAAAAGTGTGATTTTTGGGTTTTACCTTCAGAATAATATTAAAAATCACGTCAGTCAATGCCAGACACCCTTAAAGTTCATGTAAATTTAAATTCTTTTTACGTCATAGTGTAAAAGTTGATTTTAATATATATTACTTAGATAAGAATAAGATGATGTTTCCCCTTTAGCCAGACATTTTTGATAGTTCCTATCCCAGCCAGACAAATTAGATCCGTATTTTGCAACCTCTAGTACCTCGTATCTTCCAAAGCCACTACGATCCAAATTGCATAATCTACCATCGTTCTTACCTGTGTTGGGAGCATGCATATTTCAGCTTTTATAAAATTACGAAGGTCTGGGATCCACACGCTCTCGCTCTATACTAATCGTGTCAAATTTGCCATCTAACGTTACAAAAAAAATAATTATGTAGAAGAACGTGTATATATGCGCCACTCGTTGACTGGCCCGTTGGCGCAGTGGGTAGTGACCCTGCCTTCAGCTACACGGTTCGCGGGTGCGATTCCCGCCGAGGGCCAACATTTTCTTTAAATGAATTTATTGGTCTTTGAGTCTGGGTGTATATTTGTATCTAAGTATGTATTTTAAAAATATTTATGAATACCATAACACAAGTATTAAGTTCCTTACTTTGGACGGACGACCGTGTGTAAGGGTCCCATATATCCATATATCTATCGATTCACTCACAGAGGCAGTGGAGGTCTTGAGGTGCGGCACCTTGTGGCCCTCGTACTCCCACTCGGCGAACAGCTTGTGCAGCGCGAACGACGCCAGCTGGATCATGGGCAGCGTCTCCTCCTCCGACTCCGCCTCCTCGCCTGAGAGCAGAGCGCACGGTGTACCGACAGTCATAGATTATAGGGGACGCAATAAATTAATATATTGTTAGGAATCCAGATCTTTGAACTGTGACAGCCTATATAAGACGACGGCTGACGTCATTCCTCGTCATTCGCCCTTTGGCGTGCAGCATTCGTAGGAGGTAGACGTATTTGGGCAACCGATAAATGGACTATCTCATACTGAATATCTGATTATTTTTCAAATCGGTCCATTAGTTCCAGAGAATAGCACGTTCAAAAAAACAAACTCTTCAGCTTTATTGTATAGATGTTAGTGTATTGGCACACATACCATTACTGGCGTCGGGGGCCGCGTCCGCCAGCAGCACCCGCGACATCTTCTTGAGGATGAGGTCGCGCACCGCCTGCTCGGCCGCCGCATTGCGCGCCGTCAGCTTGTTGTCACCTGGGGGACCACAACACGTACTGTCACATACACTATACTCCATACGTTTAGGCCAGTGGTCGGCAGAATTATTAGTCAAATATGAACATCACAATTTAAAAAAAATTGGAGCCAAATCTGCTTGTTTAATAAACGTTTAAATATGAATAAATATATGGGACACTTACACACACGGTCATCCGTCCCCAAAATAAGTAACTTTATACTTGTGTTATCTGGTAAATATATACATGTGGGATTGTAAGTTTGAACGCAGTGAATGACAGAGTGAAAGGATTAGGTGACGTATGGATGGTTTTAGTTTGTAGTTACTAGTCTGTAGTCTAGAGTCATAAGCCGAACGACGTAACGACGCTAACGTGTTTTCAGTGCTCTGTAATAATTTTAACCCCTAGTCTCAAGTGTTTGTCAAAAGCTTTGAATAAAGAAATAATATCATTGAAGAAGAATTTTAATAATCCCACATAAATATACAACTTTATCTTTTAAAGTCCTTCTCAACCACTAGACCAATAACATGCCATTACTGTACCGTATCCCTTGTAGGTGGTCCCCTGCAGCGTGAGGTCGGCGCAGTAGCTGTTGGCGGTCACGTTGTAGTACTGATTGCCGGACGCGCTGCCCACCGTCTCCACCTTGAATTGCTGCACGGACAGATATTCTCATGTTACATAGGTCACTAGTTAGCATACTTTAACTATAACAGTATATATAATAACATTTGTAAGGTTTATTTATATTTTTTAAGGTGATAAACAAAAGAAGACACAGTCTTGGACCAAAGCACATCGTCAGTTATGATAAACTTGGTGACCACTGGTTATGAAGCGACTCAGAGTCGACGAATAAGGGCGATCATCATCCTCCTGCCCTTATCCTATTCTAAGTGGGGTCGGAACAACATGTTATCATATGATTTGGCTAAGTATTTTACGACCGGCCGCCTGCCTGACGTCAACTTACCTTGGTCGCCTTTTACGACACCTCGGTAAGAAATGAAGGTGGTACTATTCTATTCAGCCGGATACCACACGGAATAAGGGCTAGCTTTATAGCTCAAAAACCCATGTGTCGTCCCACATGACATATCTCATCCCCCTCTGTATTCCCCCCTTCCCCGTACTCACGTTGGCCACCTGCATGCCCGGCATGATCTCGTTGAGCACCATGAGCGCGCTCTTGGGGGAGAGCAGCCGGCGCAGGTTCTCGTTCTGGCGGCGGCGGCGCTCCTTGTTGGAGATCTTCTTCACTGGAATGATTTACACAGAGAAACGATATACTTTTGGGAACTGCTTAGATGATATACTAAAATTAGGCAAGCAAGGGAAGATTAATTTATAGAATTAGGCGTCTATTTGCGAAGGTCCATAATACAAAACTTATCATTATCATTATAATAAAAATAAATCTATCAATTAAGCATCGCAATTTATCTATCGATCTATCAACCAAAGAGCGTACAGGGTGGTAGCAGCCCGTACATATATACATTCTATTTAATAGTGGTAAATCATCCAACTGAATGAGATATATATAAAATGAACGCTGTGACTCACCCCCGTGTAACTTGGCCTTCATCCAGGGCGGGCGGCCGGGCCCTCCCTCTGGCGCTCCCTCGGGACCCGATTCTGTATTCATGTCCGCCTCCGCCGGCTGCTGCAACGTGACACATGTCACAGGATATATAACAAATAACACAGTCGTTTGTAGTCGGCAATACTCGCTTTGTATTTTATAGCAACACAGTCATGACAAGATTGTGCCCTTTTTTATTAAAATGGTGGCACACTGTGCCCTTGTTATTTCCGGTGGAGTCTTCCTATTGATTAAACATTTAAGTGACATTCATTCTTTGTTCTTTATTCAAGAGAAGTGTATCTCTGAGAGGGATTTGTGGTATTTCCATTATATCATGTTACTGTTAGAAGTGTGTGCTAACGTGTTTGTATAATGTAACACTTCACAGTATACTGCACCAGCAAAACCCAAGTCAATTAAATAGAGTTTATTACGAAGCCAGGTGTTCAAAAGAAGATTTATAAACTTTACAATGTAATTTACAAGCTTCACTCGCAATCTCTTTCATGTTATATTAATTGTTAAAATTCTATGTTGTTTTTTTTATTAGTGAAGGAATTAGTAGTTTTTAACTTATGAATTATGATAAGAGGGTATCATATAAGATACACAGAGTTGTATATTGTATGTAATACAAGTGGCTATGGTGCCACTGATGTGACCTTGAGACATTGGGAGAGGGTTTCTTTATAGTATAGGTATATAGAATGTTTATGTGTGAGTATAATTATTTTTGTTCACAAAGTTGTGTGTATGAATCTTCAAGATGAGAATCTCACATACAAAACATCTAGTATATAAGCTGTGTACTGTATCTCCTCAATATTTGCTAGCAGAATTAATGTGACAGACATACAGACAGAGTTTCACATATATTAATTAGTATGGTTGTATGGATAGTATGTATGTCATCATCTTCAGCACATGTTATAAAAACACGTTTTCACATGATTTGGTTGCGTTTTTACGATCGGTCGCCTGCCAGACTTCAGCTTACCTTAGTCGTATTTTACGACACCTCGTAAAGAAAGAGGGTAGTCTATTCTACTCAGCCGGATACCACACTGTTGGTTAACTTACCTTAGTCGTCTGTTACGACACCTCGGCAAGAAATGAAGGTGGTCAACTCTACTCAGCCGGATACCACACGGCGGGTCGACCAACCTAAGTCGGCTTTTGCGACACCTCTTTAAGAAATGAGGGTAGTACTATTCTATTCAGCCACACCGCACGGCGGGTTCAGTGGCTAGTGTGTCTGTATGAATTTCAATTACCAGTTCTGAGGTCGGCGGTGCAGGGGTCGGTGGTGCGGGGGTCGTCGGGGGTGCAGGGGTCGGCGCAGGTGCGGGGGTCGGCAACTGGAAGGTGTCGAGGCCCGATGGCGGCGGCGGCAGTGGCGGCTGTTGCATCGGAGCCGCGTTCTGCGCGAAACAATCATATGTTACCTATACATATAATACACAGCATTGGAATAATTTACCACCTCCACTTAGTGATGTTAAAAATATTTAAACAAATATAATACTGACTTATATAATTTACAATTACCTGGATGACAGTACCTTGGTCTGTATTTTTTTAAATATATTTTTTTATCTTTTAAATTTTAATGCTATTAAAAAATAAGAAGAGAAAGAATGGGATGGTGACATCTGGGACTTGATCTGGGATATTATCACTTTAGTCCTCCGTTCCTAACTATTACAACTTAACAAATGACATCAATATTAATGGAATACAAAGGTGTATTCTATTTATATTTTAGCAGTTTTTCAATACCTAAAACCAGGGATAAAAGTGCATTTTTTTCGAGCAAAATCGATTTTTCCCCGCTAAAACCCTCTACATACTAAGTTTCATCAAAATTTACGAAATTCAGATTGTATATATATATACCAGATTAGGTCATTTTGAAGATAACACTCATGGTAATTTCTAAAGCAAATTAAAAAATTATTCACTTAATGAACATTCATGGTTGTTCGTCGCGAATCATCGTTCGCCTAAACTTAAATTTAACTTATTTTTTATTAGTCCCGAAGAAAAAAGTTTTATATTTTTTCCTAGGGGTATAATATAAAGTATTTTATTCCATCAATATTGGCACAGCTAAAAATTTATGAATCAGAATATTGTTAAAAATGTTCTTTAATAAAAGTATCATTTATGTAAAAGAAATTGCGTCAAATTATAAGGGATATAGATTTGCGGATTATAATGCTTTGTGGTATCCGCCTGAGTGTAATAGACTACCCTCATTTCTAGCCGAGAAATGAGGTAATAAAAGGAGACTATGGTAAGTTCCTGTAAGAAGTGTTGCCTGGAAGAGATCACTACTCAGTATTAAGGCCACCCTTTGTACATATACATAAGTTTACTTTAAGTTCGCATGTATTTTTGTGTTTTATGTGTTTGTGCAATAAAGTTTTTATCTATTTAAGTTGACTGCAGTGTAGTATCTTGATTAGTAGAATAGATTACCTTCATTTCTTACAGAGTTGTG
Source organism: Morpho achilles (assembly GCA_947086495.1). Taxonomy (NCBI): domain Eukaryota; kingdom Metazoa; phylum Arthropoda; class Insecta; order Lepidoptera; family Nymphalidae; genus Morpho; species Morpho achilles. The sequence goes on from CAMTZB010000015.1 coordinate 319,618, forward strand.
GTGGCGAGGTGTTGTGTGGTGTCCGGTAGAGTATTATAGACTACCCTTTCTTACCGAGGTGTCGTAAAAGGCAATTAAGGTAAGTTGATAGGTAGGCGGCCGGTCGTAAAATACAAAGCCAATACATGTTACAACATATTTGAAACATGTTGCGCCGACCCCGCTTAGAGCAGAATAAAGGCAGGATAATGAAATCTTTGGATAATAACTTGGCAACTTGATATTCACCAATATGCTCACACAAAAGTAATAATAAAATTATTTCGCTATAATCCGCGATGAAGTAAAATAGAAAATATATATAATGCTAAATCATAATAAACCAAAATCGCAAAGACTTTGCGATTTTAGTAGTGGAGTCTATCTCCTGACGATGCTTCGGTTGCGGGGCGAAAGTATTGTTGAGTTTGTGATAGTGAACGTATATAGTGCTTGTGTATTGTGGTGGCGGTGGTGGAGGTTTGTGCATGTGTTTTTTACGAATCCTGCATGTATCAGGTATGATAACCGATTGTCCACTCTAGATTTAGCATTATATATATTTTCTATTTTACTTCATCGCGGATTATAGCAAAATAATTTTATTATTACTTTTGTATTATGGATCTCCGCAAAGGAACGCCTAATTCTATAAATTAATATACTCACATTGGTTGGTTTGTTTAACTGGACCGGAGGCGGGACAAGGGGCGAGTCCATATTGCCGCCCTGCGGACCCGACACCGGCGTCACTCAGCTGAGTTGGCAATGTGCACTCAGACAGACAGACAGGCACACACATACACACGCACACACAAACAAACAAAATTATTTTTTTCAAACTGTCTTGATGGAACTAATATAAATAATAAGTATAGCAATGGCCAAATCTTTTCTACAACAATGGAAATAATAAAGGGGAACAGACCTTACCATATTTTGTATTCAAAAGGGATGATAATCATAAGGGATGATTCCAATATGGAATGGAAAACATTTAGTTTCCCACTTCATAACTTACAGAGAGTGCAAAATCTATACCTGCACCTACAACTGCAGCAACAGTAAAATATAATAGTAACCTAGCAGTCTTTAAGACTTACATAAAAATAAATATTTATTTTATTTTATTTTATAGGAAAACTTTAGTTATTTTGGCTACACAAGATTTTCTATCTTTATTTCTGAATTCTTTCTAAATTAAAAAAGGTAATTTTAAGGACAAATATTAGATTGTATATGGGTCATAATTCCCAATACCATAAAGATATGACATTCATGCTATCATCTATTGTCATGTATGAGTACACATAAAACCACATTCCACCATATTCCCACCATGATCCAAACTCTCAAAAATTGCACCAATATTGGCATGATTCTTTCTGATAATCCTTTAGTTGCAATTCCAAGAGTAGTCTCATATTAGGAATCTAGGGCAGCTTACAAATAAGTCCAGAGAACCCCGTATGCGCACGAGATTTCTGCCTCGTGATCATAATGCATTCTCAGCCTGCAGCCACCCTCCGAGAGGCCTACACTACACACATTGACACCAACGGCCAGACTTACAACTTTCTATTGGATATGATTGCATAAGTAATGCCTTGGATGACACCACATATCGTAAGAGATCCCCAAGCAATCTGCTTTTATCTTGTACGATATTGGCAAACATTTGTGTATAGTTTTGCCACAGTAAGAGAGTGGCTGGTGACTTTATAGAGCCAGTGCCAGGGGTCTATGGGCTCTGCATGATGCTGCGATAATATACAGTTCATTACAATTGGTAATTATTACATTTACAACTATGTATACTACAGTAAAAAAAATAAAGATTCTCACCAAACAATTAGGTGGATTAAATTAACTTATTGATTAAAGCAAATGTAATATTTTCAATTTTTACATCGAATATTAAAAAATAATGAATATTTTAAAAGCCTAGCAATAAAATTAATTTTTGTTTCCATGGATTATAATGGATGTTATTGTTCCTAGTAAGTTAGAAATTCTTTATGTGAATTAGAAATTCAGCATCAATAGAAAAATTATAATAAAAAAGTGACATATATTACCTCAGTAGCTCGCACGAATTGTCCCGGGGTGGTGAAACGGCTGGTGTTACGGGTATTATCTGGATATAATTTAACATACATAAGAAAACTAACTATAGCTCAGTCCAGAAAATCAATACCTATTCAAGTACGCATATATAAACTTCTTGTTGCAATAAATCGAAGGATTTGAGACTAGTTGTATTTTAATAAAAGAAGTATCGTTAAATATGGTTATCTTTAATTTGAAATTTAAAGTTTCTGCAAAACAAAAAATTATGCGTAATGGCGGAAAGCCCCGCTATATCGAAAAAATAGTACGACATACTTACATTTATTATAAGACATAATATTAATCTAGAATAGCTATATATTATAGCTATAAAAAAGGCAATATTATTAAATGATTAATACATAAAGAGTATATAAACTGTATAGGTATTTACAATTCGCTTATACTTTAATATAATCGAAACCCGGTCGCTCTTAGCGATGTGAAAAATAATCGATTTTTAAAATAATAACTATTATTTTTCATCAAAAATCGATTTTTTTAAAAACCCTTTTCTTGTTTTTTAAGATTAGATATGCATTGTTGGATGAAACCAATTTAGCCAAACTACACATTTTAATCCAATTTAACAATCAGCGTTTCTGATATTATTTGTTGGTAGCTGTCCACTTTAATTAGCCTTTATTGTAAATAATTATTAATATTAAAAAAGAAAATTTTTAAAATAGCCAGAAAAAATAGATTTTAAAAAAATCATTTATTTCGTAACAAAATAATTGATTTTTTAAAAATCGATTATTTTGAAATAGATAAAAATCGATTATTTATTAATCGATTTTTTCTACTCCAAGTAACATCCCTAGTCGCTCTTAGGGCATAGAGAAGTTAAAGCACTTGGAACTTTTATAGTTAGTAATCTATGCTTGGAACCACTTGGAACACACAGATAAGATATATATATCATCCTGTCCTTATCCCACTCTAAGTGGGGTCGGCACAACATGTTTTTCTCTTCCATTCTGTCCTATCTTTCGTCAACTCTGGCGCCACTCCTTTTATATGCATATCATACTTCACACAATCCAACCATCTCTTTTTAGGCCTCCCTCTAGGCACATATCCATCCACATTCAAATTTAACACACGTTTGGTCACATGATTTTCATCCCTCCTCATTACATGTCCATACCATCTCAATCTTGCACCTCTCGACTTTTCTATAATGGGCGCAACTTTCAGACTTCCCCTAATATACTCGTTTCGTATTTTATCCAGTTTTGTCACACCGCACATCTCATCTTGCGTCTCTCCTTCTCATTTCATCATCTCACCTTAACATTCTCATCTCATTTGCATGTACTCTTCTTTCATCCCTCCTTTTCATTGCCCAACATTCTGATCCACACAATACGACAGGTCTTATGACTGCTTTATAAATTTTTCCCTTAACTCTAAGGGGCATTCGAGGGTCACATATTGTGCCTGAGACCTGCCGCCACTTCATCCATCCTGCATTCATTCTTTTACCCACATCTCGATCTATTTCACCGTCGTTTTGAAAAAGCGAACCAAGGTACCGAAAATCAGAGCAGACTGGCAAAATGTTCCCATCCAAACCGATCGGGGAGAAATTGGAGGTCCCACTAAAATCGTAGTACATATGTTCAGTTTTAGTACGACTGATTTTTAAACCGACTTTCTCCAACTGGTTGTGCCATTTCGCCAATCTGCTTTGGACCTCAGTTGCATTTTCTCCGACGAGTACAATGTCATCGGCGAATAACATACACCAAGGAGCCTCCTCTTGAATGTTAGCAGTAAGTGCATCCATTACTAGAAGGAATAAAAATGGACTTAAAGCCCCACACAGATAAGATAACAGATGCATAATATATAACTGGTAACGATAAACTACTAGAGCTACATCCATGGACGTAAGTGTATTCTTTATCCAAGGCTACATCTATCCTATATAGTGTATTATCTATGGCTACATCAGTTCATCCTATATAGTGTATTATCCATGGACGTAGTATATACTGGACGGCGCCAAAAGACGTTGCCGATCTTGCGTCTGTGTGTAAGCGATTTATCGTTTGTCACTGTTCTTATCGCGAACTATACATAAGAGTGAAAGAGATTGTGATGAAGTTTGGCAACGTCGCTAAAAATGTGTCCAGTTGGTGACACCAAATGAGGCCATAACATTGAGTTTGTTGAAGATTATTTCTTGAAATCTAAAGCAAATACGAGTGTTACTGATATATTTTTTCAAAATAGGTGGAATATGTCGTGTGCTGCCTTAACGTGTCCATCAAGAACAACGAAAGGAGGAGTTAAAAACCCGGAATTACCATTTCATAAGTAAATCTTTGACTCTCATTTGCGTGCTAAATTAAAGCGTTTGATTCAGTTAAAGCGTTTCAGATTATAATGTATCAGTACAGTTTGATATTCTCTAGCCGGCACGAGTGTGGGATACTGATAAAACATTGAAATTAATCATTAAATATTCGATTGAATTGTGTTACCTACGTAGTGATGTACACACTAACGAATTATTATGTATCGATAAATATCAGTCAAAGTTATATTTACTAGCCAAGTAAATGCGAATTCTCTAATTTTAGATTATTTTCTTAGGTTTCCTAAATGCCCACATATAAGAGAACAGTGGATAAAAGCTGTCACCGCTCTCACGGATATGTAAATGTTGGGAATAATGTGGATCATGATATTGTTCCATTGGCCACTGAAGCACTAACATTTATGTTAACATTTCATCTATACATAAAGCACCGAGTATGGGCTGCACCTTCGACTTTATTTTTAACGCTTCAAAGGATTCTTTGGTAAATCTAGGCTCACAGTCAATTGACTGATACCATTTTTGAGAACCACCCATCACAGTAAGATATGCAGTAAAGATGTGTATCGGATAATTCATGACATTATACTGCAGACTGTACACTCAGGAAATTATGTCAATCTATTCAAATGTTTAAATCTATTCTGAACAGTAAACCAACTAGGTTGGTTACAACTGTATATTAACTTTACAGTACCTGAGCTTGGCTTCGATCATTATCGATGCCTAGTTTAGCTTATCGATAAGCTAAGTACTTCCCTAATCACGCACACTAATGCAGTTCTAAAAGTTCACACAAGCATAAAACGGACACACTAAAATAGCTAAGGCGGCATCCAGTGTATTCTTTATCCAAGCTTGGAACACACAGATAAGATAACAGATGCATAATATATAACTGGTAACCATAAACTACTAGAGCTACATCAGTTCATCCTATATAGTGTATTATCTATGCATCAGTTTTTGAATATTTTTGACACCAGAATTTTGTTATGTTGAAATACCGTAAATATGAAACAATTAATTTAAATGATTTATACAAGCATATACTTTGCGGAATTCCATAGTACAGAAATAACAATAATACAAACGTGGATTACAACGGAACGGAACACGTGTGTATTTATTACATAGAGTTATTTTACTTTACCGTAGGAAAGCCAGAGCAAAGTGTGTGTGTGAAATAAAGAGAAAGCAAATAAGGGTCATCTATCTGTCTCTCTTTTGTGTGTGTAGTATTAATAGGTCTATATCCTATATAGTGTATTATCTATGTATGGTTCTTTATAGTAGTTTTATTTAACTCTCTTCGTGAAATGTCAGTTGTCAATGCCATAGTATTTGACAAGTCAAAGACAAGTTTATTAATATAATTCTGGCCTTTCACAAACAAAAAGTAGTAATTTACATTTTAATAACGAGTTCTTTAAGTACCTAATTTAAATTTGGTCTGCAAATCCAGTATTTGATCACATTGTAAATTAAGTAGAAAAAAATCCGGCAAAGTTATTAATAATTCGTACGGTATCCGTTATAAATTGTTTTAACGAGAGTTGATTGATTTGTTAGCATCGAGTTAAAGTTGATTGGAACTAATAATCAGTGGTATGTAAAAGTCCTGAGATAAAAGTAACTACTGCTTTATTTGTTGTCTAATAGATAGAGAATAGGAACTGTGTTCCTATTAGAAGCAATTTGATTTCCATTAGTTCAAAAAATTGACTTAAGTGTTTATACAACCACTTTCATAAAGAATATTTATTAGAATTTCTTCGAACATTTTTCAAATAAAACTTAATTTTATTCATAAGAAAAGTAGTTAAGTAGGATGATAGTGACTGATCATTCTCCTACCCTTATCCCATTCGTAAGTGGGGTCGGCACAATATGTCTTCTTCCATTCTCCTCTATCATTCGTCAACTCTGGTGCCACTCTTAACATGCATATCATTTTTCACACAGTACATCCATCAATTTTTCGGCCTCCCCATAGCCATACAGCCATCTACGTTCATATTTAAAACTCTTTTTGTCACGTGATTTTCATCCCTCTTCATTACATGACCATACCAACTGAGTCTCGTACTTCTCATCTTTTCCGTAATGGACGCAACTTTCAGACTTCCCCTAATATACTCATTGCATATTCTTTCAAGTTTTGTCACATCATACATCCACCTTAACATTTTCATCTCATTCACATAGGATAGTGACTATGTCAAAATATTTGTAGGTAATGTTGAGGGTTGTGTGATGTCGTCCGTGCACTGTGTGGTGGTATGGGAGTGGCAGCATGAGGGCCAGTGGCTGCCGCACTCTCCAGGAGTGGCGCGAACCCTAGAGCGAGCCCATGCCAAGAAGTTGACCAGGGTAGTGTTGTCTGACGCTGAGCCTGCACTGAAGGGTCACTATGTCAATTTACGAACGCTAACTCAGTGTTCAGATACCCCAGGTGATATTAAAATAGTTTTCAGTGATATTACAATTTTTTGCATTGCTTAAATAACCTTATGCTACAAAATCTTATTAGAAATATTCTGATTTGAAATAGTATTAATGCTTGTTTACCAGTTGGTGCATGACAACTATATATATTTTATTGTGCCTATAGCTAACGCACAGAGAAATTTTATCTGAGGTTACTTTTCTATTGTAGCAATAACAAACTATAATAATTCTATAAATATTATTAAGGATTAATAACATCAAGCTGTTATGATTACATTCAAATACTATCAGTTTCAATATTATGAGTTACCATTAAAGCAAATGCTTAATTATTTTTTAATATGCTCTTCAGTATGGAAAAATTTGTATGTAGAGGATATGGGTAAAGGGACATGTCAGTATATGTTGCAGGTGGGTTGGAAACTCCAATGTTTCTTAATGTTGGTTAAGTATTTCTATCCAGCAGCTGTATCTATCAATGCTCAATAAGAAGTGTGATGCAGGTATAGCAGAATGTGCCGTGCGGCGAGCGTGCTACAGTGTGCAGTCGCCGGGCGGCCGCGGCGCGCGCTGGGAGTGGGCGCGGCTGGCTGACCCGCCGCGCGCCGCCGAGCTGCGCTACGACCCGCTACCGATGGAGGTAACACCTAATCATTTTGTGAAAAGTTTTTCATCAGACCAAAGGTATCTATCTATCTATAGACCAAAGGTAAAAACTAATATAAAAGTAAAAAGAACTATGAGCAAAAACAGGAGTCACAGATATCATTTCTTGCAATGCTTCTTGCAATATCTTTCTTGCGTGAAATACAAAAATGGAGATGGGAGGATCACACGATACGCTGCTCACTAAATAAATGGAGTCAAAAGGTCACTCTCTGGTACCCCAGGGATGGAAAAAGAGCTAGAGGGTGGCCAGTGAGAAGATAGGAGGACAACCCCATATTAACTCCTGGGCCCTTCTGGACGAGAGTGGCATAAGATAGGGGGTCACTGGAAAGCGTTCGAAAAGGCCTATGCCGAAAGGCACACCAAACTAAGATATTTCATAGAATAAAAGGCTTATTATATAGTATATAATATAAAAGTACATCTTTAGACTATTCTTCAATGCTCGGTTTAGTGAAATCTTTGTCTAATTAGATTTTATACAAAAGCACCAGTAGTATTTAGTTTAGTGTCTAGTGGTATGTAGCGGTCAGTCGGTGGTTACAAGTCGCTTGTTGTAGGTGCAGTGCAGGCTGGAGGAGGCGTGGTCGGTGGGGTCGGAGGCGGTGCAGTGGGAGGGCTGGCTGCTGTGCCTGGCCAGCATGACGGCGCGGGCGGCGGGGGGCGCCGCGCTGCGCCTGCTGCGCCGGGCCGCGCACCCGCCGTACCCGCTGACGCGCTCCTCGCCGCCCGCCACGCCCTCCGCGCACCCTCACCCGCACCCTCACCCGCACCCGCACCCGCACCCGCACCCGCACGCGCACCCACAACCGCACGCGCACGTGCACGCCGCGCCGCCCGTGCCGCCCGACAGGCCGCATGTCGATGGTAAATATATATTTTGAACGTAGGCTTGATACAAATATTCGTTTCGCCTCATGGCCCTCTCAGTACCATTCCCCATGTCTCACAATTAACATTTGCCCAGGAGCTTGTCCCGCTGGGAGTAAATAAAAGGACTCGCCGACAGTTAGAACAAATTAATTGGGTCGTAAGGTCTACTGACCGTCAATGCAATGCTCCGTAAGAGGGTAGGTGTGCGCTAGGTACTGCTCTGGCTTTATCTAGCAGCGGAGTAGGCCGTGCAGCGCGAGTCAAGAGGCGGAGAGCGGGAGGAGGGCCCGCATCCTATGACTAGAAATGAGTCACACGATTTCGCGCGCTAAATTCTGATTTAAGTAATCAAATATACATATATACGTTTAAATAAATATAAAAATAAATAAATATACGTTTTTTACGTTACAAGCTTCTCTCCATATGGAGAGTGAAGGCTTTTGCTTCAACGCAACATATTAAATGGCTGCTAGTATATAATCAGTTATGATGATTACAACTAGTCTATCGCCTTATAACGGGACCGTCTCCCCGCAGGTCGCGTCCCGCGGATACCGCAGCAGCACACGGGCTCCAGCGTGCAGTCGGCGCAGTCGGCGCAGTCGGCGCGCTCGCTGCCGGCCGCCAAGCCGGGCTGCCGCGAGGGCCGCGGCGGCGCCCGGAGCGCCTCCCCCAAGGACCGGAAGCCCGGCCTGGCGCGGCAGATACTGCATAACCTCAATATATTTAGTACGAGACACATTGTTTTATTATTTTACTGTAATACTGCTGCTTGCGTCACAAAGTACTTACAAACTGCAGACACTAGAAAAACCATTTATCGTTAATTTAATTATGAATTTAGAAAGTATTTCAGAGTCGCCAGCCCTTGATCCGTTCTAAGTGGGATCGGCAAAACAGGTTTTTCTTGAACCTTCCTACCTCCTTTATCTTTTGACAACTCTAGTCTACTCTTTTTAAATGCATGTCATACGTCACGCCTCAGTCTCTTTAGTCACATATTTATTTATGTTTGCGTATTTATTTCAATATGTAAGCCAGTATAATCTTTGGAGCGCAATAAAATGATAGCTCCGCTTAGTCAGCCCGGTATTCGTCGGTGTCCTCTGTTCTGGTACTTTGCAGCGGTCGAATTATGTGAGACTAAAAACAGGTAGCAACAACAAAGCGGCAGCAGCGGCCGACGAGCAGCAGCACAGCTCGGAGGAGCAGCGGCACACGGACACGGAGTGCGGCAGCACGCGCTCGGGCCGGCGGCACAGCGTGGACACCGTGTCCACCTACCTCAGCCACGAGAGCAAGGAGAGCCTGCAGGTGACCTCTGCTCGTTGGGCTGGCTACGAGCGGACGTGCCGCAAGCCATGTTGCTTATGAATCGTGTGTCCGAGCAGCAGGCGGCGGTCGGCGAGCTGCTGAACTGCAGCGAGGGCAGCGACGACGTGTTCGAGCCCGCGCCCCGCCCGCGGCCGCCGCTCGCGGACGACGACAGGAGCGTCGGTAATGCGTGCCGCTTTACTCAGAACTTTAGTATGAAAGTACTGTGAATTTGTAGTTGTTGAATTGAAGTACTGTGAGCTTATTCTTCCTTTGATTTTTGGTGATCTGGTGTTTTATCTTCCTACGTCTAAATGAATCCCTCTGCAAAGCACTGTTAAAGGAAACCTACTGCATTCAGTAGATCTGTAAAACCACTAAGACCTATAGGATTTCCAATTCGTTCTTAAACCTCGTCGTCAACTCTATGGCTGTTTCGGAAAGCTCTTCCTACCTGGAAGAGCTAGCAAAAAACACGGCGGTTGCTCTTTTAAAAAATATAATTCTTATTACTAGTTACATTAATTATTACTGTCTTGTACAGGGTCGAAGAGTAGTTACATCCACGCATTTTTTATCATCCAAGTATTCCTCAATACAGAAAGCCACTATTCTAGTGAGCTGTCTGTATTAGCTTTTTATTAATAGTGTTTTTAAACTGCTGTAAAATGGCAAAGCATCATATACCATGTTTAGTGGGAAACAACTTTAGCATTACGTAATAAGCTGTTATTTCACTGTCGATAGAGTGCGAGCTCAGCTCGGACCTGCACGAGCTGTCCCTGGGCGTGCCGGGGGAGGCGCCGGGCGGGTGCGGCGGCGGGGGCGAGGGCTCGCTGCGGGGCGCGGCGGGCGAGGAGGGCGTGTGGCGCTGGGTGTCGGAGGTGTCGCCGCAGTGGGGCGCGCTGTGCTGGGTGTGCGCGCGCCCGCTGGCCGACGCGCGCGCACAGCACGTGCGGGTGGTGGCGCTGGCCTGCCACCACGTGCTGCACCTGCGCTGCCTGCGCGCGCACCTGGACCGCCTGCGGGACAGCGGGGTGAGACGAGGGTCCTCGGCGGCCGCCCCGGCGTGCCGTGCGGGGCTGACGCGGCGATGTCCCGCAGGAGAGTCCGTACATCGAGTGCGTGGTGTGCGGCCACGAGTACGGGCTGCGGGCGCGGCGCGAGTACGGCGAGCAGCCGCCCGGCTCCATGGCGTGGCGCCGCCAGCCCGCCTGCCTGTCCGGACACCCGCCCGACTCCGCCTCCATCCTGGTCACCTACAAGTGAGTACGGACACCGCACGTTCCAATCTTGGACGAGTGAGACTTGACATCATGCTCTAGGTTTTATGTTCTAGGGGTCGTGACCGTAACCGACTTAGAGACTGTCTGTTCCAGTTTCCAGTCCGGCCGCCAGGGGCCGCGTCACCCCATGCCCGGGGCGCCCTACTACGCGGTGGGCTTCCCGCGACACTCCCTGCTACCGGACACGGCCACGGGCAGAGAGGTATGGAAGAAAAGTTACTTCTATAAATAGCCGTGTGAATCTTATAAATGCCATGATTGATGGATAAAATCCGACTTGAAGGACTAATAAATTGTTCAGATTGTTACGAATCTATAAAATATTTGTTATTTTACAATTCATATTTAAAATAAGTAAATTAAATTGGTAAATGATATAATGATAACGCGACCGAACATCTGCTAATGTCGAAATAAATTTAAATTACAATACTGTAAAAAATAAAGAATAAACTGCTGTCAACGTTAATATATATATCACCCGTATCAGAAAAATTAAGTCTATAGTTAATTTTTCTGAGATCGTTTTGTCGTAAGAGTTCCTCATACCATAAGAACATTTCTGTGCTTAGTGTGAGTTATTTAACCTCTTCAATCACGTTAGCGTAACCCCAATTTGTATGACGCTGCAACAGCGATACCCAGTGACCGTTGCTCCAGCGCCATACAAATTGTGTTACGCTAAAACGATCGAATAGGTTAAATAACTCACACTAAGCACGCAGATACCGACCGGTGTCAGTATGACGGCCACCGTAAGTCAGCGAGCGCGGCCCGTGCCCCAGGTGCTGTCGCTGCTGCGGGCGGCCTGGGAGCGGCGCGCGCTGTTCACGGTGAGCGCCTCGCAGACCACGGGCCGCGAGCACGTGGTGGCGTGGCGGGTGCCGCCGCCGCCCGCCACGCCGCACCACTACCTGCCGCCGCACCCGCCGCGCCCGCTGCCGCGCCTGCGGGCGCACCTGGCGCGCCTGCTGCGGGACACCGAGCACGACTAGCGCTCTTCAAGTTCCAGTGTCGCTGTCTATTGTTTCAGTTGTCTTCCGCGCAGTGCGACACGCTTGTGCCATACGTGTGTTATCTGTACCGGTGTCTTCCAATGTTGAATTAAAGTCAATGATATGCATTACAAAAAGTATAGGCCTCAACGGTGCACCCTGGTCTACACCAACTTGTAATTTTGATCCGAGACATCACAAATAGAGTCAATATATATTATTTAAGTATCAATACAAAATATCAGTCTCTTGTCAACAAAATTAAAAATATTATATATATATATCCTCCTGCCCTTATCCCACTCTTAGTGGGGCCGGCACAACATGTTATAAACATGCTGTAACATGATTTGGCTGCGTTTTTACGACCGGCCGCCGGCCTGACGTCAACTTACCTTAGTCGTATTTTACGACACCTCGGTAAGAAGGAGGGTGGTCTATTCTACTAAACCGGATACCACACGGCAGGTCAACTTACCTTAGTCGACTTTTACGACACCTCGGTAAGAAATGAGGGTAGTCTATTCTACTCAGCTGGATACCACACGGCGGGTCGACTTACCTTAGTCGCCTTTTACGACACCTCGGTAAGAAATGAGGGTGGTCTATTCTACTAAACCGGATACCACACGGCGGGTCAACTTACCTTAGTCGCCTTTTACGACACCTCGGTAAGAAATGAGGGTGGTACTATTCTATTCAACCGGATACCACACGGCGTGTCAACAAAATTCAAAAGTCAACAATATAACATTGTTAAAGACATATGTATATTTACTAGTTTGTTAGGTTGCTCTCGTACGCACTTATGCGTTTAAATTGTTTTGTGGACAAGTTATGTCTTGTTTATATTACGAATATGGTTAACATTCTAGAAATTTGTTTTAGTGAAGAAATAACCTTACTGAAACCAACACGGTGGTCATCAGTACCAAAACTGTTTTGAATTTTATTCAGTTTTCAAGCTGAATTATACTTTTATATACTCCTTTAGAAATTAAGAAAGTATAATTTGAATGTGCATTGGATTTTAATGGACTTTAATTTGGATTTATTATAATCGTATTTGCATGGGCTTCCGTAAATATATAACATAGCTCGGCCATTTCAAATTTATTTATATTAATTAAAAGTCAATCGTGAGACTGTAATAGATCTGCATTTATTAAATAAATATTTGCAGTATTATTTACATATTTTATTACTCAAGTATTTTGTTTTTGGGTAGCTAGAATTTTAATCTGTTGGTAGGTAGTTAAATATGATAATAACTAAACTGTATAATATATAAAATATTAATAAGTAATTAATATTTTTAAAATATGTTTGAAATTTTTATTAATATATGTTTATAATCTATTAAGTTTGCATTTAAAGAAATAAAACTGAATTATGGCATCTAAGTAAATGTGAGCAGCTAATGTATTGAAGAATATAATTTATGTTATCGCTCGCTTAATATTAAAGTGCAATAAAGCTTAGCGTAGCGTCTTCAGAACTCATGAGTTAACTTGTAACAGCAATAACACGCTAAGACTAATTTTGAATTCGGTCACATTAATACTAAGCTAGCGATATGTCGATTGTTAAATTTATCGTGACGGATATAAGCAGCTATTGTAGAATATAAATTAAACTTCTGTAACCTCCTTAAAAACTTAGATAACAGAAAGCATTCCTCTAAATACTATTTTGTTTTAAGTATACATGAAACTAATAGAAATTACAATACAAATTCATTATTTCCATTGTATAATATTTCTATATTTAGTATTATCTTTTGTCTTCCATGAACAAACAACGACTGTTTGATATATGATTATTTATAATTGTTTATGGATTTTAGTGGAGTATGATGTATGACGTCTATTTTGTATATTTTGTATTTAGTCTTCTGCGGGTACTGCTCTCTACACGTAATTAATCTTATTGTCTCATGTTAATTTTGAACGTCATATCTTGTTATGTTTAAGACTGAAGCATATATAAATATATTTAGTCGATTATTGTCTTGCCAATATGTGCCTTATAGTAAAAGTGTTAAGGAATACACGTGGCGAACGTGTTGTAGGCCACGGCATAGAAAAAATATCCAATTTAATGCAGAACGCGTTAGGTATTCTGGGTTTGGAATTAGTAAAATGCGCTACGATTTAAAGATTCTTAGTTTGGAATTGATAAAACGCTTTATACGATAATAATTCTTGGTTTGCAATTGGTTACACGCTATACACGATTATAATTCTTGTTTTGGAATTGGTACGATGCACTACGAGTTAATTATTCTTAGTCTGGAATTGGAACAAAGCTCTACGCTTTAATTATTCTTGGTTTGGAATTTGGACAACGCTCTACGCGATAATTATGTCGTGGTTTGTGTGTTTTGTAGAAGTTTTTATGTATAGGAGAGCTAAACAAATACAGTGTTTTATGTGTATACACTGTGTTGAATACAGCAAGGCCTAATGCGTTCTGCATTGTTTACTACATATTTTTAAACGTAACTCGTTCTGACCATTCTGCATAAAGAAATACTTTTTAGTAAAATTCGTCCTAAGAATAGAATAAGATAGCAAAGATAGCCTTTTTATTGTATTTTACAATAAAAAGGCAAATTTTACAATTTTTACAAATTTTACAATAAGTAAGGCAAACTTCCAGTCTTCCTCTAAGTCTAACAGATCTTCCAATGAAAGCTTTACAGTATAAGATGTATAGTGCTAAAGTACGCGAGACCTAGCGAGTCGTTTAACGATTGATGGATGCTTTTATATATTATTAAGTTAATAAATTTACATGAATAATTGGTTGTTTTCATTTCCCAATTTGTTTTTGGTGAGATATTGTAACAAGTCTAATGTATAGGTCTTATGGACTGATTAAAGATGGGGTATATTAAAATAAAAGAGATTTGTTTGATAGAATATTATTTTGTACATAAAATTGTTATTATTATTTTATAAAAAGACGACGATATTTCTCCTTTATTCTTATTCAATAAATAAAAAACAGTTTTCCCAGAGTCAACCCATTTACTCTTTCGCAACAACTCAATGAACGACACATAAAAATATGACAGCCACAACGCTTTTTCATATTAATCGCCAACTCTATGAAGGAGGTTGTATTAAAACATGTTGTAACAGTCGACCATCCTGACAACATTTGCGACCCCGCAAATCTCATAAGCTGACTTCTGGAAATGAATCTACCACCGATTCGGAATGCTGATCGTACTGAGAAGAATCGGCAAGAAACTCAGTACTTGCTCTTTTAATCTGTAAAAGAAAACCGCACATGCCATGACATGACAGGAGTACGCTCACGCTTTATGCTCAACTCTAAGCTCACGCTTTATGCTCAACTCTTTAAGCTCAACTCCTCAACTCCTTAAGCTTTTCGCACCATAAGCATTTCGCACCTTAAGCTCACCCTCAATCACTGTCATGGCATAACACAGCTCAATTAGTGGCAACCAACTCAGTAGATACACACGTAAACAGACTCGCAAATGATAACGCTCAAAGAACAATCACCACTTCTAGGCAGAGCCTAGCTGACAGTCGTTACAGATGTCCACAGTCTAGAAAACAATCGTTACAACTAGAAAGATCCAGAGAACAATCGTCATTCTAGCTGACAGTTCCATCGAACAAAAGTCACGGGCGCGTCTAAGGCCTCACATAGCACATCGTCACGTTGATCTCACAGAATTAATTAACCGAATACCAATTACCATCATTACTCTCTCCAATAAAAACTCCATTTTTTATTCCATAGCATCGCATATCCCAACTATCTCTGAAATTATACGAAATTCGCACTCTTTGTGTAGTCTCAAGATATTGATCGTCATTTATCTTCTCTTTAAACTCTTTAAATTTCCAGATATTCCTTATGTCCACTCTATTTGTGAGTTTAGGTTACATCCCCTTCTGAATATAAAAAGACGACGATATTTCTCCTTTATTCTTATTCAATAAATAAAAAACAGTTTTCCCAGAGTCAACCCATTTACTCTTTCGCAAAAACTCAATGAACGACACATAAAAATATGACAGCCACAACGCTTTTTCATATTAATCGCCAACTCTATGAAGGAGGTTGTATTAAAACATGTTGTAACAGTCGACCATCCTGACAACATTTGCGACCCCGCAAATCTCATAAGCTGACTTCTGGAAATGAATCTACCACCGATTCGGAATGCTGATCGTACTGAGAAGAATCGGCAAGAAACTCAGTACTTGCTCTTTTAATCTGTAAAAGAAAACCGCACATGCCATGACATGACAGGAGTACGCTCACGCTTTATGCTCAACTCTAAGCTCACGCTTTATGCTCAACTCTTTAAGCTCAACTCCTCAACTCCTTAAGCTTTTCGCACCATAAGCATTTCGCACCTTAAGCTCACCCTCAATCACTGTCATGGCATAACACAGCTCAATTAGTGGCAACCAACTCAGTAGATACACACGTAAACAGACTCGCAAATGATAACGCTCAAAGAACAATCACCACTTCTAGGCAGAGCCTAGCTGACAGTCGTTACAGATGTCCACAGTCTAGAAAACAATCGTTACAACTAGAAAGATCCAGAGAACAATCGTCATTCTAGCTGACAGTTCCATCGAACAAAAGTCACGGGCGCGTCTAAGGCCTCACATAGCACATCGTCACGTTGATCTCACAGAATTAATTAACCGAATACCAATTACCATCATTACTCTCTCCAATAAAAACTCCATTTTTTATTCCATAGCATCGCATATCCCAACTATCTCTGAAATTATACGAAATTCGCACTCTTTGTGTAGTCTCAAGATATTGATCGTCATTTATCTTCTCTTTAAACTCTTTAAATTTCCAGATATTCCTTATGTCCACTCTATTTGTGAGTTTAGGTTACATCCCCTTCTGAATATAAAAAGACGACGATATTTCTCCTTTATTCTTATTCAATAAATAAAAAACAGTTTTCCCAGAGTCAACCCATTTACTCTTTCGCAACAACTCAATGAACGACACATAAAAATATGACAGCCACAACGCTTTTTCATATTAATCGCCAACTCTATGAAGGAGGTTGTATTAAAACATGTTGTAACAATTTTGTACATAAAATTTTATACTAAATTGACAAATAGCGTCTTATGATTGATAATACTAGCGGCTCCGCCCGCGTGGAAAGATTAAAACGGTAATCTAGTATTTTGATAACCATAAAAATGGTTAACGTGGGTTTCCTTAAAAAACAAAGACATATGCTGTCACGGTCTTTTATTTAGAACTTTCAGACTGAAACAATTTTGTAATACATGATTTTTTAATCTTTTGGAGCTTTCACATTTTACTTAGCGTACTTTGTTCTATTGCTGCTTCCTTCCTATTCATCTTAGCGTGATGTTATATAGTTTATAGCCTTCCCCAGTAAGTGGACTATCAACACTCAAAGAATTTTTAAATCGGTCCAGTAGTTCCTGAGATTAAAGCGATGAAACAAACAAACTCTTCAGCTTTATATATTAGTATAGATGAATAGGCGCCGCTGATTCCAAATTCATTTAGTACTTTAAATGTGAAAGTTTGTTTTGTCTGTTACGCTTTACCGTCTTAGCTAATCCGCTGGAGCAGTTTTGTTGAAATTTGCTGCAATTGGCTCTTATATACTGGGCTCAAAAATCATTCTCGTGTTTCCTTCGAGATCAGTTAAAAAAATACTTAATTTTAAAAAGGTGTTGCGTACGAAATCTTGTTTCCTGATGTTGCTAAAAGTGTTGATATGCTGTGGTATCCAGCTGTGTTGAATAAACCACCCACATTTCTTACCGAGTCGTCATAAAAGGCGCCTAAGGTAAGTTAACGTCGGGCAGGCGGACGGTCGTAAAATACATAGCCAAATCCCATCACAACATGGTTAAATTATATGCCGACCCCAGTTATAGTGGAATAGGGGCAGGGTAATAATAATTATGATAAAGTTCTGATATCGCAAGTACATGTTAATATTACTAATTACACCCAGAGTGCCTAGTTACAGATAAAGATTTTGTATTCTTACCATAGGACAAATTACCCGGAATAAAAAGTATTTTTCTATTATTATCATAAATTAAGATCTACCTGTATGCAAAATTATATCGTACGCACCCGTCCATCTGTTCAGGGTTTATAAAAGCAAGTATCAGGATAGCAGTACGCTTTAAACTGCCGGCAATGCTATGTCATCAACCCTAAATGACTTTCTTGTATAATGTGTCTGTTGTCACACCTTGAACGTCATTCAATGATGCATTTAAATATTAACAAGGCACTTTTGATAATTTACAGTTGCATTCATGATAATCCTTGACCAAACATAAACCGAACCCATACAAATATCACCTTATCTGCCTCACCAATATTTCTGAGACGATGCATTCAGATGTACAATAAGGATCTTAATACAGCACGTATAAGGTGCTATCGGATTCTGATAGTCTTCACGATTGTTGACTATTAGATAATTAGTGTATAACAATCAACAAAGTGCACTGCTATAAAATGGGCCACGCAAGACCTATCGGTAGATAGCTCGAATTGTGAAACGGCGCCGACATGGAGAAATGCGTTGATATGGGAAATGTGGACATCTTAAGTGAGAAGCAGATTAAATACATCGTGGCCGAGATGTGCAAGCCTGGCTCTCGAGTCCTCGGTTGCCGGCTGCGGAGAGCCACCGAGCAGGGTATATCAGGTTTCCTGGGAGACCACTTTAGGATGGTCGTGTGTGTGAAGGAAAATGAGTCTGTGCGTAAAATCAATCTGTTCATAAAGACAGTGCCTATGTCGAACAAACCGAAAGCAGAGTTTATTTGCCAGAACGAGTTTTTCAAAAAGGAAGCACTCGTTTTTAAGATGATCGGCGAGATGCAAGAAATGTGCTGTATGTGGTAACCATTTATAGAAATTTATTAGATTCTATAATAAAATTCCACAATTGATTTAGCTTTCCATTGTAGCAGTTAAAACACTGTAAAAAGGAGGCTGAAATAGCCTACGATACTGTTGAGGATTACATGGATGATAGAATGTATGAAGAATACCTGGATGCTATATCCAGGTACTTTGCGAAACAGTTCAAGACAGTAATGACCAAATGTAACTAGTAATAAGAATTATATTTTTAATAGAGCAGCCGCCGTTTCTTACTAGCTCTTCTCGGTAGGAACAGCTTTCCGAACCGACAGTGCAGTTGATGATTCAAAATCACTCGTTTATAGGTTTACTTAAATAAATAATATTTATTAATTTGAAGTAGGCTTTACGTTGCGAATTTCCAAAAATAATGAATTGAATTGCTATAGGCAACAACTATCGAATATTTATGGAATGCTAAAAGTAGATTGTTTAATTCGTCGATTACCTTATGCTGGATTTGTAAAACGTATACGTTTTACAAACGATGCAAGTCTCATTTTGTATAAAGTTTCCGTTAAGTTAATTACAGACACTGTTTTGTCTGTAGTGTAATAGTTTTGTTTTAGTCAATGCATAGTATACGAAGTTCTGCCCAAACTACTTCTTTTATTTCGGGCAACCGAACCCAATTATATCTTCATCCTACGATATTAGCGCTCTAACGTGATAATGTTTGTATATTTTTAAAACTATTGTTATTTATTTCAGACCTGAACCCTTGTTGCGCGTCAGCCATTATCTACAATGAGAATATGCTAGTGATGCCCGATCTCGCCGTGCAGGGCTACAGAACTCATCCGACAGAGACGTATTTCGATAAAACCCACGTTTTCACCGCTGTATCGTCGCTCGCCCGTTTCCACGCAGCGTTTGCGAATTTTTTTACTGATAAAATGAGTAAAAACCAGACAAATTTTCTACACGAGTACGAAACTATCTTTGCAAAGGCTTCCTACCAGGGAAACTGGCTGCGGGCAGCCGCTACACTGACCTGTAATTTACTTAACGAGTTCTCTTCGAAACAAAGGTGTTATCCTGTGGATTTCGAAGACAAATTATGGAAGTTACTCAACGACGCCTACGACAGACTGAGTGACAGCAAAGAGGACTTCAAAGTGATCGTCCACGGAGATCTGTGGGCGAATAACATATTGTTCCAATACACCGGGGACGAGCCCACGAACGCCGTGCTGATCGACTTCCAACTAATCAAGTACGCGCCACCAGAGTTCGACGTCATGTCATTCTTGTATTTAACTACATCGAAGGAATTCCGGGAGCGTCACGAGAGTGACGTTCTTCACCACTACCACGAAACGCTGGTGGACAACTTAGATGATCGCACTGCGAAAAGATTCCGAGATTTCAATAACGATATAGACAAGTTTATAGTTAGTTGTGAGAGAGCTCGCGTGTTCGGCTTGGCTCACGCGATTACTATATTTCCCTACGTTTTGATGGAGCCTTCGGCGGCGCAGCAGGCTTTTGACGATCCGGACAACTACATAGAGCGTCTGGAGGAGGACCGCTCGGGCCCAGTGCTGGAACACGCCCGCCAGAACGAGGGCTACCGGCAGAGACAGCTAGAGGTCTGCGAGGAGTTCGTGGAGAAATATATAATGTAATCTCACTTCAAATCAAATAGGAACAATATTGATAGGAAGGATATGTTAAGGAAAAGTTATTTTGTACGTTGAGGCGGCACGTTACAGAGAATCTATTCCGCTGTGTTACTAAGGAATTAAGCAGATTTGAATTTGAGTATATACCCAGTGACGTTTTGTTGAACCTCTGTCTTCTCAACCTATAAACGTCTGCTGGACATAAGTCTCTTCACATGATCTCCATAAAACATGTTCGTTGGACCTTATTATTGCTAAAAAGTATTACATTTAGTATTATAATTTGCCTACACTATAGATGGCGTGATTTGGGTTTTAACTTAAAAAAATTAATGGATTCTGGAATAAGATAAGATATTGTATAAGCAGCCTATACGGAAGGAAATAGGTGTGACGGAGCTCTATAAATAAAGTTTTTTTAAAATCTTAATAGGTTTGCACACATTCAGTTCCCTCCAGGACTTAATTATTATCACATTAGACCAACACTCCTTATCCTCTGCCGGGTATTTGATACGATCTTGTTCAATTGGATCGTCCTTTTGTTGGCCTCACGGCCAGATGGCGATCTGACACGTGACCGCGAGTTGCTGGCAGCACAGGAATAGAACAAGATGCGCATTTAAACACCCAATATCTGGGTGACCGAGAATTTCGCTCGGGAATTTTTTGCAAAAAAAAAACTTAAAAAAAGAAATAATAATTAATTAGTTGGAGATTGATCCTTGGCATTCACATTTCTCAAGGCTGCCCGTTAGACGAATAAGCTACGTCGACTTGACAGCTAAAGGCGAAAATTCAATTCAATATAAATGTTAGTGTTTTTTAATGCCCAAAAACAGGGATAAAACAATCTTTTTTTTACATAAAACCTAGCTAGATCGATTTTTCTCCCCCAAAACCTCCTACATGCTGAATTTCAGGAAAATCGTTGGAGCCGTTTTCGAGATTCCGAAAATATATATATACAAGATTAACTCATTTAAATATAAAGATATTTAATATTAAAACTGAAAGTACTTGCGAATTGACTCGCTTCAACTAAGTATTCAAATACCTTCAATTATGTATGTCTTTTATTATGTTTTTAGGGAATAATCTTATTTTAATCCAAGCCATGTGGTATCCAGCTGATCAGAATAGACTACTTTAATTTTTTACTGAGGTGCCATAAAGGTCGACTAAGATAAGTAGACCTCAGGCAGGCGGGTGGTCGTAAAATATCTAGCAAAATCATATGACAACATGTTTATAACATGTTGTGCCGATCCCACTTAGTGTGGGTTAAGGGCAGGAGGATGATGAATGTGGAATTTTTGTTCCATATATTAGCCAGGTGTATAGGCTTCAATTGTACCAAATTTCAAAAGTAATAATAAAATTATTTTGCTATAATCCGCGATGAAGTAAAATAGAAAATATATATAATGCTTAATGCAGAGTGGACAATCGGTTATCATACCTGATACATGCAGGAGTCGTAAAATACACATGCACACACCTCCACCACCGCCACCGTGATACACAAGCACTATATACGTTCACTATCACAAACTCAACAATCGTTTCGCCCCGCAACCGAAGCATCGTCAGGAGATAGACTCCACGACCAAAATCGCAAAGCGAAGCAATATCCAAATAAGTTTAGTTATATACTAATCGGTTCAACCCCACCCTTTATTTTATTTGCGAACAAGTGTAACAAGCTTGAACTAGAAACATTTATCTGCTCGTTAATGAGGGTGCCATTGTTATGTTTAATAATCTCAAGGTTTTCCAATAGGCTGAGCTTCAGTCCTTTATTGGAACACGTGTGCAATACTTCGAAACTATGGTCATTAGGGACTTTATGACCGCTTTCTATCGGATGTTTGGCGAAATGTGAATTTTGTGGTTTATTATTCCTGAAGGCAGCCATATGTTCTTTAAAACGGGTTTCAAAATTACGACCAGTCTGACCCACATATGTATCATTGCATTCAGGACATTTTATTTTATAAACACCACACTTTTTCGCGCTTGGTAATTTATCTTTATTATTGCACAGAATCTTTTTTAAAGAGTTATTACTTTTAAAACCTAATTTTATATTTGATTTGGATTTAAATATAGCTGAAATTCGTTCTGACAATGCTCCAAAATAGGTCAGACTGGCTTTGCACTTATTATCTTTGTAATGTGGCACCGCGTACAAGTGTTTTGCCAATTGCAACTTCTGTTTATTTTTTAATATGTTATGTACTAATTGCTTATCATAGCCATTAGAATGCGCCATCTGGTTGATTATTTGAAGCTCTTTGTTAAAATTCTTCTCGCAAAGAGGGACTGATAAGAGTCTATGTATATGACTGTGAAAGGCGGCAAGTTTGTGTTGCCAGGGGTGAAAAGAAGAAGCAGGTATGATCGTATCCGTGTAGGTTGGTTTGCGAAAGATCTCAAACATATGTTCATTATTGCACCGTGTAATAGTAAGGTCAAGAAAATTAAGCGAGTTATTCTGCTCTGATTCTAATTTGAAACTGATTTTGGGATGTTTGGAATTGATATTATTAATGAATAATAATATATAATTAATAATATAATAATTAATAATATCAATTTGACTGGCTCGTTGGTGCAGTGGGTAGTGACCCTGCCTTCGGCACCACGGGTCGCGGGTTCGATTCCCGCCGAGGGCCAACATTTTCAATAAATGAATTTGTTGGTCTTTGAGCCTGGGTGTATATTTGTATTTAAGTATGTATTTAAAAATATATAAGTATATATATTCACCAGTTGTCTGTCACCCATAACACAAGTATTAAGTTACTTACTTTGGGGACGGACGACCGTGTGTGTAAGTGTCCCATATATTTATTTATTATTTATTTATTTATTATCAATTCCAAACATCCCAAAATCAGTTTCAAATTAGAATCAGAGCTGAATAACTCGCTTAATATTCTTGACCTTACTATTACACGGTCCAATAATAAACATATGTTTGAGATCTTTCGCAAACCAACCTACACGGATACGATCATACCTGCTTCTTCTTTTCACCCCTGGCAACACAAACTTGCCGCCTTTCACAGTCATATACATAGACTCTTATCAGTCCCTCTTTGCGAGAAGAATTTTAACAAAGAGCTTCAAATAATCAACCAGATGGCGCATTCTAATGGCTATGATAAGCAATTAGTACATAACATATTAAAAAATAAACAGAAGTTGCAATTGGCAAAACACTTGTACGCGGTGCCACATTACAAAGATAATAAGTGCAAAGCCCGTCTGACCTATTTTGGAGCATTGTCAGAACGAATTTCAGCTATATTTAAATCCAAATCAAATATAAAATTAGGTTTTAAAAGTAATAACTCTTTAAAAAAGATTCTGTGCAATAATAAAGATAAATTACCAAGCGCGAAAAAGTGTGGTGTTTATAAAATAAAATGTCCTGAATGCAATGATACATATGTGGGTCAGACTGGTCGTAATTTTGAAACCCGTTTTAAAGAACATATGGCTGCCTTCAGGAATAATAAACCACAAAATTCACATTTCGCCAAACATCCGATAGAAAGCGGTCATAAAGTCCCTAATGACCATAGTTTCGAAGTATTGCACACGTGTTCCAATAAAGGACTGAAGCTCAGCCTATTGGAAAACCTTGAGATTATTAAACATAACAATGGCACCCTCATTAACGAGCAGATAAATGTTTCTAGTTCAAGCTTGTTACACTTGTTCGCAAATAAAATAAAGGGTGGGGTTGAACCGATTAGTATATAACTAAACTTATTTGGATATTGCTTCGCTTTGCGATTTTGGTCGTGGAGTCTATCTCCTGACGATGCTTCGGTTGCGGGGCGAAACGATTGTTGAGTTTGTGATAGTGAACGTATATAGTGCTTGTGTATCACGGTGGCGGTGGTGGAGGTGTGTGCATGTGTTTTTTACGACTCCTGCATGTATCAGGTATGATAACCGATTGTCCACTCTGCATTAAGCATTATATATATTTTCTATTTTACTTCATCGCGGATTATAGCAAAATAATTTTATTATTACTTTTGTATTATGGATCTCCGCAAAGTAACGCCTAATTCTATAAATTATGTACCAAATTTCATAAAAATTGATCCAGCGAAAGCGAAAGTGATTGAGATGAAAGTATAACACACAGACAGTATAAGTAAGAATAGTTGAATTATCAATTGTCACATTCATTAGTATTTAGTATTGATTTAAACAGATTTAAAAAACTCAAGATAAAACTACTTTTAAAAAGAAAACCTTCCAAGTAAGTAAATATCGAATCAGGATAATATCGTGAGAACTCGCTCAGCAAATCTTGGATCGTTGGCTATAAAATAACGTGTTTACATTGAGCGTGGTCGGGGCAGCCATTTTTGGCAAGTGAGGGAATGTTAAACACAGAATGTGACACGCGGTGGCACTAACGCTGCGTATACGGGATACGTTCATCTTAAAACGTGGTGGTGAGTTGGATATTTGGGTCAATGTCTTGGGCCAACACACAAACAAACAGACCGGATGCATTTTGTACAATTGTTGCTTATTTTAAAACAAGAAACATTCCCCAGTTTACGAATGTCTTAGCAGAGAACATATCGTCCAGTTGTATAGAAGAACATCGTCAAAAGCCTGATCAATCTATAAATATAAAATGTATGTTTGTCTATATGCCCTTTATAGGCTCTGAAACGGCTGTAATGATTTGAATAAAATTTAGACTCAGATTAAGTCAATCGTTATAATAGAACCAGCGGATAATTCTGTAAGTTTAGTGACGATCGGGGCATATTTTATACTGTTCAGTTCTGTTTCAAGAATACGAAAGCAGTCTGAGCCACAGCATTGCGTGGTTGTACAGCTAGTAATATATAAACATCTTTGTACCCATATAAAATCCCCACATAAAATTTTTGATTGGTTGAATTTTTTAAAGTTAGTCTGAAAATATCAATCTACTCAGCCGGTTATATACACGATTTCTCGATATCACTTATCTTCTTCCGATTGACTGAGTCGGAAATTGTAGAGTGTCAATCGATCTATTCATCGCTATTAATGAAACCGTTTGAATGGTAAAAGACTGAAGTTTCGAACTTTTCCGGCAGTCCTGACATCTTGCAGCAGATGTCTATAAATTGCCGTGTAAGTTAGGACATTACATGTTTTGTTAATCAAATACAGGCTTCCAAAAGAGTACAAAACGTAACGCGTGACATTATCAATCATACCTTTCTCAGAATAAAAAACTTGCAAAGTGTGGTTAAGGGACCAACTACGCGTGCCATGTTTATTATCAATAAATCAGGACCAAAAGATATTTTGGCGGAAAAAAGGTCATATGGAGCGAGATTGTTGGTTTTAAGTTACTATTATAAATAATTGAATTGCTAAGATACTAAAAAGTTTGTTTCGTCACGCACACGCATTACAAGTTTGCTTATTGGACTTTCTCTTTCTTCTTCTTTCGTCCAACGCAATCGCGTTTTACAATTTAGTCTTCAGTTACTGGGCGATGGTTGAGTTAAATTCTAGAAGTATGTCTATGTATTGAAAAGCCAATAACAAGAGAAGACATTTAATGTACGACGTATGTTTCAAACGAAAAAGTTTCTGACCTGAAAATAACAATCGAATCTACTATAAACCACTCACGTGATCACGTTTTGAAATAGCAATTTTGTACTTTAACCCTTATTATTTGCTATTCAAAGAGTATTATGCATTTTATTACATAGGCAATGAGGTTCTATTCATACTGAGAGTGTCATAAATTGTCTTTTATTGAATAATTCCCAGTTAAGGAATAGCTAAGCGTAGTTTAGTGTGAAGGTTGTCATAAATAACTTGTCCTGAATGTTGCGTGGCATGAACTAGATCTCCGCATCGGTAATTTAGACAAAAAATGGAAAACTCAGATGAAAATGTAAAGAATTTAATAGGAGATGTTTTTAATGAAAAGGATTTACATCACATCATGGCTCAAACGGCGCAAGCCGATTATCAAATCGTCGATTACTATCTCAGGCCAGCCTCCGAAGGTCTCGAAGGGTTTCTCGCAGACCACATCAGGATGACGGTAAACATAAAGGAAAATGGACACGCGCGAAAGATTCATCTGTTTATCAAGACATTGCCGATGATGAATAAACCAAAAGCTGATTTTATAGTTCAAAATCAATTTTACGAAAGAGAGACCTTAATGTTCAAATTACTTGAAGAGATGGACGCAACGAACAGTGAGTTCTTGTAATGATACATACCTTGTTTTATAGATTAATTTACTTTATTTTAAGAATAATAAAAAATGGATAAATCAAGTTCTCTTAGAATCTAGAACCTTAACACAAGTTTAAAATGTATCTGATAACTATGTTAATAAACAAAACTTACTATTCAGCTAAATGTTAAATCAAATTCATAAATTGGAATATGTAATTACGCGATTCATTATTATTTTAAAAAGAGTATTAGCTTTTCTTTCTCATTTTTCTCAGTAAGAGAAAACTTCGGGATCAGTGGTAGCGTGTTATAAATCATCGAAATCGCTTATTTTTATCAGCCGACTTGGAGGAGAAATATATGAATTTTACAATATATTTTGAAAGTACATTTTTTTTGCAGTCGTTTAATGTAGATTAATCATAAACAGTAAACTATTTTGTAATATATAGGTAGAAGTTTTTAATTAACAAATAAAGAAAACACTAATGGGCTAATTTATGGGCTAAATTCGACTATTACATATGTATATCAAATTTCATTTTTTCCGTGAGAGACAACATCGAGACACTAATTACTTTCGAACAACTTGACTGCGTTATAAAGATGATCCGTTTCTTTTTAAATTAAAAAGTAATTTATTTATTTCCAGATTGGATGCCCTGTCATACGAAAGCTTTCATACATAATAATAAAATATTCGTCATGCCCGATCTGTCCGTGCAGGGCTATAAGACCTATCCCGTACAGAACTACTTCGATAAAACTCACGTTTTCACCGCCGTGTCGTCCGTTGCTCGGTTTCATGCAATGTTCACAAAATACCAGTCAGAAAAGTGTAACATCGATCACAAGTTTAATTTTATGGACGTGTACGGACATGTCATGACAGAACCTATTTTCTGCGATTGTCCTTGGCTACGAACGTCTGCTAAACTCACCAACAACTTTCTGAAGGAATTCTCATCAAAATCGCGACAATATCCTGAAGATTTGGAAAAACAATTGAAGGAATTGTTCGTGAAAGGCTGCGAAAGCGTAAAAGAGTATAAGGACACTCTCAATGTGATTATCCATAAAGATTTGTGGGCGAACAACATAATGTTCCAGTACACTGGAGACGAAGTAACCAATGCTGTCTTGGTGGATTTCCAGGGTATTCGTTACGCGCCGCCCGCCTTCGATCTCATGTTATTCTTGTACTTGACAACCTCCAGAAGTTTCCGTAAACGTCACGAAACTGAAATTTTGCATTATTATTATTCGACATTCTATGAAAACTTGGATGATGTCGCTAAAATAAGATTACAAGATTTAAATTATGATCGGGAGTCGCTTTTGGCTCGGTGCGATAGCGCTCGACTATTCGGCATGGTGATAGCGATTGCGATATTCCCCTTTATCTTAATGGAACCTATGACTGCGCAGAAAATATTTGACGATCCGGATACTTATTTAGAATATCTGGAAGAAGATAGATCGATACCGGTTTTGAACCACGCCCGGGAAAATTTACAATATCGTAATAGGCAGTTGGAAATTTGTGAAGAATTCGTCGAGAGATACATTATCGAGGGTACTATATAGAAAACTCAAGTTTGAAACGTTCGATTCGCACTTTTATAAGCATAGTTATTTGATAAAATGATATCCTTGTTTTTAGTCTCTTGAAATATAAATACATGGTCTCAGCGTGCGGGACCATCTGTTTGCGCAGATTAGTGTCGCGGACGCGTCACGTGTCGTGCACTACCATACCGGGCACCAAACCCACTATCTCACGGTGACATTTACTTATCGCGACTGTCATCTCAGTTTTAGGGTCCAAGTGATCTAAAGATTGGAATGAATGTAAATTTCATTTTATACCAGCTGTGACCGCGAGTTAAAAATACCCGCAGATGTGAGCAGACCTATATGTTTTTTCCTGTTTTTTCAATCCAATAGGACCGTGTTCTGTATTCTTTTTAAAATTCAAAATATTTTTTCTTTTATTTAAGTAATGACTTGGAAGATAGTTTCTACCGTCAAGAATCAGCAAGAAACTCTTAAAAATCATATTTAAATATTAACTTATAATCCATGTAATGCTTAGCTATATACAATTCTAATGTAAGATTTTCATCATTTAGATAATATTTAATTTTATACTAAGCTTTATACAGAATCATAATTATAAGCTATTTTGATAAAGTTGTATATAGGCTAAAGTAAGTCTAGAAATAGTAAGTAGTAGTAGAGTTAAGGAATGTTGTTATCCAAATGTATAAAAGATAATAAAACTTCTAGAGACGAAACTTAGACGTCATTTTTTTAGTTTTTCTATTGTGTATGGCACTATTTTTACTGCTTAAGTGTATATTTAACGTTCAATTAATATATAAAGTAAGTAAGTAACGGCCTGTTACTATCCCACTGCTGGGCATAGGCCTCTTCTCTCCGTGTTTGTTTTTTTTGGAGAGAAGGATTGGAGCTAAGACGGATGTTTCCTTCACCGAAAAGCGTGTGATAAATTGTAATTATCAATTAGACACATAAGTTTTACTAGAAAACTCATTGGTGTCTGCCCGGGGTTTGAACCCTAGACCTCCTCGAAAGAGGCGCACGGTGTTACCGCTGGGCTACCGCAGCTTAATTAATATATGCATTACTGTAAATATACTGCAAAGATAAATTCAGAACGCCTATTTCTTTAAATCTATCTCTAAGGAAATCACGTGGTCTTATATAAGGAATAAAGAAAGGATTTTAATTATATGTTTTTTATTTGGCGAGCCTCAATTTATATAGAAAGGGCCGCAGGTTGCCTATCCCTGCCTTAGTTAAAAAAATTAAAATCTTAGATTCAGATGACGTTCAACAAACTCTTCAGATATATTAAGCAACCTACTTCGAAACTGTTCGTTGTTTCGAGCGAATGCTATCACCGGCCCGCTTCGATCTTCGTAGTAATGCTTCTGAAAACTGTCAGGGTCATCGAATACCTGTTGGGCGACGTCCGGTGCTATCAGAATGAACGGGTATATCGCGAGCGCCACTACAATCCCACTCGGACGAATCTGTTCACACAGTGCCAAAAAAGATTTGCGATTATAGTTCATTTTCTTCAACCTACTCCTTGTGGGATCATCGACGCCTTCGAAGAACACGGAGAAATAGTGGTCCAGTAATTTATCTTCGTTTTCCTCTATAGAACTTTTTGACAATGTCAAATAAAGTAATATCATTACGTCTAAAGCGGGTGGGGCGTAGCGAGCGCATTGATAGTCTATTAACACTGCGTTCGCAGGTTCGATGCCCATATATTTGAACAAAATGTTGTTCGCCCACAGATCTTTGTGAATAATCACATTTAAGGTATCTTCGTACTTTCTAATACTGTTACATGCGTCTAAGAACCATCGTGTCATCGACTCGTTTAATTTTGCTGGGTACTGATTTAATTTAGGAGAAAATTCTTTAAGGAAGTTCGCAATACATTTCACGGCAGCGTCTAACCACGGCACGTTGGAGAAGTTTGTGTCTCTGTTGAATAATTCGTATTGGTCGTCAGTTAGTTTGTGTGTAGTTTCATAGTTGGCGAATGCGGCGTGAAAGCGAGCCAATGAGCTCAGAGTGACCATCACGTGGGCTTCGTCTAAATATTGTGTCACCGGATATGTCGTGTAGCCGTCCACCGTCAGATCCGGCAATACCAGCATTTTGTTGTTTCGGACGAGAGCGTTTACGCCCCACGGATTTGGACCTGAAACTGAGATCAAAAGTAGGTATTATAAAACAAATTCCTTCTTTGCGTCTGGCTGCCTGTTCGCAATGAACTCAAATACTAATGAACGGATTTTCACGCGGTTTTACTTTACACATATAATTTGTTAAGGTTTTGTTCAAATTATTTTAAACGTGACTATAATTCAAAAAGTGAAGTTACTTGGGTTTTTTTTATTGTAAACACTTCCACATCCCTTTGTGCTATAACGAAACAATGTAAAGAGATATGATTTCTGTTTTATCGGTCTACAGAAAGGTGCGCAATGACATATATCGCTTAGGGACAATTCATGTATTTCGTTTAATTCAAGTAATGATCATATGATAATATAATCATTACTTTCGAAAAACAGTTGTTTGAATGTGAATTTTTTTCTAACAAATTGTCATATTACAATAACTAATAGATTGCCGCTACTTACATTGATTTTCCGCCATTCCTTCAAATATGTCGTAAATCGTGTTTTCTTTAACAAAGAAACCGTTGTCATTCACCAACTTAGCTTTCGGAGCGTTCTTAATGGACATAGTCTTGATGAATAGATGAATCTTCTTTACGTAATCTTCTTCTTTGAGATGCAGCGTTAGTTTGGTGTGGTCCCCAGTAAACCCACACATGCCTTCACCAGCTGGTTTCAATTCATATTTGAGTAGTTCAGATCCAGAATTTGATGTGCGCCTAATGATTGCGTTGAGTTCTATACCAGTTAAAATATCTTTCAAAACTCTTTCTCCACTTGAACGGTCCATGGTTAGTTTTTAACTGACATGACTATATTCTCCCTCGTGTATTTGATTATTTATAAATACTCATGATGATATTAATGTATATTAAGAGCAATTATTGTGCAATTATATTGCGGTTTGTTACTAACATTGTGCACTTTATATCTTTAGCACAAGTTCTACTTTACGTGAAAGGTAATTTTATTAGATAAAGTAATATTTACTAATATTTTGCAGTGCAATTATTTAGTGTAGGATTATATATACATAAGTTATAACCACGATAACAAATTAAATATATATAGGATACGAGATGATTATTATCAATTGTAATGACGTTGTAAGAATGGTATATTTGATGGATGTATTAACCAAATTGAATTTGCTAGACCGTGCATAACCTGCACATTGTAGCAGTGTTGTAGGTCTAAGCTCTTATCTATTTCAAAAGTAATAATAAAATTATTTTGCTATAATCCGCGATGAATCGCGGATCATAGCAAAGCATAGCATTCATCGCGGATTATAGCAAAATAATTTTATTATTACTTTTGTATTATGGATCTCCGCAAAGCAACGCCTAATTCTATAAATTATTTTTCTTATCTATTTCTTTAAGGAGAGATAGATCAGAGAAGGAGAAAAAGAGACCTTTGCCCACCTGTGCGATAATCGCTAACCGCTCATTTAATTTAGGTCAAATTGTGTATTTGGTTCTACCGCTCTAATATTTTAAATGATCGTTACGAAATAAATAAAATATATAGTTAGGTTTCAATTCCTTATATAATAATTCCCTATGATAATTTTAATTTAATTTTTTGTTTTATTACGGGAATATTCATGTTTCCAAAGGAAAAAATAAATGATTTTTGTAGGTACCTAAAAGTAGAGTAACGGCCCTGTTACTATCCCACTGTTGGGTACAGGCTTCCTCTCTCCATTTTTTTAGAGAAGAATTGGAGCTAAGACCACGCTGCTCCAATGTGGATTGGTAGGTATACACATATCCTAGAATTCTCTGGAGATTTGCTGGTTTTCTCACGATGTTTTCCTTCACCGAAAAGCGTGTGATAAATTGCAAATATCTATTAGACACATAAGTTTTAATAGAAAACACATTGGTGTCAGCCCGCGATTTTAAACTCGTGCCTCCCTCGAAAGGGTCGCACGGTCTCACCACTGGGCTATCACAGCTTATGTAAGTGAAGAAATATATTCATAACCAGGACCTATTAAAATATAGTATTTGTTATTATGTCCGCTCTTCTATAAAGCCCTTATCCCACTCTCAGTGGGGTCGGCACAACATGCTACAAACATGTTGTCATACGATTTGGCTACGTATTTAACGACCCGCCGCCTGCCTGAAGTCAACTTATCTTAGTTGTAGTTACGAAATCTCGGAAAGAAATGAGGGTCGTCTATTCTACTCAGCCGGATACCACACGGCTTATTATGTCAGCTCTTCTGTTAGCATATTTTTGAATATATACGAGGTGTGTTCAAAAAGTATCGCGAATTTTGAATTTTCGCGAGTTACATATATTCCAATTTAGATTTTTTTGTGGCGTTATGTTGGTACATATGTCTCTCACTTATGCTGACAAGTTGGGCCATTTTGAATGTTCGGTTAATTGTTGACAGCTGCTTTGCTTGCACGTGTTTTGGTTCGTCTTCGATTTTTACCTATCCAAAAAATGGAACAAGGAACCTGTATCGATTTTTGTGTGAAAAACGAAATTAAGTGCGCGGATGCATTCCGAGTGTGGACGGTGGCATATGGAGAAGCTACTTTGGACAAAAGCAACGTTTATCGGTGGTACAAAATGTTTTTAAAAGGCCGAGAAGATGTGAATGACGAAGAGCGTGCCGGACGCCCGAGCACTTCAACAACAGACGAAAAAATTGATGAATTGAAGAAAATGGTATTGACCAATCTTCGAATCATCGATAGAGAAATTGCCGAGGACCTAGGCATATTGATTGGCTCGTGCCATTCGATTTTAATCGATAATTTGTGGAAAAACAAAAATTGGCTTTTGCACCTCGATAACGCCCCTGTTCACACATCGCTGCTTGTACGCGACTTCTTGGCCAAAAACAACAGACCAATGATACCGCAGCCACCGTATTCCCCAGATCTGGCCCCCTGTGACTTTTTCTTGGTCCCGAAACTGAAGAGATCCATGAAAGGACAACACTACGCCACGATTGACGAGATAAAGACTGCATCGAAGGAGGAGCTGAACAAGATACAAAAAAATGATTTTTTGAAGTGCTTCGAAGATTTGTAAAAACGTTGGCACAAGTGTATAATATCCCAGAGGGATTACTTTGAAGGGGACAAAATAGATATTTACGAATAAATAAATAATTTTTGAAAATACACAAAATTCGCGATACTTTTTGAACACACCTCGTATGTGTATATATATACCTCGAAGTTGAAACAAGTTTCATAAGATCGGGAGATTGTCAACCGGCAGGTCGGCGGCGCGCATCGAACCCGCGCCTCGCAAAGGATAATGAGATTCGTTTTCACGACTGCACTATAGGGTTGTACATAACGTGTGTTAAATTGACCACAGAATTAAATATTGTTATTTTCAGGTCTCACATGAGAAATCGAATGTTATTTATAAACACTTCGCGAATCGTCCGCATTCTCATAATATAACTGAAAAATGATTCGATAATATTTTTCACGTTTTTATACATTTTATATAAACGTTTTTATAATGTTTATACAAAAAAAATAACAACATTCCGATGTATTCAGTATTTTTTATACTAGTAATAACCCGATTTTGTTCGCGTAAACTAAAGCACTAAACTATCCTGAATTTTGTAATTTTTTTTTTTCTTGTTTCTGAAGGAAAAACTGCAATGTGTGATACTATATGTTAGCCCGGTGAATAATGTGTTTGTGATAAACTTTATATTGGTATACGGTATTAGCCGTAAAAGCGTAATAGACATACATAGATACAAACAGGCAGATTTCTCTATGTAATATAAGTATTATTTAATCAATATGTAGTAATGTTGTAAGTTTTACTTAAAAACTTGGGAGTTCGTTTCTTATAAACGCAAAAAAGTCACAGTGATTTAGTTTTAAAGGTGAAAATAAAAGTGTTGCTTTATATCACACACATATAAATAAAGAAGAGACAGTGCGTTCACACAAATCAAATATATTGTGGACACAGTTATTATATATTATAAGCGGTGATAGCCCAACGGTGAGTCCGTGTGACTCTTTTGAGGGGTCACGAGTTCAAACCCCGGACAGGCACCAATGAGTTTTTCTGTTCAAACTTATGTGTTTTATTGATAATTGCAATTTATCACAAGCTTTTCGGTGAAGGGAAATATCGTGAGGAAACCTGCATATCTTTACACATTATGTGAATATGTGTAACCTACCAACCCGCATTGGTGCAGCGTGGTAGGTCTTAGCTCCAACCCTTCTCTCGATTTTCTCCAGAAACGGAGAGAGGAGGCCTATGCCCAGCAGTAGGATAGAACCAGACCGTTACCTTTTTTTTTACTTTACAGTTATTATAGATGTTTAATGATTTAAATACTATTGTGATAGTCTATAATTATTTCATTAAACATAACTTTTTAATTTTTTTTAGTGTCTGTTCGACATATTAAGAAAAAAGGAGGGAGTTGGTTCACAGACAACTTACAGATCACATTCTCCTGCTCTTATCCCACTTTAAGTGGTGTCGACACAACATGTCATAAACATGTCACATGATTTATTTTACGACTGACCACCTGACTCAAGTCAATTTATCTTAGTCGCCTTTTACGACACCTCGGTAAGAAATGAGGTCGTCTATTCAAATCAGCTAAATACCACGCAGCGGACAGACGGCGTTCAGATGTCGTAGTTATTTTATTTTTATTTTTGTTGCAACTTTTTATAATTCACAGATAAAAAAGAATAGACACTACATTGGCAGCCTAACTTAGGCTGTATCGTTCGGTTTCTCAGACGAGATGGTAGCTTTATAGTATTTAATAAAACTTTTTTAAATTAAGAACTTTTGTAATAGTTTATAGTTCTTAAATAACAATTAACAGACAGCCCTCGTGAGAGCTACTGGGACAAGGGCATCGTATCGGTGCAGCTGACGAGGACGGCTCCGAGCTGACTCAGCGTCTAAAGATCACCTGTTCATAATGTTATCTCAGTTTACTAATGACGGATAGGCTGATTGTCCTAACTTACGCAATACTTCCATCCAGAAATGTTTTATGTAATTTGTAGAAATCAAGAACTCTCTCTGTCTCTCTCAGAAATCAGGAGTTCCATAATAAAATTGCCAAATTACAACGCCAAAGCAAAGACAAGTTTATGTGATTATCTCATTCAAAATAGTAAATAATCTTTCAAATTTATTTCTAAAATGTCATTGCAAAATAACTGACACCTTTGTTGTCGCCATTAACTTCCGCTTTGTATTTTATAGCAACACAGTCATGAAACAAGAGTATCGCGCCCTTTTTTTATTAAAATGGTGGCAACACTGTGCCGTTGTTGTTTCCGGTTTAGTCTTCCTATTGATAAAACGTTTCAGTGACAGTCAGTCTTTGTTCGTCATTCAAGAGAAGTGCATCTCGGAACGGGAATAGTTGTATCCCTAATATATCGTGTTATTGTATTTAGTGTGCGCTAACACCTTATAAAATGAAAGGTATTTTATAGTCTATTGAGTTAAAAATTCTCTTGGTATATAAAAACTTAACGTAACTCTATCAGAAGATCTTTATTTTTTCGTTTTCAAATAGATAGGCATAAAAAAGTGTTTTGAAATGTAATATTATATCACATTAGACTCCATCCTCCTTTGTTTTATCTAAGCCGATAAAGTACTTACATGTAGAAATAATTTAACATCATCTTCCTGACCTTATCCCACTCTAAGTGGGGTCGGCACAACAAGTTATAAACATGCTGTCACATGATTTGGCTGCGTTTTTACGACCGGCCACCTGCCTGACGTCAACTTACCTCAGTCGTATTTTACGACACCTCGGTAAGAGAGAGGGTGGTCTATTCTACTAAACCGGATACCACACGGTGAGTCAACTTACCTTAGTCGCCTTTTACGACACCTCGGTAAGAAATGAGGTTGCCACTATTCTATTCAGCCGGATACCACACGGCGGGTAGAAATAATCTAACAAACACGTTTAATATTTTAACGCAGAGTGAAATTAATCGTTATTCTATCTATTATCAAATAAGACATTAAAAATTTAAATAGCAATATGAACGATGATAACAATGTAAAAGCCGCCTAATATTTTGTACATAGCAATTTATTTGCCAGCAAATTTGCAACTGCTTAACTACAAATACTTAAATATGTTTTGTATGTTAATGACAATAATATAAGAAATTGTTAATTTACAGTGTATTTATTAAAGACCTTTGTTTCTCTAACGTTTATGTAATCCCGAAGTAAGCTTTCTGTATACGCCTGCTTAGTTATTTTAAACTTCTGTAATCGCAAAGATAAAAACGCGTGTAAATACTAAACGTTCATTATTAAGTTATGCGGCTGTAGCAGAATGGTTAGGGTAACGGGCTTGCAATCGAGAGGTCGTAGGTTCGAATCCCGGCCATTGCGCTACCGACCTGAATCCACTTCTAACACAAGCATTTACCTTAGCTAGAGGGGTTGACAAGTTTACTAGTGATTTGTAACCCAAATTGCTAGTAATCTTTCAAAAACCATGGTACGGTGTGCTTAGTGCGAGATATTTTAACCTATTTGCGCTATAAAAGCGACATCTAGTGAGCGGTGTTACAGCGCCATACAAATTCCATTACGCTAACACGATCGAGTAGGTTACAGAAACTCGCACTAAGTACACGAAAATCGAACCCGCGCTTCTACTGGACTGGCATAGTTTTTCACGTAGGCCGTGATCCAATGAAATCAATGTTTTAACAAACACACAGACAGTATTACCGCGCCATTCAACAACTGGCCGCAAGTGCCATATCAGTCCACTGCCATATCGGGCTCCACGAGCTTCGAGGAAAATCTTGTTTTGTAGACAGCGTGATGTCACCCGCCATGACCTATTTTTGATGCGCTAAATTTACAATTATTACTTGGAATTTAGTATAATCCTTATTATTTTGTCTTAATTAATATTAATTAACATTGAAAAAGCAATAGTGTTTAATGAAATATGTTTTAACACAGCTACAATTATCGGGTACCCGACTTTTAATCGTACGTAAACAAGTTACAGATCTTCTATATATATAAAAGATAGTTGGTCTGAGTTACACTATTTATAACTCAAGAACGGATGAACAAATTCGGCTGAAAATTGGTGGAGAGGTTGCTTAGAACCAGGAGACGGACATAGGATATCCCGTTCGACCGCATTTATTTTATCCCGTCAAGTCGCTATAAAACTTGGTATAACAAAAAAGACTATGATAGTAAAATAATAAAACGCAAATTTCAGTGGAATAACAAAACATAAATGACAGCTAAACGTAATTTTGTCTTTGATTTAGTATGGAAAAAAATTTGACAGTTATCAAAATAATAGTGTTATAACATGTTTTTAATACAACCTCCTTCTTAGAGTTGGTCATTAATATGAAAAAGCATTGCGGCTGTCATATGGGTCATTGAGTAGTTTTTGAGAAAGAGTAAATGAGTTGACTTTGGGAAAATTGATTTTTATTATTGCATAAGAATAAAGGAGAAATATCGTCGTTAGTTATAATAGCTAAACGTTACTACATAGTAAAAGTCGCTTTCTCTGTCTGTCCCTATGTCCGTATATCCCTTTGTATGCTTAAATCTTTAAAACTACGCAACAGATTTTGATGCGGTTTTTTAATAGATAGAGTGATTGAAGAGAAAGGTTTATATGTATAATCTAACATATTATAAATATTCAATATGGAATAAAGTAATACTATCATTTTTGAGGTTTCCAATGTGATGTCGTAAATAATTACATTTTTTTTCGTTTACATTGCAAACGCAGGCTGAACCCTACAATATTTGTCAAAATAATGAACTAAGTATTTGTACAACTTGAAAAGGTCTACAGAAAACTCCGCGATGGTATACATATTATGTCTATCTTTTATGGATAACCCACAATAGTATTTTACTGACATTTTCTTCTTCGTTTGTAATTTAAATGATCATTTAACATACGAAGATATTACAGATTTAAAATGCAGGGTATAGCGATTGCGCGCTTTGTCTTATAGCACTTCGAATTTTGCTGCGATTGGACGGGTTTTTTTTCACATGGCCAACTATAAGTCGCTTTATCAAGAGTAACCTCTAAAGAAAACATGTTTGTATTGTGTAATCAAGATTCTTTCTTTATGACAAGAAAGCTGTGAATGTTGTATATAAAGACATTCTGTAATTAATTGTAAAAATAAAATACTTAGGGAAAATGTTAAAGTAAATAAATAAAAATGTAGTATATAAATTTAGATATTCCAAAGATAGCAGGGAATCTTCATGGTATAGGGAAAGGGGAATTGTATTTTTTTATTCAGGAAAAAAAACTCATGGGTACCGCCGCCCGACAGGGACAGGCGGCGGTTATGTCGGACTCGCACCGACTAAAACGACCTGTGTGCTCCACCACGGTGCCGATGGCAAGGACAGGGTATTATTGTACATATTGCCCCCATTCCGCCGACAGCTCTGATCCCAGAGAACAAACACCTTCTCCGGGTAGGGGCCCCTCGAAAGAGAAGCCCCCCCTCCGCTAACCGGTGCATCGGGAGCATCAGATGCACCGACCGCCTCGGGGACCTGTAAGCCAGGCGTTCGATATAACCCGTTCGAAACACCCGAAGGTCCCCAGTTAGGGCGGCAGACGATGGGCTTGGGCGAGTCACTAACACCTGGACTCACCAGCAGCAGATTGGATCCAGAACAACAGTTCGTGGAACCGCTCCGCCGCCTCCCTTCGCCCCCCTCCGCAGAGCTAAGGGAGGCCATCGCTGCCCACGATCGCTCCCTGCCCACCGTGTTTGTTATGTCACGGTCGACAGGGAGAGACCGCGCCCCAAGTAGGG
This sequence comes from Morpho achilles, assembly GCA_947086495.1. Classification (NCBI taxonomy): domain Eukaryota; kingdom Metazoa; phylum Arthropoda; class Insecta; order Lepidoptera; family Nymphalidae; genus Morpho; species Morpho achilles. The sequence continues at coordinate 359,043 of CAMTZB010000015.1, forward strand.
GCCCCAACACCTTGGTGGGCGTTTCCGCCCCCACCGGGTAATTTTTTATAGAGGTTTTCTTCCTCGCAACCCGAAGGTCCCCGTTCCCATTGCTGGGTTTCCGGGTTTCGCCGACGGTGGCCGAACCATGTCCAGCCAGACTTAGAGTAAGCCAAACCGGACCCGTCACTCATCAGGAACAACACCCCAACCCCCCCCGGAGTCCCCAGCCAGATTGCCCTCTGCTAATTAGAGCTGCTTGCCCAGGGTGCGCCACGAGGAGGCCAACCACTTTGGCACCCCAGGGGAATAGTTTTATAGCAAATTTGACGCGTGTGGGCCACGGGCAGTAATGAATAAAACAAAACTACTGGATAGATTTTAATCATTTTTTTTACTGAGTGACATAGGCTATATATTTTATACCCGTGCGAAGCCGGATCGGGCCACTAGTCTTTATATATAAAAGAAAGTGGTGTTAGTTACACTATTTATAACTCAAGAATGGATAAACCATGATAGGCTGAAAATTGATGGAGAGGTTGCTTAGAACCAGGTGACGAACATACAATTTATTACTTAATTACTTTTTATCCAGTTCGACGGCGTTTCCACCAAATCACTATAAAACGTGGTATAACAAAAACGTTAATTATGGTAAAAAATTTGACAATTATTTATTTATTATTATATATTTAATTATTTTGACTGGCCTGTTGGAGCAGTGGGTAGTGACCCTGCCTTCAGCTCCGCGGGTCGCGGGTTCGATTCCCGCCGAGGGCTAACATTTTCTATAAAAAAAATGAATTTGTTTGTCTTTGAGCCTGGGTGTATATATGTATTTAAGTATATATTTAAAAATATATAAGTATATATTCACCAGTTGTCTGTCACCCATAACACAAGTATTAAGTTACTTACTTTGGAGACGGATGACCGTGTGTGTGAGTGTCCCATATATTTATTTATTTATTTATTTAATTATCAAAATAATAGCTAAACGTCACTACATAGTATAAAACAAAGTCGCTTTTTCTGTCGGTCCCTATGTCCCTATATCCCTATCTATGCTTAAATCTTTAAAACTACGCAACAGTTAAGTTTTAAATAAATTTCCGCGAAACATTATGCCTTGCTTTTAAGGTTAACCCACTTTAACCATTGTTATGGTTATTGGAAGACTATATTACGGTTTTAACCTTTACACGCGGGCAGAGCCACTGGCGATTGCTAGTTATGTATAACGTAATATGAATTTATGAGAAGTGGTAGCCCAGCGGTAGCACCGTGCGACTCTTTCGAGGAGGTCACGGGCTCAAACCCGGTTAGACACCAACGAGTTTTTCTGTTAAAAACTTGTGTCTAATTCATAAATGTAATTTATCACACGCTTTTCGGTAAAGGAAAATATTGTGAGGAAACCTGCATATCTCTAGAGAAATCTGGAGATATGTGAAACCTACCAATCCGCATTGGAGCAGCGTGGTAGGTCTTAGCTCCAATCCTTCTCTCCAAAAACGGTTCTCAGCAGTGAGATAGTAACAGGCCGCTACTTATAAATTTATTTTGCTTCAACTCTAAAACAGGCACAACTAAGAACTAATAGAAATATTGCACAACACAGACACACAATTACAGATGTTTAAAACTCAAACTTTCATTAGCCCCTCAGGACCATACATCCACTATCTCGGATTCGATATCTGCGTGCGGTCAGTGTAAAGTTACGGATTGCAGTCGGAACCCAACACGCATTTGCAACGGTGATTTGCGCAACTATCGAAACTGACATATACACCAAGTGATTCGGACAACATATTGTGTTCCAAAGCCCCTAGATCCTTAAATAAAACAAGCTGTAAACGCGAATAGGTTCGCGTAAACTTGTGTTAAAATACCCTGAATTATGAACTGTTTGTTTATTTTTTTATTACATGAAAAAGAGGATTTTTTATCCTATTAGAACAGTATATAAGCGTCTGTGAAATGCGCATTATTGTGAAGGAGACTGTATACGTATTAGAACAAATAGCGACGCGTTCGTATACTTTTAGTATAAGCATGTTCCTTGCACATATCATATCCGCCTGAGTAGAATAAACCAACCTCATTTCTTACCGAGGTGTCGTAAAAGACGACTAAGGTAAGTTGACCCACCGTGTGGTATCCGGTTGAGTAAAATAGACCACCCTCTTTCTTACTGAGGAGTCGTAAAATACGACTAAGGTAAGTTGTAATCAGGCAGGCGGCCGGTCGTAAAATATGTAGCCAAATCATATAACAACAAATTTGTAACATTTTGTGCCGACCCCTCTTAGAGTGGGATAAAGGCAGGAGGATGATGACCTAGCTAGATCGATTTTCTGCTCTAAAACCGCTACATGATGAATTTCAGGAAAATCGTCGGAGCCGTTTCCGAGATTCAGAAAATATATTAATTACATACAAGATTAACTCGTACATACTTTTGTTATAACCTTAAAAGTTAAAAAGTATATCAATTTTTACACTCCTTATACAAGTTAAAGATATACAGTTAGTTACAGTATGCTTTAGTATTTTTTAGGACAAATTGTACCACGAGCGCCTTATATAGGTTTTTTATGCTTCAAAATAAACCTTTTAACCAAATGAATCAGAAGGCGGACCACTTTATGTATGAGTGTAAATGTTCCACACGTCTCAGAGGCGAAGGCAATGTTTCAAACATTCGCCGGCCCTTCGCCGTCGAAATCGTTGCGGCGTGAGTGTGTGCCCTAAAAACACACATGTTTGGTGAGTAATCCCGCTGAGCATCAAGGGTAGCCGGTTTGATACCGCGATGCTACTGAGGACAGCATTTATACTTTAATAAATTTAAGAGTGTTCGTTTTATACCTTTATTATAGCAGTATAAACCTGTGACTTTGTTCTTGAAATCATTTCAAGCGTTTAACTACCCTTATTTTATTTTGAAAACGGGAATTTTTTACCTGTATCCTAGCTCTATATATTTTTTTTTTATTTATTGTGTCAAACTCTATAGCTATTGACTCAGACATAGTCGTAATAACGACGTAGACAGACAGAGCCTTTCGTATTCATAATCTAATACACATATAAAAATGAATGTTTGTCTGTATGACCTTTATAGATTACGAAACGGCTATTCTGATTTTAATGAAATTTTTAGTATATCGTTAGAAGAACCCAGCAAATGTTCTTATAAAGTTTGGTGGCGATTGGAGCATTTATTTTGATTAAAAACAGAACTCAACAGTTCTGTTTCGAGTACTAAATTTTATCATTGTGCAAGCTGCATAGGACACTAATAATCGAATTTGAATTAAAAGTAAAAAAATAAAATAAAAGTCTAAGTAGTTGTAAGAGTTAAATTTTAAAAAGAGCAGTCGCCGTTTATTTGAAGTTTATTCGAAAAAAAAATATTTTGAATTTGAATTGGAATTGGAATTCTGTAGCAGGCTTCGCACCAAAACGAGAAAACTAGCGCCGACTCGTCTCATATAAACCTACACGCGTATTACAATCTCCTTTGATTTGTTCATCAATTAGGTTTTAAATACATCTGCAATATTAATGAATGCCCATTGTTTCTATCGGCGTGCTTTCTATGAATAGCCCGATGTAATATCTAGTGATGAGGCGCCATTAGAGGTACTCAAACAATGGATGGAGAGGCATCAGACGCGCTCGATGCGACGCCCTCGCGAAACGATTCATTTGTATTAAGTTTTTCTGTACATGCGATTTTCGCCGTCAGACACTACGACTAATTCGCCCTGATTAGACACGATTTTAAAACGGAATGGGGACTTTAGAAGTTTGAAAGTTGATATGAATTCACGACATAGCGCCGGCGTCTTAATACAACGTACTTACTCGTACATATTACAGAATAAGTTTATCTGTGTGTTCGTAAACGCAGAAACTACTGAACTTATTTTTATGCGGTTTTGCACCAACAGACTGAGTAATTCACGACGATAAATAAAATGGATAATTTGTGTTAGTGTGGTTTTGTGTAGATGATTAACCTTTTAAGCCGTGTGGTATACGGTAGAATAGACCGCCCTCATTTCTTACCGAGGTGTTGTAAAATGCGATTAAGGTAAGTCGACCCGCCGTGTGGTGTCCGGATGAGTAGAATAGACCAGCCTCTTTCTTACCGAAGTGTCGTAAAATACGACTTCGGTAAGTTGACGTTAAGCAGGCGGCCGGTCGTTAAATAGGTAGCCAAATCATGTGACAACATATTGTGCCGACCCCACTTAGAGTGGGATACGGGCAGAAGGATGATGAGTGTGGTTTTGTGTAAATTAGTCAACCTTATCACCTGTAAACTTAAAACTAACGTAGACGAAAATATATTAAAGTATAAAATCTCTATATCCGAGCAAAGCAGGGTTGGATCCCTAGTAGTATAAATAACTTGTTTTTTTATTTTACTAACCGCAAATGAAATAAGAATTTCACGACAGGACATTAAATCTGCAACGCGGTCGCGTTATGAATGCGCGCCTTTATTCAGGGGGCGTTGGTAAAAAAAATTTGTTTAATTAATAAGAAACCGACTTTTGAAATGTTTGATTTTTGTTTAACGACTTAAAAGAGAAGGTTTATCGTCCATGAATACATTATTTCATGTTCCCACGTACTTAAGTAAGGATTACGCAAAAGGTGTTTTTGTCACTGTGACTTAATCCCGCTGAAATTACTAAAGGCGAAAGTTATCGCTGTGTGTTTATCGCTTCACTAGTATTAAAATACCTAAAAAGATTTACAAAATATATCAAAACAATTCTTAAAACACTTTATTACTCTTAATTACTTTGATAACAATTATTTAACGTCAGAACAGAATGCCGCCAAAATGAATTCCTCTTCCATGTTTAAATCTCCTCTTAAGTTGAGATTAATATATTGAGACTTATGCCAATATTTGTACTTCCTAATACACTAAACTTAATACAATAATTATTATGCAAATCGTCAAATTGCTAACACGACAAAGTAACCCATATGTTTTACACCATAGATAAATGCGTTGATCGGAGCTAGTTTTGAAAATTTTTCTCTATACTATACAAGTTGTACCCGCGATTTTATTTATGTCGACCCAAGTCAAGACGCCAAAACGTCAAGTGTTAACATACCTTGAAATAAATACTGTTTTTTTTCCAAAAACTGTTTTAATCAGTTTATTGACATTTTGGTAATTATTGGGTATATAAGCTTCCATGGTACTTATTTTCAATAATCGAGCAATTTTGACGAAAATCAACCGTGAAATGTAACATTCAGACACACATTAAATTGTACATTTAATGGAGTGTATATGATGGGAAGGAATTTAAAGGATATAATAAAAAGAAGTCAACAACTTAACTTATCGTAACCTAGTTCGTATCGTAATCTTGCTGTCCCACAGCTGGGCAAGGACCTTTGTCAAACAAGTTGTGCAAGTTACACATATCCCAAGAATTCGGAGCACGAAGTTTCCAATAAAGGTTGTCATACGCAGCACGCAACACAATTTAATTTCTAAGAAAACTAATTACTTACAGAACGAATTTATTAACAGGGATGCATAATATATGCGTTTACACGTAATAAGTGAGTGACAAAGGTATATGAAATACATTTTAAGGAAGACAAGCTGTCGTTCCAGCTTTATTAAGTAAGTGTTTCGACAAGTTAATAAGATGGAATGGATAAGATTATATTTTCATCTTCTCAATTGATAGATCACGATGCACACAGATGCTGAGGGCAAACCTGTAATTAGTCGTTAAATTAAGCGGCCAGTAACAAACCTAAGGTCTCGTTTCTATACTTCTTTCTTAAGTTAGGTGCCCTTTCATCGTTACTGTCATTTGCAGGTGTAAGATGCAGTTATACTCTTTTCGGCTTAAACCGAACCCAGGTATATAATACTTTAATTATTTATTAATTTTTTGGCTGAGATTATCTCCTGTGTTTTGAAATCCGGTGCAAAACTAAAAGTGCCGATATAGCTCAACATAGCGAAGCTGAACTGGGAATGGGCGGAGCACATACTGCGAAGAAAAGACGAGGGTCGAGGTCCTAAGGTGTGTTAATGGCCACCTCGCATCAAATTCCAATTCAAATTCAAAATATTCTTTCTTCAAATAAACTTGTAAACAAGTGCTTTTGAATCATCAACTCAACTGCTGGTTCGGAAAGCTGTTCCTACCGAGATGAGCTAGAAAGAAACTCGGCGGTTGCTCTTTTAAAAATTATAATTCTTAATACTAGTTACATTTAGGCTGGATTCAGACTATGATGCCGTTCTCGGTACGATCTCGCGCCGTTCTCGGTCCGGTCAAATCTCACTGTGTCTACACTACTCAATGCCGTTCTCGGTTCGATCTCGATTCATGGTCGACATACGATGTTTAAAAAAAGAATCATATTAATTTTATTCGCCAGAAAATGGAATTCAATTTTTCTATTGAAGAATTAGCAACAATAGCATTTTGGATAAACAAGATATAAATTTAAAAAAAATTACAACAAAAAGAAAAGAAAAAAAGGGGACAAGAAAATATGGGTTTTAGTAAAAGTAAAAGTTTATTACCGAGAAAAGAGGAAGGCGAATATTATACTTTATTTCGTCATTTGGTAAATAATGAAGAATAATGTTCATTATATTGATTTAGGATTGTATTCAGGAATATTTGAAATGATAATAATGAATATTTAAAATAATTGAGCGCAAATTTTAAAAAGAAACACCTCTTTTCGTCAGGTTACTAATGGTTTGGATAAGGTAAGTAATAAAATATCATATTTATATATTTATAAAATTTGTATATTTAAATTATAACAATCATTTACATGCATGAATATTACATAATATGTATATAGCGGTGATGGTGTTGGTGGATAATGCATTTTCCTGTTGAGGTCCTGTTTTTTTTTCTGTTTATATTTTTTTGTTTATTCCAGTGGTACATTACTAGCGAACGTATTGACGGAATAAATTTCTAATTAAGCTCCTTCATTGACATCAATTTATCTTATCATAGTTGTTGGTTCATCTGTCTCTTCAATATCCATATCACGAATATTGTAATTGTTAACTTCATCATCGGCAATAATGGATATTTGTAGTCTATTACAGTTATGTACTCATTAATAAATTACATTTGGTCGTGATATCGCCATTTGCAAACTTTGTAAGCTGCTTGGCCACTTTTGGCCACTTTTTAATTTAGAGAGGTATTTTCGATATTGAGCTCTTAGTCGCTCCCATCGATTCCTTGCTCCTATAATAGAAATATAACGTTTATAAATAAGGATATGTAACAACATGCATTCTGCAGAATATTATTAGAAATTCTGGAATTCGATGAATTTCGAGGGTAATTTGTATTACATTAATAATAATCACGTGCAAAATCTAATAAGACAAAGAGGAAATGAATACGCCTATAGGCATAAGTGAAATAAAAATCAACTCTCCTGAAGTATCAGTGCCATGGCAAGAAAAACTTGCGATATAATTACAATAAAGCAATTAAATGAATATCACTTTGTTACGTTTGTATTTTACTCACCAGGTAATCCTATTGCGTCTTCAATCTCGTTCCATATTTTTATTTTGTAAATATTGTCACTGTAGTAGTGTGACTGCAAATCATACAGGCTGCGTCTACTTTTCACAAATTCAATATGTCTTTCATCTGCAAATAATAAATATTCAATTTATTTTTTATTTTTTGTAAAACAGTCGACCATTTATTTATTAATTTAACTCTATGCACTTTTCTCAAAAAAAAAGGCACATAGAAAGACTGGTAAAATAATTATAGCAGAATTATTCTTTATCTATAACAAATGTTATAAACCACATAAGAAATAGTTAACTTTTTCTGAACTCTACGATTTATTACCAGACATATCATCATCTTCCTGCCCTTATCCCACTCTAAGTGGGGTTGGCACAACATGTTATAAACTTGTTGTCACATGATATGGCTACGTATTTAACGACCGGCCGCCTGCCTGACGTCAACTTATCTTAGTCGTATTTTACGACACCTCGATAAGAAAAAGGGTGGTCTATTCTACTTAACCGGATACCACACGGTGAGTCAACTTACCTTAGTCGCCTTTTACGACATCTCGGTAAGAAATGAGGGTGGTCTATTCTACTCAGCCGGATACCACACGGCGGGTCGACTTACCTTAGTCGCCTTTTACGACACCTCAGTAAGAAATGAGGGTGGTCTATTCTACTCAGCCGGATACCACACGGCGGGTCGACTTACCTTAGTCGCCTTTTACGACACCTCGGTAAGAAATGAGGGTGTTCTATTCTACTCAGCCGGATACCACACGGCGGGTCGACTTACCTTAGTCGACTTTTACGACACCTCGGTAAGAAATGAGGGTGGTCTATTCTACTCAGCCGGATACCACACGGCGGGTCGACTTACCTTAGTCGCCTTTTACGACACCTCGGTAAGAAATGAGGGTGTTCTATTCTACTCAGCCGGATACCACACGGCGGGTCGACTTACCTTAGTCGACTTTTACGACACCTCGGTAAGAAATGAGGGTGGTCTATTCTACTCAGCCGGATACCACACGGCGGGTCGACTTACCTTAGTCGCCTTTTACGACACCTCGGTAAGAAATGAGGGTGTTCTACTCTACTCAGCCGGATACCACACGGCGGGTCGACTTACCTTAGTCGCCTTTTACGACACCTCGGTAAGAAATGAGGGTGGTCTATTCTACTCAGCCGGATACCACACGGCGGGTCGACTTACCTTAGTCGACTTTTACGACACCTCGGTAAGAAAAGAGGGTGGTACTATTCTATTCAGCCGGATACCACTCGGCGGATTTATTACCAGACATAATTATTTCATTAATTTTATTTAACATAAATGCTAAACACATGCGGCGCGACTGATGAAAGACTGCAGTTGAAACAAAAGAAGCGAGTTCAGGTCGAGACAGGTCCGATCTCACTTCAGTCAAATTTTCTTGTCGACGAACCGACGCTCGAGCGATATCGGATCGGTACTGGCCCGATACTATAGTGTGAATACTCTGATTCTTTTTTATTTAAGAATATTTTACCGGACCGAGAGCGGAGCGAGATCGAACCGAGAACGGCATCATAGTCTGAATCATGCCAAAAGCTCAAATCAGACTATGATGTCGTTCGCGGTTCGTTCTCGCTTTGTAGTTTGTATTTAATTCAACAGCATTTAGTATTTCAATATAAAAATCAGAAAAGAAAAGCAAGAAAAAATAAAAAGAAAAGAATAACCGAGTAATAAAAAAGGCTAAAAGAAAATTAAAAGAAAAGTCAAGAAAAATCAAAAGAATAGCACAAAAAGAAAAAGAATGACAGAAAAGAAGATTCAAAAGAATAGAAGAAAAGGAATAAGAAAGAAAGAAAAGCTGATAAAAAATTATAATAATTCAATCACTTATAACAAATTTTATAAAGTACATGATAAATACTTACCTAATTCAGATTCCCACTATTTATTACCTTTAACTTAATTTGATTTAATTAAAACACACTAGCGGCACGAATGATGAAAGTCTGGAGTTAAAACAGAAGCGTGTTCATATTGTCGATGTCGGTACAACGCCGAGACCGGTTCGATCTCGCTCCAGTCAAAATATTCTTTTTGACGAACCGGTGCTGGAGCGATATCGGACCGGGACCGGAGCGATACGATAGTGTGAACACTCTGACTGTTTGATGTTTAACAATATTTTACCGGACCGAGAACGGAGCGAGATCGTACCGAGAACGGCATCATAGTCTGAATCCAGCCTAAGTCTTTCCTATCTGTGTACAGGTTCAAAGAGAGCTATGTCCATATATTCTTATCATCCAAATAATCCTCAACAGTATAGTAGGCTTTCTGTATCAGCCTCTTTTTAACAGTGTTTTTAAACTGCTATAATGGAATCGGAATCGGTTAACTCATTGCAACCCTTATGAGGTAGAGTGACGACCTTATAGTTGTAAAAAGATAGGATCTTTAAAGAGACCTATGTCCAACAGTGGACTTATGGTTGATGAAAAATTGCCTATTTTTTATAATCCTATAGAAAGAGCCAACTTAATATATGAAAGATAAAATCCATAATTTTTTGATCTGTGCATACAATGTAATTGTATTGACAAATGGTAATTATGCGAAGGATATCTCCTTATAGGTCGGTCCGCTGACGTCGGCCGCGCCCACGCAGCCTCCCGCGTCTGCAGCCGCGCCGTCATCAGCTCATCGATAAATTTAGTTCCAGGGGGCGATTTATTTTCTTACAAGAACTTTTTTAATTAGTATTATCCCTCATTTATTTACATGCAAATTTGCGTTAACTTTAATAATATTTTTTAGCCCGAGCGCTCGGTAGTTATGATTGCAGATTCGGGATCCTTGTCTTTATTCGAGAGATACTGCCTTCTGTATCCTACCCTTGATCGAACAAATGTTTAAAACTACCCTATCATGGGAACTATATTCCCATTGACTTTAACCTAAAGCTTATAAAACACAAAGCCTTAAGTGTAGTCTACATTTAGCATTACAAAGAGTTTATTTGATAGCAAATTATAGCAAAATCATATTGTCATTACTATTTTATATTATATATTTGTGTTTAAATATGTATTTAAAAATATATAAGTATATATTCACCAGTTGTCTGTCTACCATACCACAAGTATTAAGTTACTTACTTTGGGGACAGACGACCGTGTGATAAGGACATTCGAAAAGTTTTAGTATCTAAGTAATAAAACTTTTAAGAACTTATTAAAATGTATCTATATCTTATGAAAATGTTTCTAATTTATACTATTAATAAAAGGCTTATACAGAAAGCCTATTATTGAGGATTACTTAGATGATATGAATGCATGGACATAGCTACTCTTTGACCCTGTACAAATACAGATAACTAAATATAATTTCTAATAAGAATATATATTTTGAAAAGAGCAATCGACGAGTTTCTTGTTGGCTCTTCTCGGTAGGAACAGCTTTCCGAACCAGCAGTAGAGTTGACTATTCAAAAGCACTTGTTAAAAAATTGACTCAAATAAAGAATATTTTGAATATGAATTTCATACGTTCAGATTTTTCGATGCTTATTTATTGAAATATAAGGAGATTAACGTTCATTGTTGGTCTCAGGTCACTTCAAGGGATTTCCTCTTTCCTCTACGCGAAGCTTTTTGGGGGGGGGGTCTGCCAACACTGCATTTTCCAGAGAAAAACAGTGTGAAACCAAATAATGAACTAAGTTCTCGCTACACACCGATATCCAAATGTTGGTAAACATAAGTTAGTTCAGACAATAGCGAATGCCATTCCAAACAATACGCATTTGGTTGTGGGCACGGTGACGTCATCGGGCCGTGACGTCATGGACATGCATTTCTTATGCGTCGGCCTTGTTTGGCCGGCCCCGGTTGTATGCAAAATTTATTGGCACGACCTCAGTTCGCTTAATATTAATTGCGTGCACTGCTATCAGAAAAAGGGTTCATGAGACTGTACTTTTTGTATTTTTGTTTAAAAAACAAAACTAATAAAAATATTATTTTGCTATAATCACGACTTTTATCGCGGATTATAGCAAAATAATATTCTCATTAGTTTTGTATTATGGACCTCCGCAAAGTAACGCTTAATTCTATAAATTATGTAATTTTGTTTGTTAAAGATTTTGTAGTGCTGAAATAAACGAAAACTGAACGAAAAAGAAACATTTACATTGATATTTCAATAATCTAATTCATTATTAAATTCGAATGCAAAAATTCCTGAAGTAAAAAGATCAGAAACAAAGTTACGAAATTTATAAATTCAAATAAATAAAAGCTAAAATTGTAATCTAAAATGAATTTCAAAGAAGGCTTTCTTTATGGAATACCATAAAGAAATTAACTAAAATATATTCGAAATTAAATTTAATGTATTTTAGTTGAACTAAATAAATCGCGGGTTATAGCAAATTAATTTAACGAATACTAATGTCAAGTTAAATAGAATTATAGTAGTATAGGTTTAGTGGAGTAGACCACCCTCCTTCTTACCGAGGTGTCGTAAAAACGACTTAGGTAAGTTGACGTCAGGTAGGCGGTCGGTCGTAAAAACGCAGCCAAATCATGTTACAAAATGTTTATAACGTGTTGTGCCAACCCCACTTAGAGTGGGATAAAGGCAGGAGAATATATAATAATGTAAAGTTAAATAATCGATATTTTATTATTCTTGTATCAACATGACAAGAACTAAAAACTTTTTTATTTTACCATATCTTCTGTATCAACCCTAACTAGGGCCACCATATTAAAGAGATCTTGAAGACATAGTAAGTTATAAAATGTATAAAATGTAGAAAAAAAAAACAAAATTCAGTATTTTGTTTTTTTTTTCGAGATAAAGTTGTAGATACAATATCTATGTATTTAAAGGTTACATAAAAAAGACTACGTGCTCATCACACACATGTTATCGCCGAGAAAAATTACGTTTAATCGCCATCCGTATAATCATTCATCGGTTTCGTATGGAGCAGTTATAAAACGGTTGTGAACAAGACACTTGAGGCTTGCATATGTAAATGGGTGTGGCTCCTCTGTCCGCCACACCTAATTACATCTGACCATCTCCGCAGTTCTTATATAGGTTCTGAAAACCGTCTAAAACGCGAAAAAAACGTTACTTTTCAGTTTTTAATTTAGATTATGATGTGCAATTAATATTTTATGTCTAGAAACTGGCAATATTATATACATAACAGAACTTTGGGTTTCCTTTTTTTGGGACAGAAAGCTCAACATGTGACAGTCCCGATTAACTTGAAAAAAGGCCACCCTAACCTTGACTCAAGGCATTTAAAACTCCATGATGTAAGCAATTCTATTAATAAACGAGTATTCAAATGAAACAAACATAATACGAGAGGTTTACTCGGCGGAGTGAATCACTAAAGACCTCGAAATATAAGCTACAGAATTATTTGACACATTAATATTTTTAACTGCAGTTTTCCTTACACCCACGTTACGTTTTTAATTGCTTTACATCGACAACCTCATGTTGACTGGTCCGTGTTTACAATACGAGTCATTACAATGGCAAAAGCGGACTTACAATATAATGAGGAACCATATTGCAAATTTATTTTTGTTAAATTTAACTTCGCCCGCTACATCTATCTAATTCGTTAGCTTAAGCAATTTCTATTTAACCTTAGGACTCTTTATCCTATGAACTAAAATGAATATGAAATTTATTTTTTAATTACGTTTTGTATTTAAGTGAGATTGTCCCATTGTAAAAGTAAATATTTATCATAGTAAGGCCAAAGCTTTCTGATACTATTTAAATATCAACAATTAGCTAAGGCATATGTTTGTGAAAGATCACTCTTGAAAAATTACGGAAACTTTTATGCAAAATTGATTTATAATACGACAAAAATTGTACGCTTTTTATTCCGAAGCTCGCGTGGAATCTTTAAGCTTCTTTAGCTTCATTGAATCTTGAATTGATTGAATTGATCCTTTACTATTCAAAGTCCTTGTAAGAGTTTACTTGAATAAACAATGTTTTTATTTGATTTGACTAGAAGAATTAAAAGTGAAGGGCGAATTTAACAGACTACATAAATTCAAAATTTCAAATTACGAAGCGTTAATAGAATGTTGTACTATTCAAAAAACAATAGTGAAATTGAATTAGTATGAATTAATGTTAAATTTTACACAAAAAGTTAAGTGCAAGCCAATACAAAATTAGAATTTAAAAAAATTGAAACATTAAATAGTAATGCAGAAATATATTACAAAAGTCTCTATTCATTAACTGATACAATGTATTTAAATTTCCAACACGACGTACGTAATGCAAAAACCTTGAGAAGGATTCTTCTCTGTAATAGTTAATTTATTCTACGTTAACGACTCGGCTTAGCTCGACAAGGAGTCATTTAAAATACAATTTAGCAAGAATCAATGATTTTTACTAATAAGTCACTATGACGCATATCGTAGCTGTGATAGCCCAGTGGTGAGACCGTGCGGCTCTATCGTAGGGGTCACAAGTTCAAACCCCAGGCAGACACCAATGAGTCTTCTATTAAAACTTATGTTTTATTGACAATTGCAATTTATCACACGCTTTTCGGTGATGGAAAACATCATGAGGAAACCTGCATATTTCTAGAGAATTCTAGGAATATGGGTAAAATACCACTCCGCATTGGGGCAGTGTGGTGGGTCTTAGCTCCAATCCTTCTCTCCAGAAACGGTGAAAGGAGTCAGGAGGCATATGTCCAGCAGTGGAATTGTAACAGGCCGTTACTTTACATTTTACTTTACCTGAGATACTATTGAATACATGATAATCTTGTTTTCGAAGAAACAAAACTTTGGTTTACATATTTTTATATTTTATGTTCTAGTGGTTCGTTCACATCGTCTTCAGCGATTATTTACTGTCAAGTAAGCAGATTATCTTTTAAAGACAGCTAGACAGACTTTCCCATTAACAATATTAGTTATAGATGATGCAGTCGCACTTTTACACGTAATTTAATTTCTAAATGTTTCCGAAAAGTTTATTCGCTGAGATAATGGTATAACTGGAACTGGAGAACTGAAAAAACAATAATTTCGCTCCATAACCGAATCACCGTCAGGATATACTCCTACAATAGCACAGAGTACAATAGACCTCATTTCTGTGATGAGTTCATTTCTAGTAGGTTATAATCTTGTAATTACTTTTGCTTTTATCCATTGATTAGAGCCAGTTTAATGAACCAAATAAAAAATTTGGCCCGGAGTTATACTGTGTTGACTTTAGTCAAGTATCATACAGGAGGCATAATAAGACATTGTTAGGCTTTATTTAAGCGAAAGCTGGTTTCAAATGCTACTAGTTCCTATCTGTAACTTCCTAGACAGTATCTATTATTTATATGTTATCTCTATCTAATTCGGCTAGCACGCCATCTCCGAATTCGATTATTCAATAAATCGCTCCTAAAATCTCGATTGTTTAACGCGTGGGTATCATGAGACAATATTAATGATAAAAATAATTTATCTTGCTGTATGTACTATTTTGTCAATGTCTGATTTTTAATAACTTTCTTGTTACATCGCCCATTGCGACGGTTAAATGTTAAGTATGTGTTTGTGCTTACTGCGTGCCTTCGTTAGCTGCAAATGGTGAGCATGGGTAGGATAGGCAGACATCCGGTAATTTCTTCACCCCGAATAATCAAGGATACTGACCTTTTACTTAGAAGCTTCTTCTTAAGTTATGGCGTCCAAGCCGTGGCCGGAGTATAACCACAAAAAACTTACTGCACTTATATTCGTGGAATCACAACTTTAATTGTTCTTAAATATAGTTTATACACACAAACACCGAATTATCCTTTATATTTCTTATATATTAATACAATCATCCACTGAATGCAATATATGCAAATATTTATTGCAATTCACTCAGAGGCCCGTGCACCGTGTTGCGCGGCCGACCGATCTTCTTTTTTGTGTATATAACATTAATTAGTCACCTACCCAGACCTCAGATGCAGCAAGCCCCGATTACCCTCGGTGGAAAAAATTGCCCGAACAGTATGTTTTATGTATATATTTTTATTCACTTAAGTTTACAGTTAATCTCAAAAACCGCTTATCCGATTTGAGCCCTGTTTTCGCTAATATGTAGTAGAAAGCCTCAACATATAGGGCATGTTTTATTTCAGTCGGTCAGCAAAAAAAAATGTGTCAATTTAAAGTTGAAAGGTCGTATACTATTCTGGTACTTGCATTTTTTCGTTTTTTTACCACTACCTTTAGAGTATTTTGTCTAAACAAGTCATGATATCGTTCGTAAAGTATCGCTCTGTCACTAGCCCACTGCCAGGCGTAGACTTCGGTCTTAACAAGATGATTTTTTTTTATTCTTCTATCTCCAACTTAATCGGAGTTAATGTTTACATTATATTTTCTTATCTCATTTATACAAGTTCTCTCATGTTTTCATACTTTCATTAAGCATACTCGTTCTTTCTCGATCATTCTTCTCTTTCATTCCTGCTGGTTGTACTCCAACCTAGAGCTAAACTATCTTATTTTCTTTGGGTCTATTTGGTACTAGCATATCATCATCTTCCTGCCCTTATCCCACTCCGAGTGGAGTTGGCACAACATGTGATAAACATGCTGTCACATGATTTGGCTGCGTTTTTACGACCGGCCGCCTGCCTGATGTCAACTTACCTCTATCGTATTTTACGGCACCTCGGTAAGAAAGAAGGTGGTTTATTCTATTAAGCCGGATACCACACGGCGGGACGACTTACCTTAGTCGCCTTTTACGACACCTCGGTAAGAAATGAGGGTGGTACTATTCTATTAAGTCGGATACCACACGGCGGGCCGACTTACCTTAGTCGCCTTTTACGACACCGCGGTAAGAAATGAGGGTGGTACTATTCTATTCAGCCGGATACCACACGGCGTTGGGTAATAACATATATACACCTTATTTTATTTGTCTTTACAATATTTTCTTAACCTAAGATGCTTTGATAACATTGGCTTGCAAAGTTTTGTCTCCTTAGAGTTAAGAAGTACAAAGTAAAACGCAACTGGGGCGATCTTGTTTAGCATAACGCAGTCTGGCCTGGGATACCGTTGCACCGCAATAAACAATACAGTAACATATAGCACCCGAAGTTCTCGGCAACGTTGTAAATAATAATCAATCGACGCAAATAAATAACACACTAAAGCTAATTGGATGGATGCTGGTAGGGTTGGAAAGTCCGATTTCAACAGTCGTTTCGACTTCGATATCTTCTAAATTTTGAATTAATTTTGACTACAGTTGCCTAAGCAGTATTGTTATTTGACTTAAATTTACTCTAAGATAATAGATCCATAATACAAAATTAGTGACAATATTATTTAACTACAATCAGCAATACGACCAAGTAGAAAACAAATCATCATTCTGCTGCCATTATCCCACTCTAAATGGGTTCGGCATAACATGTTATGAACATGCTGTCACATCATTTGGCTATAGGGGTATTTTATGACACCTCTGTAAAAAAGGTGATGTATTTTATTCAGCCGGATACCACACGGCGGGTCAACTTACCTTTTACGACACCTCGGTAAGAAACGAGGGTGGTTTATTCTACTCAGCCGGATACCACACGGCGTTAAAATAGGAAATAAATGTATTGCATGTTAAAGTTTACTATCTGTTTTCAGACATGTTATATGTAGGATTCGCTCGAAAAAATCGCAGTATCTGCGATTTCGTCGTTAAGTCTCTCCTGATCTTCTAACGATGCCGTATTTTGAAAATACATTTTTAAATCCGGTTTCGATAAAATTGTCAAGCCAAACAATTTCTTAGTTTTCCGAATTCCACGTTTGCTTAGTTACATTTTTTATATTTATTAGTAAAATTAAATTTGCATCCATTTCCTAAAACAATCTTTTCATGTTTGTTTCATGCAATTCATGCAACGACAAGTAAATCACCGTTAGTGTATTGATATACCTTAAGTTTGTACATTCTTCATCACAGCTGTCAGAAAGGGTCGTACACAGGTAAGATTAAACTTAACAATAACGCAAATCATGCTTTCAATTTCATTGTGTCAGAAAATATTAGGTCGCATGAAAGAAAGACTTCCGTCGTTGCTTGTGTGTAAAATCAGCAAAACATTCTTAAGCTACGTTAGTTTATTTCAGTTTCCCTTTAATTAGAATTTAAGAAAGGTCTTTGATAAAAGTAATAATAGGTAAAACTATTTTGCTGAATTATGAATCATTCATGAATCGCGAATTATAGCAAAATAATTTTATTATTACTTTTGTAATATCGATCTCCGCAAAGTAACGCCTGATTCTATAAGTTATTTGAAGATGTTTGATTTCAATATTTTTTTAATAAATCGATTATACAATGCTTAAGTTAAGACTATGTTATTATTAGGTAAAGAGACGTTATTCTCAAAGCAGACTAATAATTATTAATGTGAAATATTGTCATATGTATTGTAGGTAATAAAAGTTATTTCGACTGAGAACCTATTAGAAATAACATAATGCATTCAGATAAATATTTCTTTCTTGTGGACACGTCGAACTTATTATTAGTCTCATTTTTATGTAAATCGCGTATTGTAACTTAATTTTTTTTTGTGAAATATGTCATCATTCTTTTGCCCTTATCCCACTCTAAGTGAGGTCGGCACAACATGTTACAAAAATATTGTTACATATTGGCTTCGTATTTTACCGGAGCGGCCGCCTACCTGACTCCAACTAACCTTAGTCGTATTTTACGACACCTCGGCAGAGGTTGGTCTATTCTACTCAACGGAATACTATATGGTGGGTCAACTTATCGTAGTCGTCTTTTACGATATCTCGGTAAGAAATGAGGATGGTCTATTCTACTCGGCAAGATATCACACGGTGGGTCAACTTACCTTAGTCGCCTTTTACGACACCTCCGTAAGAAATGATGGTGGTCTAGTCTACTCAGCCGGATATCGGCTAATTTTTGTGAAATAAATATATTTTTATAAAAATGTTAGCCGCGATTTGTTTATATTTAGAACTCGACTAAGGTCATGTCACAGCGAGCGCGGCACGTCACTAATGTGCCGGGCGGGTGCCGTCGCGTTTCTCGGAACGCGATAAGTTTTATCTCGGACCACGAAAGCCTGCGGGAAAGGGAGGAGTAGGAGGTGCGCGGGCGCATCCCGAGGAAGGCTCGCGCCGCGCCGCAGCCAGTGCTCGCTCGGACGCCGTAAGTGCCGCACGTCCCCTCCGCCGCTCCCCGAGACACCACCACCGACCCCGAGTGACCCCAAAAAGTGCACGAGTGGCCGACACGAACGAAACGACGCGAATAACATTCAATAAACTATTAAATTATACAATTAAACTAACCGCTTTGCAATAACACATGTGAGCTTATTAAACTATATTAGCGAACTAATAACGTGTAACACGGACTGTGCAGGAAGATAAAGTTTTTAAGTCAAATTAAATGGTAACCATCTCGTGTTAGGTTAGGCCAGGCCGGACCGGCGTTCAGGTGAGTCACATTTATATTATTTAAACAATAATTCGCGTCTGTCGACCCGTTAAGGAATTTGGCCGTAGTCGACTTGTTTATTTATCGCGCTCCGAAGCTGTACGTATTAATTTCGTTACATATTTGTCAGTTTTAAAACTGACAATTTAAAAAAGGAAAGTGATATTTCATATTACGATATCTAATGTGATGTGTAGATTTACTATATGATCCTAGTCTTACAAGAGGAGTTCATTAATTCTTGAAGGTAAATATTAAAACATTAGTTAGCTGCGATTGAGAATTCTATAGAGGGTATTGTTTTAAATGTTTCTATTTACACATTCTGGTTTCATTATACACTCCTCTTCGATATTATTATGCAAATATTTTATTTGCGAGTAAAATTATTTAATAGTTTGAAATGTTGATTAATGAAATCCAGAATCTACTTTATGTATACACTTGTCTTTATTCTATGTGATACGTATCAATTATGTATTAGCTTTATCCGTTATTGTATTTAAATGACAAATTATTGTTTTAACTACTATGTTGTCTGATACCAATATTACTAAGTACTAAGTGCACTCATGTAGATAAATTTAATGAATCCTGGACAAAAGCTGAAGCTTAACGTCCATGGCTTTGTTTTAATTTAAAAATAAACCTTTTAGAGCCCGTACTTACCTGTCACGTATGTCTTTACTCAAAACTTACTATACATTTTCGTTATATTTTCTTATTTGCACAGACTGTAATTTAAGACTTTATTAATAGGATATTGGTAATGCCGTGTGGTATCCGGCTGAATAGAATAGTACCACCCTCATTTCTTACCGAGGTGTCGTAAAAGGCGACTAAGGTAAGTCGACCCACCGTGTGGTATCCGGTTTAGTAGAATAGACCACCCTCTTTCTTACCGAGGTGACGTAAAATACGACTTAGGTAAGTTGACGTCAGGCAGGCGGCCGGTCGTAAAAACGCAGCCAAATCATGTGACAGCATGTTTATAACATGTTGTGCCGACCCCACTTAGAGTGGGATAAGGGCAGGAGGATGATGATTAATAGGATATTGGTATATATTTATAAAATAGAAAGCTTTAAATTGATCAAAGGAGAGACACAGGGTGAGTGCCAATAAACGCAATAAGTTTTACGTAATAAGAATAATTACTATTGCTGCTATACATAAAAAACATCTTTATATGTAAGTATCTAATATATTGCGTTTTTTATTCGATGTTAACTTTGCCGTTTATATAATTTATTGTTTAAATAATTTTTTAGAAGGCAAGAAAGTTAATTATACAAAATTTAAACTTTAAAAATAATTTGCTATCTTCAGCTCGAAATGGGTATAAACTCAAGTAACAAAGTAGGTACATTCTTAAAATATGTTATGCATCAAACAGGAATGTTAAAAAAACTGGCAGCTTGACAAATACGGGTTAGTTTGTTTGAGAACCAAACTCTGGATAAAAACTGGTAAGGACTAACTCGACGTACATTAGACTCTCGGGGACAAAGCAAAAAATCAGAAAGTTTTCCCAGGCATAAACGGATGGACAGTTACTGACTTGAATATACGTTTTTCAATTATTTGAAACTAGTTGCTGTTCCCGAAGGAGAAACGCGAAATTATTTTGCGATATTACGGAATTTTCCTCATCGAGTTATGGGGAAATAGGGGAGTCATAGGCACAATCGACAGTGATACAATAAATAACGTGATGGTGGATTAAACTAGTATAATTCTTCTTTGTCCAACGCCGTGTGGTATCCCGGCTGAATAGAATAGTACTACCCCATTTCTTACCTAGGTGTCGTAAAAGGCGACTAAGGTAAGTCGAGCCGCCGTGTGGTGTCCGGCTGAGTAGAATAGACCAACCTCATTTCTTACCGAGGTGTCGTAAAAGGCGACTAAGGTAAGTTAACCCACCGTGTGGTATCCGATTTAGTAGAAAAGACCACTCTCTTTCCTACCGAGATGTCGTAAAATACGACAAAGGTAAGTTGACGTCAGGCAGGCGGCCGGTCGTAAAAACGCAGCCAAATCATGTGACAGCATGTTTATAACATGTTGTGCCGACCCCACTTAGAAAGGGATAAGGGCAGGAAGATGATAACGATGACTTGTTCTTTGTAGAACCACATATAAAAAAACGGATATCACACCCTCATTTGCTTTTTTTATTGTAATATTGCACATTTTATTATTATTATAATATTCATTTATAATAACTCTATGTAGCTGTGATAGCCCAGTGGTAACACAGTGCGATTCTTCCGATGAGGTCACGGGTTTGAACCCGGGCAGACACCAATGAGTTTTTCTGTTAAAACTGATTTCTCTTATTGATAATTGCAATTTATCACACACTTTTCGGTGAAGGAAAATATCGTCTGTATATCTCTAGAGAATTCTGGAGATATGTGTAACCTACCAACCCGCATTGGATTTATTGTAGGTTGCGTGGTAGGTTTTAATTCCAATCCTTTTCTCATATAATGGAGAGAGGAGGCCTATTCCCAGCAGTGGGAGAGTAATAAGCTGCTACTTTACTCTTTAATAAGTCTATGATTAAAAAACCAACAAATGTTTTGAATACTGAGTGTCACCCGATATTCAAGACGTAGCTTGCTTAATCAACAATTTTATGAAAACAGCCGAACCCAGTAAATGTTAAAATATTTAATCTAATATGTAGTAGTTTTATATCGTTAACATGTTATGTAATTATTCCGTGGGAGATGTTCCGAAACTATTATATGCAAAGTATGGAACTAATGGTGTTTGGGAGTTTTTGACTATAATGTGAGAAGGAACTAAATATATTATAGTTTTTTATCACTGATACACTTTTTTCGAAATGATTAAATCGCCCTATCCAAAGAATAACATCTCCCATGTATAAGCAGGAAACGTGACGCTATTTTTAGAATAGGGCGAAATATTAAATTTTAGTCTTAATATGGCTTTTAGAGTAACGTGACTGGCCCGCGATCCTGCCATCAGCTCCGCGGGTCGCGGGTTCGATACCCGCCGAGAGCCAACATTTTCTATAACTCAATGTGTTGGTTCTTCGAACCTGGGTGTATATTTGTATTTAAGTATGTATTTAAAAATTATATATGTATATATTCACCAGTTGTCTGTCTACCATAACACAAGTATTAAGTTGCTTTGGGGACGAACGACTGTGTGTATAAGTGTCCCATATATTTATTTAATTATTATTTACCTTCAAGCTACCCCTACTAGGTTTTAAGTGACGATGTAAACTCGAAAACAAAATATTCAGTCTTGCCCAATAATTGAGTGAAGTATACATAATAATGCTATCAGTGCGACAGTTTGTCTGTGTATGTGTTACACTTTACGATCAAAGGCTTATTCGCTGGATGAATATCGATGAAATTTTATGTAAATTAAGATATCTCGGTGCACCGAGATAACTTATAGGATACAAAAGTTTCCTTCCTTTTGGGATGATTAAAATTTGAAATATCCTATGTCGGAGTAAATCCGGTTTCGAGGTTTCCACGGGGAACCCATAATTCCTTACCTATAATATCATAATCAGATGCTTGTCATCTCTTTAAAAAATTAAATTTTGTCAAACAAAGAAAATTATATTATACTAGTTATTTGAAAGTCCATTGATAATAAAGGTGTTTATAAATAACATACGTGTCTTTTCCTCGCGAGCATATCTTGGTTACAAGGACATGTAAATATATAAAAGAATTTATTATTGATAAAACAACATTACCTCAAGTGGAACACGGCCTTGTAGTGAATCGAGTAATGTGCCTTCCATGCCGTGTGGTATCCAACTGAGTAGAATAGATCACCTTCAGTTCTTACCGAGGAGTCGTAAAAGACGACTCTGATAAGTGCCATGTGTTATCCGGCCGAGTAGAATAGTCCGCCCTCATTTCTTATAAAGGTGTCGTAAAAGGCGACTAAGGTAAGTCCGCCCACCGTATGGTATCCAGGCGAGTAGAATAGACCACCCTCCTTAACGAGATGTCGTAAAAGTTGACGTAAGGCAGGCGTCAGTTGTAAAATACCTAGTACCACATCACAAAATGTTTGAAACTTGTTGTATGTAATTTTTATCGAGAAAGACTATGACTATATAAAATCACGCTGAGATGAACAGGGGAGTTGCAGCAATAAAAAAAATCACGACAACGGCAAAATTTAAAGCTTTCCTTGCGCTGATTATACGGTGATAGTTATAAAAAAATCATGAATTACAAAATTTTTCGCGTCTAAAGTTCTAAATAAAAGTCCGCCAAGGCATGTGTCAAGCTTATGAGTTTACCCCACTTTAACCATTTCTTATGGTTATCAAAATACTACGCCGTATGGTATCCAGCTGAATAGAATATTACCACCCTCATTTCTTACCGAGGTGTCGTAAAAGGCGACTAAGGTAAGTCGACCCGCCGTGTGGTATCTAGCAGAGTAGAATAGACCACTTTCATTTCTTACGGTGTTGTCGTAAAAGGCGACTGGGGAAAGATGGATAAGAGAGATGTCGCAAAAGATAGTTGTCGTCTGGCAGGCGGCTGGTCGTAAAATACCTAGGCAAATCATATTACAACATGTTTAAAACATGTTATGACGAGACACTTAGTGTCATAAGGGTAGAAGAATGATGAAAACTCCACTTATACCCTACCAGGGTAAGGGTCAGGGAACGTTTACGTAGGGTATAAACCCTACGTAAACCGAACCAGCAGTAGAGTTGACGATTCAAAAGCGCTTGTTTACAAGTTTAATTGAATAAAGAATATTTTGAATTTGAATTTGAATTTGAAACATTCTCTGACGCGCAATTCTACATTTTACAAAGTTCTATGCTAACGAAGCTGCAACTACTAGTATTAAATACAAACACGCACGTCTTTGAAGTCGGTTAAGGCATAACAAAACATTGCGTCACGATGGTAGGAACACCTGTGTCACCCGAGCCCTCACGGCCGCCCCGCGCCGGCGTCTGCTGGCTGACAATGGCTGCACGGAGCGTGACTGCACACTGCCTGCGAACACTAGCTATACCACTGCAACTTACTTAAACATCAGTACCTACCCCCTTTTTGTGATTTTTACCTGGTCCAAAAGTAATAATAAAATTATTTTGCTATAATCCGCGATGAAGTAAAATAGAAAATATATATAATGCTAAATGTAAGTGGACAATCCGTTATCATACCTGATACATGCAGGATTCGTAAAAACTCATGCACAAACCTCCACCACCGCCACCACAATACACAAGCACTACATACGTTCACTATCACAAACTCAACAATCGTTTCGCCCCGCAACCGAAGCATCATCAGGAGATAGACTCCACGACCAAAATCGCAAAGCGAAGCAATACCCAAATAAGCTTAGTTATATACTAAGCGGTTCAACCCCACCATTTATTTTATTTTGCCTGCGAACAAGTGTAACAAGCTTGAACTAGAAACATTTATTTGATCGTTGTATTATGGATCTCCGCAAAGTAACGCCTAATTCTATAAATTATTTTACCTGGTCCTTTAATCATGGGTTACCTGCAAGAAATCGCTCTTAAGCGATAAGGCCGCCCATTGTATGTCTTAACCAAGTATATAAAAATGTTTCGTGTTCAAACTGTTTTTCTTTTGTATGGATTATGGTGTACAATAAAGTATATTTCTATTCTACCTGGGTGACCTAGCCTTGCCCGTTAATTTTTTACAAAAAAAAAAACTTCAATAAAAAATTGGTTAGGTGGGGCTAGGTATTTTCATTTCTCTAGACCGCCCGTTAATAAACTACGCTGACTTGAAAATTCACTACAAAAATAGTTTTATATTCAATGTAAATTTTAATGTTCAAAAACAGGGATAAAACTTTTTAAATAAAACCTTATTAGATCGATTTTTCTTCCCCAAAAGCCCCTACATGCTGAATTTCAGGAAAATCGTTGGAGCCATTTTCGAGATTCAGAAAATATAATTATGTATATATGCAAGATGACTCACTTAAATATTAAAGATTCTACACTTGCCATAAACACAAGCGTGAAAAGTATCTTAAAAGTAACTAACGGCCTGTTACTATCCCACTGCTGGGCATAGGCCTCCTCTCTCAGTTTTTGGACAGAAACATTGGAGCTCCAACCTAGAATGCTGCTCCAATGTAGATTGGTAGGTTTTTACTACTAGGGGTATCCCTAGGATTCTCTAGTGATACGCAGGTTTCCTCACGATGTTTTCCTTCACCGAAAGGCGTGTGATAAATTGCAATTATCAATTAGATAAATTTTAATAGAAAAACTCATTGGTGTCTGCCCGGGTTGGAACCCGTGATCGTCTCTAGCGATTCACACACATCACAGCTTCTGAAAAGTATCCTACAACTCTGTTATTAAAGATATTACTACTAACTTTACCATTGCCTCGGTCCACTTAACCTTTATATAATACTCGGGTTTACACAAATTTAGATTGTATTTCAGAGCTGTTCTCAAAAAGCTTACTACCAGAAGTTTACCTATGCCTTCTACATTTATTTTTACACAAGTTTAGATGATATTGAAAACAGAGCGATAAATAAAAAAATAAATAGTATTAGATGAGCTTATTATACAAAAAGATTATTATAAGAAAGCTTTTCGCGGTATTTATAACATGAAAACTCTTAGGGAGAAATCAAAAATACAGATATTGTAATGTTATAGAATATAGCTATATTTACATTATATTTAAAGTAATATAGTATTTGTTCAAAAAAATATTTACTTGTAAAGCAGTAGGCAGGACAGAAAGGTTAGAAACTGATAAGAACTTATGATGCATATTTTGTGTGTCCAAAATTACCGAAGATAACTTATCGGCCTCGGCACACGTTTTTGTAAAAATATTTCTCTAATTGCCTTTACACGACTTGGAAAATTCTTAAAATAATGCTACTACATAAAGTTTACTGTACAATTGAAGATTATTTGAGTGGTAATAACCTTTTTCAACTGCAGTCACCAAAGCAACAGACTGCAACATTGACACGTGATCAAATAAAATTGTATCAATGGTTTTCTTTTTAAATGATCAAAGAAGATGATCATTATTAAATTACATTGTTTACCAAAATATTTTTTTTAATATGCAATATTTGCATAACAATAAAGAAAATTTTGTGAATATCAAATTAATTAACTTAATATGATCTTCATCATTTCCTGCCCTTATACCACTCTAAGTGGAGTCGGCACAACATGTTATAAAAATGATGTCACATGATTTGGTTGCGTTTTTACGCCGGCCGCCTGCCTGACGTCAACTTATCTCAGTCGTATTTTACGACATCTCGGTGAGAAAGGGGGTGCTCTATTCTACTAAACCGGATACCACACGGTGGGTCAACTTACCGTAGTCACCTATTAAAACACCTCAGTAAGAAATGAGGTTAGTCTATTCTACTCCGACCGCCGGAGCCCTGAGCAGGCTCCTCCCGAATTTGGGAGGGCCTAATGCAGGCTGCTGGCGCCTATACGCCGGGGTGGTTCGGTCGATGGCCCTGTACGGCGCCCCCGTATGGGCGAGGTGACTGACCGCGAGATCCTTGCCTCTGCTGCGCAGGGCGCAGAGGGTCATGGCGGTCAGACTTGTGAGGGGCTACCGGACCATCTCTGGCGAGGCGGCCTGCGCCTTGGCCGGGTCCCCTCCATGGGATCTAGAGGCCGAGGTGCTAGCTCAGGCCTACCGCCGTAGAGTCGAAGCCCGTTCACCGGGGGGAGACTTAGCGGCGGTAGAGGTGGATTGGCGGAGGGCAGCTCAGGAAGAGCTCCTCCGTCAATGGAGGCGGCGGCTTGAATCGCCCAGTGCAGGAGCCTGGACGATTTCGACCATCCAGCCCATTTTCCAGGGCTGGGTCGCCAGGAGACATGGGGTCCTCACCTTCCGCCTGACACAGGTGCTTTCCGGACATGGTTGTTTCGGGTGGTATCTGTGGAGGGTGGCCCAGCGCGAAGCGACTGGTGAGTGCCACGAGTGCGGCGCCGACTTTGACACGGCGCTGCACACGCTCGCAGACTGTCCAGCTTGGGCGGTTCAGCGAGCGGAACTCGTGGCACAGGTGGGGCACGATCTCTCCCTGCCCACTGTGGTTCGCGCCATGGTGGACACGGAGCGATCGTGGGCAGCGATGGCCTCCTTCTGCGAGGATGTTATCTCGCGGAAGGAGGCGGCGGGGCGGATCCGGGAAGTCGAGTCCGGCGTCCGGCCGCAGGCGATCGGGGCGCAGACGACTCGCCGAAGTCCGTCGCATGCCGCCCTAACGGGGACCTCCGAGCGATCCGAACGGGGCTTTATCGGACGCTCGCTGGAGTTAGGTCCCCGAGGCGTTCGATGCATCCGGTGCTCCCGATGCATCGTCCAGCGGAGGGAGGGGCCACTTTCAGAGAGGCCCCGACCCAGAGGTGGCGCACTCTGGGCTACAGAGTTGCTGCTGGCGGGGATGGGGGGCAATGTCTTCATGGGTACCCTATCCCCGCCACCAGCAGCGTAGTGGAGCACACAGGTTATTTTAGTCGGTGCGAGTCCGACATAACCGTCGCCTGTCCCCGTCGGGTGGCGGTACCCATAAGGGGTTTTTTCCTGTTTAAAAAAAAAAAAAAAGTCTATTCTACTCAGCCAGATACCACATGGTGGGTTGACTTACCTTAGTCGCCTTTTAGGACACCTCGGTAAGAAATGAAGGTGGTACTATTCTACTCAGCCGGATACCACACGGCTAACTGCAATGATTGACATGTAATCAAATAAAATTGTATCAATTGTTTTTTTTTAATGATCAAAGAAGATGATCATTATTAAATTACATTGTTTACCAAAAGATATTTTTTTTAATATGCAATATTTGCGTAACAATAAAGAAAATTATAGGGATATCAAATTAAGTAACTTAATATGGTCTTATAAATTAATTAAGTTAATATGATCTTATAAATAAATTAACTTCATTTGATCTTATTTTCAGTTTGGTTGAAATAATTTCTATTATCAAAATTGAAAGTTGTATTTAAGTTTCTGTATCGTTAATTGGAAACCGAAACTGTATTATTTGGTTAAAACCGATGTTAAATATTGACACATTTCCACAAGGACGTCGTTCAAGTCTGCGATACATAATTAATTTGTCGAAAACAGTCGCCAATGTTATCTCTGTAATTGAGTTCGTGTAGTATTTTCTCCATATTTGTTTTTACTGACAGTTATTTGTCAAGGATACGGTAAAATAAGGCTTGCGACTGGTCCCTTTAGTGAGTTACATTCGACGATAATCTTTAATTTTTAGTATTTAAATGAGTTAATCTTTATATGTATATATTTTCCGAATCTCGGAAACGGCTCCAACGATTTTCATGAAATTCAGCATGTATGGGGTTTTGGGGGAGAAAGATCGATCTAGATAAGTTTTATTTAAAAAAAATGTCGTTTTATCCCTGTTCTCGGGCTCTAAATTTTTTTTGAAATTTACGTTGAATACAATCACAATTTTTTCGCTGTCAAATGTAAAGTCATGTTGGTTCATTTGGGGAACGGGCGGTCTAGAGAGGTGGAAATACCTAAGATCGAGCGCCACCTACCCTATTATTTTTTAATTTTTCTTTTCAATTTTTTTTTAATTTTTTACACCCTTTTTAAAAATTATCAAGCAAGGCGCGGTCAGCCAGGTACTATGACTTAATGCGTTTAATAAAGATAAATTTTAAAGATTTAATTCCTATACACCTGTATTGATATATCTCTATATGATATGTATCTTATGTAGGATCCCCATAAAAAGATATTATTTCTTTAACTTTCTATTAAAAATTTCCCAACCCGCTTTAATATCGATTGAAATGTTACACATATCCTATGATTTCCCAGTGATACTTAGATTTCTCCAGGATAGCTTTTTATGGCTGAAAAGCGTGGAATACTTGCACATACACATCATCATCCTCCTGCCCTTATCCTACTCTAAGTGAGGCCGGTACAATATGTTATAAACATGGCTGTTACATGTTTTAGCCGCCTGCCTGACGTAAGTAACACCTCGGTAAGAAAATAAGGATGGTCTACTCAGCTGGATGCTACAAGCCGGGACAACTTACTTAGTAGCTTTTTATATTATTTCTTTAACTATTAATTAAAAATTCTTGGAAAAGACTTCCTCTGTCTTTTTCCAGAAAAGGGTCGGAGATTAGACTCCCTAGCCGCTTCAATGTGGAACGGAATGTTATACATATTCAAATTCAAATTCAAAATACTTATTATACTTTCATTTTTGGCATCTTTATGGATTGGCCAGAATAAAACACAAAATGTTGAGGTTATTTTAACACTAAGTCAATACGAATAAAATCGCGGGTGCAGTGTATAACGTATAAAATGTAAAAAGGAAGTGGATAATAAATTATATATGTTAATGTAGTCGTTGGCAACATCTCTTCGTGACAGTTTTTCCCAAGAGATGCTGTGAGCGGAGCGCCCGCCCATTATCATGCGTTCCGCGTATAATGTGTTTGTGCTGCGTGCAATTAGCTTTAATTAAACATCTAATATATCTATTATACTGTCCGTCTCACATATACGATTATTCAACTGAACTACCGCTTTTTCGTAGTGTCATTTGGTTTACCTTCAATAATGACAAAAATACTGCGCAAACTAAAATAACATACATTCAGAACAAAATACTTAAGAGCAACCAAACTTAGTACTAAAAGTTTATTGATAAACTTAAATACATAAAAAATAGCACACTAATACATATTAGTATGTTATTATTTTAATATATTTATTTACTCTCCTGAGGATTCTCACAATTAAACTTGATATAAACTACTAACTAAAACTAGTCATTTAGCTAACTTAATAACATATTGGATTAAGATGTCCGTTCAATTCGAATCGAATCGAATTGGAATCGATTGTTTTAATAACAAATAGTAAAGTAATGCGTTTTCATAAAATTTATTAATAAAGTAACTAATATTTGTTTCATAATCTAAATTAAATAACTTATTCATCTCAAAAAGAAAAAAGAATGACTAGACGTTATTGCGAGACGAAAGGTCCGATATAATTAAATGGATTATCGAAATAAACAAGTATTACAATAAAAAGCCAAAAGATGATAATTTCTGTCGAAACAGGGTTTTATAATATATGTAAATAGTGGAAATCGCTTATTCCAAGGAAAAACGGTTTTTTTTATCTTATATGTTAGGCAAGTTCTATAAGTTCTTATTCAGCCAAATTTCACCAATATCCAAATTATCGTAAACTCGAACATTTCTAACATGAAGATATTGAGATTTAAGATTGAGATAAACTAAAGGTACGACGTATTTAAGCAGGTAGGTAATAAATGCCATCCTCGTGAGAGATCACAGTGTAATCTTATCTGATATGAACATTCCTCATAATATTTACGTGCAAAACGATGACAGACGAGTGTTTACATGTCGGGAGACACGGTCGACAGATCCGAGTGCGCAGCGCTACCTAAGTATTATATTAACTGATATGTGCTGACATTGAATGCATGAGTATTGAGACGGCAGTAGGCAACGAGCTAAAAACCCTTTTCAATTTAAATATGCTTGCGCCTAATACCCATTTTTGCCGTAAATCCTTCGGCGTCATCAAAATTTGTAACTCTTTGCTTCTTCTGTCAGTCAGGCAAATCAAAATATTATTTTCTTTTTAAAAAATTAGTGAAATACAATGTCTTGTACCAAATGCTGTGGTGAAATGACATTATTCTGTCATTTTAATAGTGCTTAACTACGAATAAAATGTACCACGTATATTTAGCAGTATACTGCTTCAAATTTACATTTTTTACTTTAGTTAAATATCCTTAATTTGGAACGATGTTATATTTTTATGTTATCTAATCATATACCTATATTATCCAGGTATATAATCTTCCATTGTCACACATTTCAATATTCCACAGACAGACAGATGACCAGAGAAACTTTTAAAGTATGCTTCATAATCCTCTTGCCCTTATCCCACTCTAAATGGGGTCGGATAATATGTTTGAATGTGGCACAATACGTTATTACAAGATTCGGTTAGTTATTTTACGAACGGCCGCCTGCTTGACGTCAACTTACCTTAGTCGCCTTTTACGACACCTCAGTAAGAAATGAGCGTGGTCTATTCTACTCAGCCGGATATATGGTATCTGGCAATCCTATATTTGTATAATATAAATTTATATTCGTATAGATGTATTTTTTCACATTTATAGAGAACGTAAATTTAGCTTCAGAAACATTTTTGAATTATACAAAAAAAATTATTTTATTTAATATAAAGGTGTGGTAGCCCAGCGGTAACGCCGTGCGACTCTTTCGAGGAGGTCACGGGTTTAAACCCGGGCAGACACCAATGAGTTTTTTTGTTAAAACTTATGCGTTTAATTGATAATTACAATTTATCATACGCTTTTCGGTGAAGCAAAACATCGTGAGGATATCTCTAGCATCCCGCATATCTCTAGAGAATCTGTAATGGAGATAATGTCTGGAGACACGTGTAACCTACCAATCCGCATTGGAGCAGCGAGGTAGGTCTTAGCTCCAAACCTTCTCTCCAAAAACAGAGAGAAGAGGCCTACGCCTAGCAGTGGGAGAGTAACAGGCCGCTACTTATGACTTCTATTAGTATGAAGGTAGTTGAGGATGTTGACAGTTACATATATATTATCTCGACACTGAATTTTACTCAAAATCGCAGATAATATTACTGATATCATCTATCATTATTGATATTAGCACCCATAAATTGATATGTAGAGTGCAGAGGCGTCGTGGTGGGTGTCGATCTGTTTAATTCGTCCACTTTATATTGCTGATCAAATTCGGACTACCGAGATAAAGTGCGTTGCTATGTGATAAAATGCGAGAGATACAAATATGGCTTTTAAATATTAACAAAAAAGAATACAGATAACTTTTATGCACAATTTATAAACTTTTGTGCACAAGAATATAACTAGCTTTTAGTCGCGACTTCGTGCGCGTGAACTGTTGTCGCCGTGATAGGGTGTACAGATGGCACTTTTTGTGTCATCCTATTCTTGTAGAATTAATAGGATTTCTATTAGCCAATATGTTATTCTGGTGTATAAGAATTAATTGTGCACACATTTAATAGTTATTGGTTCAGCGGATTCGCCCTGAATGAGTAACAAACATACATCCATACTCACAAACTTTCGCATTGATAATATTAGTAGTAAGAATTGTAAAAAATATTGGCGATGTATGTAATACAAAGTAGGAACCGACATAAGCTTGCGGCTGCTGCTTTGCGCCTTGCAAAAGTACGTAAGTCGTTTGTGGGTTTGGGTATAAGATTCTATAATAAAATTTCCCAATCAATTTTGGATTGGTCATTACAGCAGTTGAAAGACACTGTTAAAAGGAGGTTGATACAGAAAGCCTTCTATACTTGTAGTGTAGTAGGAACTTATAAAATAAGTACAGAATTTTGTTACTAAAAAAATCATAGGCTGCCTCACCATTAGGCTGTCACGGCTAACAGTGATTATAGTACTCAATATACATCATCATCTTCCTGCCCTTATCCCACTCTAAGTGGGGTCGGCACAACATGTTATAAACATGCTGTCACATGATTTGGCTGCGTTTTTACGACCGGCCGCCTGCCTGACGTCAACTTACCTCTGTCGTATTTTACGACACCTCGGTAAGAAAGAGGGTGGTCTATTTTACTAAACCGGATACCACACGGTGGGTCAATTTACCTTAGTCGCCTTTTACGACACCTCGGTAAGAAATAAGGTTGGTCTATTCTACTCAGCCGGATACCACACGGCGGGTCGACTTACCTTAGTCGCCTTTTACGACACCTCGGTAATAAAAGAGGGTGGTACTATTCTATCAAGCCGGATACCACACGGCGTATAGTACTCAATATACAATCGACCTTATTTTGCCTTGTTGGGATTCTGCGAACAGACCGAAAACCGCAGATTTGTTTATTAATAATGACACTAATGAGGACAATTTAACTTTGTAAGTTCGGTGACTGCAAACTGACATCAACAGTATAAATAAATTAATATAACCTTGTTTATATAAATAGGATGGTTTTAGATCACTAAAGGTATACTAATATATATAGCTGAAGAGTTTGTTTGAACGTTTGAACGCACTAATCTGAGTGTAAGATAGTCCATTTATCGAGGAAGACTATAGGCTATATAACATCACGCTGAGATGAATAGGAGAGGAGCAGCAATCAAATATATTGCGAAAACGGAAAATTTAAAGCTTTCCTTGCGTTCGCTAAGTAAACGATGAAACGGTGGCAGTTGCTTATAATTAATATGTAATACGGAAAGATCGATAGTAGTTTTTAGTTTCGCTTTATATATTTGTGCCAAAATGCCGTAATCAATTTTGCACTTTTTTTACCTTGACACAAGTTCCACAAATCCCTTATAAAGTATGTTGCGTTAAAACTTATATGGTTGATCATTACATGACCATTACAACCAGTTTTACGCGACTAAATAATATTGTTAGCATATTTGTTGTCAATTACATGTTTCTTGTCGAATCTTCTCAGTAAGAGCTCCTTTTTGAATGCTGTAATGGTTCAGAATAAAAAACCAATTTAAGTCAAGCATATGTATTTAAAATCTATTAAGCTTGCGCGGCAAAACTGCTGGACCAATATTCATGAAATTAAGTTCAATTGAAACTTATTGGAATACCGAACAGACATACAGGTTAAATAAATTCTTTTTTATATTTTAGAAATCATATTATACACTGGTACTTTACAAAATTAAGGATATACAGTAATGTTTATCCGAACGAAGTGGTGGTCATTTAATATACTTTTTTTACCTTAAAATTTATATAATAAGCATTATGTAGTCATCCTTCAGAAAGAAGTTGTTATATAAATATGGCTAGATTACTGGTGCTGGGATATAAATTACTATGTAATAAAAGTTATTGAATATGATAAAATAAACGTTTAATATATTCATGCAAATACAAATGTTCCTTTTATGCAAATGACATTATAAATGAAATGTGTGTATGAATAATTAATTACTTAATTATAATAGTTTCTTATACACAATACTGTAAAGAAAGATTATACTTGGATTTAATAACGACGGTGATAGCCTAGCGGTGACACCGTGCGATTCCTTCGGGGAGATCACGGGTTCAAATCCCAGGCAGACCAATGAGTATTTGTAATTAAACTTATGTTGATAATTGCAATTTATCACATGCTTTTCGGTGAAGAAATACATCGTCAGGAAACTGCATATCTCTATGGAATTCTAGAGGTATGTGTAACCTACCAATCCGCATGGAAAAAACGTGGTAGGTTTTAACTCCAATCCTTCTTTCCAAAAATGGAGGGATAAGGCATATGCCCAGCAGTGGGATAGTAACAGGCCGTTACTTTTTACAGCAATATTATAATTACTCTTGTATTATGGACCTCGTCAAAGTAACGCCTAATTCTATAAATTTCAAATTTGGTGTTTCAAGATATAAGAAACCTTGTATTATTTTAATTGATAACCTGAATTCAACTAAAATAATATTTGGCCAACTCGTGATATCGTCGCGTCAGTCTGTATATCGTATTAAATAAACCCTTCTCAGAAATCAATATCACTAGTAATGCGTTCTTTTCCTTGAGATAAAGCGTTACGTCGAAATCTGACTAAGCTGTATTTACATTTGTATTATTTTTCTATTGTCTGTTGATGTTGATTTAATATTTACAGCGTTACAGAGTTAGGACTGACAGTTTTTTTTTTTAATCTGTTAAATTAACGCATCTGATTGATATTAACGATTTATCACGCGTTTTTTACTGAAGGAAAATCGTTATCATTCTCATGCTTTTATCCCACTATAGATGGGATCGGCACATGTTATAAACATGTCGTTAAATGATGGCTAGTTATTTGACTGGCCGCCTACCCGACCACCTTACCTGTCACTTTACCTTAGTCGCCTTTTACGACTTCTCGGTAAGGAATGAGGGTGGTCTATTCTAATCAGCCTGATATCACACGGCGGTTTCATTGAAAGAAAATATCGTGATGAAATCTGTATATCTTTGGACATTCGCATTGGAGCAGCATTGGGTGTTGACTCCAAATCGCGAGGAGGAGAAAAGGAGGCCTTAACCCACCTGTGGGATACTAATAAGCCGCAAATTTACTAAATTATATCAACATTGTTCAGTTTTACGGCTAGTCTAATAATCTCAATGTTGATGAAATTAATGTGCGTGGCAGACTAAAATCCATACTTAAAACAAACTCCCCAAAACATTTCAGTATGTGATCGATTTTACCAAAATCTATTAAACGGATTTTTGTATAATTTAACTTCTTTATATATTTCTTCGTATATTTTAATTTATTTCTTATATTATTAGCTGTGCTCCGCTGTAATAAACGCGAAGAATAAGTATTAAGAGTATATGTACGATTTCATAGACGATAATTGAGATTATTTCCAACGTTTCACGAAGTTTTTTATTAATAGAAACCTCCTCTTGGAAATAACGTACATATAAAAGAACGATTTATGCAATTTAGTGCAGCCGTTTTAAAGTTATGCGCGTATAAACATTTTAGTAATTCATTTACAGAATTAGGCGTTACTTTGCGGAGATCCATAATACAAAAGTAATAATAAAATTATTTTGCTATTTCTTCGCGGATTATAGCAAAATAATTTTATTCTTAATAACCAAATAGATGCCCCGGATTTGTTATTTCATCTAAATTTATCTATTCCTTACAAAACGCCCAGACACCCACTACAAAAAATTTTCGCACCCGCATTATCCAAAACAAATTTAGGTAAATTTTCCTGTATAAATAGATTAATGACAACCTACAATAGTCTATCTCAATATGACATTGATATTTTCCATGATAGTTTAATTAAATTTAAAAAAAATATTAAAACAATCTTATTTAATGAGTAATTAGATTTAGCAGGTTTCTTTTGTTTTTTGGTTTTTTGGCAAATATTTAAAAATATTTCTATTTAATTTGTATTGTTTTTTTTTTTTCTTCAAATTTGTACTTCCTTCATTTTCATTGATTTAATGTTTGATTTTTTTCTCCAATAACTTTTTTTGCATGCTTGGAATTAACTTGTTATTTTTGTTCGTTAGCTATTGTTTATGTGAAGGTTTGAGTTAAGTAACGTTTAAAATTATACTATTATTACTTACCTTGTAATAACTGTATTGATTAATCTTTTTACATGTATAGAGACCTATTTTTAATGCTGTGTATACCTATAATAAGTGATTGTAACGGTCCCTGTCCAATTGTTTATGTAAATTAGTAATTTATTGTTATGATTGCTGTTGGTATATCTTTTAAAATAAAATAAAAATAAAAATAAAATAAAATTATCTTTTTTGTTTTTTTATTTTAGTAATTCATATTTGTTTATATAAATACAAGTAGTATGAATATATATATAAGCCCCCTTTACCCCGAATACTATAAGCACGCCCATAATCTAAAAACGCTGCTGTTGATTTGAGACTTCCATTACCGACTGACTACTAAAAAGGATGTTGTAAACTGAACTGATTTTTAAGCAAACAAATACTAAGTAGATAAGCTGTTTGAGTTTTAAATTAGCACAAATTTAAAACTCACGCTATCAGGATCAGGATTAATATTATACATACAAAAGTCTGTCTGTCTGTTAATCTTTCACGTCTAATCAGCTGTAACTATATTGATGAGATTTGGTACAATTAAAGCTTACTAACCGAGGTCAAACCGATAAGTTGTGATAGCCAAATGGTGAGACCGTGCGACTCTTTCGAGAGGGTCACGAGTTCAAACCCGGCAGGCACCAATCACTTTTTCTATGTGTGTAATTAACTTATCTGTCTAATTGTTTCTTGCAATTTATCACACGCTTTTCGGTGAAGGAGAACATCGCTAGGAAACCTGCATATCTCTAGAGAATTCTGGGGAATATGTGTAGTCTACCAATCTGCATTGGAGCAGCGTGGTAGGTCTTCTGACCAGGAACGGAGAGAGGAGGCCTATGCCCAGCAGTGGGATTGCAACAGGCCGTTACTTTACTTTTTTTTAGGTCAAACCGCGGGTCACAGCCGGTGCACAATAATTGGCTTCATAATTTTGATTTAGTTTTATCGAGCTCCGACCGCGGTCCCAATTGGCCGTCGTCGCCAATTGTCCCAAAATTATTCTATCAAACTTATTCGTCAGGACTATATTTAGCTCGAGACGGACTAATGTCAGTAGCAAGGCTGTTGATAAGCACGCTATCGCCCGGTGGTCATGCGATGACCAATCATAGAAAGATGCATTACACAGTAAATAACCTCCTTTCAGCATCACAGCGTAGGCCTGTTCTATACTTTTATTTTGTAGCTAAAGTTTTCACATATTCCAGAAGTTCTGAAGCAGATTTTCCTGCAATGTTTTCTTCACCTAAAAGCGTATATTAAAAATGTCATTATGCATATAAGTTTTTTAAAAGTCATTGGTCTGCCCAAGGTCTAAATCCGACTTTCTGGTGGGTGTCATTTCCATTTCCAACATGTTATAAACATATTGTCATATGATTTGTCTACGTTTTTACGACTGGCAGCCTGCCTGACGATAACTTACCTTAGTCTTATTTTACGAAACCTCGGTAAGAAATGAGGGTGGTGAACTGAGTAGAATACTACTCAACCGGATACCACACGGCGGGTTGACTTACCTTAGCCGCCTTTTACAACACCTCGGTACGAAATGAGGATGGTATATTCTATTCAGTCGGATACCACACGTCGATTTAACTTACCTTAATGGCCTTTTACGATACCTCGGTAAGAAATAAGGGTGGTCTATTCTACTTAGCTGGATACCACACGGTGGATTCATATACTCTTAATGCCTATTAATTACTCACCGCGGGTCTAAGATAATTATAAAAAATATTACTCGTAAATTTAATTTCTGCACTGCTGTGTATAAGTACTAAATATCACATCTCACAATGTTTTGCACAACATTTGCACATTTTTTGGTGCTGAATGTGCTTAAAGAAAATAGGTGCGATGATACAATTACGAGACACGTCCATGTATAATTTTCCTATTTCTGTAATTGTGACAACTGGCCGTGTATCGCACTAACCTAGATTGAAAGATTAATAAGTTTTAAACGAAGCGATTGCATCTGACCTCTACAGCTAATGTGAACTGATGATAATATTTCCTACGTTTATTAACCACACCTGAGAGTGCGGGTTAAGTAGGAGTGAACACACCCACACTGAGCCGATAGGAGAAATAAAACTATAATCATAGGAATACAAATCTCGACTTTATTTGCCCCTCACAGCCCTACCTATGTATGTCTGAGACAAAGAATCTCCTTAGCGAGATGTCAATTTAATTTAACCATGTACAGTGACATCTATTGGCAAGTAGTAGTAAACGAGATAATAACAGTACTGTTTAGCGTTTAACAAGGAGTAAACCATATGTTCTACGAGTATATACAGTTATAGTGCAGTTACATTTATTCAGTAATAGATACCAAAAATATATGAAAACTTTCTTTTAATAATTCCGTTTACTTAAGCCAGGCAACGTGACAATAAACAGAGCTATGGGACCTTCCTTGTTACAGATTTGACATGACTTTGACACATAGTCCGCCATGTAATATCCGGCTGAGTAGAATAGACCACCCTCTTAATGAGGTGTGGTGAAAGAGCGACTAAGGTAAGTTGAAGTCAGGGAGGCGGCAGGTCGTAAAATGCCCAGCCGAATTATGTGACATGTTTATAACATTTTTTAAATTTAAACCATCGCGAGTAGTATTCATAGTTATTGTATAGAATCCGTATATGTTCACGTCTTATTCTATCGGGTTAGCCCGACTAGTTTTGAACCGGGGCACTTATTCATGAGCTCTTTACACGACGTTATCGCGGCAGGAACTGCGTACAGCAGCAGGATGGGCGCGATACGAGAGTGATAGAGGCGGGAGGGGGACACACGGCAGCAGCGGCGGTGGCATGTTTATAACATGTTTTGCCGACCCTACTTAGAGTGGAATTAGGAGAGTGGTGATTCCAAACAGAAAATTCAAAAACTAACTCTCAATCGCGTTCTATTGTAGGTTACATAACTTTTCACGTGAGGCGGTAAGCTAACCTGTTATTGAAATAAAAAATCAACATCAAGTGTAGAATTTATATCAGGTGTGAAACGGCATCGAACCTACTATCGCTGTTTGTTCAGGTTTCACACAACCCGCTCTGGAGCGTTCACTTCCGGTCACTCTCGTGCCCATGTTATACATAAATTTACATATTATTTGAACAACTCAGCTGTTACATTATGCACATACAAGTGCAATTTGATAAAAAGACTAGTTAAAACAAATAATACGTGTTTTTTTAATATTTCGTTTTCAGACTGGTTCACATAGTATTGAAAAATTTGGGAATTTGTGACTTGAAAAAGTTTTCTGTTATCTATTTTCCTAAAGCTGTAATAACTTAGCGGCGTGATCGTGCGACTCTTTCAAGAGGTCACGGGTTTACATCCCGCACAAACATCAATGAATTCTCCTGTTAAAACTTGTGTCTAATTGATAATTGAAATTTATCTCACGCTTTTCAGTGATGAATGAAAAACATCGTGAAGAAACCTCCATATCTCTAAATATCCATATTGGAGTAGCATTCTAGCTCCAACCCTTCTCTCCAAAAACGGAGAGAGGAGGCCTATGCGCAGTAGTGGAATAACAGAACGTTACTTTTACTTTAATATATTTTCCTGGTAGAATAAAAAATGGCTGTTTTCAAAACTTACCTTTATCCTTAGTTTTACGTAAAGAATAGTTTACGTAAAACTTCATCAATATTTTCCAATGATGCACGCTCTAATCTACTGATGAAATTCACTACAATGGAAGCTTCTAAATCAGGCTTACATATATTAAATCCTTGGAATAGAATAAAGGCATATTGAGAAAAATCAAAGTACATGATATAGGGTATTAGACACGAACCAAATTGCGGATCTAGCTTGTAAATAATAATAAATAAAATGGTGGCAATGCGAAGCCGGCGTGTGAGGGTGCGTGGGCGCCGGCCGCACCGCGCCTTGTCACAGCGATCCTAGCTGCCAGAGGTCGCGCATCTCTCAGGATAAATCTGTTTTCTAGTGTGTTCCTTCTCTTCTTCATTGGTAAGTGTTGAATGAATTACTCTTATAAAATATCATTGACCCTCATATCAGTGTTTTAAAATAACTTCTACCAATCGTATTGTTTCACCATAATTATGTTTTAAACAGAGTATAACTTAGATATCGTTTACTTTTGCGTAATAAGATGTATATTCAAATTTTTTTGTATCTTAATATTTTCGGAGTACATTTATATCGATTATTAACCCTTCAAAACACTTACGGTACCTTCAATATAGAAATGAGTTTTGTAAACATTTTCAATTTTACAAATGCAACAAGAAAAATAAAGTATTTATGTTACAATCATTATAGTATTATAAAATATAATCTAAAATTAATTATTTCAATTTATTTATCATATATCAGATATATTTTGCTGAAACATAGTCGTCGGTATATTCGGAATTGTCCGAGTGTTTGGTAGAAACTTCATTATCGATTGAACTATTGTCTCAATATCTTCAGATTTTAACCTTAAGTCGTACTCATGGATCTTGTGACTTCATTCGTATCAGCTTAATTGTTAAATCACCCTCAGTCACCCAATCACCCTTATTTAGTGT
Source organism: Morpho achilles (assembly GCA_947086495.1). Lineage (NCBI taxonomy): Eukaryota > Metazoa > Arthropoda > Insecta > Lepidoptera > Nymphalidae > Morpho > Morpho achilles. Next base: position 400,047 of record CAMTZB010000015.1, read on the forward strand.
TCTAAGAGGTAAAACCAGGTATTTTTATCAAAATTACTAAATGTTATCAATTTTTTTTAAGCGAATTAATCGTGAAAATATCACATACAGTCAGACAGGCTTTTGTATTTATGATAGTCATCATCATTCTCTTATCCTTATTCCACTCTAAGTGGGGTCGGCACAATATGTCTTCTTCCATTCTCCTCTATCATTCATCAACTCTCGTGCCACTCCTTTAACATGCATATCATTTTTCACACAATCCATCCATCTTTTTTTCGGCTTTCCCTACATACATCCATCCACATTCATATTTAAAACTGTTGGTCACATGATTTTCATCCTCATTACATGACCATACCAACATAGTCTCGCACTTCTCATCTTTTCTGTAATAGGTGCAACTTTCAGAATTCAGATAGTATGGATAGAAAAAGCCTAAGTGAAACCTTTAAATTTTCCATTATATAATTTACTTAAACAGCAATTATTGTAAAATCTGACGCAATTGGTATACAATACCTCCAACACCCACGTCGCCTTTACATTTTATTACAAGTAATACTAGACCTTTCCAAAGTAAGCTATCGACGAGCAATGATGTCATTTGCGAAAATAAATAAAAATTGACTCGCTTACCGACACCTTGACATATATTGTAAATTGTTTACACGGCTGTATGTTACATTCCTATAATATTACATGTACACCACATGTTTTTAAGTTATATAAGCCGAGGAAGATTTTTAAAGAAATGGAAAAAGTTATCATCATTTTTTTTTATAAATAATTTTTTTTTATTTCTTTCACTTAATTCTAAAAACTTACATTATATCTGCCGAGGACTACCTTTTAAGTAATGCATATTACTTGTGCTAGGGATCCCCGCTCTCCCACATTCAATACAAAAAGCTCTAAAACTACAGCCGTATGAACATTACTAGAATTAACAATTTTTTTTTATTTTACTAAATTTTGTAAATTGTATTTTAGGTTAGAAATACATAAATTCTCCTCCCCTATCCTCCTGTAAGTGAGGACGGCACAACAACGTGATGTTACATGCGTTGTTATTTCACGACCGGCTGCCTGCTGTCCGAAAAAACACCATTAAGTAAGGCCGATTCTCCTTTAAAGATACCTCCTTATGAAGGATAAAAATTTCCATTCTTCCTTTGGGAACTATGATAAACTATTAAGTGTATGATTGAGAGTATTTAAACACTTGTAACTATAAGCTAAACGTACAACTCAGACTTCGCCTGTGGGGTACAAGGGCGCCGAGGTAGGACAAGAACGGGGACTGATATCGTCTCTTGTATATCGCTTGTATATTGATCGCGGGGACTCAGTCAAACGGTTATAGTAATTAATATGTAAATCCGGTGATTAAATATATCCCATTCTTAGTATTAAAGTGACCTAATTCAAAATTAAGCTTGAGTTAAAAATATTGTAATCCTTATTTCAATTAAATTCTAACATAACGCTGAAATATTTAAAAAGCTCTTCCAAGTTATAGATCTTATTAACACTAACGAGTTTTGTAATAACTTTATTGTAACTTGTCACAACAACAACTTTTTTGGATTCGGTCACTTTAATACTAAGCGTACGATTTATTTTTTAAAAGACTATCTGCTGTGGTTTTTTACTGCAGGAGATTTGAATTAATCGTAGCTACTTTAAGAGTACTTGGCTATTTATAGATACTTCTAAAAAGCCGTCTATAATATACAATATTTTGAATTTAGATTTTAATTTGATTTTAAGTGCCTAGGATATATATTCCATGCACGTTCAAGCGAGCGTATAAAGATCAAAGGATTCAATTAAAAAAAAATTGAAGCTTGTCACCGGAAGACACGCCATAAATACTATACATAGATATATTGTTTTCAAAATTGTTTCCGATAGGAAAAGTTAGAAGTTAAGTTAGAGAAATTACATTTTGCAAAGAGCAACCGCTGAGTTTCTCGCTGGCACTTCTCGGTAACAACCTTTCCGAACCAGCAGTGGAGTTGATAATTCGAAAGCACTTTAAAAGTTTATTTACCTAGATTTTTTTTATTGAATTTTGCGATCATATAATAACTTAAAAGATAACGTAACTGAATAGTGTAATCGCTTATTTACAAGTAATAATCATTCCAATTTGTCATCTATTATTATAGCTACCTAAAGCGATATTCTCGGAAGTTTATGCAGTCATTAGCACTTGGTTGTGGACGACAATGTATAGCGTCATCGCGCGATTGGACGGACGTACGGACATGAAAACAACACAGACGATCCATAAATATTAACAAAATATTACATGTCCTTCAAAACCTATGATGCCTTTGTTGCGTTTCTAGAAAGTTCGAAAATCATGTAGGTATACGTCGGTATACGTTTCTATAGCAAATTTTTTTCAAGAATTGTCTTAAAAGAGGCAGGAAAAAGAAAATATCCGCTGAGTTTTTTAATGGATGTCGATAGGAGCATTAACTTTAAAACTGTTGATATCTTTTGAAACATTTTGGATGCAAAATTTTTTGGCCAAAGACAAAATAATAAAAATCTTATCAAAGTTATACTATTCAAAGTAAGTCACATAAGCGTATCATACATAATTTTAAATAATACATAATTTTTTACATATTATCTAACAAACGTGCTTCATCATCTTCCTGCCTTTATCCCACGCTAAGTGCGGTCGGCACAACATGTTCTAAACATGCTGTCACATGATTTGGCTGCGTTTTTACGACCGGCCGCCTGCCTGACATCAACTTACCTCAGTCGTATTTTATGACACTTCGGTAAGAAAGAGGGTGGTCTATTCTACTCAGCTGGATACCACACGGTGGGTCAACTCTAACAAACGTGCTTGTTATACATTTGTGTATATTATAATACCTTTAAAAGATATTTGCTAATAAAGAACCATTACATAGAAGATCAATTTGATTTTAATTTATTTTTATACAATTGCATACAATATTTTGTTTCTAAAATCCAACAAGTAAAACCAAATCTTAAACACAATACAACAGAATTAGACACACTTTAACGTACACGACGCCGTCATATATCAACATTTATATCCCGCCTTTCGTTCTCGCTAACAAGTCGCAAACCGTGAAGGTTAGTCTCATTCTAAACACATATGTACACACGGACAAACTATATTCACGTCTTGGGTTGCTCATATATCTGTTATGATTTAAAATACAGCATAAAACAGGACATGTTAATTTCTTGCAATAGCATCTTCAAAAGACTTATAGTATGAATTTCATATTTCATATGTACCCAATGGAAAAATCTTAGTACAATTATATAGGTTTTATCTGTAACTTGGTTCGCTCCAACATATACTTGAAATACCCTCAATTACTTATGAATGATGTGGTTTATCATCATCTTCCTGCCCTTATCCCACTCTAAGTGGGGTCGGCACAACATGTTATAAACACGCTGTTACATGATTTGGCTGCGTTTTTACGACCAGCCGCTTGCCTGACGTCAACTTACCTCTGTCGTATTTTACGACACCTCGGTAAGAATGAGGGTGGTCTATTCTACTAAACCGGATACCACACGGTGGGTCAACTTACCTTAGTCGCCTTTTACGACACCTCGGTAAGAAATGAGGTTGGTCTATTCTACTCAGCCGGATACCAAACGGCGGGTCGACTTACCTTAGTCGCCTTTTATTACACCTCGGTAAGAAAAGAGGGTTGTACTATTCTATTCAGCCGGATACCACACGGCGTGAATGATGTGGTTTATCCTGTTTCCCAAAAAAGAATCGGACTTTTTTATCCAATATTTTGGCGAAATCAAACGTACCAAATTTTATCAATATCACTCTAGCGAATGTTGGCTCTTCTCAGCGGGAGTCATTTTCGAAATTTTGAAAGTTGACGATATAAATAATATTTTCAATTTCATTAAGCCAGTAAGAATATACAAATCTGTGGTGAAAAGGCACTAACGGTCAAACAGTCGTAATTTCTGTAGATAAATGTAAACATTAAGATAGGCATTTTGTACAGAAGTGCTAATAAGTTTCAGATTTAGGGCTCGATTTAGGACTATACCTAATCCATTTCCATACTAATTTATTTATTTATTTAATAATATTGTAACTGCGAAAGGCTCTTAGTTTAGCTTTCAGGGCTATTATGCCCTAGACCTATAGTGTTAAATTATTTACTGGACTAAGATACAGGATAAAATAATAATTCCATAAGTCGACGCGAAAGTAGTTATGGGTACAGCTAGTCTATCATTTTTGAATGGGATAAAACCTGCGCTACAAAAGATTTAAACGCCAAAGTTTGAATTGTACGACCTAAGTTTGATCGCGAAGTTGTATATATATATTGATTATTGTTTGATTGTTGATTGATTATAAAATAAAATAACAATGAAATCTCGTCATAAAATTGAGTGAAGCATTAATTACTTACTTTTATATGAGGTCATATAAAACACTGCTACACATTGGTCTCTTCGGGAGATTTCCACACCTCTGGTACGTGGATCCAACGGTTTTCCGCGACCATTCTGGTAGCCGTGAGTTTTTCACACATTCGTCCTATGTATCTCTACTGGTATAATATTTTGTATGAAATAAATTTATCAATCTATTTTTCGTTTCTTCTTCTCTTCCTTCTTCCTTTTTTTGTTTTAAATGTTAATTAGTGGAAACATTTAGATCAGCTGGTGGGGTTTGATTAAGATTTCTGAGTATCATAATATGATGTTAGTCCATGTTTGATCGTCAAAGTCGTACAGGACGCTACCTTTCGGTAGGTGAAGTTGTCCGTCAACCAGTGGCAATCAGCATGGCCCTTAAAGTAAAGCTGAAAGTATTGCGATGTGTGTATTATGCACATGGCTCGAATATTCTTCGCCGGCAAGGCATCGTACTTTATTGATATTACGTATCGGCAAAGCTGGTTAGGCATTACACGCAAACCTGTCCGACCGGTCCAGGGCTGGCACGACAACCTCAGTATATTCGACTTCGTTTGATTACGTAAATGTTAAAATACCCTTATGTATGTTTTTTCTGTTCCCGATGGAAAAACATAATTTTTCCTATGTTAGCTATATAAGCTTTAGTTGTATGTACCATATTTCATCAAAATTACTTCTGTGAGTTAGCTATGACACCTTAACAGATAGACATATGTACTAGTATTAAATTTTAGTACGGATTATACTGGCTGCACCTCGCGGTCAAGCTTACGGTGCAAAGGTTGTAAAAAGCGTGCAATGGTTACGAACAAAAATTAAAGTTTTTTCCGGGAACTACGCCGTCTTATATCAGACTAAGACCTAACTAGATGTAATAGATTAGTTTGAATTTGATTTGAATTTTAATACAATACAAAGCTAAATAATTTAAATAGTTTTATTTTACAATGCTTGTTACACATCACACGTAGAATGCGTGCAGAATTGACCAATGGAATGCCAACTTATGTGACTTCCCAAATAAAGTTGCCGTGAAAGCGTGATACATAGTAAGACCGACAGACATTCACATTTATAATAGTATGTATTGAAATAATTAAATACGTGCGCACCAACCCTAGCCGGCATCTCCTCGCCGAAGAACCAGTTTTGCTACATCAGAAGATATACAACAGCAGTACAGGACGCTGCGCTGCGGGGCTGGATTTATACCGCGTGTCTTACAGCCTATAAATAGCTTGGACGCATCATAAATCTCCGTATCAGATTGTTCCTTTTAACATTTGAGAGCGGCTGAAGATATCGGCGTAACAACTTCGTCTTCCTCCAGTATTTCGACGCCTTTAAGCCAATGGTTAAAATGGTTTTGGCTACCAAAATATCATTTATTTCTGTAAAAGTTCTATATAAAATCAATACAAAAACATTTATTAAGTAACTGAAGTCTTGGCTTCAGATACTGCCTTACGTTAAAGCGAAAACCTCTTGAGATGTCTATCTACTCTTGTTATTAGACCGTTAACAGAAACAACAATAAGAACAATTATTGTTGTGTCAATATTCCACAGCGTACCTGTAACGGGCAAGGTCTTAATTTTGTTAAATTTAACACTCTAGCTATGGTATTTAGTAACCAATTTTAATGTGTTCCTTTATCAGTCAAAATTTTAATGCAAAAGATTTTTCGAAAGAAAGTTTAAAGTAGCGATGGTAGATCCCCAACAAGTAAACGAACGATGACCTCAAATAGATCTCAAGGAGATCCCTCTCCGATATTATACAGGAGGAGTAGGATTTCTTAAAATCCTTTTCGAAGTCTTCCGTCTAGCAGAGGCTGTGCTATCTGACTCTTTATAGCTAATAGTACCTGTGATGTCCACTATCTTTAGATTCGGGTTATAATTAAAACACTTATATACAGTGAGTAGGCACACAATACTACCGAAACGTCCTCCCGCCTCGATGACAGAATCGTGACTGTCGGAGTGGCGCCACTGTAGAATTGTGCACTACATTTATTGATATATCACATCTCTTCCTTTTCATATATTAATTATTAACTTAAACATATTTCAAAACAACATAAGAATAATTTATTTTATATTTATTGATTTTGCGCTATACAATTTCCATCCAAATTATTATAATAATTATTAATTCATACATAAAGAAAACTAGACTTCATACATAAATAAACTTAGACTTGTTTTTCCTCTTCGTTGTTGACAACTTTCCATTGACCTTCAACTTTCTTTAAGTGTACGATGTTTCTTCTATACTCTTGGCCTGTTTCGTCATTTCTTACGTTCACATCACTACCTGCAGCACTAATAACGGTATGGGGTGTTGGGTTGTATTCGGAAGCTAATTTATTTTCTTTCATCATGTTTTTTACATACACTTTTTGACCAATCTCTAATTCTCTATCATTAGCCTTTCTTTTCCTGTCTTCAATTAATTTGTTTTTTTCTTTCTTTTCTTTGTCTCTGTCTCTGATTTCCAAATCATCATAATTATTTTCTAGGTCCGTTAAAAAAGGTAATTTGTCTCTAAATTGTCTTCCATAGAACAGCTCGGATGGGGATTTTCCTGTGGAGGAATGGGGTGTACTATTGTACATAATTAAATATTTTAACAAATCATCTTTCCAATCAGATTTTTCACACTGACTTATTCTTAATCTTTTCAAAATATCCCTATTTTGCCTCTCGACTTCCCCGTTTTGCTGGGGCCAGTAAGGTATAGTGTTGAAAAGCGTTATTCCTTGTTCGGCACAAAATACTTTGAATTCCTGGCTGCAAAACTGTCTACCATTGTCGGCAGTTATGCTAGCAGGATATCCAGTTCGTGAGAAAATCTTTTTTAACACTTTAATTGTGTCATTTGTGGTTATAGATTTCATTATTTCAATTTCTTTGTATCGACTATAATAGTCAATTATTACGAAAAGATGATCCCCGCTAGGCAATGGGCCCAAAAAGTCTACTGCTGTATCCACCCAGGCCTTTGAAGGTAGTTCACGCCTCTTCATGGGATTTGGTGGATTGGGTGTTGCAACTAAAGTACACCCTTTGCAGTTTTTAACAGTACTTTCGGCGTCTTTGTCTATTTTTGGCCACCAAACTTTTGTTCGGAGCCTAGCTTTCATATTGACAATACCAGGGTGGCCTTCATGCGCCGCTGCTAGGACTTGTTTCCTTAACTTAGTGGGTATCACTATTTTGTTGCCCCTTAACAAGATTCCATCATGTAACCAGAGTTCATGTTCAAATAACTTATAATTATTTATCGACACATCCCAAGCATTATTTATCAAAGCATTTTTTACTAATTTTAACTCATTATCATCATTTGATGCTTCAATAATCGATTTAAGAGATAATGCCACAGGTCGCGCATATTGAACAATCTGGTCAACATGATGTTCAGTTTCATAAGGAAAGTTTCCTTCACTATTGGTTGTACATAAACGGGATAATGGATCGGCTATATTTAATTTTCCCGGTTTATATATGACTTTATAGTCATAAGCTTGTAGTCGAAGAACCCAACGCTCTATTCGAGCGCAAGGTTTTGAACGCGTACCAAATATAACCTCTAAAGGCTTATGGTCCGTAATAAGCTCAAATTTTTTCCCGTATAAGTACATGTAAAAATGTTCTATCGCCCACACTAAAGCTAAGGCTTCCTTTTCGGTCTGACAGTACCGTTTTTCAACATCTGTCAGACTCTTGTTTCCGAAGGCAATAATTCGAGGTCCTCTGTCGTCGTATTGAATCAATACTGCACCTAAACCTACAGGACTCGCATCAGCGATTACTTGGGTACGATCTTTTGGATCAAAATAACCAAGTGTGGGAATCTCAGAGAGGCACTTTTTCAATTTGCAAAAGGCTGTGGTCTGCTCTTTTTGCCACATCTCTGTGATCTTAGCATTTTTGTGCACTTTCTTTCGAAGCAATTGACGAATAGGCTCTGTTAAAGTTGATAAATTTGGAATCCATTTTCCTACAAAATTTATTAAACCCAGAAAACTTTGGATTTCTTCTATGGTTTCCGGTGATCTAAACGTCTCAATCGTTTTAATATATTTGTCTAGTGGTCTAATGCCTGATGATGATAGCTGATGACCGAGGAATTGAATAGTATCCGCATTGAAAACACACTTATTATTGTTTAATAAAACATTGTTCTCTTTAAGAACTGTTAATACTTTCTGGAGCCTAGTATCATGTTCTTTTTGATCACGTCCAAAAACAACAATGTCATCTATAAAGTTTACTACTCCTTCGCATGGCAATAGAATTCTTTCCATAATTTTTTGAAAATGTTCAGGTGCACACGATATTCCAAACATTAATCTTTTGTATCGGTACAAACCCTTGCTAGTTATGAAAGTTGTAATTTCCCTACTGTTTTCCTCAAGTTCGACTTGATGAAAAGCATTCCTAATATCCAATTTTGAAAAGAGTTTTGCCTTACCAAATTTGGGAATCAGTTGCTCCATAGTGGGTAATGGGTGGTTTTCTCTAATAATAGCTTTATTGGCAGCACGCATATCCAAACAAATACGAACATCATCATCAGGCTTTAGAACCGGCACCATTGGAGAAACCCAAGGAGATGCTTTATTGACAGGTTCAATGACGTCCATTTTTACAAGGTCATCTATTTTACTATTTATTTTGGATTCTAAAAGAATTGGAACGCGTCTATAAGGTTGACAAACTGGAGGAATTGTTTTATCGATAGTTATTTGTAATTGGACGCCTTTGAACTTTGGAAATTGGTTTTGTTCGATGGAACACACATCGATGCCTATTTTCAGCACATTCAGTAGGGTGGCAGTTTCCTTACCTAAAAGGTTCTTTGAGCCATTTTTAATAACGTAGAATTTTGTTATTAGTGATTTTAACCCAACTGTTATTTGTGCTTCAAATGACCCTAACACTTTTAATGGATGTTTGGCGCCATAAGCCAGAAAAGTTTTGTCTGAAGTCTTTTCTTGATTTGAAACTCTAACTTTAGATTGCTTCATCTCTTCCCATGTTTTATCATTGATAATATTAGATCTACTTCCGGAGTCAATGAGCATTTTAATATTAATATCACCTACCTGACAGTCTATTGTTGCATCGTCATCTATGTGGAATATATAGTCCACATCTGTAGACTTTTTATTTTTAGGGCTTTTTACCCTAGGCTGTTTTACTTTATTACTTTCGTTAGATGAGAAGTTAGTATATTTTCTTTTATTGGCCCTTGTTCTGCAGTGCTTTTGGAAATGTCCTTTGAAACCACATTTGATGCAATTAGCATTAATTGCAGGGCAGGAACTATTGTCACTTTTATGATTTTTACTGCCGCATCGGCTACAGAAGTTAACTTCTTTTTGAGTATATCGCTTTTTAATAGTAGTTTCAATTTTATTAACGCTAGTAGATGCTGTGTTTGTGCTCTGTCTATCGTGAAACTCGCTAAGTTGCCGTTCTACAGTTTCTAAAGAATTTGCTTCTACTATAATATTTTCAATTGTTGCTGTGTCCCCTAATAATAATATATTCTTTCTTAATTTGGTCGAATTGCACTTTTCGGTAATTTGGTCAATCAAACTTTCTTCTTCATTCGCAAAATTGCACTTTGTGCTCTGTCGTCTTAAACGAATTAAAAATTTTTCGAACTTTTCTACTGGTTCTTGTTTCATTAAGCGAAAAATATGTCTTCCAAATAAATAACTTTGCTTAGGTGAAAAATACTCGTCCAACTTTTTAATCGCGATATCAAAAACATCACTTGTATCAGTCACGTGAGCTCCGGGTAAGTTAAAATATATATCTTGTAGTGCCATACCCCCCGAATGTAGTAACATTGCACGTTTTTGGTGTTGATCTACTATATTTGTTGCTATAAAGTATATTTCTAAGGCACGTTTCCATCTCTCCCAACTGGAGCCAATAGAAGTTGGATCACCTTCACATTCGAATGGTTCTATAGTTGGAATTTGAGAGTGGGACATGTTGGACGACCTGTAATTATGAGAAAATGGATCTCATAATATTACGGTAATGAAAATGTGAAATTTGAATCATTAAATCTCTTAATTATTATTATGCAATAGTTAATATAAAATAAAACTTTAAAATTGACAAAATTTTAATTTAAATACCATGTATAAGAGGAATGATTTGTTGATTTATTTTAATTTTTTTCCTACATACATAGTACTAAATTCCTATCAAATAAGTAACACAATTAGCAAACACAGCGATGAACCCCTTGGTTAATAACAATAACGATAGACAGTGCAAGGTACGTTTAACTAGAATAATACTTCAAATTTTATTTAATTATTAGAAATTACTAGCCTTAAAAGCGTTTTATTTATTTTCAACATATCATAATTTTGTTTTAACAATTACATAATTGCGTAACTTTTAGGTTATCAATGTGACACAATGTTAAAACGGGTACTTAACGATGTAATCGTTGGAACATTCTAATTTTATCGAAAATCATTTCCGACAGGTATCTTATTTGCAAACAGATTTGGTCAACAATAAGTAGAATTAATCGTAATTACTTCTTTTTTTTTTTTTTTTGTTGCTGGCCGATTCTGCAAGCAGGTACACATTTTAAATCATAACAATTTTACTCACTGCGCTTTTACTCGTCGCCAATGTGATGTCCACTATCTTTAGATTCGGGTTATAATTAAAACACTTACACTTACACTTATACAGTGAGTAGGCACACAATACTACCGAAACGTCCTCCCGCCTCGATGACAGAATCGTGACTGTCGGAGTGGCGCCACTGTAGAATTGTGCACTACATTTATTGATATATCACAGTACCGGAACTGCTTTGGGATGATAAAAAAATTTTTTCCTAATGATAACAAAATAAGTCTGAAGCAGTGGAGAAATGACTGCAATTTCAAAGAAAATCTAAATTGACAACAATGATCTGTACAGTTACCAATGAAAGTAAGCAGTAATGCGCAATAGAGGTCTTAAAATCTATTTACAGTGCGAATATCCAACAGCGCTAAGCACCCAGTGCAATAAAAGCATTATTTATGCACGCTATATAAAACTTGCCCACCGGATGCTGCATCTTGTTCTCGATGATAATCTGCTTATTGATGGAGTAGTTAATTATTATTGAACTTTATATTACTAATTGCTGTCTTACTCAATCTGATGTTAAGATGTATATTGATTGTTCTAATATGTTTTTGATATTAAATGTATGTAATGCTTGGCTTGGAGTGAACTATACATTCTCATACTTACACCTAGTTTTTAAAAGAACGTGTCCAAAATTACGTCTTAAAAAGCAGAAGTCCGTTAGCGACCTATTTTTATTCCATTGCTAGGCAAAGGCCTCCTCTTTTCCACGTCTTTTAAGTAGGTAGAAAGAAACTCTTCCCAAGTTTAAGGCGATTCAAACACCAATCAGATATCGTTATTTAAGATAAGCGGAGAGATGTGGAGATTAAAATATCTTGGTCATACGTTGATATTACGATTGGTGTTTCAATCGCATCTCCTCTTCTCTTCGCTTTGGTGGAAATTGTACGTTACGTTTTCCAACGTAGTTTGTTAAGTCAACCACATCCCGGGAAGTTCCAACGTGATGTTTTCCGTCACCAAAAGCCTGTGATAAATTTTAACAATTTCGCTATTGTGCCTATAAATTAAGTTCAAACATTTTGCATTAATAAAGCATAATTATTTCGAATGACATTATATTCATATCTACAAATTAAAATCACAACTATGAGACGCATTTTGTTATAAACAATGACATCACGCGTTTGGTTAACTGAGAGTTTTTTTATATCCTAAAATTTTGTAAATATATTATCTACATCCTTTTGCGGCGTTACCTTACGTCAGTTTCCTGCCTCGTATAGCTAAATAAACCAATACGATAGTCTAAATTACTCGAAAAACGTCTGTGACCTTAAACTTCTGAGAACACAAGCTACTTTTGAAAGAACAAAGACAACGGCGCGTGTTCTTAAATTTAGACACATGTTCTGTTGCAGCAAACAAATAAACATTGTCAATAATAGTAATGCAACAACCTGTTAAAATCAAATTGAAAGATAACGTCTCTCTTATTTAAAAGAGAAGAATGTACTACTATGGTTATATAATATTGATTATATGTGATCAGTAAGGATTGTAACCCAAATAAACCAAAACAATCTCGTGACATTGTTTGCCTGCGCACACGATGACGAGTTAACAAGTAATGAACTTTTTAAATCTTCTCCTATTCTACCATCAGTCAGTGCTTATGGCAGTAACGAAGTGATGAACTTGGTTTTTAATTTACCGATGTTATTTGTTGTACTTCTGGTTTTTACTTAGTGATGCTCATTACACTGTTGTTAATCCGTCACCAAAGCATAGTTTGGGTTCACTAGCTAGGCAATTCAGAGAAACTTTGCGATGATAATCATCTCAGTAATGATATGTAGGTCTATATCGTGGCGATTATAAACGATTCCAAACTGGTCGTACAAATTCACGATTCATAAAACGCTTCTTTTTACTCAACACAAGATTTCCACATCACGCGTTCCTTTGTCACTTGGATCCAGTGACTCCAAGTCATAAAGTAGACCCTTTATGACCTTATGTAGAGAATGTATAGATGCAGGTTGCTCATTGGTTCAGACAAAATAATTTAGTACTGAACTCAAATAAAACAAAATGGATAGAATTTGTATTACCTAATGCTGCTCAAACAGCAAATAGACTTTTTATAAATAATGTTTCACTAAAAACAGATAATGCAACTGTATTTTTGGGAATGACTTTGGATACAAAACTCCAATGGAGCACACACATAACAACTCTTGCAGGGAAACTCAGTTCAGCGGCCTATGCCGTTCGAAAGATTAGACAGTTTACTGACGTCGAAACGGCAAAACTTGTTTATTTTGCTTACTTCCATAGTGTTATGTCCTATGGAATATTGCTATGGGGTAAATGCGCGGATAATGAAAAAATCTTTGTATTACAAAAAAGAGCCGTACGTGGCATATACAATTTAAGTCCGCGGGATTCCCTGCGAGAGAAGTTTAAGGAAATAGGTATTCTTACATTTGCCTCACAGTATATTTTAAGTAATTTAATTTTTGTATATAATAATATAAAGAATTATAAAACAATAGGCGATGTATATAATAGACAAAGTAGGAACCGACATAAGCTTGCGGCCCCTGCTTTGCGCCTTGAAAAAGTACGTAAGTCGTTTGTGGGTTTGGGTATAAGATTCTATAATAAAATTCCACAATCAATTTTAACTTTGCCATTACAGCAGTTTAAAAACACTATTAAGGAGAGGCTGATACAGAAAGCCTACTATACTGTTGAGGATTATTTAGACGATAAAATTGCGTGGATATAAATATTGTTCGACCCTGTACAAGATAGAAACATTAAATGTAACTAGCATTAAGAATTGTATTTTTAAAAAGAGCAACCGCCGAGTTTCTTGCTGGCTCTTCTCGGTAGGAACAGCTTTCCGAACCAGCAGTAGAGTTGACGATTCAAAAGCACTTGTTTACAAGTTTATTTGAATAAAGAATATTTTGAATTTGAATTTGAATTCTACCAACGTTGCATTTTCCAGGACGAATTTGCCATTCACATCTTAGGACCGCGACTCTAATTTTTTCTTCAATTCTTAATGTTCATCGTTTGTTCATATATTAAGCGGTTGTGTTTTAAATGATAAAATCAAAAACTGACATTTTGCATGTAGAGAATGTAGAAAATCTAACACCGTTACATTTTCAGGGGCGGGTATGATATTTTTCCACCTTAGGAACGCATCGCTAACTTTATCTTCATTACTCCATTTTCAATATTTGTTCATCTATTAAGCCGCCTTGTTTAAAATGATAAAATAAAAAACTGCGTTTATGCAATTGAACAAGGTCATTTAAATATACATGCCTTCAAATGACAGCACCACAACTGCCACCTTCCGCGTGCCCGCTCGAGACGTGATATCATTCACTATCCTTATTTAATATCATAATCTGTTTGTCTATCTGCGCTGATGTAATGCTTAGACAAGGATTTACGGATTCGTGCAATAGAATAAATTGCCATATATACGTCGTAGGTGTTTACGAGCCGTTTTTGTGCGATCCTTTATTTCGCACTCCTGCGCAGGCTCGTAAATATAAAGTGTGATTTATAGCGACAGCCGGGATGTAGGTGAGATAAATACAACAAAATATACTTTGTTTAATGACAGTGTCATCATCCTTCTGCCCTTATTCCACTCTAAGTGGACTTAGCACAACATGTTGTAAACATCTCACATGATTTGGCTACGTATTTTACGACCGGTCGCCTGCCTGACGTCAACTAACCTTAGGTCTATTTTACGATACCTCAGTAAGAAAGAGGCTGGTTTATTCTACTTTACCGGATAGCACACGGTGGGTCAAATTAACTTAGTTGCCTTTTACGACATCTCGGTAAGTAATGAGGGTGGTCTATTCTAATCAGCCGAATACGACAAAACAATTATTGCACTTAATGATAATGTAACATATATTTTTGAATTGCCCCTACGATAAGATTAAGAAGGAGCTCTTTTCGAAATTTACATTAAAAAAATACAACCACCATTGATTGAATGCCACACATTAGAAAGTGAAAGGCAAAGAAAGTCATGGGTGATCATGGTTTTCTATACGTTTTCCTTGCTTGTTCCGAATTCCCATAACCGGAGAACATTGCTGGCGCATATTCCACTCGTGTTCGGAATCGAAACACGTACACGCGTTCGGAATTCCAAATCATCACTGATAATGACCTTAGTTAGATAGTGAAAGCGTGCACACTCGTCATGCATTAACTATTAGATTTTCCTTTCTTAAAGCCAATATCACAGCTTGATAGCCAGCTGTGATAGCCCAACAACGTGCGACTCTTTCGAGGAAGTCGCAAGTACCAACCCCGGGCAGGCAGCAATGAGTTTTATTAATATTATATTAAAACTTGTGTCTAAGTGATAATTACCAATTATCACTTGCTTTTCGGTAAAGAAAAACATCACCCTGCAATATCTCTAGAGAATTGTAGCGATATGTGTAACCTACCAATACGCATGGAGTAGCGTGGTAGGTCTTAGCTCCAATCCTTCCAAAAACGGAGAGAGGAGGCCTATAACAGCAGTTTTTTTTTTATTTTAAAGCCAATATATTTATAATTTTGACCACATATTGTATTTGCACCCCTTACAATAACTTTCAGATAAAATTTTTGCTACTTATATTTTTTGGCGATCTATGCTTAATTTTTTTTCGATGATCGTTAACAATAGAGCTGAAAACTTTAAAAAGTTAACATTCTATAAGAGATATACATAAAAGCAAACGCTTTTAAGTTATTATTAAAATTAAAAATATAAAATAAAAAATTAAAATTACGAGCATACCTAAAATAAATAATTTCTGTATATGAGTCATTATTATTTACATAAAATAAATAGCTACATTCAATGCCAGCATCTGAGGTAATGAGGTGAAACAAACAAAACATGTTACATCTCTCATACTTACGTAATTAGTACTAAGTATTAAGTGTCATCATAGATTATGCGTTAGACAGACACGCTAAAGTCCTTAAAGTTTAAAAATATTATGCCCGCAATATCAATGTTTCATACTGTTCATCGATATTCTTTCCAATTAGTACAAATAGTGGTGTTGTCTAGTAATGAATCATTAATGCAGTCATAAAGGAACATACAATTATGCGTATCATGGCAATGATACATTAAATCTCCATTTGAATTAAATAATTCCGACATCATAATATTAGCGATAACAGACGAATCACGGAATATATCATTTGAATTAAGACAAAAGAACATTATGTACTCATTACTTTATATTATAACGTTTCGTTGAAACATTATATTTAAATAAAAAAACATTTTTTTCATTTTGGGATAAAAAATACCTGACAAGTGTTGACGTAAAAGTAATATTTTGCAATAGATGTTTCTACATTTGTGATATTTACTGTCATTTATAATTGGATTCTAATTGGATAAACCAAAACAAAATATAATAATTAAACTTTGTTTTTACATTCCACATCCTTCGTTAGTTACTTAATAGAATTGGGTGTTAGGTTGCGGAGATACATAATACAAAAGTAATAATGATATTATTTTGTAATAGTCCATCCATAGCAAAATAATAAATTTATTATGATAAGCATTTTACACATTAATACAATTTTTCATAAGACAAGTTTTAGTTAAAACACTTCCTAACGCCAGTACATTTTTATCATAAGAGGTTTGGTACTAAATTTATGTTAACAAAAAGATTATTGTAAACTACTTGTAAAATATTTTCTGTTGTTAATAATTTTAAACACAAATAGTGTCATTATTACTTTTGCCTCAGCATTTAAATGCAAACTATATAATTGAGTGGAAATAAAATTTTAAGAGTTTTATAAAACTTCAGAGGCACAAATAATAAAGGCATTAAAATCAGTAAAAATACTCTCTGGTCAGCCTGCGACCCGACGGCTGAGTCACGCGAGTCAAGGCTTCTTCGAAAGTTGCTCGGAAGTAGGGCCACCATACCTTACAAGACCTACATTGAAATACTTTTAAAAGCAGCGAATGACAATAAAATTACTTTATAAAAGACTAACGTTTATACGTACAAGAAGTTATATACTACACTAGCTATGCCAGTAACTTCGCCCACGTGGAAATGAATGTAACAAATTTATCCCGAATTGAAATTTTGGATATAAAAGTAGCCATAGTCGAGTTAATTATAAGATTATAAGAGATTTTTGAATAATTTTCAACGTTTACTCAGCGCACGCAACGAAAGCTTTAAATTTTGCCGAATAAATTTTATTGCTGCTCCTCTCCTATTTATCTTAGCGTGATATCATATAATCTTTAGCCTTCCTCGATAAATGGACTATCTTACACTGAAAGAATTTTTCAAATCGGTTCAGTAGTTCCTGAGATTAGCGCGTTCAAACAATCAAACACACATCTTCAGATTTATATATTAGTATAGATTTATTTCCACGTGAATAAAAGTGTCTGGTTACCCTACAACCACCCCTACCGCTGAGACTTACTGCATATGTTACTTAAACATATCGTTATCAAGATATAACGTGATTTATTGTACGAAATATACATTTTTTTGTTAAACCGAATATATTATGTAAATCATGACTGAGATTTATTATCATAATTATTAAAAACTCATTAACATTACCTTGAATTTCACGGTTTTTAAGAACAAGTAAAAGTGATTTCACTTGGATGTTATTTAGATTGCTACCCGCAGAGTTCCTTACTTGCTTTCATTGGCAACAACATTATATCAAATCAACAGTAGAGTTGACGATTCTAAAGAGCTGCTACAAGTCAAAATTAATTTTGAGGCTTTTGTGTGATTTGATTATTATTGAACCCATTTTTTTAATACTTGTATCTATTCCTGATAACTTCATGTTACTACATACAAATCAATGCAATCATAACTTGAATTTGAATTAATCAGAAGATGATCATCACAACAGATTCATAAACTAGATAGATGTTATAAAATGATGTAATAAAACCCTTATATTTTTAATTAAGTGCGACTATCAGCAGGTTAGAATAATTCCAAATGTTTGATTAGTTTCCTATGCCGTGTGCTATTCTGCTGAGTAGAATAGACCACTCTCATTTCTTCTCATCGTAAAACGCGACTAAGGTAAGTTGACCCACCGTGTGTAATCCGGTTGAGTAGAATATACCAGCCTCTTTCTCACCGAGGTGTAGTAAAATACGACTAAGGTAAGTTTTCATCAGGCAGGCGGCCGGTGGTTGAATATCTAGCCAAATTATGTGACAACATGTTTATAACATGTAGTGCCGACCTCACTTAAAGTGGGATATAGGCAGGAGGATAATGTTTTGCTATAGTTTGCTAGAAGCTCATCCCCACACATTTTCAAAATTAACTGACGACATCACCAACCCTGATTTTAATGACAACCGCCACGCTACCTTGTTCTAATCTTGCACAAGTTTACAACTTGTTTTTGTAAGTACAGGTAGACCCTCATATGGGGCACTATTTATTATGTTTAAAGGAGTTCCTCCTCTTAATTTTTCAAAGATTCCTAATACGAATATGTTCAGGACACTTCCGGTTATGTGGGATTTTTACCCTACAACCTAAGGTGAGCCTAAACGCTTGCAGCCATTATAGTTAAGAGGATTTCAGTATAACAGCCTAATAATAAAGCGGAATAAAGCTTTCCATACTTTATAAAGAAGACTGTTGTAATGGCATTCAACGCATTCGATTTACTTCATAAACTAATTGTTAAGAAAAATGGAAATCATTTATCTACCTCGTGTTGTGTTCCGTTTCAGTAAAAACACTTTCTTATTCTTAACTAGTGTATAATTTTGATGATTAAAAGCAAAAAAAGAAACTTTTTATGTACGAATACTCGTACCAATTAGAATATATGAGTATTCCCCTAACGTTACAAATATAACACACAAATCTTTATTTTCTTAATTTAATAAAACATCTTTTCCGCTCCGATTATCGGTAATTTGGCGGGCTTTTTCAGAAGAACAATGAAACCGATAGATAGAATGAATGAATGGAGAATTTATGGATCAGAATGTGAAAAAAAGACTCAACAAAGGGAAAACTTAAAGTGGGTACAATATTTTTTTCTCTTTCCAAAAATACCAAACTACACTGTTAATTTATCTCCGCTAAACTAGGAGTGGTCACGAGCACTAATGCTTTAAGTAATTATGTAAAACAATTTTGGCCAATTTCAATGGCTACCATAATAGGTAAGGTATTAGACAGTATGCTTAATACTCAGTTAGAGAAATACATAATTCTGCATGACAATCAGTTCGGATTTAGATCGGGACTGTCAACGGAAAGTGCAATACTGTCTCTTAAGCATACTGTCCGGTACTATACCTCTCGGAAGACATCTGTGTATGGATGTTTTCTTGACCTGTCCAGGGCTTTCGATCTTGTTTCCTACAAAATGTTATGGAACAAACTTGAAGATATTAATTTTCCACATGAGCTCGTACGCATCTTCAAGTATTGGTATGGGAATCAGGTCAACCTAGTTAGGTGGGCAGGTCATTTTTCGGAGGAGTATAGATTGAGGTGTGGAGTGAGGCAAGGAGGTTTGACCTCTCCTTTACTCTTCAATTTATACATTAACGCTCTCGTCGTAGAGCTCAGCAGTGAGCATGTCGGTTGTCATGTGGACGGAATATGTGTCAATAATATCAGTTACGCAGACGACATGGTCCTGTTGAGTGCTTCGATATGTGGACTGCGATTCCTTATGAGTCGATGTGAGTCTTACGCAGCTAGTCATGGTTTAATATATAACGCCAGTAAAAGTGAAGTCATGGTCTTTGAGGCCAGTGGTAGGGACGTGCCTGATATACCAAATATTAGAATCTGTGGAAAACCTTTAAAAAGAGTTCACCAATTCAAATATCTAGGACACGTCGTTACCAGTGACCTCAAAGACAATGAAGACTTGGAAAGAGAGAGAAGGGCGTTGTCAGTAAGAGCAAACATGATCGCCCGTAGGTTTGCGCGTTGTTCGAGGGAAGTGAAAGTGACGCTCTTCAGAGCATATTGCACTTCTTTCTACACAAGTAGCCTATGGGAAAAATTTTCCAAAAGATCATACAACGCCCTTCGAATACAGTATAATAATGCATTCAGGATGCTGCTGGGGCTGCCACGTTTCTGCAGTGCTTCAGGGATGTTTGCGGAAGCACGTGTAGATTGTTTCTATACTACAATACGTAAACGATGCACGTCCCTGATACGCAGACTGAGGGCGAGCAGCAACAGCATCCTGAATATGATATCGGAGAGGCTAGACTGCCCGTATGTGAACCGCTGCTGTAGGATTCACATCGAGTATAGTTCATAACGGAATAAGTTACTAACACTAGTTTTAAGTATTTTGTTTATTACTAACCTTAAAGTTACATATATTTTACCTCTTTGTTATATATATATATATATATATATATATATATTATACATTTATTGTTTGTATGTGCTGAGTCTTTGTTACTCGAATTAAATTAAAATTAAATTAAATAAATAAAACCCATCAATGAATGCTTAACTGCTTGTTAAATATGTTACATTTCACAATTTAGTTTGTGTCTCCTGATAGTTTACAACAACAAAAAACGTGCAACGTTTCGCTGACGAATTTTGTCATTTTCGAATTCACTAGTTTTCGACTATCTCTATTTTTAAGGTTAACCTGTTTTTATTCTATAACGAATCCCTAAATAATTGATGACCCAAGCCTGGGGTAGCCACATACCACCATTACCATAAGTGACGATATACAAAATTTTCCAGATTTCGAAAAAACCACAATATAACATTGTGTAGATAATAATTATGTAATTAAATAATTCTGATAAATATTGTACAATGTATATAATACAATTTAATATAATAACATACTAATA
The DNA here is from genome assembly GCA_947086495.1 of Morpho achilles. Taxonomy (NCBI): domain Eukaryota; kingdom Metazoa; phylum Arthropoda; class Insecta; order Lepidoptera; family Nymphalidae; genus Morpho; species Morpho achilles. The sequence continues at coordinate 421,083 of CAMTZB010000015.1, forward strand.
AGCGCAGTCTGGTCCGCAGCACTATTAAAATGTGTTATTATCACTTAAATAATGTTCAATTTTATATTAAGCGCGTTATGTAGATATATTATATAGTAGTATTGTTTTAAGATATTTTCTTAACTTGTATAAAGTCAAGTCTAGATAGGCCACTATGGGGTGGCCAATCCAGGTGTTCCTCTGATTAGCAGATAACAATCTGAATGTGCCAGGGATTCCGGGGGTGTTGGGGGTGGAGTCTCTAATGAGCGACGAGTTCAGTTGGGCTTGATTAAGTCTGGTTATACATGGTTTTCGGCCACTGTTGGCAAAACCGGGTTCGAGGTGGTCGGTGCAGCTGGTGCTCCCGATGCATCGGTTAGCGGAGGCGAATTTTTCTTTTGAGAGGTCCCTACCCAAAGCTGGTGTCTCTAGGTTCAGAGCCGCTGTTGGCAGGATGGGATGGATGGCAATGTGTACAACGGTACCCTATCCGAGCAACCAGCAGCGTGTTGGAACACACAGGTAGTTTTAGTCTGTGCGAGTCCGACATAACCGCCGCCTGTCCCCGTCAACGGCGTCATTCATAAGGGGTTTTATTCTGTATTTAAAAACACCACCCACAAATTATTTTCGACTTAGACACAACATAGGTATCATAAGTTAACGTTGGTTTCCCGTCTGACCGTCATGCCTTATTGTTATCTTTGGCAGGTAAAAGCTAATCTCGTAAGAAGCCGTGTGTCACGCGTGCCATTAGGACCAGCGCTCGTTAGCGCCGCACTTGAATGTCATTGTTTGTCACTTCAAGGACAACTTCAGTTTCAATAGAACTGATAACTGAAGTTGCGCCCATTACAGAAAAGATGGTGCGAGACTAAGTTGGTATAAGTCATATAATGAGGAAGGATGAAAATCATGTGATCAAAAAAAGTTTTAAATATGAATGTAGATGGATGTATGGCTAGGGGAAGGCCGAAAAAAAGATGAATGGATTGTGTGAAAAATGATATACATGATGAAAACATATTGTGCTGACCCCACTTAGAGTGGGATAAGGGTAAGAATGATGATGATAAATCTATATAAGCTATAATTTGCATCGTAATTGTTTTTGATATGGTTTTTGTATTACCTTATATGTTTTTTGGTTATCTGTAAGAGTACATGTGAAATTTGTTAAATAAATAAATAAATATAAGGTATATGCCATTGTCTTCAAAAACTTGTCTGAATAAAAGTTTCAAGTTAACAACACAAATATATTTTAATGACAATTACATTTACAGGAATTGTTTATCACGTGCATATTAGCATTAAGCATGGTGTATAAAGTTCAATTGCACAAAATTTCATCCGTATTGCTACATTTAATATTGTACAGCTTGTTGTATATTTATTCTAATCTTATGCAATATTCAATATTCTAAATATTCTTTATTTAAATAAACTTGTAAACAAGTGCTTTTGAATCGTCAACTCTACTGCTGGTTCGGAAAGCTGTTCCTACCGAGAAGAGCCAGCAGAAACTCGGCGGTTGCTCTTTTAAAAAATATAATTCTTAATACTATTTACATTATGTCGGGTTCAAAGAGAGCTATATCCACGCATTCTTATCTTCTAAATAATCTTCAAGAGTATAGTAGGCTTTCTGTATCAGCCTCTTTTAACAGTGTTTTAAACTGCTGTAATGGTAAAGCTGAAATTGATTGCGGAATTTTATTATAGAATCTTATACCAAAACCCACAAACGACTTACGCACTTTTGCAAGGCGCAAGCTTATGTCGGTTCCTGCTTTGTCTATTGCATACATCACCTATCGTTTTATAATACTTGTAGGATCTATTGATAAATCCTTTAATAAAATTTAACTTACGGACTATTATCTTTCACGGTCTATATAGCGATCATAATCAAACTTAAATTGAAAATTATTTATTTCATGCGATTTTATTGTCACAAGGGCCTTTAAAAGCAACTTACGAAATGAGAGACAGCTGTTAAAAATCCTTGCCGAGGCTGTCGCGTCCAAGAAATGCGAAACTATCGCCTTATACGGCGGTCCGATGCGGGACAAGGGCGGCGGGCGCCATATGGTCGCCCAATTCAACCTAGAAGGGTATTGAATGTGACTTACCGATAAAACTTTATGTTCATCCTTTTAGGGTATTGGAGGTGTGAAGTTTTGTCATGTGACTGCATGTTCGGTTAATCTATTTACACGACGTTTGAATTTTAATGTATTACCTACTAAATGTGCTTGCGGCTTTACCCTATTCGGGTATTTGTTTGTAATCTGTGTATTTCATTGAAATTTTGAATGTAAAAGTACTTTTACTAAGTATTAATTGTGAGTTGACAATAAGAGATAGAGACATACTGTCGCGACTTTTTTGTAGATCTACAATTTTCTAGTACATTATTACAGTTTACCTCTGTTGGTTGACTAAAGCTCTCATTAGGCGAGTTTCTACTAAAACCGCGCGAACACTTTACATAAAACCGCAAAGTACTATTAAACTAAACCTTCCAGAAGAATTTAACCGACCAAATGGAAGAACAACCCTTTAGTAAAAACCTCACAAAAATGAGTCTAGTAGATTTTGAGCATTCGCACCGATATTACAAATCTAAAAGTCCCATCTGTCTTTCATGGAATCACGGCGTACCCGTTTGAGCAATATTGATTAAATTTGGTGCAATTGTCGCTTATACGTGTGGATAAAACTCGTTTTCTTCGGGATAGAAATAAAACACATGTACCCGTACTTGAGAGTATTTTAACGCGAAAGAAGTAATTGGTGCAATGATTTATAAAGTAATTTTTCAAGTCGTTTAAAATTCCTCTTTGTTACCTTCGACGTAAGTGCTTTAATTCCATGAATAGAATATAACAACGCATAAAGCAATACTAATTGTCCTTATTAACAACACTGAATCGGAGTCGTCTGGAGCTTCAGGAATCAAATTGTTTCAATTAAGACGCCCAGAACATATTGTAATGTAAAAATCAAAAGTTTAATCATATTCAGAGCAGTCAGACGGATAAACTTTTACATTTATTATAGTAATAGTCATGTAAATAAATAAAAATAAAACTATTCATTCTAAAAAGCCTTCTGGTATCCGGCTGAGTAGAATCGACTACCCTTATTTCTCACCGAGGTGTCGTAAAAGGCGACTAAGGTAAGTCGACTCGCCGTATGGTATCCGGCTGAGTAGAATAGACCATCCTATATCTTATCGAGGTATCGCAAAACTCGACTTAAGATAAGTTGAAGTCAGGCAGGCGGCCGGTCGTAAAACACCTACCCAAATCATGTGACAACATGTATGTGTATAACATGTTGTGCCGACCCCACTTAGAGTGAGATAAGGGCATGAGATTTATGAAACTGTTGATTCTAAAAAGTCTAACTGTTTTTTTAAACTTTTCCAGTATGTCTGAGGGAGACGTGTCCCTGATTCGCGACGAGGACATCCTGCGACGGATGGTAAGCACGAACAATCATGTATAAGTAAATATATATCATACATACTAATAATAATAGTACCTACTTGGTTGACCGACCTTTACTCGGTAATTTTTGTTTAAGATATATATAAAAATGCACTCTTTTCTAGATTGAAGATACAAAGCTTAAAATATAATTTTAACTTCTGAGCGATGATGCCTTTTGCGTGACATCACTACATATTATAAAACAAAGTCGCATTCTTTGTCCATATATCCCTATGTACGCATAAAACTTTAAAACTACGCAACAGATTTTGATGCGGTTTTTTTTTAATAGATAGAGTGATTCAAGAGGAAGGTTTATGGGTATAATAACATTCAATACCGAATAGAGAAATACTGTTATTTTTGAGGTTTCTAGTGTGATGTCGTAAATAATTAAAATTTTTTGCGCTTAAATTTCAAATGCAGGCTAAACCCTACGAGATTTATGCCTTGATGCCTTTTGCGTGATTTTTTTTATATACAATTTGCGTGTATTTAATTTATTTATTGTACGTTTATAAGTTTCTTTTTATTTCCTAATATTATAATTTATTGTTGTGTGTGTTAATATATTTCATCCATTTTCCATACGCAGTGGCAGCAAACGGAGGACTTCTCTCGTAAGAAAGAGATCCGCGCGCACATGTACAAGCTGCGTGAGGAGCGGTTGCGGAACCTGTACTCGCCCGAGCCCGGCGCTGACGTCAAAGGTACTTCAACGAGAGTTCAAATTAAATCCCACTCTAAGTGGGATCGGCACAACATGTTATAAGCATGCTGTCACATGATGTGGCTGCGTTTTTACGACCGGCCGCCTGCCTGACGTCAACTTATCTTAGTCGTATTTTACGACACCTCTGTAAGATATGAGGGTGGTACTATTCTATTCAACCGGATACCACACGGTGGAGTTGAAATTTAATAAATAAATAAAATAAATCTTGAGTTCACTTAGAGCACGTAAGTCAACGCATTAAGTGTCATATATATTATAGTATGTTAAAGTTGAAAAAAAAATCGATTAAAGCATTTTTAGAGTATCTAAATATGTGCCTGCGTCAAGTTAGAGAAAATGAAGTTTTCAAATTTAGTAGCATATAATGAGCTCCGGCTCAAAGGTTCTAGAGGTTCTTTCAATAAAATTGTCTATCGGAGACTTTCGATGCGCCAGGCTTCTAGTAGAGCCAGTTCCGAGCGGTTTAAGTTCCAATATCCGTATCCGTTTGACGCATGTTATACTTCTACGTCATGGGTGCGTGGACCACTATATGTATCAAAATAGTTAGTTGTATTGACCGCTTTTGACAGGTTGTGAGTTTACCACACAAGGCCACGTGAAATCATTTGCCGACCAGAACTTCCAATCGATGAAAAGCAAGGAGGTGCGCGACGCGAGCTCCCCCTCCAAGGAGTTCACGTACCGCGGCCAAGGTGCCTACTGCTACAAGAACGACGTTTGTCTAACCAAACTAACGCCTATTAACCAATAACATCGAAACACGTCATTCGATCTCGTCAATACATATTTAAATTTCATTTCCAGATCTCAAAGACCTTTCCAATGCTGGATGGAATGTGGAATCGGAGAATAGAACCACTGATGACGGCCACACGCATGTCAAATCCGTCCACGCCAACATCGAAGGGCGGTATGACGTCGATCGTGGCCACGGCCACTTCGCAGCCGCGGACTACAACAAACAAGCCACCACTGAATATGACGATGGAAGTACTACCCTGAAACGTAATGAAAATGTTTCCAACACGTCGGCTCGCGAACAAGTCGTGCGCAAAACCGATAATGGCACACATTCATCGTCGACGACGAGTTCATCGATGTCCACTTCAAAATTTGAGCAAGTCTCTTCCGTACGAGAAGCAGTGCCATTCGATACGAAAGGTGACTACGACTTGTATTCACAAAAATCTTATGATAATCGCGATGAAATTGCTGCTCATAAATTTACAAAAACGAATGACTATGAACAAAATTTAAGAGACGACTATAATCACGGTGAACTAGTTTCTAGGAAAGTTGAATACCCAGATGACAACACGAAAGTTATAGTAGAGACTAGATGTTTGCCGGACGGTACGAGAGTGACGAGCACTCGCCGCGAGTTCCGCGCTCCCGCGGTTCAAACGAGCCGTTCTGAACAACAATCTCATCAGACTAGAACTGAGAATAAATCTTTTTACGAGTCATCACAAAAACGATCCCATCTCAATGAATCCTCTTCGAAAATTGTTCGCGAGACTATTAATAATAAATCTAACGATATCGTTGACTCACAAAAGATGATCGATGATTATGATTTTAAACGGAACCAAATATATTCTAAAGATAAAATTATTGACAATGAACGCATCACTGATCAATGTAATAATTATCGCAAAACGGACTCACATATGGATATTGACGATTATGAATATGACTACAGAAAAAATCAAGACACTTTGAATCGTAAAAAAGTTAATAATGAACAAACTACTGATGACTATGAAAAACAGCGTACACATATCAACGACAATGAAACTACTCGCCGGGAAGTTATTTCGACTCAGAACGAAGAAAATATTCGACGCCACGAGACTGAAGAAATTCAAACCAAAAATAATCTGGTAGTACACACACACAATACTCCTCGAGAAAATATCGTAGAAAGAAAAATAATAGATAACGATCAATATCAGTCGACATACCAAACAGATTTTGCTCAAAGAAAAATAAGCAATGATTTGAGTCCCGCTCACCAGGCTTGGGCAAGCACTCTTCGGTCTGATACGCCAACAAAACCATCCACCAGAGCTTCTTCACCTGGTAGTAAAACTTTCAAGTCGAGCACATCTTCTTTGAGAAGTAGTGTAAGTCCTGAGAAAACATACAGAAAACCTTCCAGTAGAGGCGGAAGTCCTAACAAAATTGATAGAAAATCACCCTTACGAACTGTTTCTGAAAAATATTCAAATACTCACACGAAAACTTTAATTACAGAAAATAAGACAAATAAGTATAATACCGAAGAAGAAACGCCAGCTAGTCTTCGGCCTAGATCGAGCATAAGCCCCGATAAACCTCCACATCGATTTAACATCAGATCCAGTTCTAGCCCAGATAAAAAACCAGAAAATACACCTCATATCCATACTAGACCAAGATCTCCAAATAAAAAAATTGAAAAAACTACGTCTCCCACGGGTTGGAATCGTAGTCCCGAAAGAAAAAATATCAATCAGACTGATACAAATACTACAAACACTTCAAAATCGCGCTCCACGTCGCCTAAAAAGTGCAAACCTGACGCAGCAATCAAAACAACAGCAGCTGATGAATCTCTAAGAAGTTCTCCTAATAAAAATGAACAGTCTTTATCTCCAACAGTTGAGCCTTCTAAATATTATCCCGACAGTAAAAACGAATCACGGATTACTAATTTAAGTAAAGAGACAAAGCAAATAATTAATAAACAACCTGGATATATGAAACAAACTGCATCTACCAAACCAAAACATAGCGATGACACTAACTTATCTAATAGAAAATCACCTGTTAAATCTATATCTTCTAAGAGTCCTGAACGTAAATCACCTGATACTTCCATAAATAATATTACCCAACAACATTATAAATTTATTGACGAAGAGACAAAAATGAACGTATACAATAACAATGAAAAGATGCTCCTGACTGAACAAAAGCAGACCAAAAACGAGTTATCTAATAAAGATAAAAACCTCAAACCAGAACAAAGAGAGCGTTCTACTAGTCCTGACTTTTATACTAAGCGGAGACCTTCTTCACCCTCGAAAATAAGTCAAGGTAAAGAAAAGAATACTGATTTACTAAAAGAGACACCCAGAGCAAAGGAATCACCAGAAATGAAGAAAGATGAGAAAAACTTTTTTTCTCATATTGATTCTGATCAAAATATACCTCGGTCCAATGTCCGAAAAAGTCCATCGCGATCCAGAAGTAAATCTCCTAGTTTGACTTTGATTAGAAATGATACAATAAAACCTACCTATCCCAATCCAACAGATGTTACACACATAAAACAAAAACAGACACATCCAAAATCTAATGATCAAAATAGATCACCAAGAAAAAACGCACCTGAAGTGCACTTACAAGAAATTATTCAACAGACTCCGGAGGGTACCATTTATCCTACAGATTGTGAAGATTTTGATGCACCTGTTGAAACAAATTTCACTACGCCGAATATTTCACAAAATCCAGACAATGATCATTCAATAGACTTTGCAAGTACAGACAAAAGATCTGACGAATCATATCAGTATAATGATTCTAAGTTTCATATATCTAAAAACATTTCAAAACATAATGAAATATCTGAAGACAACACTAAGAAAACCCGTACCAATACAGTTTTTGATGTGAATTCTAAACATTATAATATTGAAAGAAATCTTAATGAACCGAAACATGACATGAACAAAAAAATCAAAACAAATGATGAGAATAAAAAGCATTCTGATTCTGAAAGCCCAGAACGTGCACCATCTCAGGTATCAACGAAATCTCCAAGTCGTAGTATTTCGCCTAATAAGCCAATAACAAAAGACAGTAAGTACAAACACACGTCTGATTTTATTGTCAGTGAAAGAACCATCGAAGAAAAAAGCAAACCCATTCAAAAAGAACGACTCAGGCAGCTTGTTACGCCATCCACAAGTCCAACAAGAACACCTAAAAATATTGAGAAAACGTTATCTGGCCAAAGTTCACCAACAACTTCTGTGAGTGGTTTTGTTTATTTTAGCTCTCCTATTGTAGACAAAACAATTGTTACTGACTTAGACGAACAAGATTCGTGCTTCAAAGAAACCACGCTCATTGAATCACAAAAACAAATTATGGATATTAAAGAACCATTATCAAAGATACCATGCAGATCACCATCTCCAGAAAAACGGCCAATAAAGGAGAGCCTTCCAAGAAAAAGTTCTTTAAAAAAAACGTCAAGCACTCAGGCACAAATGTCACCTACAGAAAAACCTCCTACCAATTTCGTAATTTCACCAAATGTAGAAACTAAAGAATTCACAGAATATAAAGTTCAAATAAAAGAACATCCAGATAAAGAGAACGATACACCGGCTAAAGCAAAACCACCCTTTGAAAGACGTGAGACATATGAAGAAAGATGTCGGAAAATATTAGGAATGATTGATACAGATTCCACTGATATTGATTTAGAAAATATAAAAAGTTCTAAAAATTTTGGATCTCATCATAGTTCCCCAAGTGTGTCGCCTTGTAGAAGTGTTTCACCGCGTGAAGAGACGTATAAACAAAATTTAAATAAAACTACTGACACAACCAAAAGTAAAGAATTTATATCACATGAAATTGAGAATAATAAAAATACGATCAGCTTAAGCAACATTACCGATAAACATAAGAAAACTCTTCCTCCATCTAGAGATACATCTCCAACTAAACTTCAAGATATAATATTAAATCCCGACAAAACATGTTCCACTGAAAATATATTAAATGAAAAAAGACCCAAAGATCAAAATCAAAAGTCTTTCGAGACCCCTGCAACACATTCACACAATGTTTCAAATGAACCTTACATTCCGAAGGTGCAACATCTTAGGTCAAAAAGTCCTGAAAAATATATGAAAACGTCTGATATTTATCCGAAAAATCAAGAAAATCTGCCACAATCACCATACCATACCAGTCAGGATAGTCCGATAAAATTTATAGAAGATACTCGCCAAACCCAAGCTGATATAACTAAGTTAAAAAGATCTATGAGTCCTTCAAAAAAGCAAATAAAACCTGATCGAACCGGCGAAGATAATATATTAGAAAGCAACATTAAAACTAAGAGTCGTAAAGATCGCGTAAAAAATGTTCTCATTGATGATACGGACCACATTTCTACACATGTGTTAGAAACACCTACACGCAAAACTTCTATGGCGGTAAAAGACACTGAAATATTAATTAATGATGACACAAATTTTAACAGTAATACTGATTGTAATCTTAAATTCATCGTTTCTGATAAAGAAAATGGAGTCTCAGATAAAGTGGAACATCCACCTATAAAACAGTTACCACACCAAAATACGAAATCTCCAGTCCACACACAGAAATCAACTACTTTGTCTAACGAAGTAATACATTCGAAACACAAAAAAATAGGATTATCTAAAGAAATTAAAACTGAAACTGATATTGTGACTTTCAGTGAAAAACATCATCTTGATAAAGGAAAAGATCAGAAAACATTAAGCAAACCTCCATCCAGAAACGTGTCGCCTACAAAAAAGGTTTCAAATGTATCACCCACTCCGGTAAGAAGCGTATCTCCTAAAAAACCCCAGTCACCAATAGAAAGGCCGCAGTCGCCTCTAGTGCCCAAATTAAGTGGCTTAAAACCGAGAGATCAAGTGCCATCTCAAATACGTAAACCGTCACCAAGTGTATTATCATCAACAAAAACTGACAAACCAGGAATCTCCGACGTTAAGAAACTAAATTCTGTAGTAAAACAGTCCACTACTACTAAAACGTCAACAAGTAAGATTTCCAGTAAAATTGTTCTGGGAACTGTCACCAGTCACAGAAATATTGAACAGGAACCTAAAAAGGCACTTGTACAAAAATCTAATAAAGATCATACAAAAAAAGAAATGGATACGAAAGTTACACGTACACCAAGTGACTCAACGTTCAAAAGTAACAAAACTTCTCCTCAACGATTAAGATCTAAACCTGAGATACAAGTAAATGACAAGGTTACCAGACAAACGATTACTACTACTAAAATCCAAAAATTGGTTCCAAAAACCGTACAAACAAAACTACCCACAAGCAAACCTAAATCAGCAACAGCTTTAAATACGTCAACGGATGACGATGACGTAATAATTGACGTTCAGCAAGCAAAATCTTCTCGCGAAAACTCTCCAGATCGAATATGCCCTACTCCCATTGGATTTTCTGATGATGTTGGTGTCCCCAGATTTCCTGATGAAGTAAACGAGCCTGATGATGAACTCCTAAACAGAACTCATCAAACAATCCATGAAGCAGAATCTATAGTTGACGATATTGTAGAAATATGTGAGGATGATGAACTATTTGCTAAGAAATTAACTTCAGAAAATTTGAAAGAGTCAGATGAAAGTTTTCTTTATGTCACAGATAAAGTATCTAAGTTGAGTACTAAAATAGATAATATAAGTAAAACGAAAACTTCAGCTATGCGATTCAACGAAACTGAAAGACGTGATTTTCTCGAAGACAATTTAAAATCAGATGACTGTTTACTATCGGTGTCTGAAAAAGTCAATAAATTTGCTAAAGGACCAACACATTCAAAAGATAGGAGTCCAAGTCGCAACATCGTTGAAGAATATGATAAGCAAACAACGTACCAAGATGATTATACAAAATTAAGTGTAAATGATAAAGCTCACTTATTTATTGAAACTGCTGAAAATGTTAAAATGGCTAAATCAAAACCCTCTCAAATGATAGAACGTCCAGATTTAACTAACGTAGATGATGCATTAAAAAGTGATGATTGTTTACTTAGCGTTTCAGACAAAGTTAATAAATTTGTAAAAACTGCTGAACAATTTCTGAACGAGACTCTTGAAAGTGAGGAAAAAGAAAAGAAAATTAAGGAACAACATGAAAAGGTAATGAAAAAAATTGTTGAGAATCTCGACGATAGTAAACCTGATGATGACCTTGATGATGACACTGAAGCTTCATCACAAAAAAAAGTCAAGTCTAATATAACGCATAGAACTTTTGGTAAAAATATTTCAACATCTAATTTAAAATCCAAGGATTTTACTAATAATAGTAAGCCAAATGAAAAAGTTTCGACGGTTAAAGTAACAACTTTACGCAGTAGTGAAGCAGTTAAGAAAGCCAAAGCAATGTTTGAGAATATTTCATCTACTAACTCTCAAACCTCTAAAAGCGCTACTCAAACCAAAACGACAAAGTTAACTGATACAGGTCTGAAAGGTGCTCCAAAATCAATTGCAACAGATACTCAGCAACCTACTAGTGAAGATGCAGTTCGAATTATTGAAAAAGTAAAAACCACCATTTCAATGCCCACCTCAGAACCTCAAGAAGTTGTTATTAATTATGATGACAATTTACGAAATAATCCAGTACTTTTGAGAACAAAATCTCCTGATAATATTAGATCAAAGTCTCCAAAGGAACAGCCAGAAACTAATTCCAATTTTAAAAATACCGTAAGTGTTGGAACTGATCTGTCAAAACATGGACGACCTACTAATGAAATCCAAGATAAAGTTCCAAGTTATCAAAGACCAACAAAAACTAGTCAGATGAAAGAAGAAACAAAAACAAATGAGGAGACGGATGTAAGTAGTAGACGTGGAAGCGGTAAATTCGGCGTTGAGCTTCGTAGAACGAGTATCGAAAGGACTGTAAGTAATGAACGCCGTCGCAGTAGTGTAGAACATCATCAACCCTGTATAGAGGATATCTTTGACCTTGACCTCCTAGAACAAATGGTAAGTGTACCAGAAAACCATATATAATATTCATATGTTTACTTCTATTTGTGTATTGTGTACCTTTATCGGTTTTTGTTTCCAGTTGGAAAAGGTCGTGGGTTACGAGCAAAGAAGACGTATAAGAGCTCAAATTCGTGTGGCAAAGAAAAATGAAACCGAAAAGTTTGAAACAAATACAAAAAGTAAGCAAACAGTCACTAAAATCTCTAAAACGAGGTCACCTGAACGTCAAACTCAACACAAGTCACCTGAACGCCCTGTAAATGTGAGTCATAAAGCACTCTCCCCTGAAAGGCAGCCCAAATATACCAACGATTCAACAACTTCAGAATCTAATATAAAGTCAGTTCAACAAATAACTCTATCGACAGAGCGAGATCATCAAAATGATAGAGAGCATTTGTTGAATGGTCATACTAAAGAGCAAACAGAGCTCATACATGACGTGGAAGTAAGATCAAGTAGTCCTAATAAATTAAGTCCAAAAATTTCAACTAAAACAAAAAGTCCCCTTCGTCGTCTAAGTCCAGATAAAAAAGCTAGGCCAGTTTCACCTGTTAAAGTGGCTACGCCAAAACCTAAATCTAGTCGATTCAATGAGTATGCGTCAGCTTATATGAAAAAGGTTGGACTCAATGATACTGAGAAAAACAGCGGTTCGAGTGTAAAAAAAATACCTGTTGATCAGCAAAATGTTAAGAAGATCGAAACTAATCACACTCTCGTAACGAATATTTCGAAAATCACTTCTAAGACTGCAGCTGATCGTACATCTTCAAAAGAAATTATTGAAACAATTCACATCAATGGAAAAAGGTCACCATCGCCTGAAAAAGTATATGAGAACCAAAGTCCACGTCCTCAAAGAAAGGTAGACCTCAAAGAAAAAAGTCCTACGAGGAGACCTTTCAGTCCTGAGGGAAAACCACACACCACCGAAAACAGACAACGCAGTCCGGATCCTAAATCTTACAGTCCGGAACGTTTAGCTCTGAGCCCAGATCTTAAAACTCGAAGTCCCGATCGTGACGACGAACGGCTTGTTGGACCGCGTAGCTCTGACCGCACCCAAAAGAGTCCGGATCGAGTAACTGATTCTGAAGTAAAACGTCAAAAATCTGATGCGACCAAAAATAAAAAGGAAACTATTATAAAAACTGTTTATGAAATAGAAAAAAAGATACCACAAAAGCAAAAGACAGATGAAAAACCTTCCTGGGTGACAAATAGAAATTTGAAAAAGATAACTTCGGAAACTCGCACTTTCAGTTCTAAAAAAGTTGAACCTGAAAAACCTAAATATCGTTCTAAGAGTCCCTCAAAAGCGATTTCAAAACCTATTGACGTCATAACGTCCAGCTATGGACCGGGGCCTTTGGACGCAGACGGCAAACCTCTCTTCGGTATTAAGGCACTGAGAAACGGCTCTTCAAATTATCAAGGTTCGTCCCGCTATTACACTATCTTTATTACCAGCAACATGAATCACACATTGTTTATTTTATACATATTTGTGCAGCCGTACTGCTAACAATGTAAATTATTCATTTGAAGAAAAAAATTCAAATCTTGTGGTGTTATCACGTATATATAGTAGGGTAGATATGTATAACTTGTATAAACTGTTATTCAATATTTTTAAAGTTTAATGTCAATTTGACAAAAGAAAAATTATTAAAATAACTTAGTCGAGTACTCTTTTTTGCGTCATGACGATAACAATACCTGTTTATGTAAACGGTTGACTAACATTGTTATTGCTAATCCGACAGTGAAAGGTACAGTCATACGACAAGAGTTCCACTCGCGGAACGGTAGTGAGCCAGAAGGCACAGTGTCAGTCACGGCATACTCTACGGAGCCTGAGGACTTGGAGAAGTTACTCCAGAGTCAGGGTGAAAGGCCCTCGAGAATTCATGGCTTGGCGGCCATTACCACTACAAAGAAATTCGGCGGTGACACTGGGACTACATATAGTGAAGTTAACAATGTAAGCGAAGTTAACATTATTAAACCTATTTACCACTTAACTTAATATAATTTTTTGCGTATATAAGAAACCAAATATAAAATTAAGTAAAGCATTTGTTGGTTAAAGATAGATATTTTTTATAATACATATTATCTGATTTTTCATTTAGCAGTTTAATATTAAGTGCCAACAGCTTCCTCAAGGGTACCGTCAAATAAATAATTAAATGAAGAAATTACATGTATTTTCCAGCCGTAAAACGTTGAGCTAATAAGCATTTAAAAACAGTATTTGTATGTTAATAACTTCTGATGCAGAAAGAAGAACGAGCCGCTTTAGATCAATTCACACATAGCGACCGTCGAGTCACTGAGAGCAGAATCACAAGTGGGGCCACTAACTTAGACAGAACAACGACACACACACAGAAAGAGGATATCGAAAAATTTGTAGAAACTGAAAAGAGGCACGAAGAGTTTAATAGAGCAGAATGTGTAACTGACAAAACCGAAGAAAAAACTGAACGCATTAACACTAATAGATCTCTCAGATCTGCTTTGAAGGACGGGAAATCTGATACGAAAGATAACAAACAGCAAAATAGGAAAGTTCAGGAGAAAACTGAAAGAAGAGCTGACATGGAAACTGTAGGAAGAAGAGGGAATGACAAATCTGCCAAAACACCAGTAGAAGAACGAAAGACGGTCAGACAAAGCTCTGTGAAGTCTCTCACTGAGAAATATATCAAGAGTGCTAGTGAGTATGAAATATCTTAAAATTTAATATCCCTATTCCACAGATACATTCAAATTTAACAGTTAACCTTATATATTAACTAATTTACACAAAATCTTTAAATTGTTCTTGAATCAGTGTCTATTGGTCAAAAATTTATAAAAATCCGTTCTGTAGTTTTTGATTTTATTGCTATCTAACGAAAAGATTGACAGACAAATACGACGAGGAAGGTGTTTTCTTAATATGTAGTGATATATTTGTTTTAATATAGGTTGGATCAAAAATTTGCTTTAGGTTAAAAACTAAATTAGCTCGACGATCATATAACTTTTGAGGTATTAAGACGCCTTCCACAATATTACGGCAATGTTGATGAAAAGGGAATTGTCTAAAAAAACGTACCTTTTTCATTATTTTTAATTTTAATATACTTTAATGATAAACTATTAGATTTAATATTTATACAATATAATTTAAAATAATTACAATTTACGTAAAAGGTGAGATATGTTTAATTGGTTTTTTTTTTATATTTGTAGGCGAAACATCGAAATCTGAACGTGTGACGTACCCCAAGGCCGGCCTCATCCTGCGCACAGCGACCATGAAGGACAGCATCTCTAGCGATTCTTCTGCACACGCCGGTGAGACTACAAACCACACTACAATAATCATTTCGCAATCGCAAAGCAATTGAGATAAGATACGATAATTGAGATCCTTACAATCGATTTCGATCCGATCAATTGTGTTGAATTTCCAAATATTTTGGGGAAGATGTAATTATAAACATCGATGTGTTTGAGTACAATTAAAACCACACTTTCAATCAAACAATAACTAATTACCCAGTAGTTAACTTGTGCCGTCAGTAACATCACGAACGTATTTGTGCTTTTGCTCTTGAAGTTTCTACAGGCGCTTTTTATTTAAGTTTGATTTAAAAACAACTAATTATGTACCTATAGGACATATAAGTATCTCTTTCACACTCAATATTTACAAAAAATGCGTAGATGTTATAAAATTGTATGTGTATGTTCAATTGTGCATTTATGCATAATATATGTATCAGGGACTCAAGAAGGCCACATAAAAAAAATCACTTAAAATAAACCTGTATTTTCACTCAATACCTTCATCCATAAGCTGTGGTAGTCCAACGGTAACACGGTAACACGGTGAGTTTTTCTGTTAAAAACTTATGTGTCTAATTGATAATTGCAATTTTTCACACGTTTTTCGGTGAAGGAAAACATCGTGAGGAAACCTGCACATCTCTAGGGAATTCTGGTTATATGAGTGACCTACCAATCCGCGTTGGAGCAGCGTGTCAGGTCTTAGCTCCAATCCTTCTCTCCAGAAACGGAGAGAAGAGGCCTATACCCAGCAGTGGGAGAGTAACAGGCCCCTACTTACGTACTTACCTCCATCCTCCTCTCAGTGATCCCGTTCCGCCCCGCTCACACACTCACCTGCATTCCGTTACAAGCATTTTAAAGTTGTTATCTTTTAAAATTAATAAGCGCAAGAACCCTTGAATACTTTATTCCTTCCGCCAACTACCCTTGTACTAAAAGGAAGGCAAACAAGTCAAAGAGTACCAAATATACATCCATACTTACAAAATTTCGCATTTTATTTTATATAATCTACAGCTTTTTACATAAAATATTTATATAAAAAAATTAATCTATTAATAAGGCCAAACTGATTATATAGTATTACATAAAATAAATTTTGCTTAACAGAATTTAGTAAAGTTCGAAAGGTGCAATAACGACGTGATGTGTGTGTTTGAGTTGTGTGTGTGTGTGTGCGTGTGTGTGCGTGTGTTTTGCGTGCCTGGATGCATGTGTTTGCGTGTGTTTGTGTGTTAATACTTTTTAATTTTATATTTGTTTGCGACTATGTTCGATTAACTCACTCAATATAATATTAGTAAGATGGAATAAGATGCTTATTGGAGAAAATCGTATGTAAGTTGTTGGCTAAATAGAAAACTATATAACGATAGTTGCCTTAATAAATCTATTTACTATAGATGTTTACTTCATTTCTAAAGGCCTCGCGCGCACAGACAGCGAGCAAAGCCTGGGCTCGGAAGAGGAAGTGGTAACGACCACCACCACGGAGCAGGTCGGTGACGGCGTGCGCACCACCACCACTACCACCACGAGGTCGGGCCACGGACGCACCCAGGAGCGCTCGTTCCTAGACAGCTCCACCAAGGTCACCGGCGTCCAGGACATCCTCACGAGGATGAAGAATGCCGATATAGGTGAGAGCAACGAGGTGCAAGAACTACCCACATATTGGTATTTAAGTATGTATTTAAAAAATATAGAGGTATATATTTACCAGTTATCTGTCACCCATAACACAAGTATTAAGTTACTTACTTTGGGGACGGTCGACCGTGTGTGTAAGTGTCTTATACTTATTTATTCATTTATTTATTCAGATAGTGTTGATGATTTAAAACTCAGGTTGCTGGTTTGCGTATACGTGTATTTACGAATTTGGACGATTTTACATAAACGAATAAGTTGTCCACGTACAGTGGTTATTTGATTAGAATTTTTAACGACGATTGACGTTTGACGTTACGATTGACGTTAATATGACGTGAAGGTTCGATCTGGATTCCGCCGTTAACAGATAGGTAGAACATACTTTATTATACACATCTCCTGCCCTTATACTATAAACGGTATCGGCAAAACATCTTATAAACATGTTGTCACATGATTTGGCTACGTATTTTACCGGCCGCTGCCTGACGTCAACCTTAGTCGTCCTTTGCAACGCCTCGGTTAGAAAGAGGATGGTCTATTTTACTGAGCCGGATTCCACACGGCGGGTCGACTTACCTTAGTTGCCTTTTACGACACCTCGTTAAAACTGAGGTTGCGACTTACCTTAGTTGCCTTTTACGACACCTCGTTAAAACTGAGGTTGGTCTACTTTGCCGGATACCACACGGCGGGTTGACTTACCTTAGTCGCTTTTACGACACCTCATCAAGAAATGAGGGTGGTCTATTCTACTCAGCCGGATACCACACGGCTAATAGTTTATTGTACACAAAAAACAAAAAATCGTGCAATTTATGAGACTACAAAAATGTTATAATATTGTTGTGTATTATAATAACAGCGAGCTACTAAGTACATCCCCACCCCCGCAAAAAACCCCAAGATTTGTCGAAGTAACACATCGAAAAACGCTCAAAGAAATGAACTATAATGGGTAGGTCGAGGTCCCTATGGAGGTAAACGTTACGTATGAACCACGTTCAGCTGTCCGCATGAATCGGTTCTGTAATCTTTGAAGCATCTTGAAAGTACACAGTGAAAATAATATAAGAATGTCTGTTTGTCCGCTGTCATAGTGATCGAGGAGGGCGACAGCAGCGCGGACACGGAGGCGCGCGCGCTGCTCAACAAGTTCTTGGGCGCCACCGTGCTGATGGCCGGCATGCAGAACTACGTCACCGAGAAGCCCACCGGGAAGGTGACCGTCTCGCAGGTAAGTACGCACGACCACCCGACCAGTCTTTAACGCTTTATGAGCCCGGAATAACCAAAAGATTTATAGCAGGCAAGGAGAACACCTTCTGCTAATCGATGCAAAACTATTATAAATAACTGTTACGTATAGAACTTTATTACAACAATAAGCACAAAAACAATACACCGACACAAACACACATATACTAATATAGGGACATGTAGGATTATAGAACAGAATTAATAAGAAGAAGATCTTTATTCCACTTTCACATTACACATACCACATTTTACATTAAAAATTATTATTTATTCTTAAAAGTAATTTTGTTTGTTTGTTTAATTTCTTTATTGTATAAAAGAATAAAAAAAAATACAAATTGTACAAAGGCGGACGTAACCTAAGGGATCTCTTCCAGCCAACCTTTGAGCTCTGAAAGGACAAAATAACAACGCGATAGGCGGAGAATGCTACAAAAGGACGACAAAATATAAATAAAATAAATATTATTTTAAGACATATATTCGATTAGTCTGATCTTGCCGATAGTATTTTATAACTCCAGCTTTAAAAGAGCTAAGGGTGATTTCCTGACAGAAATGGGCAGAATATTCTAGAAAATGATACCTTTCACTCTAAAGGATCTTGAAAAAGTACGAAAAGATTTTGCCGGTAATGTTAGCATGAGGTTGTTTTAATCTCAATCGATCTCCACTAAATTGAGACCTATAGTCAAAACTATCCTTACTATAACTATTTTTAGTACAAAACTAAATAATTAAAGTAACAAACACCAAGTACAGCTGTATGAAAGGTCCAAAAGGATAACCACTCAGACTGGAAGAGTTTAGTCTCACTGCTGATTTTCAGCGGTCTCCAGATAAACACACTTAAGAAAATAACTAACGGCATTAATGGTGATGCAAGCATTGTTAAGCTCACTAGAATACCCTGTAAATAAAAGCATGAAGTTTCATGCTATTTAGTTAAATAGACGTTATTATTATTACTATTAAATATATATGATGAGAAAGGCGGAAATGCTGACGTGAAATACCGTGTAGTTTCGTCGCAATACGAGAGTCAATGTCCACACTAAAATTATAAACTGCAATAAACGATGCTTGGCAACTTTCCCAATTTTCTAAAGCAAAGTAAATACAAGTTTATTCCGTGATTATAATATACAAGCTTTACACGCCACTTCCTTTAATTCAATGTGTTAAAATAGCCTCCATTAACAAGTGTTTCTTTAATCTATTAGTATATACGCTTTAATCATAGCAAATTTCATAAATATTGCTACGGTAGATTGTCAGGCAGACAGACAGATTTTCGCATTTATAACCAATGCATACAAAAACGAGTATGCCCTGAAAACTATTTCGCTGTATGTGTGATGAATTTACCAAAAATAGCAGTAATCGTACAACATTGCTAGTAAGTGAAGTTAAACTATGCGTAAAGTTAAAATAAAAACATGGCACTTTAGTCTTTTATTTAAATAACTTTACGATCTACGATTTATGATAACAAATAAAGCATTTATCTATTTTTTTTCCCCTTCAGTAATTTTGCACAACGTAACGTGTTTTGTGTACGTATATTTTTTCTGTTTTTACTGCGTGTAACACAAAAACTTGTTTTCCTGTACGTCCGAGAGATTTTTACAGTCTACATCTCCTCTATTGAGATAATCTATTGTATCTTTATATGTAGTAGCTATAGAACACGTGCACTTACGGTTGGCTTCCGTCCAAAAATTATATTTATGACAATTTTCTCCAAACAAACCATACAAACATATAAACATTGGATCTGCCAACTCCAGTTGATAAAGTCTTTCTTTGAAAACGAAAATGTTCATCTTTTATTTTCAATTGATAAACATCCACAGCATTATCATCCTCCTGGCCTTATCCCACATTGAGTGGGGTCGGCACAACATGTTATAAACAAGTCGCATGATTTGGCTGCGTTTTTACGAACGGAAGCCTGCCTTACGTCAACTTACCTTAGTCGCGTTTTACAACACCTCGGTAAGAAAGAGGGTGGTCTATTCTACTAAACCGGATACCACACGATGCGTCAACTTACCTTAGTCGCCTTTTACGACACCTCGGTAAGAAATGAGGTTGGTCTACACTACTCAGCCGGTAGAGCCTTATTTCGCAACCCAACACACACTTCATTATTCAATTTAACAAAACGCCATGCTACTCTGTCGAGCCCCATATCTCAAAAGAGCAATTCGTAATATGTCGCCCCAGTGAGGAAATTGAAGGCAATTTTCTCTGATTTGACCAGATGCGACCTACCATAAATGATTGCTTCAAGGGATGGGATACAACTTTTTTACATGTTCTTAACTTGACTGATTAGAAGTCTTAAGCAAGATGGTTAGAGAGATGATATTTCGTATAAATAATTTATAGAATTAGGCGTTACTTTGCGGAGATCCATAATACAAAAGTAATAATAAAAGTATTTTGCTATAATCCGCGATGAAGTAAAATAGAAAACATATATAATGCTAAATGTAGAGTGGACAATCGGTTACAATACATGCAGGAGTCGTAAAAAACACATGCACAAACCTCTGCCAACGCCACCACAATACACAAGCACTATATACGTTCACTATCACAAACTCAACAATCGTTTCGCCCCGCAACCGAAGCATCATCAGGAGATAGACTCCACGACCAAAATCGCAAAGCTTTGCGATAACCGATTGTCCACTCTACATTTAGCATTATATATATTTTTTATTTTACTTCATCGCGGATTATAGCAAAATAATTTTATTATTACTTTTGTATTTCGTATTAGATTAAAATCTTGTCCTGAATAGTACTGGAAACACTATTATATAATTTATTATTTACTAGTTGCACTACGCGATTTCGTTTGCGTCATTTTAAGTGTTAAAACGCCCGTACTTACCCATACCGTAATTACATACCATGTGTTGTTTCCTTTCTTGAAAGAAAAACGGATATTTTTAACCTACATGTTTTGTTTTTCAAATCACATGTAATTTGTAGGATCTATTAGAAATATGCAAGATTATTTGATGTTCTATTCATGTCAACACTGACACGTCGAGCTCCTGTTTATTAGTTCATCGTATTTACTTATTTACTAATATTAATGCTCGTTCAAATAAACTTTCACGTTATAGGATATGTTCAAACAATTTGCTACAGATGCTGTAAACAGACGCAATTATCAAAGCTTGTAACGCACTCTTTATGCGCATTGGTAGAGTTTTAGTTTATTTTTAGTGTGAACTACGCCGATATCAAACGTGATGATATCTTTTTGTTTACCAAACTAATATTATAAACGTGAAAGTATACTGATACAGAAAGCCTACTGAGGATAATAATCTGTAGATATAGCTCTCTTCGACCTTGTAAAACGCATTAATGACTAAAGCTAACCAGTAATAAGAAATATATTTTGAAAACAGTAACCGCCGACTTTCTTACTGGCTCTTCTCGGTAGGAACAGCTTTCCGAACCAGCAGTAGAGTTGACGATTCAAAAGCACTTGTTTACAAGTTTACTTGAAGAATATTTTGAATTTGTATTTATGTCTCATATTATGTGATTGACCAAGAGGTTAGTATTATTGAATTCACCATCGCTCAATGCCTGAGTTTCATATTATATTAATGCAAATTTCCTTCCTCCCGTGATTGAAAGGTCACTTACAAAGTACCTAGTAATAGATGTGAATCGAGTCTCTTTCCTCTGGGATTATTTTTCTTTCTCCAATTTTGTCAAAATTGTATTACTAACAAAGTGGTCGCTGGTTGTATGAAATATATATTTATTATTATTAGTAGCTACCACTAGTTGGGAATGCTGCCCTTGCCGAGACTCAAGAAACTGGGCGGTCAGTGTTATTTTGACCTCTTATTTGTTTATGGCGTACATCAAATTTTCTTTCGTTCATGTCTAGAATGCTTCTTTCAGAAAATTTGAGTCATCATTTTGTTCATAGAACAACTCGTAGTTTCCCGCTACCGTCTTAGTTTTATCAATCTAACTAAACACGCGTTTATCATCCGCGCTCTGAAAATTATTCAGGTCATACGGCATCAGGTGCTCGCTGCGGTGGCGACTGAAACGTGACTCAGTTAATATGGTGCAATTTGTGTCGAGAGCCCACAACCACCATCGACGAGCGGCAGTAAACAAAAGCTTTTGATAGCTGCGCCCGCGCAGCCGCCTTGCCGTTTTAAGCCACGCGCGGGAAACGAAAATCGCCGGCAAAAATAACACCGCAAGCACTTCTCGCGGACCGATAGGCGGTAAAATACGTTCAATTACATGGAAAATTAAACCTTATCAGTCTGAAATATCGTATAGGAAGGAGGGAAATTCGTCTGCCGCGTTCCTGAGTCTATATTAGGCGTGGTGACGTCAGGAAGCGATTCGCGCGTAGTCCGTCTTCTACATCCGTTAAGAGCGGTCGCCACGGATGTGCCATCAAAATTTATACGCACATAACCATTTTATGGGGTGTTATTTGTAAATGTAAATTAATTTAGTGGCCGGGACAACTCGCTGAACAAACGCGCACGTGTTAAAGTATCGCGCGCTAAGTGAAGTCTATTTCAGGATTAAGCTTTCCCTTATACTCGTATTCAGGTAAGCTTATAATTAAATTTTGATTAGCGTGCTATGTTGAAATTAATATGACTTTATACAAATAACTTTAATCTTAAACACTGCAAATATATAACATTATAGTTATAAGTGAGTAATTAAATTAATTATAGATGAGCCGGAGGTGACCGTGCTGCAATTGTCCCATAGGAATAGTTTGAAAATTTTAAGTTATCATATTCTAAAACCAGTTAATATAATATACATATTTGATTTCTTTTTGAATTATTTTCAAACCTTTATTTTGTTACCGTTCTTGTGGGTGAATTTAAAGTTAATGAGCTATACCCGCGATATCTTTAGCGTGAAATTTAGTGTACCCTCATCAACTATCTGTTTTTTCCAGTTCCTGAAGAAAAAAAAATTTATATCCTGCATGTCACTTGTATGAGCTTCAATTTGACATAATTTTATCAATCATAGTTCAATTGATAGACCTTCAATCGTAACAGACACACAGAGAAACACATTTTCCCATTTATTATATAAGTTTGGATTCTTCTCTGTATGAACAATAGAACAAGAACATTACTTAATTTCGAAAAAATTATAATTTTAAATAATTTCTGCTCAATCTTTGATATTCAAATAATGCAAAATTACACAAAATTTCTGTAGTCATGACGATTGCATTTTCTCTTTTACGCTAAAACAAATGATGAATTTAAATATGAATATTATTTAAAAATTTTGATACGGAATTTGCGAAAATAAAATGATCGTGTTTACTCTAAAACTTGCTTTAAAACTTTATAATATATAAACGACATACCAAATATACTTTTTAAATGACTGCTGGGTCTAAAAGCTATCCTAAAATAGTAAAGGAATGGCTTGCTATTATCCCACTGTGAGACATAGGCCTCCTCTGGCTGTTTTTGGAGGGAAGGTTTGGGACCTAAGAGCTACCACGCTGCTCTAATGCAGATTGGTAGGTTATACATACTGCGTGCCTCCGGGCAGGCATCAATGAATGAATCAAAGAGTCGCACGGTGTCATCGCCGGGCTATCACAGTATGTATATCCCGAAATGCAAAACACGTATTCGGGACTAAGTTGGCGAAATAAGTTGCTATCTTCACATAAGGCAAATAACTTTTTTTCGCAGTACTGTTTAGAAACAATCAGTCTATAATTTATGTATATATGAGAAAGGTTGGACAACGTTCGACAAGTTTCGTGAAATATTTTCTCCCAATATTCCTCAGATTTATTATTTACCTAAGATATTTACCTGAAGACTAAAGTCTTCAAACAGTGCGTGTTGCCAGTGATGACATATGGCTCTGAAACTTGGTCGCTCATCATGGGCCTCATAAGAAAGCTCTACTCGGAGTATCTCTACGTGATCAAATAAAAGATAAAGAGATTCGAAGAAGGACGAAAGTGGCGGACAATGGGTCGCGATGCATAAAGTTTGAAGAACCGATGGACGAACTTAAAATAATTTATAGAATTAGGCGTTACTTTGCGGAGATCCATAATACAAAAGTAATAATAAAATTATTTTGCTATAATCCGCGATGAAGTAAAATAGAAAATGTATATAATGCTAAATGCAGAGTGGACAATCGGTTATCATACCTGATACATGCAGGAGTCGTAAAAAACACATGCACAAACCTCCACCACCGCCACCGTGATACACAAGCACTATATACGTTCACTATCACAAACTCAACAATCGTTTCGCCCCACAACCGAAGCATCGTCAGGAGATAGACTCCACGACCAAAAAAATGTTTCTAGTTCAAGCTTGTTACACTTGTTCGCAAATAAAATAAAGGGTGGGGTTGAACCGATTAGTATATAACTAAACTTATTCGGGTATTGCTTCGCTTTGCGATTTTGGTCGTGGAGTCTATCTCCTGACGATGCTTCGGTTGCGGGGCGAAACGATTGTTGAGTTTGTGATAGTGAACGTATATAGTGCTTGTGTATCACGGTGGCGGTGGTGGAGGTTTGTGCATGTGTTTTTTACGACTCCTGCATGTATAAGGTATGATAACCGATTGTCCACTCTGCATTTAGCATTATATACATTTTCTATTTTACTTCATCGCGGATTATAGCAAAATAATTTTATTATTACTTTTGGACGAACTTAAGTTTTAAAATATCCTCAATTACGTGCTTTGTGTTATTTTCTGTAACTGAAGTGATTTTTTCTATAATATGTCCTGATATATAAGCCTCAGTTGTACTAAATTTCATTAATATTTCTCAAGCGTATTAGCCGTTAAAGCTTTATTCAAGTAAACTTGTAAATCCATAAGTGCTTTTGAATTGTCAGCTCTACTGCTGGTTCGGAAAGCTGTTAATACCGAGAAGAGCCAGCAACAAACTCGGCGGTTGCTCTTTTTTTAAATATATTTCTTATAACTAGGTACATTTTATCATTACTGTCTTGTTCAGAGTTTAACTGTAGCTATACCCACGCATTCTTATAATCCATATAACCTCAACAGTATATTCTTTACCAGCCTCCTTTAAACAATGTTTTCAAACTGCTGTAATGGCAAAGCCAAAATCGATTGTGAAATTTTATTATAGAATACCCAAACCCACAAACGACTTGCGTACTTTTGCAAAGCAGGAGCCGCAAGCTTATGTCGGTGCCTACTTATTATATTATATACATCATCAATTTTATTATAATAGGTACTAAAATTTAATGACTGGTAAACTGATAGCAATATTCTGTTAGTAAGTATAAATATATTGCAAAAGTATAATTTGGAAAACGAATTGAACTCGCAACATCGCAAAATCTATTTCTGTTGATCATAAAACGATATAAATGTAAAAGCAATCGCTGCGGCCTGCGGGGAACTAACATCCGTATTTGTATAGTTAAATAAACAAAATTAAAATTATATTCGCAATCGCAAATCAACTTTCATTTAAATTTTTATCGAGGTATTCCCACCATCGCTGTGTTTTCCTCAAACGTTAGTTGTGAAAACGAAAAAGTCACACAGACTTTAACATTTGTAATATTGGAATTGATATACCATAGATGTAAAGTAGCAACAGTATTTCCAAATTGTATTCGGTAACTTGTACGAACGGTAAAATAACGGCCTGTTTCTATCCCACTGCTGAGCATAGGCGTCCTCCCTCCATATTTGAAGAGTTGAGCTGGAATGTAGATCCATCACGTTGCTCCAATGCGGATCGACAAGTTGATTAGATATCACAGGAATATGCAGGTTTCGCGACGATTTTTTGTCATCATCGAAAAGCGTGTGTTATTTTGCAAATAATAATATAAATCTCATCGTTGTTTGCCTAGATTCGAACCCTTAACACTCTCCAGCAAGCTATAGGGTCTCACCGTTCGACTATCACAGCTATAATATTAAGCAAAACTAAAAATTTGATAACTTACTTTCAATTCAATTGAGAAAGCTACTTGACCGATAAACATGCGTGTAATAACATTCGGAATAAACTGTCAATAATTTTTTTAGTAGTCCTCAATATCTCATTAAACACACCCGATCACATCATATTTGGTGATATTTTAAAAGTTGTAGAGAAAGTACCGTTAACGACTTAACTCATTACCGCGTTATGTAATAACCGTGCTCTATGGTACAGAAACCGTGCTGAGTCACCTAGTCACCAAGCTGAGGGATTACAATATTTTATTATTCTCCTTCATGACAAGTTCCTAACTAGAATTTGGTTCTACTTTGCGTATATCATTTCAGATATTTCATTTCTATCAACACGCCACGTCTTATGATAATTGCACTAATTAAACAATTGATAAGTCAACAAATGAATGCATGAGTTAATAAAGAACCCAGAAGGTTCGAAAAGTCTGACACTGGTATTTGTAGATGTCTATCAAATTGAAATTAAAAATATTTATTCAAATAGGCTGTTCAAAAACTTTTACCATGTTAGTTTTATAGTTGTTAAAGGTGTCAAAAAACTGCTTCTTACACGGAATTTATCTTCTTTCATTAAGAACCAGCAAAAAACTAGAAGTATAATTTTTTCAAAAAAATAATATAATTCGATATGAATACATATTAATCACTGCAGTCTAATGCGTAGCTAACTTTATAGTAAGCCTTATATAGAAAAAAAAGTAAAGTAAGTAGCGGCCTGTTACTCTCCCACTGCTGGGAATAGGCCTCTTCTCTCCGTTTTAAGAGAGAAGGTTTTGGAGCTAAGACCTACCACGCTAGTCCAGTGCGGATTGGTAGGTTACATATATCTCCAGAATTCTTTAGAGATATTCGGGTTTCCTCACAATATTTTTGTTCACAGAAAAACGTGTGAAACGCACGGTGTTACCGCTGGGCTACCACAGCTTATTTAATGATTTTGATGAAGATTATATAGTAACAGAGTATTAAAATATTTTGTTAATGCTAGTCTAAATATGCTGTAAGAATTTTGTTCTAGAACCATATACCTGCAAATGATTTTCGAACTTTCTGGAGATGCAACAAAAACTTAAAGTCAACAAGTGCAGGGAGTGCGACTTAAAACAGTGGCGCTACATGGTATTGCTACGTTGTTGTTTATTTATATGTCACATGTAAAAATAGAAACATCTGTAATATAAAGGAAGTTATTATAATGTAAACAACATGTGATTTTTAAATAAATACTAACGAACTACTTCACACGGGTTATTACCCGTCGATTCTCATCAAAAGACAGTGAATAATGAGGTATATTATGTGATACAAAGTAACGGCCTGTTACTATCCCACTGCTGAGAATAGGCCTCTTCTCTCCGTTTTGGGAGAGAAGGATTGGAGCTAAGACCTACCACGCTGCTCCAATGCGGATTGGTAGGTTACACATACCTCCAGAATTCTCTAGAGATATGCAGGTTTCCTCACGATGTTTTCCTTCACCGAAAAGCGTGTGATAAATTGCAATTATCAATTAGACACATAAGTTTTTTAAGAGAAAAACTCATTGGTGTCTGCCCGGGTTCGAACCCGTGATCATCTCTAGTGATTCACACGGTCGCACCGCTGGGCCATCACAGCATGTGATACAAAGTAATCTTTAATAGGATATTTTATAGTTTATAGTTCTACAGAACGGTCCGCGATTCTCATCGAATAAATGCTTACTATTCTTATTCGAAATTTACCAAAAAGTATCCCCTACAATGTGGTAATTAGAAGGCTATGTAGACTTATGTAGCTTGACATTATGATGCCTTACACCGGTAATTCAAATCAAAATACAAAAGTAATAATGAAATTATGTCTACAATCCGCGATTAATTAATGCGGACTACAGCAATATAATTTCATTTTTACTTTTATATTATGGATCTCCCCAAAGTAACGCCTCATTCTATAAATTAATCAATTGAAAATCCAT
Organism: Morpho achilles; assembly: GCA_947086495.1. Lineage (NCBI taxonomy): Eukaryota > Metazoa > Arthropoda > Insecta > Lepidoptera > Nymphalidae > Morpho > Morpho achilles. The sequence continues at coordinate 449,385 of CAMTZB010000015.1, forward strand.
GAGTTATTTAAAAAAAAAAATTTAGACGCGCGATATATTCTGCTCAGTAGTGCGAGTTTTTTTAACCTACTCGATCGCGTTAGCGTAACGCCAACATGGATGACGCTACAACTGCGACATCTAGTGACCGCTGTACCATCACCATACAAATTGGCGTTACGCTAACGTGCGAAGTGTCATAACGAGTAACTAGACTTAAGTTCGTATTTTCGAAAAATAATATAAATGAGATTTCGATGTCATTTGGCAATGAAATAGATGCAACAACAACGTCAACGAAACGGCACAGCTTCCTCTAAATAAATTAAATCTTGAATTATGTAAAACTTTTAAAACTACCTACGTGTAAAATGTAATTACATTAAAGATTAACAGCACATAAATAGTTGAACCCGTCAAGGTCGTACGAAAGCAAGATTATACAATATTGGCTGTTCCCGTGACTTTGTGTCAACTTTATGGCCATTACAAACGATCACAAGCACGATCGTGAAAATGCCTTACACGATGCCTTACTCAGCCATAGTCGCCATTCATCATTGATGACCTCCTGCGATCGCCTTCTTCTTTCTCAACCGATGGACGTCCAATGCTGGACATAAGTCTCTTTAAGGGATCACACACTACGATTTTGGGGGATTTTTCCACGGGACCTTTTTGAGGTCGTCAGTCCACCTCGTTGGGGGTCTACCGACAGTGCGTTTTCCAGTGCAAGGTCGTTATCTAGCACCTTAGGACCCCAACGCCAACCGATTCTACGTACTACGTGCTCCTCCCATTACAACTTCCGCTTCGAGACACGATGAAATATGTCGATAGCTCTGGTTCTTCTACGGATCACCTCATTCCTGGTTTGATCCCGTAGAGATACACTTGCTCCATCCCCCGCTGAGTGACTCAGAACTTTCTTAAAGATCCCATAAAGATCATCTATATCCGGGAATTTTCGGCTTTTCGAACACGCAAAAAAAAAAAAAATCAGACTGTCTCTGCTCGGAGATAAGGTCGTTGATGCGGGCTATGAACTTATTGACAGCTAAATTTCAGACAGACAGACTAACGGACTTCTGCATTTCTAATGTTTGTGTGGATTTAGTGTAAACTTCTAATGACTTTCGAGTGGCCTGCCAAAATGTTGTCGTATTTTAGACATTCTAAATTTATTACTCACCAAGTTTATAGAGTTCATCCAGCAATATACCATTTTTTAATCCGGATCGTGCTTACACAACACAAAACGATCTTTCGTGTATTGATTTTTATGTTTTTGCATCATTTTATCAATCCTAAAGCTCGATTCCGTTTTACTATTAGAATCAGCATAGTCTAAAACGAAATAAGTCGAATTCACTTAGTGTTCGAAATTTTATAAATTTCAAACACTGATTTTTATGTAAAGATTGATAGATTGGTGATACCTTATATATAACCTTTACTGTGTTGCCATTAAAAATACACTTTACTAGATATACGCAAGTAAAAAAACCTTCACCATGAATCAACCTTTAAACATAAATCTCGAAAACGTTCATCTCCATAAAACTGAACTCCAATATTGAACTAAATATAGTAAGGAAATAGGTCAAATACTAACTCCTTGTATACACGTTTAAATCTCCATACATCATATTTGTAACACTTGAATATCGGGAGAATGGAAATGGTATTTGCGTCACTGGTTTATAGATCTATAGTGACAGAAAATATAGTTGAAAATTCAGATGCATTGACATCCTTCTGTCGGTCTGTCTAAAGTAAAGTAATAAAGGCCTGCATTTATTTAACTGCTGTATTTAGTCCTCTTCTTTTTTATAAAGAAGTGTCGGAACCTAGGCTCACATTGCTTCTCCAATGTGGATTAGCATGTCGCATATATCCAAAGAATTCATAATGTTTTCCTTAACTGAAAAGCGTGTGATAAATTATTATCTTTAGACGAAAATATTCTATATCTATAGGAAATCAGACAGATTCACGAGAGGTTTTTATTGTATAGTCTATAAATGTTTAATATCAATTGATTAAAATATGAAAATAATAATTAAAAATTTCATATAAAGTCATGCCGCCTCGTAGCCTTAATCTAAAACGCTACCTGACCTGTTTGAGATACAACAAAATAATGTAGATAATTCTCTTTTATAAGCTTACAAAAATCCGTGAAATCTTATATCTGTATTTAAAGGATTTAATGCTATTTTCACAATATTTATTCAAGTAAACTTGTTCTTTCGCATCGTCAACTCTACTGCTGTTTTAAAATTATTTTGCTATAATGTGCGTTTGTTAAGAATATCTATGTAATGTTAAGTACATGTCTTAATTACGTCACGAATGATATAATGATTTGACACTATATAATTCTAATAAATAATTTAGATATCTCAAATTTAAAACTAACTCGCGTCAAAATATTAAAAGAAATGAACTCGAAGAGACAGCCAAAGTAACGCGTAGCTATATGCTAGTCGAATAGAAAACAAAAGTGTGTCCATAATTGTCTATGAGAACAGAACGCGCACTGTGAAGTGAGCATATTTCTTTATCCCAATTTATTTTCTTTGTTGTGTCTGGCCAACTTTTGTTCCTTATTTTACGAATTCTTCGAAAGTGTGACGCAATTAGAAATAGCTGCAAATCATCGTATGCTTTTGTCTCGTCAAGTGAGGCCAGAAATACGCGTGACGTCGGCACCCGACAGTTTTGTGGTGTCTTGTCGTGTAGATACGAGTTTGTTTATTTCAGGAAACATATTTTCTTTTCTAAAATTGCGTAATATTTTTTTTAATAAATTATTCTGTCATTGTAAACAATTTTGTAGATTTATCACTAAATGTCATTCCTATGGTATATATACAATTATATTTTTTAACCCGTGATCCACCATAAGGTGGAAAAAAGTCTTTGTATTCGCTTGTACGAGTACAATAAAATTCCGCAATCAATACTAGACCAGTTCAATACCAGACTACAGAAATGTTTAAATTAAGTGTATAATATATGTTTATACGTAGAGCATATTAAAAAATTTAAGATTATTTTGATGATAAAAATCAGGCATTTTTATTTGAAAATCCTTTCGTCTTCGTACAAGACTGCGGTTTAATAACGTTAAATTGAAAACAATTAAAAGATTGATTGAATTAAACTTTCATTAATCATCATATTGATCCTTGACGTTTCAAAAGTGTTTGAAAGAGTTTATTTGAATAAAGATTATTTTGATTTGATTTGAAAACCAGATCTATAATCCGCGATAATAGAAAATATATGTAATGCTAAAATGTAGAGTGTACGTTCTAATACCTGATACATGTAGAATTTGTAAAAACTTATGCACTACCTGCCACCGCTAACACAACAATACACAAGCACTGCACACATTCACCACAATCTCAACGATTCGTTTCGCCCTGTAACCGAAGCATCGTCAGGAGACTCCACGACATACGTTTTGCGATTTTGTCGTGGAGTGTATCTCCTATCATGTGTACTGTAGTACTTATAAGTCCTAATTTTATACACATATTCTAAAAATTCTCTAGAGAAATACATGTCACTTTATTATGTTTGGTTTTTATCGTGCAGCACATGATGAGTCAATCGATTTTGTCGTATTGTCGTGTCGTGGTCAAAATAATATCTTCATTTGTTTTGTAATAACTATACTTTCTGTTCTATTGCTGTATTAAATTTGGAAGATATTCATAATAAATCGAAAGAGAAAGTCCGGAAATTGCGATGAACTCTCTGCGGGCCCTACTGCCGCTCAGTTTGGGGAGCTGCCAAGCGGCGCGTGTGCCGAGCTAACGACCCCGACTCTTCCTCAACTCCCAATTTGGCCATGTACGCTTCACTCTAAAAAGGCCAAGGTTGAATTTCCCTTAAGCTCCCGTAGTAAACAAAGAAAAGATTTCACATTGCACTAGAAACAGCAAATATTGACTTAATAATTAACTGCGCACACGAGAGTTGCGTGTTTGAGCTCGTGTAGAAATCGTCTGAACAAATCTGGCCTAAATTGTGCTTGTTTGTACACTGTATTTGAACAGTGCATGTACTTCAGCGCGCATGAACTTAGCACTGGATATGGAGAAGTTCGTTTCATGTAATCATTAAATTTCTTTTATGTAAAACGACTTAGCCAACCAGATCGCCATTTATTGTACACGATAGTATTATGTTTCAGCTACATATTTAATCAATGAAAGTGGATATTGATTGTCGTGCATATAAAATCCAGGTTTTGGATTTGTTGTTTGAATAAAACAACATACTCGTATATACACGCATTTTTTCACCTTGTTTTCACTGGCCAGTTGGCGCAATTGGCATTGACCCCGCGTTCTACTACGCGGGTCGCGGGTTCAATTACCGCCAGATAATGTTGATTTTCTATAAACAATTTGTTGGTTCTTCGAGCCTAGGTGTCTATTTGTATTTAATTAAGTTTTCTGCCCTTATCCCACTCTAAGTGGGGCACAACATATTATTAACATGTTGTCACATGATTCGGCTAGTTCTTTTACGACCAGCTGCCTGCCTGATATCAACTGTATGTAGTCTTTTACACCTCAGTAACAAAGTGAGTGGTCTAGTCTTATCAGCCGGACACCGTACAACGGGTCAACTTACCTTAGCCGCCTTTTACGCCTATAAACTTCAGCCAACTTCGTAGATATATATATATATATATGACGGATTAGGCTCGCAGCGATCATTTTTGAAAAGCGTGACGTCAGTATCGCTGACGTCACGGGCAGGGCTATCACCCATACTTGGTATTTTAATATGAACAACTAAGATAATTTTAAACTTTTATTGTCAAGAGGTCTGTCCGCCGCGGCGGTCCGAAACGGAATAATCCCGCGAGCTGTCGTGCGCTCGGCTTTTATAGAAAGACTGGGCGTGTAATTCGATTGAACAAACTACCCACCTTTTCAACTAAAACTATTCTTTACTTACAAAGAAATGTTCTCAATTTTAAAATTAAATGTTTAAATTTATTACAATGTAACTTGCAAATATTAATTCTGAAGTCTGAACACGTGGTAAAAATATTAACCACGTGTTTTTATTTCAGTAATGAAGGTATTTATCGACAAATTAAACATCATAGTAACAATCTAAATCAAATGGCGTGATGTTGATATTCAAAGTACGGCTACCCGCCGACATATATATATATATATATATATATATATATATATATATATATATATATATATATAGAGATAAAACCTACAAAATGTTGATACGGAAATAAATGTTAATGATGATGCAGAGATCAGATCGCTTGACCATTGAGTCTAAATGTGAAACGACCATAAACGTTTACTGTTATTATACGAGTATGATCGCGTACAGTAACGACGCTGCGCCCGCACCGTTAGCAGCGCACCAGATGAACACTTGCAGCCTCTGTAACAGTTAGCAGGAAACAATAGAGAAAAGGCATAGCTTAGCGAAACAATAAAATAAATTTTAATTAAATTAATACAATTTTTATAGACAACAAATTTATAGAATTGGCGTTACTCTGCGGAGATCCATAATACGAAAGTAATGAAAATCTTTAATATTTAAATGAGTTAATCTTGTATATAAATATTTGGAATCTCGGAAACGGCTCCAATGAATTTCCTGAAACGGGGTTTTGGACGAGAAAAATCGATCTAGATAAGATTTATTTTTAAAAAAATGTCGTTTTGTCCCTGTTTTCGGGCTCTAAATTTTTTTTTAATTTACTTTAAATACAATCACAATTTTTCGCTGTCAAATGTAAAGTCATGGTAGTTCATTTGGGGAAGGCGCGGTCTAGAGAGGTGAAAATATCTAGGATCGAGCCCCACCTGCCCTATTATTTTTACAGGAATTATAAAAATGCATGCAGGATTCTTAAAAACACATGCACAAACCTCCACCGTCACCGCAATACACAAGCACTAGATTTTGTCGTGGAATCCATCTCCTGATGATGCTTCGGTTGCGGGGCGAAACGATTGTTGAGTTTATGATAGTGAAAGTCGTTTATTTAAATACATAAGTTTTTTTAACTGAATTTATTAAGGAATGTAGGTTCAAAAAAATGTTGAAAAAAATATTTTTAAGTTTCCCTAAACTGAACTTTAAGATTAATAGTAACGCAATGTTAACCACTTTAGTATTTGTGATGAAATTTTTTAGGGACCGCATTCAAATATCTAATGCTGATGGAGCTGTGAAAAAATGTCAGGTATTTCATCTCACTCAGCAACCAACCGTATCATCACAGCATTGTGTATCCCACGCGACCCAGCTGGCTCCGCGCCAGATTACCCACTACCTTTTGTTATCAAGCCCACCTGACGATATCTAATTCACATTTTTTTCTTAAAAACTACCTCAATTACACATTAGATAACTGGATAAAGTGACCTTGTAATAACTGTAGCCATCTATACTAATATATAAAGCTATATAGTTTGATCGATTGAACGCGCTAATCTCAGGAACTACTGGACCGATTTGAAACATTCTTTGAGTGTAAGATAGTCCATTTATCGAGGAAGGATATAGGCTATATAATATTACACTAAGTAGAGGAGCAGCAATAAGAAAATATTGCGAGAACGGCAAAAAGCTTTCCTTGCATCCGCTAAGAAAACTGTAAAAGTTATAAAAAAATATCTTATAATTAACTTACAACTACTTTTATGTTCAAAACTTCCATTCGGGATAAAATTTGTGACACTGATTTCCACGCAGGCGAAGCTGCTGACACAGCTAGTATTATTAATGCAAAAATCTGTCTGTTACGTTTTCATATCTGATCCGCCATATTGATTGGAACAATATTGATGAAATTGTTTACAGCCGAAGTTTAAATACCTTACATTCATATACGGTAAAAAGACCCATTTTCTCTTTACGAAAAAAAAAATTATTTAGAAAAAAAACAGTACATATTTGCGGCTATTTGACCAAGTAGAGGCTATTAGATCTCTTATCAAATAGCTTATAGTTATCTGCTATAAAAAACCGCTAATAAATTCGTTCAATAGTTTGTCGCGAACAGACAGACGCGGCGCATCAATATGTAAAGGTTTATATTTACCTGAAATGTAATTTACTTTAAACTAACTAACTTCGTAACAGCCGAAATACTAAGAAACAAACACTATTTCGCTATTTGTCTTAAAAAATACACGTATTGTCCAGCGAGTGATATTGGTTTATGGCGGGATGACAGTCCAATATAATATAACATAACTTTCTATGTCCGGTTAATTGTATAGGTACGTGTATTTTATAGATTTTCATAAAATTACGATGTCATAAACATATATTATGCGTCAGCTATGAAAGTTGAAGCAATGAAATCTCATTGCGCAAGGCATGGTTCAAACTTTAACCATATGTGTATGGTAAATTAAATAAGAAATGGTAAATTGCATTTTATCATGTTTTTTATAATTATATAAAAAGATTCTCCTACTTCTGGTTTGAGAATAGAATAAAGATTATCGAGGTATATTTAGGCTTCCTTTTACAGGTTTAACTTATAAACGGAACGGAATCGTGTTTTGGCCATTTTATTAGCACATTCGGTACAGTGATCCTTTAATACAGGATACAATAATTCCTGTTTCTTCTTAGGGAATAGGAAAAAAACAATTTAGTACGTAATCCTGTAATCGTGTTTGACACTAGTATACTAGACTTATATAAGTGGTATCAGTGTCGCCCGTAGTCTCGGCTAGCCCGCGCCGCTGCTGCACCCGATCTAATATCGTCTACCGGCGCATTGTGTGCTCTATTTTGGGTGGATGTGCGCGGTGACCTGCCAAAAATGTGGCCCACTGATCTTCTGGGGGAATTGACACCTAGTATTTGGTGGCTGTTTATTTCCGCTTGTTACATGCATGTATCACATACATGAATAGTGCAGTGGGTTTAGTGTCACCAAGATTTTCTTTTATCGAAATATAACAAAATTATACTTATTATAGAATTTAATAAAGTAATGCCTAAATCTATAAATTATGCGATTAAAACTTGTTTTTTTTTGTAATCAAATAATCTAAAAAACATCCTAACTATGTTCACCCATAAATTACCGACCCAGCTTCATCGCTTTCTCGGATTTCGGCCATTCTCCTTCAATTTAACACAATTTTTTCATACGTTACTAAGTGCAATAAATATATAAGTCCTACAAATAAACGCTATCAGTAATTGCTGATGTCACCGCTTTAATTTCAAGACAAGCACTAAACTGAGTCGCTCATAATTACTTTGACTCGCAGAAAAGTTTATTGACTCTTAGGATGATACTCGGAATGTACTGCGAACTCTGGTCTTTGGTTGTATTTATCTTTTAATGTTCAATAGCAGCGTCCGGGAAGTTTCGTGAAATCTTTTCGTCCAATACTCCTCAGTACCTGAAGACTAAAGTCTTCGAACATTGGGTGTTGCCAGTGATAATATGTGGCTCTAAAACTTGGCCGCTAACTATGGGCCACATAGAAAGCTCAGAATCGCTCGGGGTATGAGAGCTATGCTCGGAGTATCTATGTGATCAAATCAGAATTGATTCGTAGAAGGACCAAAGTGACGGACATAGATCAACGGGTCGCGAAACTGAAGTGGCAATGGGCGACGCACATAGTTCAAAGAAACGATGGACGTTTGGGTCTCAAGGTAGGCTACGTTATACGTTTTCCAACGCTTTGTCACTACGATACAGCGTTGGAAAAAGTATTGTAGGCAGACCCAACTACCTAGGTAGACAGATGGCCACAAAAAGGTCGCAGGGAGCTGGATCCAGACAGCACATGCTCGTGTAGCGTGGATGTTCCTGAAAGAGACCTATGTCCAACAATAGACGGCTATTGGTTGACGACAGAGGGTTCAATAACAAACCTTTAAACTCAGTCAACTTTCTTTCGATAATATTTGTTACAATGTGTTTAAATAAACGCATACACGAGTTTCTTACAATAGAAACTCTTTCGACAAACTGACTCTCAAAAAAAACAACAATGTCGGCATTCGCCGCATGCCTATAAGTCTGCGCTCGCTGTGTGTGAGTATGTGCTACGAGCTTTAATGGCGGTCGTTTGTTTTTGTCGCGGTTCCGAAGAATTAATGCGAAGTTATCCAGTCCGCGCATCTGGAACTGTTTGAAGATGAGACTCGCATTTGAATAAAAGGGTCCATAGAGTTATAAATTTCGAAAGAAAGCTTAAGAAGTATGTGTAACGCAGGAAAAATTCGTGGCTACGGCGGCAAGATACACGCCATCAAAACACCACACATCAGCTCAGCATACAACCTAGATTATGGTGTCTAAAGTCACTTTAGTCTCGGTAGGATACTTACTTACTGACATTTGTGGCATGCAGAATTCGAATCGCAAAGCTTTGCGATTTTGTCGTAGAGTCCTTTATCTCCTGACGATGTTTCGGTTACAATGATTGTTGAGATTGTAGTAGCAAATGCGTGCAGTGCTTTATATTGTTGTGTTATTCGTGGTGGGTAGTGCAAGTTTTTATTAATCCTGCTTGCATTAGGTGAGATCGAATAGCATACTCTAAATTTAACATCACATATTTCATCGCCGATTATAGCAAAATAATATTTTCATTACTTTTATAAATAGCATCATTGTGCGAACTAGCAAAAAAATAATCTTTTTACTTCTTTATTCGACTTTAACTATAAAAAAATTGATTTTTACTAAACCCTTGTTATGAACATCAAATCTATACGTAACCTTTGCCCTGTCGTCTAATTGCTAGCACATCCTTCTCCGTTAGAATAGTAAAACCATGAAATACATAAATATATCACACTACAATTAAAACCTTTGATCTACCATTAAAATAATAAAATTTAGCCCAAGGAAATACAAAACATACAATATCATGTCTAAGTATATGATGGAAACGTAAACATTTGCCACTGAGACCTAGAAACACATTTTTTCGATGAATTAAATCCGATGATAATAAAACTTTACAACTGCCATCACCGTAGTGAATATTTCCCGGCGAGGCCCGCCCGCTCCGAGCGGGGACGTCTTTACGGCTTGTTATGACGATCGGGCACCCACGCAGCAGTTGGAACAAGTATATCGTTCGTGAAACACAATTTTCTTATTAATCTTGGCCCGAATGTTGCTAGATAATGATTACATCACCGAGTTTTTGCTTTTAATACTCCAACATTTTTTCTTCATTCTTATTTCGCTTGAATTGTCGAGTGTAGAAACGAATATATACTATATGATCTACGACATCAGTTAAAACGTTGATGTTATAGATAAAGTATAATCCTACTTCTATTATAAATGCGAAAGTTTTGTGAGTATGGATGTATGTTTATTCTCTTTCACGGTGAATTCGCTGAACCAATATTAATGAATTTTGGCACAATATAGAAATCCTGTTAATTCTACAGGAATAGGATGTGACTGTAAGTGGGGTCAGCACAACATGTCAAATATGTTGTCACATTATTTGACTACGTAGTTTATGACCGTCCGCTTTACTGACGTCAACTGACTTAAGTTGCCTTTTACGACAAATCGGTAAGAAAGAGGGTGGTTTATTCTACTGAACTGGATACCACACGGCGGGTCAACTTACCTTAGTCGCCTCTTACGACGCCTCGGTAAGAAAAGAGGGTGGTCTATTCCACTCAACCGGATACCACACGGCTATACAAACGATTGTAGTAAAAATATTCACAATGGTTTCAGTTAGTCATCAAGAGAAATGGTTAGAAATAGAACTGTCAGTTTAGAGGGCGACCTCGTTGGTCGCAAGGTTGGGACAAGTTTCTTTTATCTGCTTTTTAATAGTAACAAATAAATGTATTTGTAATAGCAACGTAGTCTAGGAAAATCAAATGAATGTGGATAGCTATGTGACAAGACGAAGGCCGGAAAAGAGATCATATATTACAGTGTACATAATGAAAGAGATGATGTGATTGTGTGAAGTAAGCATATAAAAGGATTATTAGGATAGAGTTAACGAATGACAGGTTAAGAAAAGCCCTTTATAGAAAATAACTAATGCACTGGTTGAGAATATTTCAAACAAGTTTATCTATGTCTAAACGAAACTTCTCAAAGTAAGCAAAATTCGCTTCGCTAATTTTATATACACTCAAAATCTCTACCGAATTTGCGCAAACTCCAAACACATAATTACATTGTTTGGTTTAAAGGAGAATTATATTCAGCCTGAAATACTTTAAAATAAATAACGCTTTATATTTGATAAGGATTAAAAGGCGTGGTAGAGGTTAAGTAATAAGTTCAGACTATTTATATTTTAATTAATTTGTACAAGAAATTTAACAAATCACACACTTGAGTCTTCGTCTAGAATCACTCTTTATATTTGTAAAACTGTTCTGTAGTTCTCGAGTTAATCGCAAACAAACAAACAGACATTGCTAGGGACTTTTGTCATAATATGATCATCCTCCTGCCCTTGTCCCACATTAAGAGGGGTCAGCACATGGTAAAAACATGTAACATGATTTGGATGGGTATTTTACGACCGGCTGCCTACCTGACGTCAACTTATCTTAACCGCTTTTTAAAACACCTCGGTAAGAAATGAGGGTGGTCTATGCTACTCAGCCTGATACCACACGGCGGGAGAGATAGACTATGCGGAATTTTAGGTATTCATTTGTCATAATATGATCTTTTGGTTTATGATTTTTTTTTACAGGTTACTAACAATTTGGGTTACAAATTACTCGTAAACTTATTCATCCCTCCAGCTAAGCTAAATACTTGTGTTACGAGTGGATTCACGCCAGTAGTATAATGGCCGGGATGCGAACCCACGACGAACGACATTACGACAATTTAAATTGGGAGCCAAATCTGCTTTATCAGTAAACGTTTATTACACTAAATAAGTACACAAAATAAACTTAATTTCATACTTAATAAATATTTATTAATGCGAACAATGGGCTTGCATCTCTGGAAAGTTTGAGTTTTTTTTTATATTTGAAAATAATATTGCGCCTTCCGTAGATTTTTGTGCCAGAGCCGCACTTTGCCGACCACTGTCCTAACCAGTCCGCAACCGCCGCCTCAATTGATGGTGATGTTTAATGTGTTGTTTGTTACAGGAGACAGTCCAGAGCAGTGGTGGGAAGGTGACCAGCAGCCGCCACGTCGACGAGTTTGACATCGACCAGTGCTGGGACGAGCGGGTGCTGCGGACATTGGTAACCTCACTTAGTCTTGCGGAAGCTTAACAATCAATAAAGAAGATATTTATTTATAAAAACTTTACCAACTTTTGAAAAAAACAAAAATAGATTTCAATAAAATTCTGGTTCGAATGCAACATGTTGAACTACCTAAAAATACAGCTTAAAACATTTTTCAATTTAAAACTATTTTTGAGCAAGTTATGCATAGGTAAATCTGATATAGCATTTCTAAATTAAGTTGCAGTATGACTTTACTTTATGTGAAATAGTAAACTAGCGTAACTTTCCCCGTGTGGTATCCGGCTGAGTAGAATAGACCACCTTCTTTTTTACCGAGGTGTCGTAAATGGTAACTAAGGTAAGTTGACCCGCCGTATGTTACCTAGCTCAGTAGAATAGACACCTTTCTTACCGAGGTGTCGTAAAGGGCGACTAAGGTAAGTTGATGTCAAGCAGGCGGTCGGTCGTAAAATATCCAGCAAAATCATGACATGAATCAATCAAATAACTTGTCTAAAACAACAAAAGTACTATTACTGCAATAAACTAAAAAGAATTCTCACTTCATATTTTTAAACAAGTAGAAGAAAAATACGTAAAATTTTCAGTTCTAGCAGTTCATATCTGTAAAGCTTAAAATTTTAAATTCAAATTCAAATTTTATGTTCTTTATTCAAATAAACTTGTAAACAAATGCTTTTGAATCGTGTACTCTACTGCTGGTTCGGAAAGCTGTTCCTACCGAGAAGAGCCAGCAAGAAACTCGGCGGTTGCTCTTTATATTTTGGATTTTAAAATTCTGATTATTTTAAAATTCTTAAAATTTATATTTTAAAGACGCGTATACACATAACTGCAACAAACTAAACTGTTTGCTCTAGTAAAACAGCTCGTTTTATGGAGTCATTACACACTACACGGCATTTCTTGGAGTCACTTTCACGGTCGCGCGCCAGTCATGCTCTGTGAAACCGCGCACCGGTCATTTGGCCGAAGACCTTCTTAGACCACCAGAAAGGAGGTCCTATTAGATAAATGTATTGGAAGTATAGAAAACTCTCCGTTAACACGGTCTTGCTATATTGATTTTTAAATTGCGGCAAACACTCCTATAGCACGGATTACTATAACACGGTTTAACTGAAACGAGAGATTCAAATCCTTTGTACATATAACTCTACATGTACTTCTATAGAAGCAGCGAGGCTTGCTGTGTTATAGGTACAGCGTTGCAGCAATGTATGTTATGTCCTTATAGCTAAAGCATTGTTTTGGCACGTATAAGACGATAAGCCTGATCCGCAATATCCTCCCGCTTTTTGTACTAGCTCTGGATCTCATACAACACGGTTTCACACAAAACGGCCTTTTCTAGGAACCTGACTATCGTGTGATACCGTGTTTTTGGATTACCTGTATATCCATGCTAATATTATAAATGCGAAAGTCTGTCTGTTACGCTTTCAGGGCTTAACCGCTTGAAAAATATTAATTAAATTTGGTACAATTGAAGTTTCGTAGTTTTCGTAGTTCGTGAAGTTTCGAAGTGTTCGTTCGAATAGTAGTTTCTAGTAGTAGAAGACGGATAGGTTCTATATAACGTTGTTGGGCCTACGTCAAAAGAGTTATCTTAAGAAAGTTTTTACATATTTTGGTTTCCGTTTACTGGACTAATTTGACTGATTTATTAAGAAAGAACATTCTATAAACTAGATTAGTATGTATTCAGATGGTAACTGCATCTAAAGCTGATTCACTACTTTCCGCTAGCTCTGAACGTCAAGCGTTACTTATTTAGACCGTAAAAAAATAGTGAACAGTGAATATAATTACACTAGGTCAGTACATTTCCGACGTAAACCAGCGATTACAAGTACATCATTTACACAAAACATTAGAACGCAGGCAGCCGTTAGTTCCGGTTCCCGCCCGCCGACCACTTCCGCCCGAGGGGACCATACAAAGGCGACAAATGACATTTACATTAACAGAGACATTTATAACAAACACCAAAAGTATTGATAGAATTATTTTGTTATAATAGAAAATTTATCTTTTGTTTAGAAAATTTATTTAAGCTGAGTGTTGCAAGCACAAATGTATATTCCTTGTGTATATAAATATCCTACTAATATTAAGAAAAACAAAAGTGTGTGAGTATGGACGTATGTTTGTTACTCTTTCACGGCGAATCCGCTGAACCAATATCGCTGAAATTATTCCTTGTACACCGGAATAACATATAGGCTATAGAAATCCTCTTAATTCTACAGGATCCTCTCTTCAAGGATGACTGAAAAGCGCCATATGTTATCAATATCGCCATATAATATCACATCAAAAAGTCCACGCGTACGAAACTGCGGGTAAAAGCTAGCTAGGTTATGTTTTAGCAATTCTAATAATATCGGAAAATAATGAAATCCACAAGTCAATTCCTTTTCAAACTCAATTAAAAGTATATAAAAGTAATTTAAAAGACAAGTCAAGATATATCTCTGAATAATTCGAAAAAAAGTTGCAAGACAGTCTCATTAATTACGTTCATTTTAACGTGCATAATGATGAAGTAAAAGTCGATGTAAATTTTTACTTTATTCAACGATACATTTCACCGCTACAGCAGAAAGAACTCTCATTACCATAAACAGTAATTTGCCGTCAGCTGTACCTGTGTATACATTTATCTACTTAAGTACGGACAGCGGACAGCGGACACTAGCAATCGCTGGCAGTCGAACGTTTCAAAATATATTGCTAAATATTAAGTTTAAATCAATGTACCAAAATGCAAACAGGGACACGTGTAAGTATATTGTATAACACAAGTTTTTCACGTGCAAAATAGTTTTATGCTTAAAGCAGATACTTGCTTTAGTATCAAAACGTATGTAAATTTTGAATCTAATATCTCCTAAACCTTCCAAGGAAATTACTGCTTCTCGAAGCAGGACTTATCTTTTATGAATTTGATATCGTAAATCAATGGAAAGAGTTGAGGTACAGGTATCTCTTAAGTGTCATTAGGATCTATAGACGAACCTATTTGGTGGGGCACCTCGAAGGACTCGTGAAGTTTATGCAAAGATCTTGACTTCCCCATTAGATTAATAAGCGGACGACCTGAAAGATGGCAGCGGGAGCGGTCCAAGACTTTATAACGTGGAAATCCATTAAAGATATTTAACCCACCACGACAAGCAGAATCGTTAACAGAAGTACTTTGATATTTCCAGTTAGACGAGTGCAGTGACTACGAGCAGCGGCGACGCCTGCGCGCGCGCATCCGCACCCTCATGGCCGAACAAGAAGGTAGGTCCAAAAGCTATCGCTCTACGCAAATCGACTGACATATAATAATTCTTTCATGCCCCAGATTATATATGCACGTAGTCTCTCTCGCAGATACGGCATTAACCTTATGATACAACAGTGCGTACGATCTATAATAGCGTCGCGATAAAAGTATAAACACACACACACACACACACAAACACAATACACAAACACGCACATCACGTCGTTATTGCAGCTTTCGTACTTTCTGTATTAATTCTGTTAAGCAAAATTTATTTATGTAAAACTATATAATCAGTTTGGCCTTATTTATAGATTAAATTTTGTATATGTATATTTTATGTAAATAGCTGTAGATTATATAAAATAAAATAAAATATCTCGTACAGTCAAATTGGGTAACTTTAAATTTACGGGTAACATTGAATAAAACGACTAAAATAATTATTAATTTTTTTTTCAATATCTGTAACCTGATTTAAAACTGATAACTGAGTGAAATGAAAATAATAAATGTTCTAGTTGTGAAATGTCATTTAAAATTTATAGTTTTGAAACAAATTTTGACACTTTTTCAAAATTTTCTGTTCGCTGTCTTTTAGCAGTGAAAAGTATGTGAGTTACATTTCCGATTTAATTACAGAAAAGGTGTGTAAAACACATGATTTTCGGTTTCTAATGATCAATTGTACGTTGAAATTATACTTTTTCACATAATTTCATGATTTTGCATCGTTTTATATCCATTGACAGGGAAATTTGTGGACCACCCCTATTTTTAGTTAAATATGGGTAACTTTGAACGGTTCAAAGATACCCAATTGCAATATCTTAGTTTATGGGTAACATTGACAAAGAGTTATTGATTTCTAAAAATATTTTCAAGTACATACAGTAATTACAATAGAATTATTTTGCTATAATCCGCGTTTATTAAAAGAATCTATGTATTGCTAAACGTATAAAGCAGACAACATTCAGATACCTTATACCTACATGCAGGACGAGTCCCCACACGTATCGTAATAAAATCTAATCCGGTGCTTTAACAAGGATGAAAGCTTAGCTGTATAGCGGTGATAGCCCAGCGGTAACAACGTCGGACTCTTTCGAAGAGGTCGCAGGTTCAAACCCAGGGCAGGCATCAATGAGTTTCTATCAAAACTTATGTGTGTAATTGTGAATTACAATTTATCACACGTTTTTCGGTGAAGGAAAACATTGCGAGGAAACCTACGTATCTCTAGAAAATTATGGGGATATGTGTAACCTACTGATCCGCATTGGAGCAGCGAGGTAGGTCTTAGCTCCAATCCTTCTCTCCAAAGACGCAGAGAGGAGGCCTATGGTCAGAAATGGGATAGTAACAGGTCGTTACTCGCGGTCATGGTTTCCAAAAAAGGAATTTACTATTATTAAAATAGAAAACATCGTTTTCATCTTAAAAGAGCATCAAATAACAAAAAATAAAGATAAAATGTACATTGAAGATGACATCTCATTCATGGAATGGGGTGAATTATTTTTCAAATTCTCTTGCCAACCATTAATGTTTTGAACTCATTTGAATGGTAATTGGTTATAGAATTTGTTATTTAGGTTTGATTTTTACTAAATATTTACAATCTCAAATTAAATATGTATTCGTTACAAAAAAAAAATCTACCCATATGTTGCTAATATTTAGTAATTGGCAATTTTAAGTAAACGGTTGGCTGTTAAGTATGACAAGTTGACTTTATTTGACAGATCTATCTTTCATTCATTCAGAACATAAGTATAATTTTAACCATGATACGAAAATTCTGTGAATTCAAGGATTTTTAGTTTCCGAAATAATTCGGTTCAAAGTTACCCAAAACTCAAGGTAACTTTGAACACGCACAAAAGCATATTTTTTTTCCATTTCCTTTCTAGTTACTTAGTAATACAGTTAGTTATTCTAAAACTCGGTATAAAAGAACACTCATTATTCATCAAAACCTAAAATAAGATCATCCTATTTTTTTATATTTTGAAAAATCTGAAAAAGTCATTCAAAGTTACCCAATTTGACTGTAATATGAATCTTTAAGTTTTATTAAAATGCACATATTTAGGGGAGGATATATTATGTAAGGGGTATAAATCATAACATTGCATAAAGATATTTTTCATTAGTCTCAGATGTCTCTAACTAAAGTTCTGTCTCGGCAGCATGCGCGAGCGCGGTGACCGAGGCGCTGGCGGCGGCGGGCGAGGCGGTGGAGACGGAGGATCAGTCGGGAGAACGCGGTGAGTCCCTTCTCCTCCCGTTGCTGCAGGGACTGCTGCAGGGCGGCGGGCAGCGCCTGCTGGCCGGCCTGGGCGCCGCGTCGCACGACGTGGTGGCCGACGTGCGCCGCTCGCTGCACCGGCTGCGGCTGGCGCTGGCGCCGCCCAACGACCACCCGCAGGCCCGCGCCCTGCTCGCGCTGGCCGACCGCCTGGAGGACGCGCTGGACGCCGCGGACAGGCTCGACGGCTGCAAGCGCAAGCCGCGCCGCCGCAGCCGCACCTCGCGGCACACGGTGGGGGTCACCCGCGAGGAGCTAGAGGAGGCGCGGCGGATGGTCGATAGGGACCAACTCTTACCCGAATCCGCGAAACCGATCTCGCCGCCTGCTTCGTCCGCGGCCTCTAGTCTCGAGGAGTCGTCGACGCCCGAAAGAAAGCGAAGTATCGAAGACCAGGTCAGCTACCACGCGGCTATCGAAGCCCGGCAGAAGGTCGCCCCGATGCCACATAATGTCAGCTACGATGCGCCTAAAATCACTAGGGACGTTCGCGTCGCGGAACGACGGTCGGCGATGCCCCGTAAACCGGAGTTTTTCCGACATTCGATAGCGGATGCGGCGCCGGAACAGCCGAAAAGCGCCGCCGAACGCTGGCACTCCGAAACGAAAAGTAGTATCGCGGCAATAGCTAACAAGTTTAATTCGAACATACAGAAAGAAAATCCTCCACCGATCAGACGGGTGCCGATGAACCGGCCCGCCGTCGTCGTCCAGCAGAAACCCGAAGAAGAAGCGAAGCGCACGTCATATTATAGACCGCCGCCACCAGGTTACAACTTTGCCGCACCGCAGCCCGCTGACGATCTTTCGAAACCTCTAAATCGATTCAACAGCAACAAGCGCAGTCGCATGAAACGGGCGAACACCATAGACATCGGCCGACCTCTCGGGGGTTACAAATTAGACGACAACACTGATGAAGAAAATAACGTCAGTCGAGCCCCTCTAGTTCCTCAGTTCCAACCGCAAACAGAAAACGATAGAAAATTTTTGGCATTCATGCAAAAGAACGAGGACACCAATAGGAATACGGCGATCAAACAGGCCAACTGGAGTAATAGGTTCGGTAATATAAAAAATACATTCGAAAACTGCGAACAGGAAAATGGAAGAAGAGCTTCGAGCGCTTCGTCGGCGAAGCGCTTCTGGCAGAATGCTAATGAAAATACTCATACATCCACACAGCGTCCGCGGAAATTTTTAGCCGATATCACTCCTGAAATAGTCAAACCTCCGTGGGTGTCGCAGCCGAGGGAATCGCTGAGAACGAAAGCGACGGCGCCGCCTGAGCCGCCGTCTCCAGCGGATCGTCTGCCCGTCCCGCAGGCGCCGATGGTACCGAATAAACAACTAGCGAAACCGTTCGTAGCTAAACCTATACCGGTAAATCAGTTCTCACACGCTCCGATGTCCGCATTTAAACCACTTAAAAAAATTCTATCTCCTACCTCGGCACCCCCAAATATATGGAGTCCGCCCTCATCCAGTATGGCACTATCTCCGGCTACCGAAAAACCGATCGATTATCCACTCGTCGATCCACTCGGCCCCACGTCGCATGCGCCCTCCTCAATTTTGGCGTCCGAAATCAATAACTCCAAGTCCGGGTTTACTAAGTTCGATTATAACAAAGCAGAACCGCGAGACACTCCACCGCCCAAAACGTACGGGTACCACCAGCCCACGGCACCGACTCACGCTCGCACGCAGACAAACAACTATCCCATCAAGCCGATACCGAGCCAGAACGATCTGGCGGCTCCGGAACTAGTGAAGAAATTAGACGAATCTAAACCATTTCTGAGTCCAGAAATATTTCCACCGAAAGTGAACGCCCAACAGCTCCAGATCGAGTTCTACGAGAGGCAAATACGTCAGAAAATCCGCTCCGAAGCGGCGAACGAACGGAGAGAGCTACCGGCGCACAAACCTCCACCGCCACCCGCCTACACCATAGTCGACTACACGCCCCAACACGTGACCTCCACCTTCGTACCCCTCCAACAGACTCCCGACATAGAGAAGGCCAAAGCGCACAAGGTCGACTACCTGCCCGACGTCGTCATGAACGAAAACACCAGCTACAGTTATATCGGGTCGCCGACGACGCGCGCCGCCCCGCCCGGCCCGGCCGAGGCCCGCGTCCCGCTCGACCGGCAGAACGGGGACGCGTCCGTCGCCCACCACGACGACCGCGGCACGGTCGAGCACGGCAGCGTCGTGACCCGGGTGATGCGCGGGCCGGTGCGCGGCGCGGCCACCATCACCGCGGGCGTGCGCACGCGCGGCGCCGCGGACAGCCTGCGCGGGGCGCTCGACAAGGTCTCGTCGCCCAAGCGCGAGGTCCTCTCGCAGATCGAACGGAAGAGGAGGGAGACGATGCGGAACCAGGTACGGCTGCCGGCCCCGCCCTCCGCTCGCCCCGGCCTCTCTCCCCCGCACGCCACCTCGCCGCCCCGCCCGCCCGACGCGCACGACCGCGACGGGATCTCTCGCTCCCCGGCCGGCCTCGCCGCCTCCCGCGAGTCGGTGCTGTCCGGCGAGTCGCCCGCCAGCCGCGGGTCGAGTCCCGGCTCGGCCCTGGCCCGGT
The DNA here is from genome assembly GCA_947086495.1 of Morpho achilles. NCBI lineage: Eukaryota > Metazoa > Arthropoda > Insecta > Lepidoptera > Nymphalidae > Morpho > Morpho achilles. The sequence continues at coordinate 469,818 of CAMTZB010000015.1, forward strand.
CCGGCTCCTGGCACAGACTGGGCGAGCTCGGCCCCGAATCGTCGCCCAGGAGGGTGGTCGCGCGGACGAAGTCCATGCACTTGCTGGCCGTGCCGAAGCTGTACGAGGGAGGGATCGCTCGCGACGAGCTGCCGGACAAGAGGCGCACGGTGGAGTCCTACTTCTCGGGGCGGCCGAGCGGGGCGCTCCCGGGGCCGGCGCGGGGCCCGGGGTGCGCGGCCCCCGCCCCGTTCGCGCTGGGCCGCAGCCGCACCGTGCCGTCGCTGTCGGGGCTGCAGTTCCTGGACGAGAGCAACGCCGACGACGCGTTCGAGGACCTGGTGTCGGCGCTCGCGTAGCGCAACATTCCGCTAGCTAGAGGAGCGAGACGCGCGTGAGTCGTGTGTGTGTGGGCTGCCTGCCGCTTGTGTCGCGTCGCATGTCCCCGCGGAGTCCCACGTCGATGTACATACTGTAACATGCGCTCTCATCTCACCGAGTCCCGTAACTGTGTTATTTTGACTAATAGCTTATAAGTATCCCTGTAACGTCTCGCTTTTGTTTTTCGAGTGTTACGAGTATGTGTCGGTCCGGGAGATCCGCGACCTCGGTGATGACGTGTGCTTTCGTTTTCAGAGGAAGAGGAAGTGACGACCGTAACATCGAGCGTGAGGAGAAACTCGTCCGAAAAAACAGTTAGCAGTAGCACCACTATTAAAAATTCAAAAGGTACGAACGAGAGTAACGAATCGGCAGAAAAGATAAGCTTCGCGAAGAATACGTAAACTAATATTGTAACATGTCTTAACCGAAATAAAAATAGTGTGGTCTGTTTTATTCACTCATCGAAATGAAATGTTTAATTAGAGCACTCTGTCCGTAACTATTAACTCGTTACTCGCAGTGATCGAGAGCATGACCCGGCCGGCGCCCAAGCCAGTGTCGCCGTTCGCCAAATTCCGTCAGCTCGAAAAGCAGAACTCTACTAACTCTCCCAAGTGAGTACCGCCACGACCTCTCTCCACACTCGACCAGTCCAACCGACACACAAACACACCGGTATACACTCGTACGCAGCATACGGTCCTAACGTTCCGTTTGAATTACCCAATCGAACTCAAAATACAGTGCAATATTTGTAGTTTTTTATTATATGATTCGCTTGATAGTATATTTAATGCAACGTATTTATTTTGGCAGCTATATCTCTGGATTCCGATAAGGAGTAGGTAAAAGTAAATATATCAAATATTATTCATGTAAGGTGTATATTAGTCATATTTAGACGCTTCCTTATAAAAGTTAGAAACATTTATCATGGCATCGCTTTTCTAAGTACGTACGGAGCATCCGAACCGGACGCGTCTTTACTACGACAATCTTACGCTCAGGTGTATATTAACTTCATTGGATAAACGCGAGTGTAGATAGAGCTGACTTTAACTCAGAAAAAGACTTTAAAATCAGAAAATAGAAATTGCAAATAGTGAAATATGCAAACAGACGGTCCGGGCTCCGTGCGCGCTCAGCTCTCACAAAACATTTTAGACTACTCTACATTCATCAGACAATCTCGCCCTCTCGAGTCGCTTCTAGACAACAGTCAGAGCACGCGTCATCCACACGAATGTACATAACCAACGCCGCCCACCGTAACACGCACGGCGTTGGAGGCACGCGGTCGTGAGAGCGCACCCGAGCTAACTCCGCGCTGGCGAGCGAGCGCAGTCGGGCGCGGCACTAACCTGAGGCCCCGTTGTAGCTCGCCCAAGAGTCCGCAGAGCCCGGGCTCTCCGTCGCAGCCTTACTTCAAGTTCACGGACCCCGCGCTGCAAGCCAGCGCCGTCACTATTAAAGAGCGTTTGCTGCAGTGGTGTCGCGACAAGACCCGGGATTACGAGGTACACCGACACTCCGCACCCCCACCCCCGACACCCCGCTGCGAAACATCCCCCGCGTCCGACGAGTCCGCCGACTTCGGCCTGGATACGGTGCAAATATCGGCTGAGATGCCGGCAAGGAATCTTAGTCCGATTCAATCGGCTGTTACATGTTTACTAAATCGTATTGGGGCTGGGACTAAGCGGACTACGAATGGCAGATGCACATTTCCGTTTGTCGCCTCCTTTTGTCCGAACTATTTCGTAAGGTCGAATCTAGTGTCCGACAGCACGCAATGCTATGCTCGAGTGGCCGTTAGATTCACACTACGCACTCAGAAAGCTTGGGAAATGTGCATCGGCTCGCAGGGGGTCTGCGGAGGTGGCAGCCGGCGGTCGTGGTCGACGCAGCATGCGGACGGATGCGCACGAGTTAACACTACGCTCTCGTCACCGCACCGCACTCATACACTTCACGCTTATTTGATGCTTTTTATATCCGCTACACCTGTATATATGCTCGACGGTTTATTATACACATTCTATATATATCACATGACCAAATTGTATTACTTTGGTTTCAATATGTGGACACTGTCTAACGGGACTAAAATAATATTAAACTTTGTCATTTTGAAATGTTAGAACACTTTGAACAGTGATGCTGCGACAGGGACATAAAAAACTAACCCGAGAACGTGCTGTTAAACTACCTATTGGAAGGACGGAGTTGATGTGGGAGGTAACAAAGTAATAGCTGCCGATATTACCATGATTAACAACTTATTGTGGGCTCTACAGTGTGTACAGTGCATGATGTGTGTTTTGGTCTTTCCGAAAGGGACCTAAGCTTAACAATTGTGTAAATGTCTCTGTAAATACATGTTTTTCAAACGTTAAAATCTATTTTATAAAAGAGACTATCGATTTGTGTGTTGAATTTCCATTTTGAATGGACAGACTATGTCACCAAATTTTCATGTCTCTGTAAATATAACAATAAATGTTTCGATGTTGTGGTTTCCTTTATATTAATCAATATTAATCATTAGTGATAACTCAGTTCAATTTAAAATATTTAATTCCTAAATATTTACTGTGGTTAAAAATTTGTTTTATCAAGAGGTTTCAATTGGGCAATATACTTAAGCAAACCTTAGGGATGTAGTTAAATCCTAGAGAGCCAAATATCATTAAATCATCTTGTCTTGGAAAATATAAAATGAATAAATTTAAATATCAACGTTTCAGACTTTTACATTACTTCAAACAAATTAAGGTATTTTTATGTAAACAATTTATTATATCAATTTTATTTTAGAAGTCTAAGACCAAGGAGATAATATCCAAATATTAACTTTAAAAATTATGAAGGCTTTTATTGAATATTAAAAAAAAAAATTAAATTGTGCTATGGCCTTAGTATGCTAAATTCTCTCGTTTACATTCGCTCGCATTGTTTCGCCATGATACACTACTTTGCTACGCCTTGGGTAGTCAGCACCACCTTGCAACAGGTACCACTGGGCACGGCGCTGATGCCGTATACGACGTCTCTACTGATTCCCATAGAGCTCCACACAACACTGACGACCGGTCATTGATGAACTGTAGCTTTTGGTGGGGGGAAATGAACGAACGAGGCCTAAAAATTGAAGACGACCAATATGTATGGGACACAGCGAAAAAACGTTTATCAAGAAGAGTCCTAAAGATTCAGCTTTCTGCGTCGTACGGCAAAAACATACAACGAGAGGTCACTCAGCATTCTGAGGCCGCAGTACTGAGGATGCGTGTCGTTCCCCAGAATGTGAAGCTGGAGAACTTCTCGACGAGCTGGGCGGACGGGCTGGCGTTCTGCGCGCTGCTGCATCACTTCCTGCCGGACGCGTTCGACTACGCCGCGCTCTCGGCCGACAGGCGCCGACACAACTTCACGCTCGCCTTCAAAGTTGCCGAGTGAGTGCTCCTATATCTATTTCCTGAACTACAAGACGCAATTGCAACTTCGTTTGCGTCATCTTAAGTTTTCTAATACTCGCAATATTAAAGTATACTTTCCTGTTCTCGAAGGGAAACAATATTTATATGTTTGCCCGTATAAGCGTAAATAGTACCAAATTTCTTAACTCCTCACACGTTAAGTAAGTAAGCGTGCACAAACCGTTGCTTAGAATTTTTCACTTTTGTTTTTGGATCATTTTTTACACCTACATTATACCCATGATTAACATACTATTTTCTTCGTTATTAAATTGTCCATCATTAAATTACATGATCAAGGAATTAATGTCAAAAAATTTATGATCCCCTAGTCGTTGAAGTCGGCTTCCTTCTCTCCAAAAACGGAGAGAGGAGGCCTATGCCCAGCAGAGGGATAGTAACAGGCCGTTACTAAGTCGTTCAAAGGGTTAAAGTTTCTCCAGCGAATTAACCGTGAAGGGAAAAAGGAGGACTCTTGCATTTTAAATTAGTATTTCCGATGTTTTAACACTGTTGCTCGCAGCATGCAACGGTTTTTATGTTAATCGATCCTGATCCTGAAGTATTATTGTACTTTGGGCTCTTCTTCCCAAACTATATATCTGGTAATACGGTATACACATACGGTATACGGTACTGCCGGGCAACATTGAATGCTAAAGCGATATCTTAACAAAGTCTTAATATATTTTCTGTAATAATGTATATGTAGAACAAAGATATTCGACACCCTTATACGATTTTGAGACGTGAATGTTTGCGGGTTGCAGTGAGAAGGCGGGCATCTACCCACTGCTAGACGTCGACGACATGGTGGCCATGCGCAAGCCGGACTGGAAGTGCGTGTTCACCTACGTGCAGTCCATCTACCGCCGGTTCAAGGACGAGCGCTGACCGCCGCACAGCCGTGGGACGGGGACACGCCGCAGTAATCGACGCCTCCACTAGCGAGTGTAGCCCAACGATTTTATACATGTCTTAGACGGGATTATCCAACAGTGGACTCGTTCCGCTGCACTCGCTCGTGGATGTGATGCCTTACATCCTAAGCCTTGGCAAAACTCAATAAATCGTGCTATTTACCCCCCACTGTGCGATTTGTTCAAGGCATAACTTTTAATGTTGAATTTTGGAATCTTGCTAAATACGTGTCTATTTATTAAATTGATAGCACTGAATTGTGAATGCCCGATCTGTCCGATTTAATCTGGATGTCATTCCATTGTGTGCAAGACCAAGATTAAGTCAAACAGATTGGAAGATTATATCACTAGATTTTGCGATGTGCCAAAACTCAAGTCGCGTGTCCCCGTCGGCCGCAGCCGAAGCGCGAGGTAGTCCAACGTTAAGGTCACAAACACGTCCGGGAAAGAGTAGTGCAGAGTAGTCCAAAGAGCGTATGTTGTTATTGTTTGTTACGTTGTCAAATGTTTATCGCCCGTTCGCCCGACTCGCCGTCTCTCCACGCGCCGTCTCGTATACACTCCTCCTATTTATTTTTAATCTCAAGATGTATGTGATTTATTCTATACTAGCGTAAGTTCCACTAACATTAATTTCGCGCGGTCGCGTCCGCAGTTCGTAGGCTCTAATTTGATATTATTTACGCTGTAGCTATTCGTAGTTAACTCGACGCCCGCTTCGGACGAGGATCTTCTTCACTTATTCAGCTACATAAGCAAGTCGCACCCTCGCCCCGCCCGGTGCCCCCTCGAATCTTCTAACAATTTATATATTCTGTTAAAAGTTTCACATTAGTTTATAAACGCTTGAAATAATTGTCTACTAGATTTTTTTTATTAATCGACTATAATTTAAAGCCTAATTTATATTGATGTAATGAAATAAAATATAATGATTAACAATTTTTAATTGGTGTTTTATTTCATGTTGAATCCGTTTTTTTATATAACTATCAAGAGTAGGATGCTGTCGTACGTGCGAGCCGCTGCACCAGGACCAGTGCGAACAGTGCCACTATGAATGCGCACGATGATATCACTAAATATACGAACATCTGTGACATAACTGTTTGAAATTTATATAGTGATAAAAAGATTGGAACTGGAATTGAATTGGATTGGATTGGATATCTCCAGCAAAAAAATTTGATATCCAAAGAAAAAGAAGTGCTGTATTCTTCAATGTATATGAAACTAAAATCTCGGAGCTGTTTTAAAATATCTATGGCCGAGCAAATTGTCTCTTATAATAACGATTTTTTTATTCAATATTTCGTTTGATTTTTTGGTTCCAAGATTTAATCCTACGAAATCGGGATAATAATCCTGTAAATTTGACGATCGGGCAATTGCAATAGGATGATGCAGTTCAAGGGTCCGGCAGGGTGCAGGGCAGGGTGTAGGGCGGAGCGACCATGAAGGGGTCGGCGACGTTGGTGGCGCGGTCGGCGGTGGGCTCGGCGGAGTCCACCACGGTGGCCAGCGAGGCCGAGCTGGGCGCGGGCGACGGTTCCAGCGCCACGTGCACGTGGAGCGTGCTGTCCCGCCAGGCGCGCCACGACACCTGGTGCTCCTGGATCTTGAGCAGCATCCACGTGGTCAGCAGCCCGTTCAGAGCGCCTGCCAGTCAGACAACTGTTATACACACCTGGGGTTTACAAAACTTGGGCCGGTTTCGATGCAAGGCTTGAGCCGACAACTGCGACGAGATATTAGAAAATTCAGTTGAAGCATGGATTGCAAATGCTTCTAGCTGAAAAACTTAACTTTTAAATCTGATGCTTGCTAATAAAGCTAAAGACTTACATATTTAATACGCGATCTATGGTCTTTATATAATGTTATTGATTACTCTGATTTGGAATACCGTCCTTATTGATTAACTTAGAGGATACTCGTCCAATAAATAAAAGATATAGTCATCAAACAATGGGTATCCCAAGGGTTTAGCTTATGAGGCGTTTACATAGGATTTCTGGCTGGGATAGCCTGTGCCGCTCGAATCCAGCGAACCCTTTTAAGACCACTGAATCAATTGATTTTGTATATGGGCTAGGAAGATGTGAAAGTATCTCAAATTAAATGACGTATAAATAGTACCGCTTTGTTTATGAGGAACTGGCTCGTTTTTGTCATCAAAACTTTTACTGGGAACGCGTATGGGAGTACTCGCGAGTAGTCGTAAAAGGGGACTAAGGTAAGGTAAGGTAAGGTTTTTAAATAATTAGCCAAATCATGTTACATGTTTATAACATGTCGTGCCGACCCCACTTAGAGTGGATTAAGGGAAGAATATAATATTGATATGACAGTGAGAATGATAATGACAACGCTCGATTTACCTGCTTACCGCGGAGTGATGTTTCAAACACTAAGATGAGGTGAAGTTGTAAATATTGTGATGCAATGATGAGCGGTGCTCTGCGCGTGCTCTCACCAATGATACCGATGAGGAGCGAGGAGAAGAGGTTGGCGGCCAGCGCCACTCCGCCGCCGCGACGCGCGCCCGCCTGCAGCGCCGCGTCGCACGCGTGCAGCGCGCGCGCCGTGCCCAACACCGAGGCCGCGCCCAGCGCCGCGCCGCGCCACGCGTCCGCCGCCAGCGCGCGCCCGCGCCCCGACCGCGCCCACTCCACCAGCGAGCGCGCCCACGACCACCTGAACCACAGCCGCCAGCCGTCACTCCCGTCCTCCGTATATCGGTAGATCTTCATATCCATAGAGGAAAGCCTCGAGTAAACAAACCGCCCGATCTTGCCAGCGCTCACTTGTGGCTCCTAGTGACCTCGTAGTGGTGCCGACACAGCTCGCAGTAGGAGGTGGCGGCCTGCAGCAGCCAGCGCTCCAGGCACGAGCGGTGCACGGCGGCGATGGTCCCGCGGCACGAGCACGGCCGCACCAGCCGCTCCGCGGACTCCCCGCCGAAGCAGATGCGGCAGATGTTGTCGGCCCGCTGGCTGCACGCCAGGCTCGACGCCTCTTTAGCGCCGGAACCCTGACGTTGAAGCAAGTATTATTTAGACCGGAACCTGAGCCGAAAGTTGAGGGACAGCTAAAGAGCCTGTCGCGCTTTGGCTTCAAAACCATGTCTGGCTTGAAGTTAACCTAAAGTCTACGTAAAAAAATGAGACTGAAATCCTCATTTAACATTTTCTAACCGTTTTTCATCAAATGAGTCACTTCGTATTAATCGGAGTTATATCAGCTAAAAGGCAATGAATGCGTTCACTTTCGTCGTCCTAAAATAAAATTGTATTACTGGAGTTACCACACAAAGTAACCATACGATCAGAGTTGTGCTTCAATGAACTCTCTTTGTACAACGAACCTGTTTCTTAAGCAGCAGAGCGCACACCGACCCAAGTATCGACATGGAGCGCCGGGTGGGCTGTAGCAGCGATGACGCTGGTGACGAGAATGTTAAAGAATCAGCAATGCGCTCGCGCAGTAAGCGCTGCTCCTCGCTTTCCGTTAGGTTTACTGCAAAATGAGTATTTATTTTGAGATATGCCAAGAAAACATTGGACACCACATACATCGTAACCACTCGTATTTACAGCAATTATGATCGAAAGAATAGTCATCATCGTCATCCTACTGCCCTTATCCCACTCTAAGTGGGTCTAAGTGGTAAGGACACGACGGGTCAACTTACCTTAGTCGCCTTTAAGACTTCTCGGTAAGCAATGAGGGTGAGCTATTCTACTCAGCCGGATACCACGCGGCATGATCGAAAGAATAGTATTGGTCCAAAATAATTTCTCTTTTAAACTAAAACATTTATTTAATAAAAAAAATTAAACATTTTAATAAATAATTACCACACAAGAAAATTGTCGTTTGATCTCCGCAAGTCAGTAGCAAATGTCACAATAGAAAAAAAAACAATAGTTATATTAGGTAAGACTTTTTTTCTTTTTTTTTTTCGAATTGACAATATGCTGTTAGCCCTAACGGCTTTTACAGCGTCACCGGGCGGGACGGGCGAGCGCAGAAGCATCGCCGAGGTTGCGAAATGCGTAGAGTAGAGCGCAGAAGCTATACTAGCGTCGGGGAACGTCGTCCTAAGGGTGCCTCCTGTGAGGCCGGACCACGGCTTAGGACGACGTGTAGTGGAGGGCTGATGGTATGACTTTGATTAGTCAATACGACGACGGAAGGGTGGCAAGAAGCCACGACCAACCGGTATCAGAAATCTGGGACCTCGTCTTCGCCGGCGAAGACGCTGTGTGTGTGTGTTACGTGTTTTTGTGTTTGCGATCGTTATTTGATCGTCAGGGTCATATAGGACGCTTTTTGTACGCCTATATTTTCGGTGGTCAGACCTAACTGGGATATAGGTGGAAGCAACTGAAATTAGAGGTTCGGGTGTACCTCGGATTTCTCGAAGTAAGACTTCGAAAAACGTTTAAAGAGGTGAGTAATGGTAGGGAGGTCGAGGTCTCTATGGAGGTCCGCACGTTCCGCATGAACCACGGACAACCAGTGGCTATACGCATAAATCGGTTCTGCATTCTTTGGAGCGTGAGCAATCTGACCTTTGAAACGTGCGCGAACGCAACGCTCGCATAGGACATTATTGGTCTTATGCAAGTTTTGTAGAGTGTAACTTTGTTGCGGAGTGACATTTTACTTTTCTTGCATAACATCGGATAAAGTCGTCCCATGACATATGCAGCCTTATTGCAGACTGTGCGTATGTGCTCGTGGAAGGTCATGGAAGGTTGGAAGGTGACACCTAGATACTTGACTTTCTGTTGCCAGTGAATTGGTGTATCGTAAAGGGAAATTTCCGTAGGTGTATCTATGTGAGATCGGAAACGATTACCGATAAAGTGCATAGCTGCACTTTTATCAGGGTTTATTTCGATTCTCCATCGGCGGAACCAGCGTCAAAGGCTGTTTACCGCTTTCTGGAGACGTCTAGTGATAACTTGAGGTTGGCGAGATGTGGTAAATACAGCGGTGTCATCCGCGAAAAGGGCAAGATGAGTGCGCTCTTTAATAGGCGCCCGTGGAATGTCACTCGTGTAGAGCGAGTACAATAAGGGTGCCAGCACAGATCCTTGAAGGACACCGGCACGGATAGGGCGGCGAGACGACAGAGTGCCGTCTACACGGTACCGAAATGTACGATTAGTGAGGTAGTTTCGTATGATAAGTACGAGTCTGTCAGGTATATTTAATAGGAGCAACTTGTGGATTAAGCCTGCATGCCAGACCTTATCGAAGGCTTTGGCGACATCGAAGAATATGACACCTGTAAACTGCTTGGTTTGCAAACCTTGCAATATGTGCTCCGTGAGGCGGTGCACTTGTTGAACACAGGTGTCTTTTGGACGAAATCCGAACTGTTCGTTGGGAAGGAGATTATAAGTATCGACTACGGATTTTAATCGGGCAAGGATAATTCGCTCGTATATTTTTCCTAAGCTATTTAACAAACTAATGGGACGATAGCTAATCGGGAGATTTCGAGGCTTTCCCGGTTTGGGGATACCTATCACTGTGGCTTCTTTCCACTCGTCAGGAAAGGAGCATCCGGCAAGAAGGGCATTAAAAATCAGTACCAGTAGGTGGATGATTTGGTCGGGAAGGCACTTCAGTGCCCTGTTGGAGATGGAATCAGGACCGGGAGATTTTTTGGAGTGGAGGTTTTTAATTATGGTTCGGACTTCTTCTCCGGTAGTGGGAAGTAACGGCTCGCTTTCGGGAGTCGTTGTGGAAAAATTGTCTGCCACCTTTTCCACTCTGGAGTGGAATTCGGGTACACTAGGGTTGGGAGAGCATTGGTTTTCCAGGCTGTCTGCCAAGAATTCGGCCTTTTCAGCATCGTCAAACGCAGGTGGGAGATTCGGGCGAAGTAGTGGTGGGGTGGCTGCGTACCCATCGGCTTTTAGAGATTTTGCCAAGCACCAGTAGGCCTGGTGTCCTGGCTTGATCTCCGAGAGCTTTCTATTCCAGGAATCGTTGTGGAAAGAGGTTAATTTTTCTTTAACCTCTTTCTGTAATCTATTGAGCGCACTCCGGTTTTTTCGGGTCGGGTATCTGTCGCGTGCCCTAGTGGCAGCACGTTTTTTAGCAATTAATTCTCGCAGATCATCTGGTAGTTCTCGACAACGAAGGTTATCGGGAATTTCCCTAGAGCAGTCCTTGAGAGTATCACATAAGTGAGCTGTGAGATGAGTGGTTGCTGTTTTTGCAGTTTCCACTGAATCTATACGGTCAGGAATCTTTTTGAGGTGGTCTGAATCGAGAATTTGGAGACGCTCGCTAAGTTTTTTCCATTCGATAATGGTTTTGTTTCGAGAAACCGCGGTTGGAGGGGGTCCTAGCTGAAGTAAGACTGGGCGGTGGTCCGAGTCTAGATCATGAATGACTTGTATGCTATGTAGCTGAAGGATAATATTTTGGATTAGTGCCATGTCGATGGTACTGGCAGTCGGAATGGGATGGGTAAGCCGAGAGTATCGCGTGGGCTCGTCTGGAGCCAGAATATCAAAGTTCAGGAACGCAGAGTTGCTGAGCCTATGTAAGAGATTGCCATTGGCATTTGGAGACGATCGATTCCATTGACTATGTTTTGAATTGAAGTCACCGCCTAGTAAGACGGCGTCTCCAAGTCCTAACAAAGTCCTAATGTCGCTTTCCAAGAGAGTTTTTGACGGACTGAGATAGATTGATGTTAATGTAATCGGCTGATGGCTGGTCATCCCTAACTGACATACTGAGGCCTCGATATTAGTAAGTCGAGGGGGATCTAGAGGAGTACAGTGAAGGGACTTCCTGTAGTAAATTGCTGTGCCTCCAAGAGGGCCTGTGAGTCGGTCATTTAGGTAAGACTGAATTTGCCTGCTCTTGAAGGCCTAGCGTCCCTTAGCGTAGAGAAAACAAAGCGTATATATTTATGAAGCAGCTCTTCCGAATGTCGGTTAGGTTACGACTAGGTTAGTTAGTGAGTTAAATATCTGTTGCATAAACCAATCAATCAATAGATTCTTCTCATCTATATTTAAAAGACGACCTACCTGGTGATCCGACTGCAGAAGAATAGCGACAACTGATGTCTGTTTGTTGTGTCGTAGATCTAAATTCTCGGTCACGCTGCAAGTTTGGACTGTGTACGGTTGGCTGTCGTAAACAGAACATCAGTTAAAATTATTATAGGTTTTTTATTTTATTTTAAATAATGATTTTTTGAAAAATCTTCAAAGTTTAATAAGAACAGTGTAACATATGTACTAATGTTGACTTACGGGCATGTAAAGAGACGAACAGCTGGACGCAGACATGCTTATTGTCACCCTGCTGTCCGAACTCCTCGAACCCCAAAATATCAATAACGTTTGTCCTTCCGCTACATTACACTCCTAAAAGAATTTTCGTGTTACGGCCATATTTAATTTAAGTATCAAGCATAAAACTCTCGAACAAAACTATCCTTTAAAGTAGCCGTAATTCTGGTACATTGAAAGTAAGAAATTTATTAACTTATTATATGTAGGAGAAAATTTAAGACTGTAACAGAATTGAGTATGTTACCCGTAAGAGATTGGAAAAGCTGCAAGTTCTATGGAATTTAAAGTTGATTCGTTGTAACGCCTGTTGGATATTCGGCTTATATAGTGCGGGCGCAAGGACCACACGTCTTAAGTTTTGTACTGTATCATTTGGTAATGTCGGAACCTCATTAGTTTCTAAAAAAGAATTCAACTTATGCATGCTATGGCCTATTCGGAAGCATTTTAGGTTTTTTAAATTAAAAGTATAAAAATTACCCGATAAATTAGTACATTTTTTTTGAAAATTACTTTTGGCAGTTCACTGACATGCAAAACGAAACCGTTGACTTTTTTTCATAATTCATATAGGTTATATTCTGTATTTGGATTTATTCGTTTAATTATTTTATCTATGTCTTAATATTATATATAACATACTATTATTAAATACTCTGTGGATAAATGTCAAAGTGACAGCATAAGTGAGTTATACAAACGGGTGTTATTTCCACGTGAAGAACCAAAATATCTTGTGAAATATTTGGAAATTGCACAGTTTTGTTGAATAAATAAGAATCATGGCGGTTCGTGTACAATTCGAAAATAATAACGAAGTAGGAGTGTTTAGTAAATTGACAAATTCTTATTGCCTCGTTGCTATCGGCGGATCAGAGAATTTCTATAGCGTGTTCGAAGCCGAATTAGCGGACACGATACCAGTAGTGCATGTGAGCATAGCTGGATGCAGAATTATTGGAAGGATGACTGTCGCCAATAAGAACGGCCTCTTGGTACCGTCTTCCACGACCGATACAGAGTTACAACACATACGCAACAGTTTACCGGACTCAGTCAAAGTGCAAAGAGTGGAGGAAAGGTTGAATGCTCTGGGCAACGTGATCGCATGCAACGATTACGTCGCTCTCGTACATCCAGACCTCGATAAAGACACAGAAGAAATACTCGCGGACACGTTAAATGTGGAAGTTTTCAGACAAACGATGGCAGGCAATGTACTGGTAGGTTCTTACACGGCGCTCACCAACAGAGGCGGGCTAGTCCATCCAAAAACAACCATACAGGACCAAGATGAATTGTCTTCTCTGCTACAAGTGCCACTCGTTGCTGGGACGGTGAACAGGGGCAGTGATGTTATAGCTGCAGGTTTAGTTGTAAATGACTGGAGTGCGTTCTGCGGTATGGACACAACCTCTACTGAAATATCGGTGATTGAAAGTGTATTCAAACTTAATGATGCTAAACCCACAGCCATCACATCAACAATGCGAGCCTCTCTTATTGATAGTATGTCATAACACCAGTGCAGTCTTGGTATAATGTGATAAATGCTAAATTAAGTTCAGCCTATTACAATATTTCTGTTGATCAGATTACCATATTCTGTTTTTATGCATTAAACAGTAAGTCTATGAACAAGTGTTTGATTTGCAAACATACTTATACAATTATATTATTATGTACATTCATGATGCTCCAACTTGCTTTATTTACGTATCTTGTCTTTTTAAATATTCTAAGTTTAGGCTTTCTGACGGTACAGATTACTTTGTATGTAAGAAGCAGAGATATAGGAGATTAATCAGTCAGGTTATAATATTTATATAATAGTATTCACAACTACCAATGTACATTATAATTTCTAATTAGTACATTTAACATATATTTAACCTATTGTAATACACCAGTTGTGGTTTAATAGAATTGTGGATATATACTTTTATTCTTTTTTATACACAATATGCCCAGTATGTTGTAATACATTTCTATCATATTGTGAAATCACTGTGACTATGTTGTATAATTGTCATAGAAGTTTAAAATATCGAGATATTTAATTTTAAATTATCATATTTAATGTTAATAATTATGGTGGTTTATTCTATACCACCCTCATTATCTTGCCAAGGTGTCATAATAGGTGGCTAAGTTAAGTTGACCCGCAGTTTGCTATGTGGCTGAATAGAATAGACAATAGTGATGCTAGCTTTAAGCTACCCACATTTAAAGCTTTTCAATCTTTACTCTTTATACAAGTACAATTTAATTTATGTAAGTTTGATGAATATATATATATTTATATTGTTAGAAGATAACTCTTTATATGTGCTTGCTCTTTAACAATGTTTCGATCTTTACAATATATACACTGGTCTATTCATAAGGTTCTGTCTGTGGACTACTCTTTCTTCTCCATACTGCTAGTAGATGCCTAGTTATTATACCAGATTAAGGAAGCTACCTCAAAAATGCCATATTAATAAAGACAAAGCCAATAAGAGTGATCTATCTGTCATTCTTTTTTGTGTGTTTAGACAAACATGAAGTGAGTTTCATCTTCCCTCTCGTTATTTGTCATCTCACTCTCACTTACAGGTCTGCCCATGGTTCTCCTACTTTAGTATAGTAAGTCTATAAGCAGCAATGTCAATGTAGTTTAGTCTACTCTGGAGCTATATATAAATCAATATCATGCTATCTTTCTGACAAACTATCAGATAGGAAAGCTAATTACCTGGTAATCTCTGTTGACAATCCAATCAATGGTGCTAATAACTAATAATAATTATTGTTCAAGGTATATTAAAGAGTAAATTTATGTTTGTTGTTCTATATCTAATACTATAATAGATTACTTAAATAATTTATAGAATTAGTCGTTACTTTGTGGAGATCCATAATACAATAGTTATAATAAAATAATCCACAATGAAGTAAAATAGAAAATATATTTATATATATTGCTAAATGTAGAGTGGACAATCTGTTCTCATACCTGATACATGCAGGATTCGTAAAAACACATGCGCGAACTTTCACCACTGCTAAAACAATACACAAGCATAACATATGTTCAGTATCACAAATTCAACAATGGTTTCGCCCCGCAACCGAAGCATCATCAGGAGATAGACTCTACGACCAAAATCGCAAAGCGAAGCAATACCCAAATAAGCTTATTTATATACTAATCGGTTGAACCACACCATTTATTTTATTTTGCCTGCGAACAAGTGTAACAAGCTTGAACTAGAAACATTTATCTGATCGATAATCAGGGCAATTGTTGTTTGATAATCTCAAGCTGTTCCCAGATGTTCAGTTCAAGGCCTTTGTTACAGATGCGCAAGATTTTGAAACTATGGCCATTAGGAACTTTATGACCGCTTTCTAGATTTGTTAGAAATAGGATCTACTATCCCCCCCACTTGTAACCACATACATATAAGGAGAAACAATAAAACAGAGACATAATACCATTTATTTATTTATAATAATTAGAACAAACATCCTATCTACGTTGACACAACAGTTCCTTCGGAAGTCAACACCAGTCTCACCAAGAAACTACAAAATCAATATACAATAATATGCCACGGCATTTTTTCAACTCACGGATCGACGATATCTCTAATGCGGAAATAAATGCGAAAATTTATTATATTTATTACGATATTTCCATGGCTGCAATTAATATATACTGAGCACGAATAGATATGTAAAAACTTTTACAAATTAACTAAATAACTCAAAAAAACAAAGTTCAATTCATAAGACGTCAAATTTCATTTTCACTGTTAAAGAATAACCAGTAAAGGCAAAAAACTTTATTTTATTTACGGTACAGAGAGTGAAATTATCTATAAATGTTTTAAACGCGAAAGTCGTGTGTCAATCTTTCAGTTACGCTTTTGATGGCTAACGGGTTGCACCAATAATGATGAAATTTGGTATTGATTGTATAAAAATGACATGAAAAAAAAAACTTGTTTTTCCTAAGGAAATAGAAAAAAAACACAAAGAACAATATAAAATTAAAGAATTACATCATATAAGTACGGTCATCCCAAGTAAACGCCTTAAATATCGAAATAAGACAAGATTTATTTTATGTAGCATTATAATCGATGACTATTTACAACATGGTTTGTTTTAGCACATTCCTTTAGGTAAATATAGCTTGCTTAGTATATCGAATTCAAAATTTGTTTTTATTAAGTTAGATACATTGTAATCCTTATATAAATTCAAACTATTAAAAAAGTGTTTTCTTGCTTTTCCAAGTTTGGGTTAACAGTTTGTAACACGAGTTTGTTGGCGCTACATCACTCTTTATTGCAATTTGTAACAAAATAACCTTTTTGAATGCGGTCACTAATACGTGCAATATACTTGTATTTACTAACTTCTCTTCTGTTACAACATTTACGATTTGGAGTCTCACGATAAACTTAAAAGTAACCCCATAATTAAAACAACAGGTGAAAAATTTCATTAATATATTCATAATAACATTTTCTTCTTCAGCTGTTACGACCACAGCGGTGTACCTATGTGTAGTTTTTTAAAGAAATCCCTGCATCACGATCCTTAGCCACTGGCTCCATCTAGCGGCTCGAAAATTTTTAATAATTTGTTAAGTACTTAATAATGGACGAACATACTCTTGTATACTGACGATTAAACCTGAGAGAAAAAGACCACCTTTTTATCATTTACTAGCGCCTAAAAATAATATCTTCACAACAACCAAAATTAACAAGTACTATTTGGACAACCTTCGGGTTATCCGTTGCCCATCATTCAGCAAGCTCATGTCCCAATGCTGACTTTAAAAGGAATGAATGTTCAAACAGACACCCTCCTGTTCATAACAGCAAATGTAACAACGGTATCTTTTCGAAAGCTTCAGTAGACATTTAGAATTTAATAGTATTGAGAAATATTTCCCAAAACTCCATTTCTTAACTTTAAAGTGGCTAAGATTTTAAAAAATTCTTAGGAGCAAGAGCGATATGTGTCTGGCGTTATCAAAAATGCAATAAGAAAATACCATCGATTCAAATTCTATTCAAAATATGTGAATATATTAATATTATAAATGCAATTTTCTGTCTCTGATGTATTACATATTTGAGGGCATTTTAAATTTATAAAAATAAAATTATAAACTGTATTTAATATCAATGGTTGCACCATTGATATTAAATATGCGTATAAATTAAGTCAATTTTATGAAATGGTAGATGTGAAGAACGGAAAAAATTATGAAAATTTTGTGATATTTTTTATCACACAAACCCTGTCTAAATAGTATAGTTTTTTATTCACCTTCATAGGTTCAAAGGACGTTTTTTTAGAAAATTCTTAATTACTTCTACAAACTTCAGATCAGGCGGCCGAAATTACGAAATTCTTCAGATAATATCTAACAATAGTATGGATTGCAAAAGTTGCATATTAGCAATTAACGGTATTACTAAAAACACAATAGCACAATCTCTATCAGGTAATTTCAGACAAAAGTCAGGCCTCTTTCATTCGTAAGAAGTCATTCAAATATATTAAGAAAATGAATCATATACACATATTTCTAGCTATCATATCCTAGTAAGTAAGTAAGTAACGGCCTGTTACTATCCCACTGCTGGGCATAGGCCTCTTCTCTCCGTTTTTGGAGAGAAGGATTGCAGCTGAGACCTACCACGCTGCTCCAATGCGGATTGGTAGGTTACACATATCTCTAGAATTCTCTAGAGATATGCAGGTTTCCTTACGATGTTTTCCTTCACCGAAAAGCGTGTGATAAATTGCAATTATCAATTAGACACATAAGTTTTACTAGAAAACTCATTGGTGCCTGCCCGGGGTTTGAACCATAGACCTCCTCGAAAGAGGCGCACGGTGCTACCGCTGGGCTACCACAGCATATCATAGTAATTCTACTCAAATTGCAACTAGCACACGATGTTTTCGTAAATGAGTTACATGATAAAAGAAGCAACAGAAAAAATATACATATAGATTTTCGATAAAATATTCTACTTCAAAAGTTTGGATTATTTAATTTTACCTTTAAAATTATAAGACATTGTTGGTGAACTTATACCCCAGGAAACTTTATACGTGGTGATATATAAGTTTTGTATTCTATGTACTCATACATGGTAGATAACATAACATCTTTCCTCGGATGTCTACTAGTGCCATCAAAACTACATGTTCCAGCTATTGCCACTTCGGCTGAGCAAGTTGTTTAGCTATTACGAGTTTCTAGTGTAGGTAAACTCATTTCGAACTTAATCGGGTAAAATACTTTTAGATACATACTTCAATCGCCCTAAATTTAACTTAATCTATATTTGTTAGTGAGCAAATTTCACAACTATAAATCATCAAACAATAAGGAATTGGACAGAAAAATTTTGTTTTAAAAAGGTGCGTTATCAAATTGAATTTAACGACTAATGTTCCTGAAATATAAACTACTTTGCCAAACTTTTAAATCTGTTTATGTCTATAATTTCAAATGAAAGTTCTCTTTTATAATGTGGTAGATATGAAATAAAATGCAAGCGAATACTTCTCTAATATCAGGTCAAGACTTAAGATAGACTTACTTAAGAAGGTCCTAAGATATAAGATTTTTTGTAAATACTACACGGGTGACGGTTCCAGCCAAATAAAGGACGGTAGGCAAAATAATGGCTACATAAATAGATAAATCACGTACAAAACCTAAGTTACAATATCCAATAACAAATTATAACAAACAACTTCTTACTAAAATTAGTTGTACATATATGTATTTATTATATAAATATAAACAATATATCGCTAATCAAAACTTATTTTGTACATACATTCAGTCGCAATCAATATCAACCTTATTTACTTACATCTATGGCTTGGTACATGATGAACGTCCGTCGTCAGCTAATTGCCGAAACACCTTATAAATGATGATACAATAATAAACCGTTAAGCCTTCGATAATTGGATTAAAAAATATAGTAATTAATTGGGAATATTTTAAGCAATATGGACGACGCGAAAGAAGTGATATTTGAAATATGTGGCTCGGCTTAGAATATCTTTTCGTAAACAAAAGTTAAGTCTTTATGTCTTATAGACTAACTAAAGCCTATATACTCCTTGTACCAAACCAAAGATATATAAAGTTAAATATTTTATAAATAAAAAATGGCGTCAGAAGTTAAACTCTAATAAGACAGTGACGCGATATCACTTATTAGTATTTTTAATATCGACAAAAACGATGAAAATTTTATATACAGTAGGCTCAACTTTAGATTCTCAGATTTTGCCTATGAATCTCCAATGACACGAGTTACTTCAGAACTTTGTAACTTTAAAGATATAATATATTTCATACCAAAAACTAAATTAATGATATATGAATATTTACAAAACTTTATGTAAGTAAATAAGTTACAATTATCTAATATCAGTCAACTAAATATACTCGATTGTGATGTGATTTAGTTAGCACATACTATGCTCTTTAACTACAAATAGATTTATAGCCATAGACTTTTTCGTGGGACCGTCATAGAGTTAATATACTACAGTAGGGAAACCATTCTAAAATGTGCCATAAACAAAGAGAAAGCAAATGAATGTATCTGTCTCTCTCTTTTATGTGTGATCAGACGATGAGATAAGTATACGATTTTCGTCTTCCCTCTCGTCATTTATTGTTACGCCATTTATTTTTTTATGGAGTCCCTGACACCTACAATACAAGTAATGCGATATGTGCAATAGTGATGTATTTGCTAGAGGTATGTATGGCAATCATTATGACTACAATAATAGGAAAATACTACAGGCTGTAGCTACATTAGACGACGTTGCGACCTGCGATGGGTTAGAACAAATACATTGTCATGGGGCCTTGTGGCTATGTTTGTTCGCTTAACCTTGATTTTTGATCTGCTTTATATTATGGATCAATTTTTTATCATCTATAACTCTGGGCTAAAACCTCGATAGACAAAATACTACTTTTAGAAGTAAATAAAAAAGACTTCGAAAAAATGTTATCGGTTGATGTTATCGGTTGCACTGCTGCCTGGTTTAGTTTTGAAGGCTACCTTAGTGCTTAGTACCTTACTACTGCCTTAGTACCTTAGTGCAAGTAATGCCTCTGATATTCTAATTTCATACTATAATAAAAACAAATAAAAGTATATATATTTGTCGTAAAAAGAGGCATGTGGTGAAATCGGAGTGTATTTTCACTAATTTTATTAATATTTCCTCTTTTTGTATCATGCCAGGTCGCGCTCTTTGACATGTTGAAGTCCAGAGGTGTACTTTACGCCACTGGAACTACTCGTCGTATCACAAATCGATGCTAATTGTAGCCGCAGCCTAATATCCATTTTTTTAATGAGTTCATGATCAGTAACTGTTAATTACTATTATTGAAAATCTTTAAAATATATAAAACAAATCATAATGTTGGAAACCTGTCCGCGCACTACTAATGGCCACAAAGAACAATGCGTATAAGTCACCACGCGAAGAACATCAAAATATGCTTCAGTCTGCATCAGGGTTTACCTTCCAGCTCTCACCAGGGTTGCTTGGTGTTTAAAAGTGCGTGGTGGTGGGTGGTGGGGGGTCGACGAGCCGCTCGTAGAAGAGCATGTAGGCGGCGCAGCGCAGCACCTCCTGCAGCGACACCTCGTGCACCAGGGTGTCCGACGTGTACCACCACCTGGAGGGAAATTTGGGGGTAACTACAGTTATACTTCGGAAAGTTAATACCAGTATCATGTTAAAGAAGTAAGGGGACTTTGATATGACCAGGGTAGAATGAAGGACACTTAGTCTCTTGGTAGAGCCAGCATGTACCGTTTGCTTTCGAAGCCGTTCCCGCGGCGGTAGGTGGCAAAATGTCCAGAGCGCGGCCCGCCCACGTGCACCACCACGGCCGCCAGCCGGTACAGCGCGCGCTCGTCCGCACCACCACCACTAGCGGCGTTCAGCACGGACAGCCCGCTGCGGAGCCGGCCCTCGCCCACCAGCGACATCAGGTCCGGCTACAAACAACGTTCACATTTAGATGGCTGACCGACCACCAGATTGCCTGCAAGGGCCAGAATGGTGGTCGGTCCATATTGATGATCATTCCACCCATTTCCCCACGGCTTTCACTAGTGTCTTAACAGTGTCACCTAATTTTATTTACTAAGCTAACTAAGTAACTTTAACCAACCAAATGATGTCCCTAAAATATTTTTTTATTAGTTAATATAAAAATAACTTATTTCTTCTGCATTCTTCTAATTTAAAATAATAATTAATTCTGTAAATACATCCAACAAATATTTAACTTCCCCTTGGCTAGGATCCCCATTTTTGTGTTCACATATGTGCTCTTGAGTTGTGAAAGTCAACTGAAAAAAAAGTTTATAGCTTACTAGTGGTAAGTTCACGTCAAATTCAGTGTAAAAATACCCTCAATAGCGCACTATATTATTTCTCCTATCACCAAAGAAAAAACAAGATTTTTTTTCTCTATATCAGCCAGCCATATGAACTTTAATTGCACTGAATTTCATCAATATTGCATCATTTCATCATCATAATCTTACGTTAGACTGAATGGGTTATGAAATCAGATCGAGAATCAAATAGCAGGAGTCACCCCTCTTCCCTGGGTCAATTAAACCTTCCGAGTATCAGTATCAGGGAGAAATCATGCAGATGGACTATCGCAAGAATAGTTTGGGTATGTGCCAAGATCTTCACAATTCCGGCAGATAAGCTGTGTGGATGCAAACAGTAGCAGTACCTGCGGCCGCTGGTGCGCGGCGTAGGGCGCCATGGACAGCGTCTCGGGGAAGGCGACGTGCTCGGCGCGCTTGCTGGGCCCCCCGCCGCGCCACTCCACGCGGGCCACCTGCAGCACCAGGCACCACGGCAGCTGCGACCAACGACCATAACACTGAGAAGATGTGGCTGCTAAAAAGACTACCACTAAACGTTACATTAATGGGAACTGGCCTTGAATAGATTTAAGTACTTGTGCGAGCTTCTTCTTCTTCTTTTGGTTCCTCTCTAACTAGTGGAGGTTGGCAGTCAACTCAAGCTTTAGACATGTCTAAATTACACCTCACAAGACGAAATAACACCAGGCTGGACTGTGATGCAAAGCAATTCAGCCCTTTACCTAAATGATCACCCATTTTTAATGACGATTCAATTGCTTTTACAAAAGGTTTATTTTGCAAACAGGTTATCCTAACCAAGAATACCACTGTCTCGGCATACTCTACAAACTTGGGTTCCCGTTGAGCTACCTCCACTGGTAACTCTCTAACGCATCCTTCTTTCAAAGGCCGTTAGTACGCGCAAATAACAATCATAACATACCTTCTTGACTGCTCAAGAAAACATGTGGATGCAAAAAGTTTTCATTTACCTAAGTGTTTTCTAGACTAAAAGTAGACTTTGTCTTGACTTCTTCACTTCAGTTTCGCGACACAATCAGCAAAATGTAAGCGGTTATCTGTACCTTCCCGAAGCTGACGGTGCGGATGTGCTTGGTGTAGCCGTGGTCGGCGGACTCCTCGGGGCAGCACTTGGTGCAGCGGACCCCTTTCACCATCTCCGGCGCCGTGAACGCCCGCAGCAAGCCTGACCATACACAATTAGCTTGGTCAACTAATAAAGTCTAATCGCAATAAATGTTAAATTTAAATTCAAATTCAAAATATTCTTTATAATAGTCCTTTGTCAGGTACTTTAAATCGAAAAACGTTTAAAGAAGCTATCACTGATTCGGAAGTTTATTCCTACCGAGAAGAACAAGCAAGAAAGTCGACGTATACTCTTATTAAACGTATGTATTATACCATTTTTATTGATTGATTATATTTATAGTAATACAGTCTGGTAATTAACTGACTGTAGGTAAAAGGTGCTTATCACTCAAATAATCTTCAATTGTATGATAAGCTTTATGGTAATAAGCACAATTTTCTGTAAAGGCATATCTAGATATTTTCAGGACTTCTCAACAAATGGTAGCTGCCTAAAGCACACACCCCACAGAAGCGACACTTGTAATGGTGTTTATTATGTAGCCCAGAGCTGTTACCGGATAAACTGAAGGTCCCCGTGATGCCGGTGCTGGCGTTGGTCATCGACAACGACACGCTGTCGAACTTGTCGTAGCGGACGGGACTCTGGATTTAAACACTTTTTTGTTACGGTTTGATATTTCATGTACGTTTTGTATATTTAAAGCTATGCTTGCATCAACTTAGTTGTCCTGTACGCCGTGTGGCATCCGGCTGAATAGAATAGACCACACTTATTTCTTACCGAGGTGTCGTAAAAGGCGACTAAGGTAAGTCGACTCGTGAGGTTTCCTGTTGAGTACAATAGACCACCCTGTTTCTTACCGAGGAGTCGTAAAATACGACTAAAGTAAGTTGACGTCAGGCAGGCGGCCAGTCGTAAAATACGCAACCAAATCATGTGACATGTTATGCCGATCCCACATAGAGTGGGATAAGGGCAGGAGGATGATGATGTACTATTAAGTGCTGTCTTCCTATTCCCGAAGAGAAAATGAGAATTTTTCAGCGTTTATGTTGACTCAATATATAAACTCTAATTGAACCATATTTCATCAGCGAATCAGCAGTAAAGACGGATATTGCACACGTCGGACTCAAACTAGTCAAATATCATTTGTTTTTCCTTTAGAAGTTTACTGGACGCGGAAATGGGATTCGCAAATGAGTAATTAATTGACTTATTGAGACTCTTTAAAACAAAAAGTGATGAGAACTTCGCGGGTACAGTTTGTAAAACATATGTATACATTGTAGCAGAAGTAGTATACCTTAGTGGAGCAAACTGTACAATGTGTCCGCGATGCCAGCGTGCCGCGGGTGGGCGGGTGCGCGGGCGGCCGCACGGGGGCCGCGGCCCAGCGCCTGCCCACGGAGCTCAGGTGGCAGAACGACCGGGACACGCCCTTGGTCAACCGCATCGGCTCCGGAGGAGGCTCGTCTTAACGTAAAATCACATTATCAATCATATTATAAAACAAATCAACCGCCGCGTCTGTCTATCTCTTGACGCAGTTTTCTTAAAAATATAGAGTGATTTATAAGGAAAGCTTATTAACATAATTGGTTATGATTTTGAGGAAATTGGTTTAGGTATGACAATAGTTGTTTAAAATGTTGGAAAAAGTAAAGTCATTTCAGAGTATATAAAACGCTGCTTAATACTTTTTAGATACAAGACAATGTACGCACGTACTTTCGCACGCAAGTCCGTATATTTGTTGCACTATACGTGTGAATTTACTCAGTGTAATCACAGTGATCGTGTACCAGGGTCAGCCAGGTCAGGCTCGCCGGGCGGCGCCGCTGAGGCCGGTCGCGCGGGACGCGCCAAGCCCTCGTCCCGCATGGACAGCGGCACGGCGGGTGGAGACGCGGGCGATGCTAGGGCCGACCACGCACGACCACCGCCCAGGCCCAAGGCGTCCGACAAACAGCCGGGCTGGGAACGAAGGCTTATTATAATGGTCTTTATCTTCTTTCTTAACTAATGAAAAAGGCTAGGCAAAATTTCCATGCCATTAAATCTTGTGCTGATGGTTGTCTGCGATATCCTATGAAGTTTGTTTTAGGTCTTCTGACTAACGATGTAACAAGACTATAGTTTCCTAATGAGGCCCATAGTTGGCAGACAAGTTGAATCCATCCAACCCTATCATTAAGCGATGACGACGGACCTCAATCTCAGAATTGGGCCTTACCTAATAAAACTGTGGTCCATATATAATCGTCTACAATTTAAAGTTTCAAGTGTCAGTATTGGTATCCAAAATTTTTTATACATAATTTTAATGTCATTAATTGAAAATTGAATTGAAGAACCTTCGAGTATATAAAAGTGTATATGCTCCTTCATTGAACATATATATCATATTTCTAGGGCCTAGGTAACCTGGAAATCAACACTAGAACAGAAGATAGATCTCAGCAACAATAATTCTCAAATGTACAGAGGAGTTACCTAACCAGGTGTGGGATCGTAACAGTACTGTTCCGCTGTAATACCATACCTTTTTGGACATTGAGATAGTTTCCTCTTCGATACAAGAGAGCAATACATGCAGCAGCTCGTGGGCATCCTGCTGGTCAGCTGGCACCACCCAACCAGCTGCTCTGAGTGCTTGCAGCACACCAAGTGGACACACTGGAGTGCCCCTAGCTGACTCATGTGTTCCATTGACCACTGGAAGTAAATTTAAAATTTACACTTTGTAATTTTGTTCAGCTTCTGATCCTAGGTGTCACAGTTTCTGAGAGAGTTCACATAAATAGGTGCAGCACTAGCATGGAATAGTGGAAGTTCTTGTCTATTTTAAAACTGACTATTGACACAAAGAATAGCAATAAGTGATTGTAGCAATAGGGTACAACAATAAGATCCCAGTGTGTAATATGACTTTTACTGTTGTGGTTTTGTAACTAGTTAATGGGGGATAGATATAAATAGGATTATCTGGGTTTTTTCTGTTACCCTGCATAAGATTCTATTTAACACTGCAGAGAACCACCCAATTTTTAGCTAACCTCTACAAAAGTTAGAAGTGATTGCTTCCCCTATTATATATACACAGCCGCCTCACCTGTACTAGGGGAATGGGATTGCCATTTTTCACTGAAGGTAAAGATCACCTGTTATCAAAGCACCAGGCTTTTACTAAGACTTAACTGACAATTGATGTCTAATTCACATGTTTATGGTGCTTTTCTTAAGTTAAATATTATATGAGTTTTGCTGAAACCTGATAGTATATATTCAAATATATGCTTATGTCATGATAACTGTCCAAACCTGTGATGATAACTAAAACATCCATTTATCTTATCATGAATATAACACTTGAAATTGTTGTGAAGATACTTAGTTATAAGTGAAAATACTAAGAGATTACTCTTAAAAAATTCAGAACCTGTTGACCACTGTAACATACCACCATGCACTTTGAGATTTATACTGATTAACTTAATTTTATTATTGACTGCATTATGCATTGAAACTAAAATAAACCCTTATTTATCTGAAGTGAATGTAGGAAAAGGAGAGGAGGCTTTTGAAATTAAGTACTACTCACATTTAGTAGCCTTGTACTTAATATCTTTGTTTTTTAATTGGTAATAAATGAATGACTAAAATTATAAGTACTATGACTATAATACTATTTATTATATATATTAATATATACGTTTAATAAAAAGTAAATAAATAACGCATTAGAGCAACACAAATATATAGTTAAAAAAAATATATATTAAAATTTATTTTAACTGTTAAGTCCTTTATTAAGACACTATTATGCCCACAAAATCTACATAATACACAATAGAATTGATATTTTTAATGTTATTATTAATTAAATGTTTTGGTTGTTTACAGACCTTCAATCACAGTGTACAGAGTCGTAATCATGCTGTTATGTCCATCGGCTTTCGCGTACTTCTTTAACCATTCAATAAAAGTAGGACACGCTGCGAGTGCTTGCAACAAGGTGTTAAGAAAACATGTTCTTCCTAAGTTCTGTAGCCCGGCTATCTGCCCTCGCCGCTTGCGCACTCTTGGAGCTCCCCCAGGGCCCCATAATACGAAGGCTCCTACAACGACCGCTGCAGTCAGCCCTGCGGCGACTAATATCCGATCGCCACCGTCCATGTTACGTGAATGTGTTTCTCAATATTTTGTACGCATTCTTAGTTCAGTTATAAAACTTAAATATTCTATAAGAAAAATTCATTTCCCCCAATCGAAAAATTAACAAATTCACCAATAACATTCCATTTGACAGTTTAGATTTGACACTTACCTTCAAAATATATCACACAAGTTTCAGGTAAAAATCCTGAGATATTTTTTGCATGTTTATAATATTATTAATATCAACGCTCAATAAATTAAAAACCTGTTTTACGAGATGAATAATGCGTGCATTCCTGACAGTTTTGTTTCGGTGAATAAAAAAGTATGCCTTAATTGAAACGTAATGATTTGACATGTCTAATGTCTGCTGTCAATAAAGCAAATGTCAAAATTGTGTATTATGTGACCCAAATATGTTATTGTAAATAAATATACATAATATAAACACATCTAAATTGGAAGCGATAATTACATTGTTTTGTTACTTCGAACTCCAGTCTGCTGGCTGCCGCTGTCCTACTCGTTATTAATCGTGTTGCAAAAAAAAAAATGCGAGTCGAACTTTTACAGAATCTTATTGTGTATTAATAATAAATATTTGTAAATATAATGATACCCTCCAATACTATATGTGTCTCTCAGGAAGGCCCTGCCAACGCTTTAGCTTTAAATAAGGATTGTACACAAGTCGTTATTGCCGGAAGAAATGGTAATAATACGAATATATTTATAGTTACTTGTTGATTTAAAACTATGATATTAACCTTTTTAATCAGTTTTCAAGGTATTTTCGATCGGCGAAAATGAGTTTGCGGAAGTATGCAATTTACGAGTGGGAAAAAATCTAAATTTAAATTTTTCTTCTATTGATGTTGCTTGGAGTACAATTGAAGGTGAGATGTTTTTGAAAATTTATTTGATATAATTATTTAATTTCTTTTGATATATTCACTTAAATAACATCTTGTTGATATTCTACTGCTAAGCAAAGAATTATCTTTTTCATCACCTCAGAGATCTTGAAAAGGATAACAATCTGAGACTCCACCATGTCTAATGTGCTATTGAAAATTTATCGTATTTCGAAGCTGAAGTGGTAATCAGCAGGGTGAACAAAGTGAGATCCTCAGTTGTTTGAATAGAATATTCTGCAAAATATATTTTCAATAGCCCTCATATCCCTATGCACAGGAAAAATTAATAATAACCGTTTAAATGAAGAGAGTAAATCAATATTTATGTACTAACAGAATAGAATTCTTTATTTTCAAACAAAATTGAAAATGAAAATAAATAAATAATAAAAATTTAATAAGGTGGTATTATAATATGGTGTGATTTATTGCAGAAAACACCCTCGCTACAGCAGCTACCAATGGTGCAGTGGTTGTGTGGAACCTGGGCCGCTCGGGACGTTCTAAACAAGAACATGTTTTCTCTGACCATAAGAGAACTGTTAACAAGGTGAGATCCATGACTATTTTCAATTTTTTATTATCAGATTTTATCTATTAGAATAGATTTCAAAAACTGTTAACTTTATCTAAGAAGTATAATTGTTTAATCGGTACCAAGCTCTTCAGGATTTTTTTGTGCCAGTTTTTGTCATACTTTTTTTCTCCTTCACCAGGTTAGTTTCCATTTGACGGAACCTGCGCTGCTCATCTCAGGGTCGCAGGATGGGATGATGAAGTGTTTTGATCTCCGTATGAAAGAAGTTGCACGAACATTCATAAGGTAAAAATAGTTCAATATATTTGACCTAATCAATAGATGTAGACCGCGGGTTCAAACCTGGGCAGACACCAATGAGTTTTTCTGTTAAAACTTATGTGTGTCATTAATAATTCCAATTTATCACACGCTTTTCGGTGAAAACATCTTGAGGAAACCTGCGTATCTCAAGAGAATTCTGGAGATATGTGTAACCTACCAATACGCATTGGGGCAGCGTGGTTTTAGGTTTTAGCTCCAATCCTTCTCCAAAAACGAAGAGAAGAACCCTATTCTCAGCAGTGAGATAGTAACAGGCCGCTACTTAAGTACAGTCCAGACCTATTATTTAATGGGTAGAATAGTCCAGTCCAGCTGACCTCCCGTCCTGCAACGACAGGCGTCCCCGCAATTAGATTAGACCTATATCTCTAGTAATCGTAGAGATCCTGTATCGCAAGCCACACAGGTAACGTGGTACAGTGTCCGTCCGCAGCAACACGGAGTCGATCCGCGACGTGCAGTTCAGCCCGCACCAGCCGCACG
This sequence comes from Morpho achilles, assembly GCA_947086495.1. Classification (NCBI taxonomy): domain Eukaryota; kingdom Metazoa; phylum Arthropoda; class Insecta; order Lepidoptera; family Nymphalidae; genus Morpho; species Morpho achilles. The sequence continues at coordinate 498,927 of CAMTZB010000015.1, forward strand.
TGTTCGCGGCCGTGTCCGAGAACGGCACGGTGCAGCTGTGGGACGCGCGGCGGCACGAGCGCGCGCTGCACCAGTTCACGGCGCACTCGGGGCCCGTGTTCGCGTGCGACTGGCACCCCGACGTGCCCTGGCTGGCCACGGCCTCCCGGGACAAGACCATCAAGGTACGACAGGAAACCTTTATTCGAACAACATCATCCTCTAAGAAACATCTTGTCACATGATTTGGCTACGTATTTTACGACCAACCGCCTACCTGACGTCGACTTACCATATTCGTATTTCACGTCACCACGGTAAGAAATGAGGGTGGTCCATTCTACTCAGCCGGATATTGCAAGGCATAAAAAATCTTTATTCAAACATTTGAACTTATAACAAAAAAGGATCAGCCTGTTACTGTTGCAATGCTGGTCGTAGGTGCAGTGTATACTAATAAATAATCACACTAATACCTGTGTACAAACTGCAAAGGAAACGTTACACTGCCTCAAGCGCACCACGTCAGTAACACTAGAGCCGCGGGTGAAAGTGGACGTGTAACATACTGTAGTTGATACAAAAAAGGGTGCGCTTATAATATACCACGCTGCTCCAATGCTAAGTTTCGTATCCCCAGAATTCTCTGGAGATATGCAGGTCCTCACGACGTTTTATTTCACCAAATAGCGTGTAATAAATTGAACATATTTAGATTAATCAGAAACATTAGATGTGCGCATTATCGCCGTCAAGATGCAGAACGCCAAAGCCTAACTACGTTGGATATTTAGCTGTACAGCTTTCCATTCTGGGTCAAAAACCAGTCGGAAGATTATATATTTCATGAATATTTAGTAATATTTAATTCATATTGTTATTATTTAAATAATAAGATACTAGGCATACGTTTTGTACACCATGTTTTGTTCAATAATCATATGTTATAAATAGCCTATCGACAAAAGTATTATACCACAGTCGTCTTCCGCAGAAGATAATAACGTCTGGTTTGCTATGGTTATGCTTTACTAATTATAACTCGTTCGCCAAATTTATAACCTCTTTAACTGAAACCAGACCGTCTGAATCAGATTATCTGGGACTTTGGCTTCGTAATGATTATTGTAATATTACTATGTGATTAATATTAATGATAACTAGGTAATTGATAAGCTATTTGAAATGATACAATATTAAAGGCTTCTCATTATGTCAACATTTAATTTGAATAAATATTGTAGATGTTATCGCAAAATCGAAAATTACTCGTGCGAAATTTAGTAATGGCTCAGCGTACATATATTTTCTGACCGAATTTACAATGAGTCTCAATTGAGACAGATACATTGTAATTCTTATTAAAATGCTAAAGGCTACGAACTATTAAAAAACCCTAGTGATTTCTTGCACTTCTAAGTCTCTTTAACACTCACGTGTTTTGTGGGCGCTAAGCTAAGCAATTTGCCACAAATAACTTTTTTTGAATTCGGTTACTTTAACACTAAGCGTGCATATTAAGTTTTGTAATACCCGTGCGAAGCCAGGGCGGTACTGTTAGTGTTGTAAAAACTATCTCGTGAAGGACCTGCAGTACTAGCTAGTATACAGTGTTCACACGTGTCGCCAGCTGCGTCATTTAATTGTGCGCTCGCAGCTAAGTAGGTCAGCAGATAAAGCCGTCTGCGCGACACGTGCGGGAGGTGTGATATCATAGTCTGGGAGCTAGCTGTCATAGATAATACATAAACATAGTCTTTGTAATACCACACATAATTCTCCAAATCAGAGATTTAAGGTTTTTGATGATTTAAATAATGTAAGAAAGTATGCCGTGTGGAAGAGTAGAATACCCATATCGACGTCAAGCAGGCAGCCGGTAGTAAAATACCTAGCCATATCCTTTAACATGTTTATAACATGACTAAAGACTAAGGATAACATTTTTTTGAGTTGACGTGGTGTGAAGGCACAAAATGCATTAACACTAAGCTTTGCGTCGAATCTGGAGATCTTAGATTTTTAGCGGTCGCCATTCTATATCTCGAAGATATGTATTTTAATTATACATTTTAAGATGTCTACCATTATCAGTTGAATGATGGAATTATGTTTATTGTTATTCTAAATTATACGAATTTTATAAGTAATAATAAGTAACGGATTAATAAAATCTTTGCTAATTATAGCTATATAAACTGTTATTTTTTTATCGTATTATAGCCATAAATCATTTGATTTCTAAAGTCATTGGCGAAATTTTCACCGAGCCAACATGCAAAAAAGTAAATGTTTCAATAATGCTTTTTCAAGAGTTACGGATTAAAGTTGAACTTTTTAAAAACTGAATTAGTATTAATATACTAATTCAGATCACAAAAGACAAATTCAACATATCATAATGGATATTTCGAATTTGTCTTTTGTTACTAATCATTTTATGTTATAAAACATTATAAAACTTTCGACAAGAAACTAAAGCAAATATGCAAATTTTATTCTTGTATAAAATTGGGTGCCATCTCTTACTCTATTATGCATGATGCGGCGTTGTTTATCCGCTGATATTTGGTACTCCTACGCTATAAATATCTAATTCATTCCAATATCGAGGGCAAATAATCCTTTGAAGGTATTTGTACTCAAATCCACGCGCGATCTCATTTTAACATCATCACTTTTGGAATATTATCTAAATAACGATGCGTTTCAAAATTAATTGTATATATATATTTTTTTTATTTATTTATTCAAATACATATTACATAATTACAATTTATTTCTTAGTATCCGTAAGCCTTTACGACTTGTCTGGATATTGCACATTCCTCTTAAACAAATAATCAGAATACAAACTTAAATAAATTAATAAAATAATATAAAATATCTTAATGCGTGTGCAGTGGTTAACGACGCAGTATATGTTATATTATTTTAAATATGAGACACAGAAAACTGTAGACAGATTAAGTAACTATAACCAACGGATAAATTAACTATATTCGTTTTTGTACCCTGGTAAAAATCACGCAGTTTTACCTTTGAGATCACCTAGATTTCATAGTTTTTAACGAAAGCTCTCAGGTGACTTAACTTTTTCAATAATTATGGTCTTATTTTAATCAATTTACTTTACTCGTGAATTACTCTTCCTTTGAATAAAATATGTTTATTAGAAAGACGCATGAAGATCTGTTTTTGACAGATGCAGAAGGGGGACTGTCTTTTTTATAATTATAATGTGTAAGAATACAAATTTAAAAAAAATGTACCTACTCCATTATACTCAAATATTGTTTGATTAGAAATCTACGTACTGACCTTAACTGGCGCTAACATTTTGATTTTACAAGCCTCAGGAAACTCATTAAATTGTCTTTCAGGTTTGGGACATCCATGCGAGGCCCAATCTAGAACACACCATATACACCATAGCGTCCGTGGGACATGTCAAATGGCGGCCGCAAAAGAAGTAATTAACGACATCCTATCCTATTAATCGATTTTTTTGTTCTATTATAACTAATATAATCCAAATAATTTATAGAAGTAGGCGTGGCGTTACTTTGCGGAGATCCATAATACAAGAGTAATAATAAAATTCTTTTGCCATAATCCGCGACGATATGATTATGATGATAATCCAATTTAAAAAAAAACATTAATTATTAAAGAAAAAAAATAAATAAGACTTTGTTCGAATGATTTTAATATAGCCTGTACTGTTTTTTTTGTGATCCACCCGGTACTACAATAGTTTGATTAAATTTACTCTAGATAGTTTAATGAAATAAGTGAGAATTGATTGGTTCCTTGTGTTGTGAGTAGATGTTGAATAAATAAAGTTCGTTGGAATCACTTTTTTATTTTGGTTACAAATTATCTCTTCTGGTTCGAACTCGGCCGCATCGCAAATTTCCATAGATTCGCATTTTTTTTCGAGTTACGAATTGAGTATAGAAATGTAGGCTGTCGATCTGAACAAGCAAAATTTTGAAAGTGGTTTATGAGAATAAAGTCTGGGAACCTTATAAAGAAAAAGAGGAAAATTGACTACAAGTTTCATGTTCTTGATCAAGGTACCAGGTGGCGTCGTGCGCCCTGGTGCTGGACTGCGCGGTCCACGTGTGGGACGTGCGCCGGCCTCACGTGCCGCTGGCCACGTTTGCGGAGCACCGTGACGTCACCACCGCCATCGCATGGCAAGCTTCGCCACACGCCTTCCTCTCCACCAGCAGGGTGAGTGCCCAACACAGCGGCCGCAACATCACCACAAACTCGACAATCATTTCGTCCTGCAACTGTAGCATCAATATAACCCAAAATATTTAAAATATCATTGTCCTCGTTAAAGTGTCCGACAGTAAAACGGTTTTGTCGGTCAAACTATGTCTCCCTTTAAAGGTTTCTAAATCCGTTAAATCAACTTGTAGTAACTTGAAACCACACATTTCTCGGTAAAAACATAAAATATCGACACTTTTTAATACAGCGCACAAATTTGACCTGCTGCGGCGAACTAGCGACCCCACAGCCGCGATAAACCATAATACTCTGTAAGAGACCACTAGCCCTACCTGAGCCTTTTACTGTAATTGCAGGAGTTCTATTGTAATGTACTATTCATTAACCTAAACCTTCCTGAATTGTACGAATTGTAGCATTTTGTGTTAAACCGTATAGAAATCCGAAAAGTGGATTTTCAGATAATCGGTCACAGACAGACTGCTTTTAAAGACTTTTATAAATTTATTTTATAATATGTATATATTTAGTGACATGCAAATTTTCTTTCTCCAAAAGGCTCGTTATATATGGTATTAATTAGGCACAAAAGTTTTTATTGCAAACTCATTAATTGCTATATTAAGCGTGTCTAGCCGTTCTGCTATCGCGTCTTTATAATTTATCGTATTTATTTATTTCTCTGCTTCAATGTGTTATCAAACAGTATAAGCTCATCGGAATGACGTATTTATTTGTGGTTCAGTTTACCGATTTGTTTGCTAACGCCTTAATGCATTGCTATCTTTAGAATATCTTAAACATGCATAAAGCTTTTCCTCCACGTGCCGCTTACATTGTTGTATCAACTATGCAAACGGAAATGTTGTCAACAAGTTTTAAAATTGAAATTTCAAATATTTTGTGTTCATGTTGATTTTTACAAGCATTTTCGAGTTGTCAAATCATTATAATTTGACGGCAATTTATTGTGTTACAATAACAAATAATCTTAAAAAAATGTGTATTTGTGAGTTCATAATATTCTATCATTTGAATTTTAGCCAATGTCAGCATAAAATTAAGATAACTTGGAATTAAAATTATTTATTTATTCGTTGCTGAATTTGTACTAAAGTATTTTCATTAACGTACTAAATTTTTATTATAAAGGTCGTGGTTTATAAGACCTTGAACTTTATCTGGTTTTCACCTTACTGTTAAATTTTATAGTCTCGTGTAAGATTGCACATCTTAAGGTCAGTTGTGGATCTACTATGTATCAGATTTAAACAGTTTAAGCTTAAAACAGTCGTGCGCTCGGCCAACACCAGGTAATTTTGAATTTAAACCCCAAACACCAATGAGTTTCTTACATATATTTGCAACACGACTGCAAGACTTCCCTTTGACTCTGCAACTATAACTGATTTCTACTGGACGAACAGTTGGGCTGAAATTTGTCATTCCGAGGTCCCCTTACGGATTAAGAATACTCGGAGGCTTAACCTAAAAGGCTGGCCTAGGGGTGCAGCGTTAATCCGGACATATTAGCCCGCGAGGCCTTCTGGCAAGGAGTATGTATGTCCCCGGCAGGACTGCAGCCTGTACCGGCACAACTTCTGCGAGGCGGCGCACCCGGTGCTGTGGGCCAACCCGCAGGGCGTGTGCGTGTCGGCGCGCGGGGAGCTGGCGCACGCCGTGCCCGAGTGCCCGCTGCCCGCGCACACGCCGCAGCCGGCCGAGCGGCACGTGCCCGGCTTGGGGTGAGGACGATATACAACAATAATAATGCAACATTATCAAGGGACTCTTTTAGCGATTCGGGCTAGTTTCCATTGTGGGTGTGAACTTGGCGGGAAATCGCTAACGATTGGCTATTCAGTTTTAACTCTATATTAGACCTCTGAGCGGTCCGAACGTTGTTTATCGGACGCTCGCTGTGGTTATCGACCTGTAGATATCGGTTAGTGATCGACCGCCGCGGTTCCCGAGGCGGTCAATGCATTTGGTGCTCCCGATCCTCCGCTAAAAGAGGGTCCATTATTTAGAGACGTCCGACCCGGAGGTGGCGTTTTCCAGGGTACAGAGCCGCTGTTAATGGGTATGGGGTCAATGTATCCAACGGAACCCAGTCCCCACCACCAGCAGCGTGGTGAAGTACTGTTTGGTTTTTGGTCGGTGAGAGTTCGATATACCCGCCGGCTATAATGAGTTAGCCTGACATAGGGCTAACAGAACACGTGCGTCTCGCGTTGTTTGTAATAGAGTGTAAGTAAGTAAAACCCTCTATCCGTACGTGTCCGTGTCAGCCGCAAGCAGCCGACGGCGGGCTCGCTGAGCGGCGCGGCGCAGGCGGCGCTGGAGCGCGCGTTCCCGTCGGGCGCGGCGTCGGGCCTGGCGCGGCACCGGCCGGCGCGCGCCGCGGCCGCCGTGCTGGGCTGCGCGCGCCAGTACCGCGTGCGGGGGCAGCCGCCGCACGTGCTGGCCGACCACAACGCGCGGGTGGCGCGCGAACACAAGCGGTACATGGTACGCTAACCTCGTGAGCTGCTACTGCTAGCCTGTTTAGGACGTCACCGGAAGGACGGGCGAGCGCAGAAACTTCCACGGGTAAAATTGGTAAGAGCGAGAGCGTCGCGGCAGATGGCTGCGGCCGCTAAAGCTGTCTACGAATATTTATTTATTTATTTTTATTCATTAAACAGTTTGCTAACAGACGTAACACCGATAATACAATAAAACATCACATTATATAAACATACAAATTGTGCACGTTCAATTACTGGCAAACAGCATGCCTGAATGTCGTGCAAGTGCGGAGTTTATGACAGTCTATGTACCAAATATGCAACGCGGTACTTTATATCAGGCCCGATATCACTGCAATCTTTTCTGTATTCTGAGATTTATTTAGGAATGCATTCTATGGCACTCAATTTAAAATAAAGGTGCCGCAGTCCGTAGTAAATCGTCATAGGTAGTGATAATGTGGCAGGTGAGCCACGTGTGGGAGGTGGTCCGCAGCGTGTACAGCGCGCGCGCCGTCCGCAGCACGCCCGCGCCGCCGCCGACGCGCGCGCCGCCGCCCCGCGCCGACCCCGCGCCCGCGCTGCCCCCCTACAGGTACTGCCCTCCCATTGCTGACAGGGACCCATTGCCAAGTCCCAGCTGTACCTAAGGCGGTGTTGATGTAGTTAAGATTCAAATATTACTGCAGGTATTTCTTCGAGTAAAACAAAAGTGTACACGGCCTAGATGTTTTTTTGCGACTGGTGAATAGGTTGACAAAGTTGACAATATATACGAAACATACCGCCCACCAGAAGGGATATTGTCTTTTTTTTTAACAAAAGTTAAGTTAATAATTGAAGACGGACAATAGTACATAGGTTGATATTATCATTGTTCGCGCCAACGTTACGCGGACCTACTTCATTGGCCGGCGACCGGGGAGAGAGGTGCGCGGGGATGGTCAAGGCGTACGTGACCATCATACGTGGCGCCGCGACCAACCTCTGCCACTTCCCCGCTGACCACGCACAACAACTCCACGCAATCCATATCTTATAAGCAATTGTAAAAGAAAGTCAGCATTAAAGCAAATTATACCAATATCTACTATCTTTATATGTTACCATAATTAACAATCATAAGTCAGTTGGAAAAAATGTATTTATCATATATTTTTGGTAGTCACGTTAAATAGTTTTAAAATAACAAGTCATTAAAAATTTGATGTAATTTTCATTCGAACAGACATAACACATCTTCAAATCATGTGATGGGATATGTTATATGACATATCGGATCCTCCCCTAAATATGAAACAAATATTACTACAATATGCATATTATTTCCGACAGTGCAGTGGAAGAAGAGCCCCTGGAGGAAGCTGAGGAGTGGGAGAACCGACTCCACAAGAACAGCGGTGTTCTAGGGCTGCCCACGCACAGCATCTACATTCCGCCAGCCAAGTTCGCCAAGCGAGAGGACGGTAGGAACGCACTTTGTTAAATCACTGGAAATCTTTGCAATAAAACTGTCATAGCCAAAGGATGACCGTGTGACTTTTACCAAGAGGTTACGTGTCGATGCTCGATTTCTGATTCTGTATTTTTGTTAACGGTACTCTTACAGGAATGAAGGTTTATGCATCAAGTAAAGTAATTTTTCACGTTCCATTGTATAGTAACATTAAACAAAAATACGGATAGAACTGCATTCTAGAACAAACAAATAATCATTTAGCGATGGGCTTTGGGATGTTAAGGTGTTCAAATGGCAACGAAACAGTGACAAAACCCTTGCTGAGCGAGCAGATGACCACGAAAATGTGGCAAGTAAATACTGGATTTAAGTTATAATGTTCTTAGTCCTTTAAAATGTCTATCTCGAAGACTTGGCAAATAAACGGTTGGTTAAAGTTGAATTTATTTGACTTTTTTTAAATGTCCTGTCTATCGGTAGACTTTCGTAAGTTTAACGGTTGGGTTCCGAAGAGCGGACGTACATTTCCGTGTGTCGTCCGCAGCGGAGTGCGGCGGCTGGGTGTCGGCGGCGTCCGCGCACTACGTGGACGTGGAGGCCGCCGACTGGACGCTGCCCGACGAAGCCTTCCCGCTGCGCGCGCCGCCCGCCGCCCTCGCGCCGCACGCGCACGACCACGACCAGGAGAGCCACGGTGAGCGACGGATTGCACGCTGTGCGAGCTGGGAGATAGCTCAACGGACGCTGGCTGACGTGCGTGATCTGTGCCAGAGCCATCGACGGCCCGCAACTCGACGACGCAGGCGGGGGCGTCCTCGCCGGGCGGCTCTTCGGGCTCGGGCTCGGGCTCCGGGTCGGGCTCGGGCACGGCGCCGCCGCCCGCGTCGCCCACGCTGCGGCGCTCCAGCGGCTCGGCGGAGGCGGAGGGCGAGGGCGAGGCGGGCGGCGCGCTGTGCGTGCGCGAGGGCGCGGCGCGGGGCGCGCTGGACGCGGCGCCGCTGCTGGCCAGCGCGCTGCGGCTGCACGCGGACCTGGGCGACGTGCAGACGGCGGCCGTGGTGTGCCTGGCGCTGCAGGACCATCGGTACTACGCTTGTTCACTAGTTTATTTCAAAAAAAATTAGATAGAACCTTCATTTTTGCCTTTTGGTGTAGAAACTTCGTTCTTCAAAAAACTATCTAGGCGGTTCATAGAGCGCATCCGAACGAAAGAACCCGAAAGCTGGCAGCTATTTTGGGTGAAGTTTAAGTTTGGCCATACTAGGACGTAACGATACCAGTATTTTGGGAACCATATAATCGTTGTTTTTAGATTGATGTGAATATATTTACGAGTATATATTTTATTTGTTATCTATTAGAATTTGATTTATCGTGACAGGAACGACCTCTTCCCGTACATCGACGAGAGCCTGCAGGAGCAGTGGCTGCTGGGGTACATCGAGCTGCTGCAGCGGCACAAACTGTGGAATGTCGCCACCGAAGTAAGCCAGTCTTGACTATTGAAAGTTCTACAACTTTTATATTTAGTTTTTCCTTGGAATTATCATATTTATCTCTATTTATTTATCTTCAATTAGTCGTTAGCTCAGCTAAATTTGCCACTATTTTTGTGTAAAATAAGTTGCTCGAACTCTACATAAATGACAGTGAAGGTTGTAAAAGTTGACTTATTCTGTATCTGAATCGAAATGAATAGAATTTCAGATATATGCGTCGTGAACTTTTGTAACAAAACAGTAGAACAATTAGTAGTGAAGCTAAAGTTCTTGTATGGTAGTTTAGGCCATGGTGTGGCCATGTGACGTATGACATATGTTAGTAATTTAGTGGTCATGTCGTGTCGTCTATCTGTCGCCAGGTGATCCGCTGCGCGTGGCTGAGCTCGGTGTGGAGCCTGTCGCAGCAGTCCACGACGGTGACGGCGTGCTGCGGCCGCTGCGGGCGCCGCACGAGGCCGCGCGCGCCGTGCGACGCGTGCAGCCCGCGCGCGCCGCCCGACCTGTGCGCCGTGTGCCACCAGGTGGGTGTGGGTCCCCGACACAGCTATAGCCGTCTGCTTACAGCTAGCTGTACTCTGAACGACTCGGTATGGAAACTGCGTTAGACTTTATTGCGTTTCAAACACTTAATTTCATGCATAAATTGAAAAACTGACAGAACTCAATTTACTGTGTCTAAGGTTATTCTTAAACTCCAGAAAACGGCATTGTTTGAGTTCTTAATCATGCCTAGATGACAGCACTAATCGCGTCCGATAGGTTACGATAGTGATCCTGTAAAATCCTCAAATTTTAAACTAACTAGTGAAAAATTACAACCCTCCAAAATTTAATAAAGATTATTCTGATTGATTTGAACCGAGAGAGTGTTATGGCTTATGGCTCCTTCAATGATAAATGATGCCGACCCCTAGTATAATGTCGCTATTGTTGGGTCTCATAAGAAGGCTCAGAGTCGCTCAGCGTGCGATGGAGCGAGTTATGCTCGTGTCTCTACGTGATCAAATCAGAAATGAGGAGACCTGTAGAAGAACCAAAGTTACTGATATAGCTCAGCGTGTCGCGAAACTAAAATTGCGATGGGCGGCACATAGTACGTAAAACCGATGGGCGTTGGGGTTTCGAGGTGAAATGACGACCTTGCACCGGAAAACGCAGTGTCGTAAGACCTACTAGATGAACTGACGACCTCAAAAAGGTTGCGCGCGCTGGATACAAAATCGTGTAGTATGGAGTTCTCATGATGAGAGACCTATGTCCAGTGGACGTCCGTTGGTTGATAAAGAAGAAGTATAGTGTAACAGCCGTGTTGCCCACGCCGTTGTGTCCCGCAGGCGGTCCGCGGGCTGTACGCGTGGTGCCAGGGCTGCGCGCACGGCGGGCACCTGCTGCACATGCGGGCGTGGGCCGAGCGCCACCACCTGTGCCCGGCGGGCTGCGGCCACGCCTGCCAGCTGGGCTGACCGACCACCTACCACATCGCTTCATAATACATTCTTCTTGGTCGCTACACTCTTGGCGGAGTGGTCGTGGTCGTCAGTTGGGGGTTTTTGGCGAAGAGGGCCGTCAAAGGCAAACTTCACTTGATCCGTCCATCCATTGGTGATCTGCCGCGCGGTCTTCTGCTTTCGATGTTCCGCTGCATACTACATAATCCATACTAATATTATAAATGCAAAAGTCTATCTGTCTGTCTGATACGTTTTCACGGTGAATACGCTGAACCAATATTGAAGAAATTTGGCACAATTATTTCTTAAACCAAGGTAATATATATGCATAGAAATCCCGTAAATTCAACAGGAATAGGATGAAATTAAAAAACGCCGACTATTATCATTATATCAAGGTTTTTTAGACACCGATGTGTCAAAGTTCAGTTTGTAAGTTAAAGAGATAGGTTTTATATAGGAGACCTGATGACCTTTCACATTAAAAGGTTAAAAAAAAACTTTTTACAATTTTTCCAGAGCAAACGATATATACTGAATTTAATGTTAGTAAATTGTTAATAAATTTAATAATAATTGCAGTGTGACACAAGCTACTGTTTATTCCAAGACTTGATGGTCTACGTGAACGAAGTCGCGGCTAAAAGCCAGTAATACTATGAACGCGAAAGTCTGTCTGTCTGTATTAATCGTTTTCACAACTTATACCCTGGATTAACATTCATGAAATTTGTCACAACTTAAGCTACATCGGGGTTAACGTCTAATGAGAAAAATAATCTCTTGTTGTTCAATTGTTTCAATTTTTCATGTAAATAATAGTTGTACATTTTGTAAACAATCATTGTATTTTTGTGTATTTTTATAAATAAAACAATCGATTATTTACATAAATTTTAATTAACGCTTAAGTGTTAAAAATTAATATTAATAGAAATTAAAAAAACTTGATAATACTGATACAATAACAATGATAAAAAAGTAATCTAATAAAGTGATAACTTATAAGTAGGTAGTATTGCTTTTAAAATGAAATAATACCATTTTATATACACCCTTTTTCTTGTTTTTTTTTTTACTTTTTTTTGTTTTTTAAGATAAGATAATGCGTTGTCGGACGAAAACGAAAGTAGCCAAACTACACATTTAAATTGAATTTCACTATAATCTGTTATTGCTTATTCATACTTATCCACTTTAATTAGTGTTTATTATAATTAATATTAAACAAGCATCTTTCAAATAATGAGAAAAAATCGAAAAGTAATCAATTAATTCGATTCGAGTTAATCGATTTTTTCCACTCCAAGTTACATCCCTATTGAGAACATGCCAGTCTGATAATAGAAAACTAATTATAATCGTTTATTTTGGATAATTTCTGTTATCCGAAAATTAATTGAAGAAAAAAGTGTGAGTTACTAAAAATAATAACAATTACAATACAAATTAAATGATATCAATTTATTCTTTTAATTTACATTTTTAGTAAATAAAATTTATAAAAATTCGATTTTATTTATTTATAGCATACAATAGTATTAACTAAAGCCAAGATCCATTTATTTCTATCTTAAATTATTTTTAAAAAGAGGGTACGTAAATTTTTTCTATGTATTAGGAACTGTTCAAATATGGAATGCATCGATGAGAATGAGCTGTATATTATATAGTTCACAATCGATTCGAGATTGAGTATAACGTACTCGCAGGCTATGAGGTCTTCAAATATAACGAATAATCGTTGGTGCGGCCTCATTAATTAACCTTATTTTTTGTAATCTAATTATTATTGCTTTATTTACAGACCTAAACCGCGCAATATGTATTTATATGGAATAGGGAGGCAAATCGAAGCAAGCTTTGTATGTAAGTTTGCCATGGCGTATATCGTCGTTGTTAAATTAAAATACTGGCATATCTGCATATTTCTTTTAGTTTAATCAATTTCCGTTTTATTTACCACCACTACTTCAAGAAGCATTATTTGTCTATAAAATTTTTATAAAATACGTAGCCAAATCATGTGACAAAGTTATAAAAATTTGGCTACGTATTTTACGACCGGCCGCCTACCTGACGTCAAGTTACCTTCCTCGAATTTAAGAAAACCTCGGTAAGAAAGAGGGCGAACTATTTTACTCAATCGAATCACACACGGTGGGTCAACATTCCTTAGTCGCCTTTTACGTCACCTCGGTAAGAAATGTGGGTGATTTATTCTATTAAGCCGGACACCACACGGCGTAGGTAGTATTTGTCTACATTTTCATTGATGCGTAAGTTGGCGTTGATGTGAAACAAATGGATGTGAAATTAACATATTGCTTGTGAAAACTTTAAAGGTGAAAAACCGTTTTTTTTTATTTCACAGTGACGATAAATTCAAATTAAATAATTCTTTAGCTTTACAAGCACTTTCGAATCGTCAAATACAATGAAGCTACGACTGGTCCAGAGGTGCTCTTACTTATGCCGCGATATAATTGATATGACCAAAAAACCCCTAGCATATGCACGGTTTTATCGCGATATGACCTGTATGACTTCATAATAAGTATGAATAGCGGGAATTTATAATCGTAGCACTGTTTGGCCGTGTATCAAGCATGGTGTGACCAGGCAGAGTCACACTATGGCGCAGCACGTCGGCCTGCAGCGGCCTGAGTCGTCGGGTGCGTCTTCGGGAGCGGCCAGGCCGCGCTTCTGCGCCGACATGGTGCGGATCAGCGTCAGGAACGCCTGAGAAACCCCCGTAGAGTTAAACACTTAATTAATAACCTGTATCAATTTCAAGGCCCAGCGGTGCGACCGAGTGAATCTCTTAAGACCATCATGGGTTTAAACCCGGGGAGACACCAATGAGTTTTTCTATTAAAAACTTGTGTCTAATCGATAATTGCAATTTATCACACGCTCTTCGGTGAAGGAAAACATCGTTAGGAAACCTGCGTATCTCTAGAGAATTCTAGGGACATGTGAAGCGTGGTAGGTCTTAACTCCAACCCTTCTCCCCAAAAATATGCCTAAGCCCAGCGGTGGTATAGTAACAAGCTGTTACTTACTTTTTTTTTTAAATTTGAAGCCAAATGAAATTTGCTCAATACCTGCCTATAGGTGACGTTTATATCAGTGAAATCCATACTTACATGAGAAAGTCTGTCGTCTTTCACAGCTTGAAAGATTAAGAATTGGTGAAATTTGGTACAAAATTTCCATTTTACTTCGGAAACAGGGAAAACGGATCATAACTATAGGTATTTTACTAAGCCGTGTTGTATCCGGCTGAGTAGAATAGACCACCTATATTTCTTACAGAGGTATCGTAAAAGGCGATTAAGGTAAGTTGACACACCTGAATATCTAGTAGAGGTCGGAACACCGCTTTGGGACCTAGTGCAACGACAAAATCGTTTAACACGGATTCTACTGAGATATCTATATGAAAACAACATAACAATGGGTTAAACCAGTGTCACCTAACGTTTTTGTACCATGCCCGACCTTGGACTTTCCAAAATTCTTACCCACTGTAACGTACTTATCTTTAATATTCACCCTTGCCATTGCACCCTTATGTGGCGTGGAACTCACTTTGAGAAACACTGGGTTAGACCATGTATTTATTATTTTATATTATATTTTATTCAATATTAAATAATACTTCCTTGAAACTTACAAAAGTCTTTACCTTAAATACCATGTCATAGTTGCAAATACTAGTTGACACGTAGTTAAATTAAACTTTTTGCTATCTGTAAATTAATTTGTATAAAACGAAACGGTCATTAAAATGAATTAACTCTGAACTCTGATTTATTGAAATTAAACTACTTAAGTTTGCATAAACCTCGTGATATATTTTTTTATACAAAGTAATAATACGTAAGTAATATTTTTGTTTATGCTACTTAGATATAAATATATTAATGTATACGGTAGGACATTGTATTCTTTAAACGCGGAAATGTTAAAGTGTCGATAAAATGGCCGGTAACAATGCCCAGCAGTGGGCAGCAATGCAATAATTGTTGGGAATTATGAGACTATTTCAAACTAATAATAATGTTAGACCTGAAGACTTGCATCGTCAACGGGCAAGCGCAGAAGCACGGTGGAAAATTTAATGCAGGACAGAGTTAACTGAATTAAATTGGTAGCTATATCAGATCAAAACATCTTTTAATTCGAGAAACCTTTTGTAAAGTAGTTAATCCGTATTTGATTACATATGTATATAATGGAATTTCTGAATTTAGCATTGCTTTTTTATGCATTTCTTGCGTACAATTTAAGTATGGCAACAAGATATCGAATTATCATTTTCAAAGCTAAACCTAGCCAAACTCACACCAATTTAGTTGACATTAATATTTTTTACCAAAGTTATCTCGGTCAAGTGTTAAGCTAATACACAATTGGATCGATCGGAAGTTGCATTATACATAATTTAAACAATGCTTACATACAATAGCCGGTAGGGAAATATATTGAGCAGTTATAATATATTGAAACATTACAAATTCAAACTTCATACAGTGCCCGGGTACCTACATACGGCGCACCGACATCCTATATCTATTCCGTATACTATACAATACAATATATATTATACTATACAGACTGTATAACTATACAATCGTTAAATATAGATGAAATTATATGCTCGTAGAATTTTGGCAGTTCAAGTAGCGAGGTGTTCTCTAATATTTTTATAGGAACTTTTAAACTCGCTTTAACTGAGTATATAGGTATCAACTTAAAATAATATGGAAACTGTAATATTTTGTTTATTTTCTTATTAAATATTATATCGTAAGGTAAACTATTTAACTATTTATAAATGGGAAAGTCTGTCTATGAGTTATCCTTTCACAGCTGATCCGTTGGAGCAAAAATAATAAAATTTAGTAATTATAGCTCAAATAAATTTAGAATTAGGCGTTACTTTGCCGAGATCCATAATACAAAAGTAATAATAAACT
This sequence comes from Morpho achilles, assembly GCA_947086495.1. Lineage (NCBI taxonomy): Eukaryota > Metazoa > Arthropoda > Insecta > Lepidoptera > Nymphalidae > Morpho > Morpho achilles. Next base: position 515,058 of record CAMTZB010000015.1, read on the forward strand.
TCTTCTGCAATAATCCAACATACCTATATATAAAATAATTTTATTATTACTTTTCTATTGGAGATCATATGACGGGATAAGATATATAAAATTTTAAAAACTGATGCTTATGACAGGAAAAATACATATCAGTTGATAGTTGCGGGTATTTAAACAATTGAGTTGACTAAACGAAGTCGCGGATACAGCTTGTATGAAATAGACCCAATATACGACAAAAACAATCGCACATTGCCACAACATTTTACGTAAATATTGCATCTCGTTTATTAACTAATATTATGACGTAACAATATGCTATAATAACTATCATTGATGCATAATCCGTAACTATCGTATAATGGAATAGAAAAAGGTTTAAAAGAATTCACGTTTGTGGTCAGCGGTGTCAGCCGCCATTTTGACTGATCAAATTATCTTTCAACGTAACGTAAATTCCGTTGGTACAGGACTAAAGTCACATTTCACATTGTACTGTGCCTCAGTAGTAAGCGAGTCAATCATAGCCAAATTCAAATTTATTTATTTGTCATTATTTATGTAGCATGAAAAAGGCTTTTTTGAATTAGACAATCTCCACCACGCTGTAAGTAAGTATATATAATGTAAGTATATTTTCTAAAGACTCCAACCAGATATTCACCATTTTTTTTTAGACTTTATAGATCACTCTCTTATGATATGGCCGAACTTTAATTCACATAAATTTGCTTGTTCGACATTCGATCGGACTCACTGGACTTCGAAAGCTAAGGTCCAATTATTTATTAAATTTTCAGATAAAACATACGATTATTGTGCAGTAACAAAAAAAATGGCGGCTGCCGCCTAAACAATGATAAAAGAATTTCGAAAACTAACACTGAGTTAATGAATTAAGGTATTAAAATAGCTTGCCAAATATTTTAATCATATCAGCACATCATTTTCAAGATCATAAAAGAAAGTAATGATGCGTATAATTACTCCAACATTGATTAAGAAAGAAAAATAGCTTATATGAGTTTAGAGTACATTATACATTCAACATTTAGTAAAATCTACAATATAGTTAAAATAAGCGATAATATAAGGTCTATCTAAATGCTCGGAACTAACTATTAAGGGAAATATTATTATAGCCTTAAAAATATAAAGCAGAAAGAAACAATAATTAATTTATCGTCATTCCGTGAGCAGTGCAAACACTTACATAACATATAGCGATTATGGAAACGCCACAGAGCTAAACCGGAATTTCAAACTTAAGTATCCGGCTCGCAGGACCATTTCTATAAACGCTATAAACCCATAGTAACGCCTTACACAACACATATAGCACTTAGAACCTAAAATAAATATAGATTATCATATAACGATTGCATCTCAAACATGTAATTTAATTGGCAATAGACACCGAATTCGAGGGTTTCTGTGATCCATAAGCCGAAATACTAAAACGTAAAAATGTTAAAAAATTTACAATTTACCAGTCAACGTAGTTAATTATACACCTTCCACACAACTGTCTTTTTAGTGATTCTAGTGGAAAACTAAATAATATCAGATATCCTTACAAAAGAGATCATACAAAATTGTCCAGTAGAGCGTGTACTAATTTATCTTCCAATATTAAACATTGCTTATTTGATATACAAAAATAACATGCAAGCGCGATGCCATTATTACAAAAGTTCATGAATTCTGTTCATTATGATCTATCTGATAAACCTTTAACCGAGTTTGATTAATAAGTTGATTCAATTGTGAAATCGGTCCTAAATAAGATCAAAGTGAACAGCATTCGACATAACACCAGCACCGAAGATGGCGAATACACATTACATAGCCTTGCTTAACACTAGACACCGACAACTCTCACGCAACATTGAATCAGAACCGGGCAGCGTCACGGACACGACACGACACCGGCGGCAATACACTAGCCGTGAGTCCACACAACTTTAGACCGTAACCCGTCGGCAGAGGGCGCAAAGTCCCGTCAGAGCGCACGAACGCTCTGCGCCCGATGAGTCGGAACCTACAAAATGGCGCATTTGATTTTCCTGCGCGGCTTCCTCTTCACGTCGCCGTTTGTCGCGCGACTGTCGTCCGATTTGCGCGAGCGGATCTCGCGCATCAGGTCAAAGAACACCTTGACAAACAAGAGGTACCATCAGCAGCCGAACACACAACATGGCATTACCCCACCGCTCCCACAAACTACATTAATGCTGGTGGCAACACAGATAATATTATCTGTGTTGCCACACACACAACATACCACCACCATTTGGACAATGACAAAGAAGTCAATTATAATTACATATTTTTATATAAATCATGTCAGTAATTGTTAAGTTAAGTTATATCGTGTTTAGCAAAAATTGCAGTCGTGGATTCAGCGACCGCTATCAATCGCAAATTCAATAAAAAATGCGGTAAAATAAGATACCATGCTAGTATGACCCTACATGTTAAACTCACTAAATATATTTACGTTGATATAAAAAAAATGATTGGTAATTTGAAATGTTTGGATGTATTTAATACAGCGTCATAGCGCCAGCTAATACCATTGTACCCAAGTTTGTAGACAACCATAACTAAAATTGGCATTATCATTTTCTGCTTTCAAATGTTGCGAGATCATTGAATCACCCAAAAATTCAGGAAGTAATGTGATGCGCTGTCTGGCGAAAGGTGAAAACTATACTTAACAAGCCAAGGCATCCGAACGCTGTGCAAAAAGCCCATAAGCCGGGTGAAATATAAAAAAATGACATTATTATAAAGGGAATCGTACGAATTTCATCTGCATTATTTTATTAGCAACAATCATTGGTAATACTTTGCATTAATTAATATTAACAAAGGAGTCTCATCGCACAACGCATCTTTATTGTGTTTCCTTATAAACACCATTGCTTGGCCTTGAAGGACAACCCATCCGCAATACTAATACATGTTTACATTAAACTAATCAAACGATCGGTATAATAGCAAACACACTTGTTCCGTATGATCCAAGCAAAGGACTCTAATGCACCTTTGTAAACCTTTCTAAATACTCGAATAGGACTCTTGTTTTTTGAAAATAGGCTTTAGGTACATTGAAGGTAAATACTGAATACGAATTGTACACGAATCTCGTTCAAGATGCAGGAGATAAACTTATACCTCGTTACGGGTATCTAACTAGCCATATTTCGAGCATTTCCGATACTTACGAATTTTATAATACAACAGTAGAGATTGTAGCTGATACAGATTAACCGAGTGTAAAGATTTGCAAGATAATGCGGGAAACGGAAGAATTGCAAGGTCAGTATGCAGATATTGCGTAAATCTAGGCTATTTGGATGAACGTACGATAGTACAATTAAAAGAACAGCAGCTTTATAGATACCATACATGAGAATTGTTATTCGTACTTCAAAACTAAAAAAAAAAGGTTATTAAAACTAATTATCATTCTGATGAATTTCTGAACTAATGTGCCATTCTCAAGGATTCTGGAAACTATTTTTAAATTCGGAACACAACTGTAACTGCCAGTTAACATAATAATCTTAAATCATTATGCAGCATTTCAATAAAAATAAAGCCCTAATACCTGCGCATCAAGGACTACCCTGGAAGGTCGATATGATAATGAAGGTATTGTTTTTGATGCATATTGCTAACAATGCAACAATATAATGTTCCCATATAGTCTCCCAGGATCTTGTCTTATTCCCAAGTTTTAACTCATAAGTATCAGCGTCTCACTTGAGGCGTTTATGTTCCAGTACTACGTGGACCCAACGGGATTATTACCATATTGAAATAATAAAACAAAATGAAATAGTTGTATAGAACATTGAATAGAACATTGTAACTATTCTATCTCACGTATCAGTGGAGATGTGGAGATGATCTCTTCCGCAAAGAGATAAACTCTTTATCTCTTAAAAAAGTAAGATTTGTAACAAGTGGAAATTACCTTGTCGACGTTGTCGCGTGTTTTTGCCGAGGTCTCGACGTACGGCACCTGCCAGTGCGTGGCACGCTCGCGGCACGCGTCGAGCGGCACGCGCCGTTTGTCACCCAGGTCAGACTTGTTTCCCACCAGCAAAAAGGGAATGTTTTCGTCGTTTTTCACGCGTAATATCTGTTCCCTGCAAACAACATCAATAAGTCGTACCTAAAGCTCTTTAAAAAACTTTATAGCAACTACGAGCGGTTACCAACCTGAACTCTTGCGTAGCGTCGAAGCTTTCGGGCTCTGTGATAGAGAAGACACAAAGGAACCCTTCACCGGAACGGAAGTAATTATCACGGATTGCGGCGTAGTCTTCTTGTCCCGCAGTGTCCAAAATGTCTATTTGAACCTCTTCTCCATCGAGGACCACCTGAAATGATCAACGGATTTCTTCTTATTTATAGATTGTAGAATCTAGTTCAATCGGCCGCACCATCGAAATAAAAGTAATAAAAAGCTGCGTAAGCATTTTACTAGTATATTTTGCGAACTTGAAAGCGTTCACTGTTTAGAAATATTATGCATTTAAAAATACTTTGAAAAACAGTTATGAAAAGTTAAAAATAATAGAAATAAACTTGAATAGGGCGTGGTCGTTGTCAATAAAAAAAGAGATGCTACTTGGAAAAGAAACTGAAAAATAGGATCAATTTACAGATAATAATGTCAATCTAGAAACCGCGTATCGCGTACAGATTGTGGGTGTTTAACTCATTGGCTAAGAGGGTTTCGTAACTAGAGATGAGATTACAATGTTACGGCTTGACCTTAAACGTCAATAATACTTGTTCCGTTACTCGTTCTGCTCACTATACTTTCTTATACTTTAATTTAACAACTTATTTAGATACAACTTAAATCCTTTTATTCAAGATTATCATTTCTAGCGTTCGCGTAATCAAATGCAGTTGGAATCTTCTTAGTTTATACTCCTTCATTATCTTAAAATGTAAATATCTATATCGCCTTAGAATCAGAATGTAATGTTGTTGGAAATCTGAGGTACATAAACAATCAAATAATAAAGTTGTTTTTATAATATCCACAGGGTATTACAGTGTTCCAAAGCGATGCACGTCCATTATTATATGAGGGTTTCTAATTAGTATTTTCACCAGGATTACGACCCCTTCACCTTTTTTTTCTGCCCTTAGAGTGGGATAAGGATAAGACGATGATGATTTGTTCATAATTAACATACAAACGTAAAGTACAGCCTACTTCTTTACTCAATACCTTTTTCCTGTAGCTGTCGGCCTTGGTGGGCTCGTAGTCCTCCACGAACTCGTCGTACATGAACTGCAGCGTGAGCGCCGACTTGCCCACCCCGCCCGACCCCACCATGATCACCTTGTGCAGCGTGGGCTGCGCCGCCGGCTTCTTGGACATGGCCGACGCTTTGTGACACTGGAACAATATACACTTCTATCATGATATCAATAACAACGATCTGAAGGCTGTCGGCGTACACGTATCTGTGGCAAATAGTCCAGATCAAGTCAGGTAAACCCAGCTGTGATAGCCCTTGTTCTTTGGGATCAGAGCTGCTGTCGGCGGGGATGTGGGCAATGTGCACAACGATATCCTGTCCTTGCTATCAACAGCGTGGTGGAGCACACAGGTCGTTTTAATCGGTGCGAGTCCGACATAACCAGTAATATCCGGTACCCATAAGGGGTTTTTTCCTGTTTAAAAAAAAGCTGTGTTATCCCAGCGGTGACATCGTTTCGAAGAGGGCAAAGGTTCAAACCCCGGGCAGGCACCAATGAGTTTGTCTAATAAAACTTGTGTCTCATTGATAATTGCAATTTATGACACGCTTTTCGGTCAAGAAAAACATCGTTAGGAAACCTGGATATCTCTAGAGAATCCTAGAGATATGTGTAACCTACTAATCCGCATTGGAGCAGCGTGGTAGGTCTTAGCTCCAACTCTTCTCTGAAAAAACAGAGAGAGGATAGGCCTAGCGTTCGACAGTGAGATAGTAACAGGGCGTTACTTTATTTAAGTTTTAACAGTCAGGTACCTGCATATATGTAACACACAAACACATATTATACACGCACATAAGACGAGGTCCAAATGAATGTATAGTGACAACACAATCTTAAAAATAAAAGATAAAGTTAATGTACGTATGATTACTATGCATTTATTTAACTTCAAGGATTTTGACACGCAGTCGAAGTTGGTTTGAAACGTTGAATACATTATTACTGCTATAATAAATTACGATATCTCCATGAGGTAATTTTTTATCGACAATTTACTTTCTCTAAATGTCGTTTTAAAATATATGTAAAACACATATCTGAATTTTATCTTTAAGCGATAAGATCAATAGTTTCAAAAGGTTTAAATCTATATTGACTTTGTAAAATAAATTGTCATATATCGCGTTAACTTGTTGTATCGGAAATAAATTATCACCAAATTGACAGTTACTTCCAAATAAATACAGTAATAATTGAATAACCTTTAATTTTATACCTAAATAAATAAAAGTCAAGTATTAAAAAGCTTTAACAAAATTTGTTGCCCCTACTGTTAACCGTCGAGTTCCTTGTCTGGAGCCAATCCTGGAAGCAGCATTAAGTCATAATTATGTCTCATAAACATGCATTGTCATCAGGACTGAATCAGTATGAAAAATTTCAGCTCAATCGGACACCGGGACGTGGGTCATATTTAACATGCAAGATTCCACCTTCACACACATACATTGCAAGTTGGATAAAAGCTTTCAAAAATACGCTAATAACAACGCAACCACAGCAATCAAACGTTGCACGCACGCTATCAACGCCCTCACTAAACACACGTGCCCGCACTAAACACACACGTACACGCCCTCGCACTGCACTCGAAATTTTCCAAATATATACATTTCCTCAAGATTTTTCCATTCACCGAAAAGCAGGTAACAACTGTTAATTACCAACACTCACTTGCAGACACCATTTCTACTATTTATGGCGCAAGAAACAAGAAATATTCATATGTATAAGATGAAATTCGATGTTTATCATAAACATACCACAGGGCACAAAAAGCTTTTGATACCTGTGTCGCGACTCAGCAGAGTTAGCAACTCATTCGATGGTCCGATCCATACTAGACCCTAAGTAAAAAAGTTCCAGAAAAGTTTAAATTAAGTATAAGAGATATTCTTATACGTAAAGCATATTACAAATTTGAAGATTATCTGGATGATAAAACAGCCTGGATTTGAAAATCCTTTCAGCTTCATACAAGACTGCGGTTCAATAATGTTAAATTGAAAAAGTTTAAAAGATTGACAGCCGAGTTTTTTCTGGTTCTTTTCGCTAAGAGCAACATTCCAAACCAGTTGTAGCTTCTTAAATCATATTGATCCTTGACGATTCAAAAGTGTTCAAAGAGTTTATTTGAATAAAGATTATTTTATTTGTATTAAAATGATTGACTATTTGCTATTTCGATTCCGACAAGATACCCAAACTACGAGACAATCTGAAATCTCTCCATCTGCGCTATTTAAATTAGGCCGTGCCGCCTACTACGCATCACAAATGACGTAATTAGGCTTTGAACAAGTAACTCCTTCCAGTTAACGTGTCTTTGTCTTTAGTAACAACTGTTTGTCTCGCAAATACGTTTCTTGCTCACAAGACATTACATTTAAATATAACGAGCGAACGTGGACTTGATTATGATTTACACATTAGTATAAAACTATTGAAATGAATCTGTGGCACATTGACCAGTTCTCGTTAATAAACGGACGATCAGGATTCGACATCTGGTAAAGAAATTTCTTTGTGAAACGAACTAGGTTACCTTCTGACTTGTTTTCAGCAATCAAATCAAGTAAAGCGGAAAATGGAATTAGCGTATAGATACGAAGCTATTTAATTGAGATTGAATTTTACAAGAGATATGGCAGAGACGTAATGGAATTTTTTATCTATCAAACTATCGTCATTAAAGGGAGAAAACAGCTTTCTCTACAACTCGGCCACTGCACACAGGAGCTCGCGGGCTTCTGGGTTCTGGGTGCAAATTTAGACTTATCACGCTGCCCGGCTCTGTCGCATAATCTTGCAATTCCTCAACCTTGCTGTCCTTCGTGGATATCTTACTCCACCAATAATACGTTTTGCATCTATTCGGAATCAGTTTTTATTTACATACAAGTTATACTCAAGGGCATAAAACTTGCCCAATAATAATTATAAAATTACTTTACTTTACTTACATTTTTCAATTGCGGATTATAGCGACATAATTTTATTATTACTTTTGTACTATATAATTTAGCACATTAACGCTATTTATTAAGTGTAATAATAAATTATTAGTTTTAAAACAAACTATCTTCGTTATCATGGAAGTTGAAATGGGAATCTAAGATATGATTTTGATGATAAGTTTAAGAATCGTAATAGTATCACATTAACAACCCTATTCATAAAAACCGTCACAAACAAGCTACATAAAATAACTTGCTTGTAAATAACGCAATTGGTATAAATTTAAAATTTTAGTCCTTCAAGCCGGACAAATATATGCATCACTTTATTTAACTTTAAGTAAATTTAAACAGTAACGAATGAAGTTATTTTAACGTCAAACATTTCTCACGTGCCAATATTGTTGTGCACTTGTCAATTTCACTTTTTTTTACGAGTCAACAACGTTTTCTATAGAAAGCGTACGAGCGATGTGGGAATCCTGAAAGATAATCAGCATTACTCACAGTGACCTCGTTTTATGTCAGACGTACCTAATTCCCATGTTAATTACTAACAACAAAAGGCATTAACCATGTACATAGCACTGTAGACTCGAATTGTGAACATTTTGAGCTCCATTGTAATGTTGATAGGGTTTGATATTCCTTGGTTAGAAGTTAATCGTTCCAACAGTTAACGCATTTGTGATTCGAAGCGTTATCTGCGCTACGGATGGCGCGTTGGATGACGTTTGTCAAACTGTGCCACCGATTCTGCCAATGAAACAAAGAATTCGAGCCTTTTGTATTTCGGAGGTCGTTATGGTTAGTGAAACAGCGCACATCCATATTATAAATGCCACGCTTGAAAGTCTGTCTGTCACGCTTTCCCGGCTATTCAGCCGGGATATAGCAGTATTGGTGAAATTTGGCACAATTAAAGCTTTACATCAGGGTAACAATTTAGAATATAAAAATTCCCATATCTTATTGAGAACATGGAAAAACATATTGCATCATCTAGTGTACTTAAATGCTTAATTAGGTGCGAACCAGGTTGCATGAACCACTAGTATAGATTAATAAATTATAGACATGGCCTGCGTCAGATAATTCATTTAAACTTATCGATATAGGCTCATCGTATCGACTAAAAAAAAAAAATTTAAACACGTTACGAAATTTTATACGAAATTTTCAGCATTATGTTCTTTATATTTTAAACAACAAAAAACATTTCAAAACTATTTTTTTATGTTACTTTTGATACAACGTTCCGGAAATAAGCTTGCGGAATTTAACTTCCTAACTTTACAAAGCATAAATCCCGCGCCCGGTAGAATCTACATTAATAGACTATATTTAGAGAGAGTTTATAAATAACTAACAGATCCCCACCCGGCTAGCTAAACTTGGCTTTTTAAAGTTAACTCTAGCAAATAATAGTTCTGGCAGAATACCCTAAATAAAATTTGACGTTTCATTGGAGTACGTTTTTTTTCAAATTTACAATATGCTGATAGCCCTAATGACTTTAATCATCACCATGCACAACGGGCGAGCATCATAAGCATTACCGAGGTCGCAAAATGCAGAGGTTAAAGTGCAGAAGTTCTAGTAGCGTCAGAAACATCACCTCCGGCTGATGTCAGAAAACTAGGACTTTGCCTTAGCTAGCAAAGACGATGTGTGTGTATTGTGTCTGCTTTTATATGAAATAGAAAAATGCAATATGCGCTCTAACAATTTACATATAAAGTGTATTCTGTTAATATGAAAGGGTGAGGGCTGGTTCTCCTTCACACAGATTGTAAAAAATCTAGGAAGGGAGCCAGTTCTTGGTTAAAAATCGGATATGATTAATATTTTAACAAGAAGTTTTTATGTTAAGCCTTATTGTGTATCCCATCTTTGTACACTTGATTGAATAAATTTGATTTGATTTGCTTTTGTGGTTGTTATTCGTTTAGAGTCATATACGACGTTTTTTGGACGCCTACATATATTCTCGGTTATTATAGTACCATTTGAATCTAGGAGTACTGTATGTTAATTATAGTTGATTATACAATTGTCGTTATTAATAAATATGAAAGGGAATTCGTTTGTTCGTTTGCCCTTTGATTCATAGCTGTAGATTGATATGAACGTATTAGTAATGTACTAATTGTCATTGGCATGCGATACTACGAGTATCTCCTCGGAATGCGTCAGCATTTGTATGGTTTAAATCTATTTAACCACACGACGAAAAATGCAGATAGTAATAAAATAGCTATTGGTACTATCTGTGAACAACATTTTATTTAGATGACGTGTATCCAAGTCAATATACTAATCCAGATCTGTCAGAAAGACAGACCGACATTCACGTAATATTAATTTTCGAAGTTCCAGAACAATTTTTTTTAAATACATTATGTTATAACACGAAAACGTACGACAGAGAGACAGACATCCGCATTTTTTTAATATCGAATAAGTTCGATTTATACCTAAAAAAGAATTTATTTATAATATTAGTATGGATTTCAGACGTCAGTCAATGAGATAGTCACAGTTCAACGCCTGAGTGAGTTATCAACGACCTTGCGTCTAGATTTACTCATAGACATGAATCATTGCAAGATGGAAATGATACACTCGTGTGCTTGTTGCTAGTTTTTTAACCTACTCGATCGCGTTAGCGTAACGATTAATTTTATGGCGCTGGAACTGCGGTCACTAGATGTCGCTAATGCAGCGCCATACAAATTTCCATTACGCTTACGTGATCGACTACGTTAAAAAAATCGCACTTAGCATATCGAACGCTGCACAGACAGCCAAACGAATATATTGTCAGACATGTACATCTTTATATATAAAAAATCCGTCTCAAGATGTGCGTTTACGCTACTCTTTAAGGAAAGGAGAGTTAATATCTCGATTAATAATCTTACTTTCTGCGAATTTAATATTTTTTATGTTCAAAGGCTTAGGGCCTTTCACTTCAAAGTTCTATAAATGTCCGATAGATATCAGTGACAGTTCCACAATTTCCCTCAACTTCATTTTAAGGTTACTTACTCAAACTTCAACATGTGGGGCCGATTCTTCAAATTCAATTTTCTATGCTTAAATTTCGTCCATTTGTTTCATAGTAATGCTTTTTCACTTACAACTCTGAAGCTTTTCCTTTTTATGTTATATTTCACACAATTTGCAGTGTTGGTATTGGTATCAGGCTGAGTAGAATAGACTATACTCATTTTTTACCGAGATGTCGTAAAAGGCGACTAAGGTAAGTCGAATCTCCGTGTGGTATCCGGCTGAGTTGAATAAATCACCCTCATTTCTTACCGAGGTGCCGTAAAAGTTGACGTCTGGCAGGCGCCCGTTTGTAAAATACGAAGCCAAATCACGTGACAACATGTTTATAACATGTTGTGCCGACCCCACTTAGAGTGGAATAAGGGCAGGAGGATGATGAAAGTTACAAATATCAAAACGTTGCCGCAAACCAAACATTCTAAAAATTTAATCGCAGAAAGGTAAAAGTGTTTTTTTTTAATTTATGCAAGTCGCACAGTTTGTATACCCCGTTCCTTCACATCAGAGGTGCATGGCCTCGGGTTTCACTTTCGCACCGGCACAACTAGAAAATTTATATGCGCTTCATATCAAAGCACACTAGGTTTTTTTGCTAAAAATTCTCTTTGTGTTATGTCGCTCGAGCGAGTGCTGTCACGCTATGTGTTTAATTAGAAACCCAAATGCATAAACAATATAACCAACACTTCGTGTCAACTTAAGTGTCCAAATACCCACAATTTTGCATTGTGTTCTTTCTCAACGATTATCAAAAAATTTATATCCTATATGTGAGCCCAGTATAAGAGAATCAATTGTACCAAATCTCATCAATATTGCGATAGCGGTCTGTCTATATGTGATTGATTTTTCAAAATTCAAGATACTTGTAGGGTTTTTACTAAAAGGTAGTGCGATTCTTTCGGAAGGTTTAGGTTAACAGTCATGAGGTATATGAAGAGGTTCAAAACAATTCGAGCGAGCCGCGTAAACCGACAGACATCTTTCTCTCTCCCTCTCTCATCAACCAATAGCCGTCCACTATTGGACATAGGTCTCTGCCATGGACTTCCACGCTATACGATCTCGTGTCGCCTGGATCCAGCGGCTTCTCGCGACCTTTATAGATCGTCTGTCCATCTGGTGGGGGGTCTGCCTACACTGCGTTTTCTGGTGCGGGGTCGCCACTCTACCGCCTTGAGACCCCAACCATCGGTTCTTCGAACTATGTGCCCCGTCCATTGACACTTCAACTTCACACCCCGTTGAGCTATGTCCTTCGATTTGGTTCTTCTATGGATCTCCTCTTTTCTGATTTGATCACGTAGAGATACTCGAGCATAGCTCGCTCCATCGCCCGCTTAGGGACTTTGAGCTTTCTTATGAGGCCCACAGTTAGCAACCGTTCAACAAAATTGAGTTAACTGACAGACATACACTAAAGTAATGTACTAAAACTAGAGAATTGTAGAATTACAAAAATACTAAAAAAAAAAGTGCACAATAACATGTCTCTATCTCTTGTGGTTAACTCACAATAACTATTTTTATGTTTAAAATTTCAATTAATGCATTTTTTTGTCTAGGCATTATTAGATAGGTATCTCTTTTATTCCATTTTGGTTTAATTCATATTTTCAATTCAGAATAAAAAAAAGGGTTTTATTAACATGGGAAAAACTTTGTAACACTAATTTATATGTGTCTAAAGGCATATGTACAACAAGTTAATATTAGAATTAATAGGCATAATTAATATTAGAATGCTAAGAGAAAATTTTACATATTTTTTAAGAAGAGCAGCTAAAATATTTGAAATACACCTTATATTTCAAATAAAATCTCACTTGATAGTAACTGATAATGCAATCTCACAAATGCGTCACTTGAACAGATGAGTTACTATGTTGTGTAAAAATTGATAACAAATACAGTAACCATATGGTGTCCAGATAAACGTTATTCATCTTAACTTGTTACATTACTATCACTAATGATTAGGTGTTGACACATCTTAATTGATAAAAAAGTTTTGAAATTGTATTTTGATTAGCTAAGATAATAGTAGTAAAGTAAGGGACATCGGTTGCTTGACAACAGTCAGCTGGGCATAGGCATCCTCTCTCTTTTTTGGGAAAGAAGGATTGGAGCTAAAACCTACAACGGTGTTCCAATATGGTTTGGTAGGTTATACATATCCCTTGAATTACTTATATTTATATACTAATATTTTAAAAGCGACAATCTGTTTGTCTGTTTTCCATGCTACCCACTTTCATATGAATATTTTATTGAATTTAGTTCTATTTAATCTATGCAATGGTAACTTTATCAATGATAATGATTTTGGCCTTACCTAACTCACTAATTAGCTCAAAAACAAGTCTGGTTTGGTCTCAACCATCAAACTTAAACACTCTATACAGTTGAAGTAAAACAAGGCGTTTATTCATTCATTCAGAAACTTACTAAAAAAATTAAACTTAAACCACCAAATTGAATAAAAACAACTCATTCATACAAAATACATTAATTAACCCATGACTGCTGTCGCACAATGAGATCTTTGACATCAAGATTTAAAGAATATTTTCAAAAACCAAAATACTGCTATTTCTGTTAAACATATATGAATTATTGTTAATGATTGTAATTAAAAATTAAGGAAAAAATAGGAACTAGTATTCCTTATTGGGTTGATGTCTCCCACCACTAGAAAATATAGGTGGAGTGATAACCTGAAAGACATGCATACATCTACATGCATATAGAATATGCTTGAAGGATAATTCCTCACAAGAAAAATATGACAAACAAAAATGCCAAATGGAGAAATCACAAGGAATCTTAGGATTATACAAAATTTGTCACTTCCTTGTTTATTACTTATATGCTTACCTTCTGCTCTTCTAAGAAAGTTGTAGATAGATGGTATGCAACAGCTGAGAACATTACTGAACTGCCAATACCATTTCCTGAACACAGGAAGAGCTAAACGTGCGTATGAATCCCATTTTCTTTAAGCACTGAACAAAATTAGCACCACCTTGATTTCGAATTTATTTAACGGAGTAACCGTGTTATCAAAGAATTACAAGAATACGAGCAAAAGTGCAAACGGTATCTACAAAATCTAGGAGGACCATTCGCGGAAAATCCGTCACAGCTGTGAGTCACGAGCTGCGGTGCTACAGTATTGTATCACTCATCGATCTAACTGTAACTCTAGTGGTTACTGTCCTAACCGGGCCCAAAAGAATCCGTTCACACGTGAGAGCCGTAAGACAATGCGCGAGAAACTGTGGGAAACGAGAGGCGTTGCCAATGTAGTAAACAATCACGTCATTCGAACTAAATATGGTACACCGCTTGCACGCCTTACTATATCTTAAAAATTATCTAACTTACCGAATAATAAAAGAATTTTCAGGAGTATTTATCGTATTCTTGTATTTTTTACCACTCTTAGATTGCACTTAATACATCTCAAACTGTTTTAAAGCACAATAAGATCGTAAATTCTTGAATCCACAGACTACGACTAGTTTTTTATAAAGCTGTCAAAATCATTATCTTTTTGTATATTGTTCATAGTAGGTATACGAAATAATTCAAATTGTTCGAGCATAGTTTGTTATGTAAAAAAAAATATTGTCGCGTCATAATAAATTCAATGTTACAAACAAATAATTTCAGAACGAAAAACCTATGGGTAATTACAGGAGAGTTGTTACACTAGAGTGTGAGACTAAGGTCATGTCTTTGACAGTGTAGTATGTGTGATTAGACAAAGGTAAAGGTATTCATATTCCCTTTCTTATTGTTTGTTGCAACACTCTCACTTATAAAGACTGCTTATGACCCCTACTCTAGTATAATAACAATATGGTGTTGTTTATAATTCTCATATCTTAGTGTATAATCTATGTTTATCATAGAGTTATGTTTATACTCATAAATTTTATAGTATTTAATCTATGCTCATAACCGTTCAATATTTTTACTTTAGTAATCTATGTTTTTATTCGCCTTAAAAGACTAGATGCCAGATTTTGAATTGTGAATAAAAAAACTAATTAATTTTAAAAATATTTTGTGGAGTTTAATTAAATTAAATTCTTATCTTAGTAGAAAATAAACTATAATCATTGTTATATTATGCTAATCGTCGCAAGCTTATTATCTGGATTAAATGTTTATAATAAAAGGACAATAACACCAAATAAAAAACTTTAGACATGCACCATGAATAAGCAACCCCTTAATTCCTTTACCTGACGTAGATCTCAATGGAAATTATGTCAGGAAGCAAACTGGATATTATATGGTCGCCGGTTCACCATGACAAGTTTATAGTGTGGGGTCAAGATATAACTCTGTATGAGGTTGCTCATCTGCAGGACATTGAAAAGAAAACAACATGTATGTACTTGAATATATTACAAACTGAGTTTACTAAACAACTAGAATAATTACAAGTTCCTTAATATTTATGTACGTAACGGAATAAAATAAAATAAAATAAACCTGCAACAATGAAGTTGCGAAGAACATGTTACATTATTAATATTTCATAGATTTTATTAAACCAACCCTTCTTTTTTAAATAAAAAATCATTTGTGTGGTAGATTCATAGACCAAAACTAGCACACAAGTCTAATTTTTCATACTGTTATATTATCAAAAAAAGATAATTAAATATTACATATTGTTGTGTTACATTAAAACATTAATTTTACATTAATAATAATAATGCTTCATGGGTTAGCTGGCAGAGATCTCTGTCATAGGGATAAGTTGACCTTTGTACACTATTTTTAGTAATAACGTTTTTTTTTGTATATAAATAAATAAAATAAATAAATAAATAAAAAAATAATGAAAATGCCCTAGAAACTATAATTGTTTACAGTTACACAGCTTTCATCAACCAGAGGTGCAGTAGTAGTAGCATCACAAAGTGCTAGTGGAGTGCGCTGTGTGGATATCAGTGCCATAGCTGACCACCCAGATCCTTTGCTAGCACTCGGCCATTCCAGTGGACGAGTGACTCTCACAAGCCTTAAGCAAACCTATGATCCTTTGGGACTGGTGGGACAGGAATTTGGTAAGTTAAAGTGCTTTCTTATCAATTGTAAATGGTTAGAGTTAAGCTTTAGATGAAAACTTGAAAGAGGTGTTATAATGAAACCATAGTGAGCTATATCTAGATGGCAACATCTTTGATATTTGGTGCTGAAATTGTTATTGAAATCTAATATGGTACATGATTTTGCTAGCACAGCTTTGTAAATAACAAAGTAGTAAGGGATATTCTTCACGTTTAGAAAATTATTATTTAACTTCACTCAACTCAATAATTTTAATGACAAATATTGAACGCTGTACATGCCTTTAAGTGACTTGTTCACGTAGAACCAAGGCTTTATATATAATATAAAGTCTTGGTTCTACGTTCTACGTTCTATTATATGTAACTGTACAATTGCAACTGTGTTGGTGTGTCTTGTATATAAATAAATAAATAAACAAACTCAATCATCCCAACAAATTAGCCAACCAGCTCCTGGAAGAGAAATTTTCCAGGAAGCTTGAAAAATGGGTTGAGTCGACTCCTAATGTGGAACAGCCGATATAAAACAAAAACATTTAACAAATTTTCTTATAGTACTATGACTGATCACAAACAAAACTTATAAAACAAACACAAAAACTTCACTTAACAGTCTATCTAGGCTAAAACTGCTGTCCTCACTTGTGTAGGAACTTAAACAAGTTTAGCTATATTGTTTCATCAATATATTTTCCAGTTGCCAGATTCCCTCGACCATGTAACTCTGTGGCTTGGTGTCACACAGAGAGCAACTTGCTAGTTGCTGGGCTGGACAAGCATCGCAGTGACAACTGCATACTACTGTGGGATGTGAATACTTGCAGCTTAAATGATTTTACTGGTAGTGATCTACATCTATAAGATTTTTACTAATTTTTATTCAATCACTTTCTTCCTTCTTGTTTTTATAATTTTCCCAAATGTTTTCATCGTTGTATTAGATAAAAGTATGAGTGGTCATGATGCAATTGCATATAAGGAAATTCAATTTTATGTACGTAAATAAGAAATTTTAACGTTGCACAAATATTTGTAGAGAGCTCTTCGCCTGAATCTCCGGAGCCCGCGCGCCCCATTGCGGAGGTCGCGATGGGTGAAAATGCTCACAGCGTATCATGGTGTAGTTTTGCGCCGCGGACGCTCGTCGCCTCTATGAACTCGAAACACATCAAGTTATATGATCTACGGGGTAAGCCTTTCCTACCTTAAGTGATCCTGCACGGTATTAATCTCTTGTCTTGGAGAGGAATGATATTTTTATTCCTTATATCTATACAGTATACCTTATTCTGCATATGAACTCGCAACTAACTATTAAATTTAGCAATTACATTATACAGTACACTGGTAAGCTATATTATTTCTGACCTTAACTTGTTTTTGTATGTGCTTTCTGATGATCATATTCTTATTTTTTCTATTGATTCTGATCATATCATTCTTAGAAAGAGAGAAATTCAACTACAAGAATAGCACTCATCAAGTATCTTGCTGGTTCTTCTCACTAAAACGAGACAGACCCTTCAGCATCCTGAGTTCTTTGTTGAATTTTCCTGTCTTTGCATATAATCGACCCTCAATCGGCCATATTTGATTATTTGAAAACAAGCTGTGCATGACAAACAAAGACAAAAAGATCAGAACAGTATGAACATAGAGTATATGTACAGAGAGCGGCGGCAAGGCGTCCGGCACCACTACCACGCGGCAGTACCTGGGGGCCAGCGCGGCGCCGCACGGCTGGAGCGTGGCGTCGCGCGGCGAGGGCGGCGTGCTGGTGTGGGACGCGCGCGCGCTGGCCCGCCCGCTGCTGAACCTGCCGCTGCCACGGGCGCCGCGCAAGATACAGTGGTGCCCCACCAGGTGGGCGGCCCGCGCGACACGGCGCAACAGGGTCGAAGGACCGACGAAACTGGTCCCTCGAGCCGGATTTCATTCATGTTGTGTTATACAAATAATACATGGCGGAGTTGTTTGATCGGTTATGGTATTCTATTCTGGCAGCATTAGCCTTTTGATCCTTATTATTGTTTATGCTTTAACATATAATAGGAACAGGCTCTTTCTATATTGGAAGATTTTTTGTTACTAATACGAATTTGGCAAATGGTTGAAAATTTAATGTTGTAGTACAATATGATTTACGTGAACGTCACCATTAGCCCCCATCGATCGCCTAATACCGACTTCCACGGGTGTGGTGTTGCAGACACAACCTGCTGATCTCGCTGCAGCGCGAGTCGCCCTCGCTGCGGCTGCACGACCTCCAGCTGGCGCACGACAACGGCCCGCAGTCGTCGTTCGACAGCGCGGTGAGACACGAGGCGTCGCGAGTAGTTTACTTTGGCTTAATTTGCTCATTTTGTTATGACATTCATCCCATTGCGGTCTGTAGATATATGCATAGTTTATGCATTTAATAACAGCAAATTGCGTTTCTAGGATCTTGCTGAGCTCACATACTACTACTCACATAAAACTATACAATAGTTTTAAATAACCAGTACGTGAGCTTTGCTTGTGTTTGCTTGTGTTGCTTGTGTGTTGAGTGAGTTTTTCTTGTGAATTATTTGTAGCCTTACGCCACACGGCACGACAATAATGCCGTTGCGTTCGAATCCCTCTTGCATGGTTTGTGGTGATTCGTTTCAGAACAACCAGAATCACTGGCAGCTTCATTATAATTTGTCCATTCGAAACTGCTTGTAAAAGGCTCGTCCTATCGCGTGTCACGGTCTCCCTGTCCGGCAGGTGTCGGCGCTGGAGGAGGGCGGCGCGGGCGGTGCGGGCGCGGGTGCGGGCTCGGCGGGCTCGGCCGTGGAGCGCGAGGTGGCGGTGTGCGGCGCGCCGCTGGCCGCCTTCGCCTGCCACCCGGCGGCGCGCGCGCGGCTGCTGGCGGTGACGGGCGCGGGCGCGCTGTGCGAGCACACGGTGTGCGAGCGCGTGCCGCTGTCGTGGGGCGCGGGCGGCGCGCTGGCGTGGGCGGGCGCGGGCGCGCTTCGCCGCATGCACCCCGCCTTCTACGGCCACGTGCCGGACGTGGCGCACAAGGCGCGCCTGCGGGCCGCCGCCGACTACGGACTTAAGGTGGGCGCGCCACTTTAGTACGCGTGTTAGTAGGAGCTATTTAATAAAATAAATACACTCATTTTGGACACATCTCGGAAATAGCATAACCGATCTAATAGTGTTACTCATAAACTAGATTGAATGAGTGACGATCGACGTTAAGGTAGGTGCAATGTTCTCCGATCTGTGATTAAGTATTGATCTAAACTGGCTTCGTTCAATATTTTTACATATTTATATTATTGTTAGTATATAATATTCATTTTATTAAATTGCGACTCAGTTATTCAATTGAATGCAATATTTATTTAAACTTATCTGTTTCAGCCCGACCTCTGGCAGAACGCCGACCTGGCCGACGACGAGGCGCTGAGCGGGATGTGGCACTTTCTGGCGCTGAGTAAATCGCTCGTCGAAGACGGTACTGCCGTTCGTTAATGTACATGCATGATTTGAAGAATTTTTTACAAAAATTGTTATTCTGTATGATATTTAAATAATAGTCCAGTTGGAAGTCTAACCGCGTACAACATTGGGTCAGGTTGCATCCGCAACAGTCCGTGGAAGCACCCCGGCGTGCGGAGCGTGCTGCGCTCCCCGGGAGAGGGCTACCGCTCCGAGGTGGTGGCGACGCTCCTTCCGGACTTGCCCAACCGGAAGGTGACCGTCTACAGGTGGGCGTCGCGGACTGTTTAACGGTCCTCGGGGCCGGATGCTAATGGTATTCGAACGGATGTTATGTCAATGTTGCACCGTCGGCCGTCAGGAGCGCGGAGCGGACGCGCGCGCTGCAGCTGTGCGGCTGGGGCTGGGGCTGGGAGAGCGCGGGCGCGGGCGTGGAGCGCGCCGAGGCGGAGGGCACGCCGTGCCGCGCCGCCGCGCTCGCCGCCTTCCACCTGCGGCCGCGCGCCGCGCTCGACGTGCTGGCCCGCGCGCGCGCGCCCGCGCTGCGCGTGGCGGCGCTGGCGCTGGCCCCGTGCGCCGCCGCGCCCGCCGAGGAGCGCCTGTGGCGGGAGGCGCTGGCGGCCGCCGCGCCCGCGCTGCCCGACCCGTACCTGCGCGCGCTGCTGCACTTCCTGGCCGCCGCCGCGCAGCCCGCCGCCGCGCACCAGCCCGACTACAGCGCCGTGCTCGTGAGACCCCGCCCCGTCCCCGGCTAGCGCGGCTCCCCGCCCCGGTGCCGCACGCCGTACGCGCCCCGTACGTCCGCAGAACGAGACCGAGATGCGGCTCGAGGACCGCGTGGCGTTCGCGTGCACGTTCCTGCCGGACGGCAAGCTGCACGAGTACGTGTCGCGCACGTGCGACGAGCTGCGGGCGCGCGGCGAGCTGTCCGCGCTGCTGCTGACCGGCGCGGGCGGCGAGGGGCTGGACGTGCTGCAGCGCTGGCTGGAGGCGACGGGCGACGTGCAGTCGGCGGCGCTGGTGGCGGCGCGCTGCCTGCCGGCCGAGCTGCTGCGCGAGCCGCGGCCGCGCGCCTGGCTGGCCGAGTACCGCGCGCTGCTGGACGCGTGGCGGCTGTGGTGGCCGCGCTGCCTGCTGGACACGTGGCTGGCGGCGGCGGGCGCCGCGGAGGCGGGCGGCGCGGGCGCGGGCGCGGGCGTGGCCTGCACCTACTGCGGCAAGCCGGTGGCGGCGGCGGCGCACGCGCGGCCCCGCCCGGCCTTCGCGCGCCTGCCGCCGCCCGCCGCCAAGATGAAGGTGAGCCGGCGGCCAATACGCTGAATTGACGTCGCTGACGCTTGCGACGTTTTGACTCGATGTCCCGACCTGGGGTGCCAGAGTGGTCGGCCTCCTGGTGGTGCACCCTGGACAGACCTTTAATACGCATTCCTTAGTCTTGGTGAAAGGGCCACTGTGGGGCCAAAGTCAAAAGCCAGGCCTAGCAATGGGAACGAGGACCTTCGGGTTCGGGAAGAAGAAAACCTTAATAAGAAATTAACCGGTGGGGGCGGACACGTCCACCGAAGCTCTGGGCTTCCTACCTGGGACTCGATCTCTCTCCTTCTCCACCGTATCTGCCTGGCTTACAGATTCCGGAGGCAGTCGGTGCATTCGGTTCTCCCGATACATCAGACAAAAGGACTTCTGTTTTGAAATCCCCTTGGTCCCTAATCGAAAATGGTGTCTCTGGGATCAGAGCGGCTGCTGGCGGGGATTGTGTACGACGGTACCCTGTCCCCGCCACCAGCAGCGTGGAGCACACAGGTTGTTTTAGTCGGTGCGAGTCCGACATAACCGTTGCCTGTCCCCGTCAGGCGGCGGTACCCATAAGGGGTTTTTTCTTGTGTAAAAAAAAATCTGATCTGCCACATTTCAGTGGTAGATA
This sequence comes from Morpho achilles, assembly GCA_947086495.1. NCBI lineage: Eukaryota > Metazoa > Arthropoda > Insecta > Lepidoptera > Nymphalidae > Morpho > Morpho achilles. The sequence continues at coordinate 536,858 of CAMTZB010000015.1, forward strand.
GTAGTACATAGCTTGGAACGTCCACGAACTAAGTTAAAAGTAAACGTCGAATAGATGCAAGTTGTAGAAAATCTATCGAATGAGCATTGCCTTTACAGTGGCCACGTTTAGGTCATACAAAAATAGGAGCGGCAACAGTCAGGCTGAATACATTAGACATTGTGTAGTATAAAACAATACTGTCCGTTTTAAGTGCTACGATGGCACATATGACTATATCTGAATTAATTTGTACCTTATTAAGTTACTCCAACATGGGAAGTAGAAGGAAGAAGATTATGAGCTTAGTTTAAGGTCGAACCATTAGCTAAAAATCATTTAAACTAATGCAGCAATCTGCTATATTTTTAAAACCCTCTAGGATAAATGGATTATTTCCACTTGGCTATCCAACTATATTATTCGCCATAGTTTTGGTACGGATAAAGCTTAACTACTAGATTAAATTGCCAGCACTCACATACTCCTTAACACTTACAAGACACAGGGATGAATTCTAGTCCTGTGTCCTAATGTAGCTTCGACGCTGGCTATGGGACTCGCCTCATTAAACTTAATCGAAGCGTACCGAGACGTGTCGCGTGGCTAGGATATTCAGGATGTACAGTTGCGGGTGTGGCACTCCCGGACCGTCCCGGTGCGGTCGGGGCGTGCCGCACCCCGTGCCCACCGTGCGGACCATTGCAGCAAGTGTCGTCGTGCCCCAACTGCCGCAAGCCGCTGCCGCGCTGCGGCGTGTGCTCGCTGCACCTGGGCACGGGCGCGGGCGGCGTGGGCGCGCTGCCCGCCGCGCCGCCCGCGCCGCCGGCCGCGCCCGCGCCGCCGCAGGGCGCGCCCTTCGGCGGCTGGTTCAGCTGGTGCGTCGCGTGCCGCCACGGGGGCCACGCCGCGCACCTGCTGCAGTGGTTCAGGTGCGCCCACACTGAGCGGCCGACCGACCGACATTACAACACAACGTACATCCTAGACTAACAACTTACAGCTGTTACAAAGTACCTATAATAGATACAAGTTATTAACGGTCTATTTGTATGCTGCTGCTGAGCGAGCATCTCTTATTTCGAAGAGAAAGATTAGAGCTTGGATCCACACTGCTTCAATAAAGAATTTGTAGGCTTATTGATGTGTGGCCTATTCTATCCTGGAAATTCCTTTTTGTAATGATGTTTGATTTAAATATCAAGTATAAAGTAGTTTTTATGGATCAAACTTGTTAATGCCTACCACAGTATATTTGGTGGTAAGTATAATTATACTTACCACCAACCTCATTCGAATGCAAAAAATTGCAAATTGAAATTGCAAAAAACTGCCGAGTATGTAACGACCTAACTCGCCATCTCGTTCGCACCAACCCGCTGGCTTGTCGGGCTGAGGTAATAGGTAGGTAGGTATAGAAAATGTCTGGCTAAAGGGGAAACATCATTTTATTCTTATCCAAGTAATATATATTAAAATCAGCTTTTATACTATGACGTAAATAGAAGTCGAATTTCATGAACTTTAAGGGTGTCTGGCAGAGGGTTTCCACTATGCTAAGTATCTGGCATTGACAGACGTGATTTTTAATATTATTCTAAAGGTAATATCAAAAGATCAAGCTTTATACTGTGGCGAAATTAATTCGGAATTTTGCAACCTCGAGTACCTCGTATCTCCCAAAGCCACTACGATCCAAATTCCATAATCTACCATCGTTCTTACCTGTGTTGGGAGCATGCACTGACAAAGTTTCAACTTTTATAAAATGACGAAGGTCTGGCGTTCACGGGATCTTGGGCCACTACTGTGTATTGGTAATTCGGAAATATTTGTCCATATGTCTGCATGTTATGTCTCCAGCGAGCACTCGGAGTGCCCGGTGAGCTCGTGCACGTGCCGCTGCAGCGCGCTGGACCCGCCCGACCCCGCGCCGCCCTAACCGCCGCCCGGCCGGTACTACACAATAATATACACAGCACTACCGACGACATCAACTTACTCCACTGTTCACTTCAAAGTATTAGATAACTTTAGACAATTCTGCATATACAAATATAGCACGTAAATAATGTATTTTTGAATAAACTTAAAACCTTGACACTGGGAAATTCATCGGAACAGACTTTGTCCATAATGGGTCACTGACCTGGTAGGGTGCGTGCGTTGCTTGTTTCGTTTCACTCGCACCTATATACCTACTTTATAAGTATGTAGAACTATGGATCATATTAGCGGAAAATAAGGTTTATTTTAGAATGCCATGCTGCTTTCGGCTGCTATTTAGACATCATGAAGCAAATTTTCAAGACTGAAAATATTGTTCTCTGATTAACGTTAAAGGACTTCATGGAGTACTTCATAAAATTAAAAGATTTTTTTAATGTGAGCTGGTAAAGCGAATAGGTATACCTTTTAATATAATTGATGTCGTATAAGAGGTACCGCTTTTTATTAAGTGCTAAACAACATAAATTTTAGACTGTCATAACTGAAATTATGAATCCACACTCAACACTCAAGTTTAAAGACCAAGTGAAAAGTTAATGTAATTCGATTGACCGATTTCTATTCTTCTTCTTCTTCTTTTAAAAATTTGGTGTTCAGGCGGGCCAACTGGGCAGAGTACTTTGCCAATGTCACGTAGGATGAAGTACACACATAGGAGGTTGTTCGGTTAATCGATTTTTGAAACGATATAAGTATTTTTTTAATTTTGGATTACGTACTATTTTTCAAATAGTGGGAACTTCTGGAATATTAATCCTTCACCTGTAACAGTTATTGACAAAGTAAAATAATAATATTAAAACTATTTTCAACTATAGATTTCTATTCTTATTATTTGATTGTTATTTTTCTTGTATATATTGTATGTATTATTGGTCTGTGGTGTCTCTAAAATAAGCGAATAATACTTGTTTTGTTTCCACATTACTTTTGTCGTAGTTTTATTTTTGATAAATAGTTTTAACTGTATATTACAAGTTTTTTTTAAATCCAAAATTGTTATAAATCATGTTATTTGTATATAATTGATAGAAATAACGCAAGCTGTGATGTATGTGTGAAATACCCTGATATTTTCATAGAGTTTTAACTGGCTTAATGAATGATTTCAAAATATTTTAATTGTAACAAATGATGTGTATATTTTTGTTATACGTTACGAATATAAGAAAAAGTCATGTTTAACTATTATACATAAATTTAATAAAGAAATTTTATAAATAAATTTTATTTTGTGCTCATGGACTTCTACAGAAATAGTCTGCTATTGCATAATGTAATTACGTTTATTATGTAATGTAACGGAAGGAAAATGAGGAAAGCGAAAGTTGTTGCATAGAAATGTGAAGTTAGCTGTGGCGTGGTGGGCATTTTATACTTCGAAATCCATATGTTTTATAAATGCCGTGTGATTTCCGGCTGAGTAGAATTAGACCATCCTCATTTCATACCGAGGTGTCGTAAAGGCGACTAAGGTATTTTGTCGTCAGGTCAGGACAGCCGGTCAACAACTAGCTAGCCAAATCACATCACATGGGTATAAGATATTGTGCCGACCCACATAAGAGTGGGATAAGGGTAGAATGATGATGCTTTTAATTAAGTTAAATGTAGGGACAAAGGTAATAATGCTAAGTAAGCTAAAAGGCGGTAAATTTGTATTGGTACTCGTAACAAAAAAAAAGGGATCTAAATAAAAATGCAGATATATTTCCAAATATATATAATATATACATTTATTAAATAATTATTTCATCTGTATTCCAATTCAACAATAAAACTCTCAAAGATACAACATTATTTAAATCTGTTTATCGTACAAGGATCGCATCCCGCGTCCGACACGCACAACACTCGCAACATACAAAAATATATCAGTTTCCTGCTCGCCGCCAGAGCGCGCGCCGGACGTGATTGCGACGGAATAACACATGTTTCAAATAAATAATTCGCTACAACGGTAGCTAACGCAGACTGTTAAGAAAATAACCCAAATATCACACTCATTATAAATATATAAATATTTTTTGTGTTGATTTGTTTAGTGCTTTACTCGATCCTTCGAGTTAAATATAAATATATACAACTCAGAAATGACACGAATCATATTATATTTCTAGAACATCAAGGCTATTTTATAAATATTCTCGTATCCATGTATAAATTTTATATTCTTCATTTTAATTCGTTATAGAATTGCGGTTTCTTTGGCAAAATAGAAACTGCTAGTTGTAAAAAACACACTCAATGTTTTCCCATTATATTTTTTATTTATTTATTTACTTATTTCTTACAATATTATTACATATAAAAAAGTATGTAAGAAATTTCAGGAACCTACCATATTATTACTTTAAAAATATATTTATAAATTCTTGAGAAAAGTATTCAATTTCATTAGTTTAAAAAACTTTGTGGGTTATCATTGATATTTCTCGTAACATCAGTATGTTTATAAATTATGTAGTATCACTATATAGACTTTAATAACATAGATCCTCGGAGATCAAACTAGTATTTAACAGGATAAAAAGTACATTTCGCCGCTCATAATCAAAATCACGCGTAACGTCCATGTCGAACCAGCCGCAGAAAAAGGGAGTCGATCCACAAAATGTCTGCTCACATGTACTTGCAAACGTATGTAATAAAAATAATTACATATCAAATACCTCTAGAATACGTATCGTTCGAAGTTCCATCGCAATCACGACCGACGAACGGACAATCACGCTCTGCGGCGACCGTACAATATATATAATCTACATTCCCAACGAAGTTTTATTATCTGTGAAGTTAAACATTAATCCGTAGTTACAAAATACACTATCTGTAAAACGGTCATTAGTTCAATACATCAATCGTAATTAGAAACAGGACACATTCATTCGACTAAGGACCGGCCGCTACGAGGAACGAGAAAGTGACACGACACCCACGTTTAGCGAAGGACGACCTAGGAAGTAAACTTCGGCCGAGACAAATAATCTCGTAAATACTAAACATCGATTTCTACACGTCGAACGAAACGATCATAAACATCTCTCCATACAAAAATAACAATATCGAGCGCAGTAACAGGCATGCGTTTCACGTATAGACTCTGCTATAAATTCGCAACAGTACGGAGGGCGCGGCGGCCCACCGACGGCGGCCGCGAGGGCGTCTCGCAGACACGACATACAACACGATAGGCACACTCTTCAAATCTTGAGGTCTTTGGTATAGACAAAGATAAATAATACAACGCGGTTCGTGACGGAATGTTGAAACATTTTTCCGACAAAATCTTTAAATAGAAACTCGCGACTCGCGACAGAAACGCGCCGCGGCGTGAAGGCTAGCCGCGGCGCGACGCGCGACACGCGATACACTTCTCAGTCATACTCAAAAGCATATCCAAATATATAACATTTTGTACACTTACAATTTTACTACATTTTAAAGCTTTCAAATTAAGATTTGTCTTAATTTCACCATCTGCACACACGAGCGGCCTCGCCGAGACTGATCCGTCGTGAGTCACGTCGAACGGTCGTCGAGTGGCGGGCGAGGGGCGCGGTGCGGGGGGCGGGCGACACGGCACGGCTCGCGCTGCGGAACGTGTCGCCGCTCACTTGCCGTCGTCCTGCTCCATGGGCTCCTCCGACACCGAGCGCGAGCTGTCCGCCGACCGGCTGCAACGGGAAACATACACGCGTGAGATCCATGAACTAGCAAGAGCAAATCTACCTAGCGACGTTTTGTTGAAGCGAGCCCTACCACTACTATTACAAGTTAAAGTAACATTAAAGATCTTCTTTGCTTTAACAATTAAACTCAGGAATCGATATCTTCTATGATTCTTTTGTTCAAAATAAGACTATATATTAATTTCACTGTTACACGCTGGAATGAAAAATGTAAATGTGCGGTGCGTACCTGAGCGCGAGCGGCTGCGTCTGCGGCGGCAGCGGCGGGTGCTGCGGGTGCTGCTGGTGCGGCGCGTGCGGCGCGTGCGCGGGCGGCAGCGGCGGGTGCACGGACAGCGTGGCCATGGCGGCGGCCGTGTCGGCGGCGTCGCGGTCGCTCTGCAGCCGGCCGAGCCGCGCGGCCGCCGCGCCGCCCGCCTCCAGCGCGGACAGCCCCACCAGCGAGCTGTACCGCTTCACCTGCACCACGCGCGACTAGTGTAACTAACTTAGCTAACGGAGGCTATACGCGAGACCCGTACCATATTATATTCAATGAAAATTTAATAAAATTAATAAGTTCCTTTGCTACGGACACGGTCCCTCGAACCAGATGCGAACGAGTAACCTATGAGTACACAGATCGCTGAAATTGAGACACGCAAGCTTAGTGTGATAACATTTGTCCACGATTTGTTAAGTTAACTATGTTTAAATATTCTCGCGCTTTCCATTATGTTAAATGACATATCAGGTCAATGAGAATTTTAGATTGCATCTAAAATTGTACCTTATTATATTAAAATTAATAAAAGTTCTTAGTCACGTGACTAAATGGGGGTCGAATCATAAATCAAATGGTGCGTCGCGACTCAGTAGAGTTAGCAACTCATTCAATGGTCTCGGTATTTGCTTCTACAATAAAATTCCGCAATTCATACTAGACCAGTCTACAGAAATGTTTACATTAAGTATAAGAGATATACTTATACATTAAGCATATTACACAATTGAAGATTATATTTTGGGTGATAAAAAAGCGTGGATTTGAAAATCCTTCCAGCTTCATACAAGACTACAGTTTAATAATGTAAAATTGAAAATGTTTAAAAGATTGACCGAAGAGTTTCTTTTTGGTTATTCTCGTTAAGAGCAACTTTGCGAACCAGTTGTAGGTTCATTAATCATATCGATCCTCGACGATTCAAAAGTGTTTGTAAGAGCAAATTTGAATAATATTTTGATTCGGTTTGTATAGTTCACCTGCGGCCAGTGCGGCGCCTGCGCGGCGATGGCGGCCCGCAGCGCGGCCTGCGCGTGCGGCGCGGGCGCGCGCGCCAGCTCGCCCAGCGCCAGCCCGCCGGAGCGCTCGCCGAGCAGCGCGCGCACGCACTCCTGCGCGCAGTCGCACATGGCGGCCAGGTCGTAGCCGCCCTCCAGCGAGAGCACCACCTGCGGCCACACACACACTCTAGTATCGAATATCGATAGATATGAATGTGACGACCGCCAGAGAGCGACGGCGGCGCACCTTGCCGTTGGCGAGCTGCATGAGGTCGCGCGTCATCTGCGCGAAGCAGGCGGCGGACACGTTGTAGCCGCCCATGGGCGCGGGGTGGCCGCCCGCCGCGTCGAACCCGCACGACACCAGCACCAGCTCGGGGTCGTACTCCTGCAACACGGGCTGCCCTCAGCGCGGACTACTAGACCGCATGGCGGACTACGAGTTGCCAGAAGACATTTATTATTCTAAGCTCTTTCTGGTAACTTCGGTAAGTTTGTTCCGAAACGTCACCTCACGTTGTGTAGAACATCGATAAGCGATTAGGATTGTATCGCTTTAATAGAGAACAATACAGGGGAGTGTCAATGATGTACTCTTTCAGTCCTGACTTTGAAATTAGCGATTAAATTAAAAGGACCGATTGCAAAACTTCCAGTACATTCTAGAAAGTGAGCCCGAGGTTTTATAGAGTGAGAGTGACTCCAGACTTATAGAATACGTTACGATATCTATCGACCACCACCGGTACCTTGGCGATGGGCATGACCACGGAGCGGAAGGCGGCCAGGTACTCGGCGTCGGCCAGCGGCGGCGAGCCGGGCCAGGCTACGTTCACGGTGTAGCCCAGGCCGGGCCCCGCGCCGCACTCGGAGGCCGCGCCCGTGCCCGGGAAGAAGTTCCCGTCGTCGTGCCGGTGCAGGCTCATGTACAGCACGTGAGGGTCCTCGTAGAAGATCTGCTGGGTGCCGTTCCCGTGGTGCACGTCCTGGGGGAGGAACCCAGCGGTTAGACGCGCGCGACTGATTAAGGCTCGTGTAGATTGACCAAACGTGTGATAGACTTAAATAAATATAAGACTAAATGAAGGTCGAAAGAGAGAAGGCTGAATCGTGTCTAATATAAAAGAGTTGAATGATAAGAAAAAATGGAAGAGAAAAACATGTTGTGCTGGCTCCACTTAGAGTGCGATTAAGTCAGGAGAATGATGATTAAGGACTATTGGTATGCGCAACTAAAGTTTTTAAGTGGTAACTTTAATATTTCTTGTAGTTTGCCCTGTTCCTGAAAAAAATACGATTTTTTTTATGCTATATGTTGTACCTCGATGTACAAACTTTGGACTACACATCTAACGATAATAATATTAGGATAACGATTTAAGCTTATAAAACTCGATTGATTTAAAATTCTGTTTTTATTAGGGGAATTATGAAACACCGACTACATATTCAAATAAATTTTCTTAAGTTGGGACGAATGAAGTTAAGGATAAAGCTTAAATAAATAGGATCTGTCGCCTACCCAGTCAACGATGAGTATCCTCTGCAAGCCGAGCCGCGTGTGCAGGATGCGGGCGGCGATGGCCACGTTGTTGAAGAAACAGAAGCCCATCGCCTGGTTGGGCTCGGCGTGGTGGCCGGGCGGCCGCACTATCGCGAACCTGCACATGCCGCCGTATTGAAACGAACTCAACGAACGTGCAAATATAGTTCGTGATAATAAGATATGGAATTTAAAGTCACATTTCGTTCGCTCATCATTTTCTTTCAATTAATAAGTTCTTTGTTTTGTGTATCCCTAACACTGTAATGTCGACTCGGGATTAATTGAGAGATTTTTTTGGATCGATTACTGTTATTAGTTTAAAATATTTTTAGCTGCAAAATTTTTAGATCAAAAGTGACGTAGGGGTTTTAAAGTACGTGCGATGATTTAAGTAATGAAGTGATACTCATACCGCGACGACTTAAGGCGCGCAATACATATACAATCAAACTTATTGTTTTATTTAAGACGGTATCACTCAGACAGCTCACGTAACGTGCCAATCGGGCACAGATGCCACTACCGGCTCCTGGCCGGAACCACTGCTGACAGGAGAGGTGTTAGCGTGCAGTGACGGTCTCACCCGTTGCGCAGCTCGTTGCGGGCGGTGCGCGTGGCCAGGTCGAGCAGCGCGCCGGCGGCCAGGCGCGCGGCGGGCGGCGTGTGCGCGTCGCTGAACGCGGTGTCGGCGTCCACGCCCAGCCCGCCGCACGCCAGCCGCACCAGCCGCACCGCGCGGCCCTCCGCCTTGCCGGGCGCGGCGGGCGCGGTGGGCGCGGCGGGCGAGGCGCGGCCGGCCCACGCGGCCACGTGCGCCTCCGTGTGCACGCTCTGCAGCTCGTCGAGCGTGGCCTTGCGCGCGCGCGTGCGCTCCGTGCGCGCCGCCAGCCCCGTCTCGCACAGGCGCGCCCACACGGACTGCAGCCGCCCGCCGTGCTCGGGGTGCGTGGGGGCGTGCGCGCCGCACGCGCACCTGCGGACGCCACGCGCACGTTACACGGTGAGAACGATAGCTGATATTGCTAAATCCGAATTCAATTTATTCTTTTCCAAGTAGATTTTATTATCACTTCGGAAGTTCTTTTATCGAGAAGAGTGTAAAGTTTTTCTATAGGATTAACGTAAGTTTTACATATAGATAAGTATTCGTTGGTGAGAGGTTCCATTTTGACCTCATGCTGTGCCGTATTATATTTATAATTTACTTTACTGCGATGAAATTTAATTCCATTCCTATGATTCAGGTTCGAGTTATTGCGGTTAATATAACGCGCAGACACGAGTAATTACTGCGAATATATTTAAATTAATCCTCTAAATTACTCGAACGAGTCTTATATGTATAATAAAATCAGAGATTTTATGATTTTTAAAAATTATTAATATAAATTCTTGCGAACAATTCAATACTAGCCTGTATCGGTCGTAAGATCGCCATTAAATGCAAAGTCATAAGAAGAAATATGCTTAACACGGCAGTCGTATTACGATTCTTGATTAAAAAGCTCTTTGAAACAAATAGAAAAGTTGAAATGAATAAAAATAAATGTTAAATGGCAAAAAAATATAAAAGGGATATACACATGAAAGAGTTACCCATGTTTGAGCATGAGCGCGTCGTAGGCCAGCCCCGTGGCGGGAGCGCGCGCGCCCACCAGCGGCGACGACAGCGCGCGCGCCAGCGGGGCCGCGCCCGCCGCCTCGGGCCCGCCCGCCTCGGGGCCGCGCGCCTCGGGCCCGCGCGCCTCGGGGCCGCCGGGCCGCCGCGCCGTCAGGTCGATCACCTCGCCCTCCTCCTCGCGCAGCTGGGCCGCGTCGTGCGCGCGCGTCAGCACCTGCGACACGCCACACGCCCGCCGTCAGACTACACCACTCAGGCCGCAGCGGTACCGGAATTATAGGAATCAGAGTCGGCGTAGAAAACTCAGTCACTGCAAGCGGTCTAAAGTATAGTGGCAGTAAATTTGATAACTTCTACTTCGTCAACCGACGGATCACTGGTGGGCGTAGTTCTCTTCACGGGGTCAGTCAGTCAGGGGTGCAGTCAGTCAGCGGTGCGGTCGGCAGTCAGCGGCGGGCACTCACGGTCTTCCGTATCTGGTCGCGCAGGTAGTGGTGCGCGGTGGGCGGCTGCAGCGCGGGGTCGCCCAGCGGCAGCGGCGCCGAGTGCGTGCGGCCCAGCGGGCGCTTGGCCAGCCGCGCGCCCAGCGCCGCGCCGCCGTACGCCTCGGCCGCCGCCGCCTCGCACACGGGCGGCAGCGCGGCGGGCGGCGCGGCCGGCGCCAGGCACGGCGGCCGCCCCAGCGAGATGTTGGGCAGCGACGGCGACGAGAACAGCAGCTCGGCCGCGCGCCCGCCCTCCTCCTCCTCGCGGATGGGCGCCGCCAGCGCGCCGGGCGGCGAGCCGCGCGGCGACCCGCCCTCGCAGTCTGCGCGCACGACACCACGCGTGTATAGACACGTAACACGTAACGAACACGTCGCAAACATTCATAGAACAATTTAATAGCATGGAAGTAGTGCTGTTCGACAGGAATTATCCTGAAATGTCTGTAAACTTCGTAAACGTAATAAAAAAATTAACGGTATTTTTCTACCAATCCCCTCACGCACGCACGTTTCCATGAACATATTTACTTTCGGTATGTACTTTACTCTAATTTTATTTATTGTTTTGCTTTTTTTAGAACTGACGAGATGGAAATGCGAAGTCCGCTCGGAATGCCGGCCGACAGACGAGCTCGAGACGATATCGAGAGTCCGCCTCGCCTAGAGTGAGCGGAGTCAGTGCGGGTACTCACTGCGGTGTTTGATGCGCGTCTTGAGCGGGCGCCGGGCGAGCGGCGAGGCGCGGCGCTCGATGACGCGCGCCTTCAGTCGCACCTTCAGCATGTTGGGCTCGGACGCTGCACAGCCACGCACACCGCATGCGGTTACACTAGCTACTAGCACACGACCGGCTAGCGGGGTCGACTGGACACGTGGCGACTTGTCACTTTATCGCATTTATATCTGAACGAACTCGGCTCGACAGCGTCAGGGAAGCTATAAATGTCTTAAAAATCTGGGCTTAGATTGCGGATGACTTAAGAAAGCACTCACTCGCCGATTGGGGATGCTATGCTTGGTGTTCTGCATGAGCGAAACAGAAATAAGGACATCCGTAGAAGATTCATTGACGTGACTTTAACAGTTGTGAAGCTAAGCTGAGGTGTTCTGCTCGTAAGACAAAATGGATATTAAAATCCTAAAGTGATCTCATTACTTACTATTGACATAGTTGTGGTATCAATTAATCCTTTCTGCGGAGAGTATGAAAACAAGTTTTTGCAATCAACTTAAGAATCGTTGAATCAAGAGACCTTGTGGTTGGTCAAAAAGCCTAAAGTGAGTCGTATATATTCAAGAGCATGCCTGACTTAAAATTTGACCGGCTTCCATCGATTGGTACAAAGATGACATAGAATAAACTATATGGTTTACATCAAAACTGAAACAGGGTATCAACTTTTAGGAACTGGAGCCAAATTGCCAACACGAGCCGAGCTGTAGCCACGTCCGTTGCGTCGATCCCGCTACCTTTCAAGCTATTATTTATATCGACACACACTCGTTAATAACATTAAATCATCGCCATTACTATCAAACATTATTGCTAATCAAAAAAATGTATTCAAACCAACACGTATATTAAACATGCTCGGTCCCGATATCGTGGTCGGGCTCTAGAAATTTCCAAAATTGATATCAGTACGATATGCAATCTTGGTCACACAATACGTGTCAATTAATTCATCAAATTAGGGTTAGATCAATCAAAGGCAACACCGTTATAACAACTGTACTGGGTTCACGCATACCAACCACGCTGCACTCACCAGTTTTCCTTAGGGGGAAGTCAGCCGGCGAGGGTTGTGGGGGGGCAGCGTTGAGGGTCAGGGGCAGGGGCGTGGTTAGCCTGTAGGGGTGAGCCGTAGCTGTCGCGCCCGTTGACGTTATGGACTCCCCTGACGAGGATTTCACGATACCCCTGGTGTGAAATTTAAATATTGATATTATTTAAGACAAATAATTGTTAAAAAATGCTTTTGAATCATCTTAAAGCGTCGGTACGTACCAATTCCTGTAAGGTGAGTTATTTATGGTGCCGTTAGCGTTGGCAGCTGCCTGTTTCTTTTTTAGGAACTCCTGAAAAAAGATTTACCAATATTTAGCTTAAAGTTTTCAGGCGTCAGTCTCCTCCCATAGCAAGTTAAATGTAATAGATAACTTAAGAATCATCAACAAAGAATCTGTGTATTTGTTTAGTTTCTGCCGAAACATTAATTGTTTCTTGTGTGTAATTGATACATTAATAAATAAATAAAATAAGCCATTGCCTGAATACGCCTAGAATTTTAAAGTTTTTTTTTTGTTTTCAATTGATTGTAAAAATACAAAAGGAGAAAAGAAACATCTAAATAACAATCTGTTTTGGTAAAATAAATTTTATAAATTTATATATGTCTGTTCACCTGTAGTTTCTGCTTGACCTGCGTGGAGGCGTTCGCGCTGGGCTCGTGCTTGTCCTTCTTGCGCAGCATCTCGACGCGGTCCCGCTCGTGCCTCTCGCGGGCCTCGCGCGCCTCGCGGGCCTCGCGGGCCTCCCGCAGCGCGGCCTCCTCTATCGCCTTCTGTTGCTCCCACAACTGTGTTAACATTATTATCACCGTGAACGAAGTCGATGTACGCTATGAAATTATTTATACAAACAGGCGTTACTTTGTGGACTTCCAAAATACAGACGATACAATAGAATTATTTTACTGTAATTTGCGTTTGTTAAGAGAATCTATGTAATGCAGAAGCAGACAACCTTCACATACCTTATATACAACTCACCACACTTATCACAAAATGCCGCCACGAAAAACACTCCACACAAGCACTACACACACTCACAACCACAATTTCTTCGATCGCTTCACCCCGAAACCGAAGGGTCATCAAGAGGATAGGCTCCACGACAAAAACGCTATCCTAATGCTTATCCTCGTGGAAACTTCCTCCTGACGATGCGTCGGTTTTGGTCCTGCGTGTATCAGGTATGTGAATTTTGCCTACTTCATACACTTAGCATTACATAGATTCTAACAGCAAAATAATTTTATTGTAAGTTCTGCATGTACAGTATGAAAAATTGACCGCGCCTTGCACAAGCCACTGTTGAGGTTGGCCGGAATTATTCCAAGATGGCAACACTGGTCGTGTCCTTCGCGTATTTGTCGTCTATTACCGTATAGGCGTATCACACAAATTGGGTGGGTTCTGATTTTTTTAAGTTGCGTAGACCTAACAGTGATATTTACAATATTTATATATTGAGAATTAAATGAAAATTAATGAACTATTTTGTTACAATACGCGATTAGTTAGTTTATAATCACAAAGTACAGCAAAATAATTTGTATGGAAAACTCAAAACTTTGTTATGAATCCTAATTAAATAAATAAAATAAGAAGGCCTCCGTGTTATCCGGAGTAAAAAAGAATATTAAACGGCGATATCGTACTAATCCTATCCTATCCTCCTATATTATAAATGCGAAAATTTGTGGGTATGGATGTATGTATGTTTGTTCCTCTTTCTCGTCGAATCCGCTGAGCCAATATCGTCGAAATTTGACACAATGATTCCTTATACGCCGGAGTTACATAAAAGGTAATCCTGTTAATTCTACAGGTATAGGATGACACTAAAAAGCGCCATCAGCCTATCACGCGACAACAGTCTACGCAAACCAAGCAAAGTTATATAGTAAAACCTATATCGTAGCTACATAACACAATTTATCTCTTACATACGAGTTTCAGTTAATAACTTGTAGCTTGGAACCAAAACAACAGGTTTATGAGTAAATGGGTAAAACAGTATATTGCTCATACGTATATATAATTATTATAAGACAAGTTTTTTTTATGAGCCGAGTTACTAGCATATGCGTCATAAATGCCGATGGCATAAGCCGATATCAAAGCTACCGTGATTTTGGACATCGTCCACATAGCGCACATATTTCCAATGTTTACATCGATGAATCCACGAAAAACGTGAATCATTGGGTGACTGTATACAGTATTTTCAAAAAAGTACTTTCTATTGGTGATGTCATATGAGCAGGCCTGGTTCTGGTTAGCCGTGGGTATTAATGAGCGATATTCAGCGACAACTTAGATCAGTAATCCTAATGGATATTATAGCTACTAATCAGTAATAAACGATTAATGATTTAAATTGCCGCTGTGTAGTGTCTCTATCATAATATTTAAGAGATATCATTGCTTTAATTCTGTTACTATAATAATTATTCACCTGCCCTTATCCCATTCTAAGTGGGCCTTAGTCTTAGTCGCCTTAACCGTACGACACCTCGGTAAGAAACGAGGTTTGTCTATTCTACTCAGCCGGATACCACATGGCGGGTTGACTTACCTTAGTCGACTTACAACACCTTGGTAAGAAATGTTGTCGCCATTGACTTCCGTTTTGTATTTTATAGCTACACAGTCATGAAATAAGAGTATCGCGCCCTTTTTGATTAAAATGGTAACAGCACTGTGACGTGTTGTTTCCGGTTGAGTCTTCCTATTGATAAAACGTTTCAGTGACAGACAGTCTTGGTTCGTCATTTAAGAGAAATGCATCTCGGAACGGGAATTGTGGTATTCCTATTACATCGTGTTATTGTATATAGTGTGCGCTAACAGAAATGAGGGTGGTAGTATTCAGCCGGATACCACAAATCGGCAGACTTATAGGTGTTGCACATTTGTCCGACCAGTTTGGTCATTCCTCGACAGGTCACGGTTTTCGTGGACTTCCTGCATCGGCCGGCCGAGTCATGGCGCATTCTTCCCGCCGGCTAATTGGGGTCAGGGGAGGTTAATGCGGTCGGTGGGGCGCGTTATGAGTGATGTAATTGCAGAATACGGGCTAGGCCATTCACGTCTATTTATAACGGGGCCTGCGACAAGCAGAGCCGGCCGTCCGCTGCGCCCACCAACTGACACCAAACGGAATGTTATTGTGCTATTTTTGCTTGCATACCGTTGAAATTTTTTAAAGTAGGCCGTTTATAAATACACACGATTACGATAAAAAAATCTTCTATTTATATAAACATAAGTTTATGGTTATTTTAGTGATGTTAGCCAAGTTAGCAGTTCCCGCCGCGATAACGTCGTGTAAAGAGCTCATGAATAAGTGCCCCGGATGGGCTCCAAACTAGTCGGGCTAACCCGATAGAATAAGACGTGAGTATAGCCGGTTCTATACATTAACTAAGGTAGTAATGGCCGGTGGAAATAATTGATCCACTTGAGTATAGCTACCTTTGGTACGACGTGAGCATTACAGTAGACAAGAACAGAAAAATAAATTAAGTAAAAAATTAAATTATACTAATTATTATGTAGGTAGGTTAAGATAACCATTGTACGCCGCACGGCCAACCATCCGATATTCTCTAATAAAGTGATTATAATAAATAAACGACGGTGATATAAAAACTTTGTATATTTTAGTCTTGCATATCAATTACCTTTAAATGCTGTCTGATCTGCTGTTGGTGCTGCTCGGCTAGCTGCTGCCGTTGCTGCTCAAAGTGCTGCAACAATATCTCCTGTTGCAACTGTTGCTGCTTCTTCAGCTGTAACGTAAACCGTCACATCAAACATAATGGCAGGCGAGGAACAAGGTTCTTACTTTTACGTAAATTTAGTTAACAAACAATGACACTATTTCTGTTGCACGTAAAATATAACTAAAGTAAACTTACATCTCTAAAATACACTTAACTTGCTATAAGGAGTTCATCTGAACGGTTTTATCTTTTAAGAGTGATTTTTATTTCGTAAATTGTTAGCTAGAAAAAACTGTTTAAACTATTACAGCTATAAATAAAACAATTTAAATTTATACAAATATTATAAATGCTTGTCTATCTGTAACGCTTTAATGGCTAATCCTCTGGAGCATTTTGATAAAATTTGCTACAATTAAACCTTTGTATTGTATCTAGTCGTATTCAATTTTAATTTCCTTATATAAAATTGATAGGAGCCCATTATTGGTTCTTGCTAGGTTTCTTAAGCCGATGGCCTCCTTCTGCGAGGACGTTATCTCGCAGAAGGAGGCGGCGGGGCGGATTCGGGAAGTCGAGTCCTTGGATCCAATCCGCCGCAGGCGAGCGGGGCGCAGGCGACTCGCCGAAGTCCGTCGCATGCCGCCCTAACGGGGACCTCCGAGTTTATCGGACGCTCGCTGGAGTTAGGTCCCCGAGGCGTTCGATGCATCTGGTGCTCCCGATGCATCGTCCAGCGGAGGGAGGGGCCACTTTCAGAGAGGCCCCGACCCAGAGGTGGCGCACTCTGGGGTACAGAGTTGCTGCTGGCGGGGATGGGGGGCAATGTCTTCATGGGTACCCTATCCCCGCCACCAGGAGCGTAGTGGAGCACACAGGTTATTTTAGTCGGTGCGAGTCCGTCGCCTGTCCCCGTCGGGCGGCGGTACCAATAAGGGGTTTTTTCCTGAATAAAAAAAAAATGGTTTCTTAGGCATTAAGGTTTGTTTAGAAAAGTGTCAACTGATACATGAATCTATCCAATGCAGGATTCGTATACAGACATACAACCGGAATTTTTAAAAGTCTTTGGTTGATCAGAGTAGCCATAGCACCGCAAAATGTTAAGGGCCTGTTTCACAAGTTATCAATAAACTGTCAGTTAGCCTATTCGGAACATATCTGACACATATCTCGGAGTTTTGCGTTTCTCAGGTTGCTGATAGGCTTATGGAGCACTTAAAGTCCCTAATATTTAACAGCTAGATCATGTGGCTGTTTTGTTTATCTGCTGACTACCAAATACCTATGTCATAATGGCTGCGATTTTATTATTTCAAATTTTATTTAGTTTATTTGTCGGGTAACTATTTGACACTTTATCAGTAACTTGTGAAACAGGCCCTAAAGCTTATGTGCCCCGCCGAACCGTACAGTCGCCGCGCATGTTCACATGAATGGCGCGGTTGTCGCGCGGTCGGCCGCGGCCGCGTGGATCGCCGCCAGTTCTCCGCCTACGACTTTTGTACGCCAGAAATTATTAACACATTTCGTGTGCTATTCTTGGGCGCTTTCATTTAATAGAATTGAAGTTCAATTTTATATTTTACTTAATTGAATCCCAACTAATACGACTGTTCCTGTTTTCATTATTTTAAAACATTAACAAAGAGTAATGGCGCAATTTCACACTAAAAGATGATGTAACGCAAAGTTTTCTCTAGTACGTAATAGTCAAATTGTATTTCAATGATTTCTGTTATTAAGATACAGAATCGCGAGTGAACCCATTATGCCAACTTAGTTACATAAAATATATCAAAACCACTAAGTTCTAAGGCTTTAAATTTTGGCATATGTATACATGTTTACAAGCTGTGACAGACAACTAGTAGACAAAGTAGACCATTCGAGGGGCTCACGGGTTCGAAGCCCAGACAGGCACCAATGAGTTTTTCTATTAAAACTTATGTGTGTAATTGATAATTGCAATGTATCACATGCTTTTCATTCATGGAAAACATCGTGAGAAAACCTGGATATATCTAGAGAATTCTAGGAATAAGTGTAATCTACCAATTCGCATAAGAGCAGCGTGGTAGGACTAAGCTCTAATCCTTCTCTCCAAAAGCGGCGAGGGAGGCTGTGCCCAGCGGTGGGATAATAACAGGTCGTAACTTTTTTTTATAGAATTTAAGAGTAACCTCATATCAGATAATAGGTAATAAGGTTACACACAAATATATATACAGAAAACAACACCAAAAACAAGTGCCATATTCAAACAAAACACAAAGACTTCAAAAATAATATAAAATAGGAAATAATGCCTTATCATATAGATAACAACTTTCGCGTAGCCGACAATGTTATTCTGGAACATTAATAAATACTATTAAGTATATCTAAGTAATAATTTATTAGTTATATATACTATTAGCTTTTACCTGCGACTTCGTCCGCGTGGACATTGTGGTCTTGGAATAAATAGTAGCTTTTGACACTCTCCAACCAACCTTGCAAATATCTCCATCAAAACAAATATTACTTATTAAAGACACAACAAGTAGTAGAAAACGCCGAGTTCCTTGCTAGCTCTTCTCGGTATGAGTATCTTTCTAAACCAGCAGTAGAGTTTGGCGATTAAATAGTATTTGAAAAGTCAAGTCAAGCTTAATAAAAAGTCCGCATTTATCATATAATTCAATTTAATTTAGATGATACCGTATAACATAACAATTTAATTTGGTTCATACATTGTCACGCCGGCCATGCGTGTCAGATAACGTCGAGAAGTTCCGAATCTGTCTGTACACAAACTATATATAAACCTGCTGTATACAGCCCGCGGTATCTTGCCAACACGGGATGGACAATCTTGAATCATAACGTGGAAAATTAAAAACAAATGAATGAACTTGGGAAATTCATTCAAACTGACCATGCTTGTGTGCGTGTTTTTTGTTTCACAAATTGTTACTTTTATATCATCATCATGTTTTCACTACCCTAAGGGCCTGATTCACAAGTTACTGATAAAGTGTCGGATAGTTTACCGACAAGTAAACTAAGTAGCAAATAAATGTCTCTAAAAAGAGAATCTAAAAAGTAAAAAATTAAAAACAAAAATTGCGGCCATTTTGAAATAGGTATTTGCTATCCAGCAGAAAAACAAAATAATAGCCACATGATCTACCTGTTAACTTAGGGATTTTAAGTAGGGATAAGCCTATCATAAACCTGAGAAACGCAAAGTTATGAGATATTTGGCAGATATGTTCGGAATAAGCTTACTGACAGTTTATTAGTAACTTGTGAAACAGGCTCTTAACCCAATAAAAGTTCAGTATGCATTATCGAAAAACATCGCTTCTGCACTCTCCCATCATCCGTCAACTCTGGGTCTACTTCATTCCTCCTCATTGTATGTCCATACCGTCTTGATATTACAGTATTACCATTAATATCATCGATCTTATTATCAAAGATTTATAGCAGATTGATTCCATAATGTACCTGTACTCATAATAGCATTTCTATAGACGATATCAATTGCAAACACCTTCAATATTGTAGACTATTGTAAATTTGTTCTTGATACATAATGCAATCAGCTCGCTAATTGTAATGTTCCAGAATACCATTTAATACGATATCATTGAATTTGACACGGGCATTCCGTAAACGTATGTATAATAAAGCGACTCACTTGCAACAGGAAATTATTGTCTAAAGACTGTTTCGCCCTCTCGGCGATATGGTTCTTTCTCGGGCTCTGACTCTGACAAGGAGAGGAAAAACATGTAGAAATACTACTAGCATACTTACCACACCGTGACCAGCCGATGGAGTCTGCGCGAGGAATGGCAAGGGAGCACATGTGACTATAGGTTAGCTCGATGTGAGAGGTTATCATTATTATTAAAGGAAGAGTGATTAAGTCAAAGGTCGGACTAAAGGTTTATAAAATCAAAAATATATATTTGTACTTATTTACATTTATATTTTTCAATAGGTTATTTCATTTGATGTTCACAAATGTATGAGTGATTTTCTTATTGGATTACGTAGGTAAATTGTTGCATATGAAAATTAAAATATATATTGCAGCAAAAATATTTAGCGTTGATAGTTTTAGTATATTGCGAGAATGTTTAAGGCATGTGCAAAAGATCTGCTTTAAATAATTCAATTACGTTAAAATTTTTAACATAACTAAAAGTTTAGTCGTTTACTATATCAAACGCGAGACAGTCACTACATCAGAATAACAAAGAATGCGCTTCAAAGTAATAAATTACAGATCGCTGAATTTAATGCACAATTAGAACAGTTTTAAAGATTCGTAAGCAATGCTGTGCAACACTACTGTTTTGATGTGAGTGCACATAAATATTGGTCAACCAGCGCGCATTTTTAAGACATCAATCAACTCATAACTTCTGTTCATTAATTGGCAAGCACTTCTATCGTCTCTATCTATCTTCAAGCACGATTAAGGATTGTTTTAATTCATCGGTTTTCAATTCAATGTATGACAATTTCATGATCAAGTTAAGCCCACAATTAGGGATTGGTAACATTACGTAAATGATTTAGAATAGTCACAAGACTTCACTTATGCAACTGGGATGTGCTACACGGATTATATCTGGTACTCTTGATGGAATCCGTGGCATATCGTTAAGCGTAGCCTTGATTGCGTTGCAATATCGTGTATATGAAACGGTGCCGTGTTGGCGTCTGCGCGCAGTATTTCTGGCGTCGCGAACATTATTTTGGTGCGATGTAAAAAAGAAATGGCGGCCGTAGGAATGCGTGCGCGCCCGGAATAGCGCACGCGGACGGATGTTTAGCGCGCGGCTGTGGGCGGCGCGACGCGTAAAAATATAGAATTTACTTTTTACCCGACTATATTGATGCGAAATAGGAATTAAATAAGAGAAACTATGTATTCCAAATATACAACCGTATCGGACATATCCTTATTTTTGTTTCACACCGATGATATCAAATTCAAATTTCAATAATTCGTTATTCAAATTGGCTTTTCCAAACACTTTTAAATCGCGAAATTACAATAAAGCTGCGACTGGTTCGGAAGGGAAAAGAGCCAGCAAGAAAATCGGTCACTCTTTTCGAAAATAAATATTTAAATATTTGTAATTGTTCACAAATTAAAAATTACAATATAATCTTGTGCGTAGCTGGTTTCAATTTAAATCTAAGCTTTCTTATCATTAACATAGTCGTCAACAGTATCATAAGCTTTACGAATAAGCGTCTTTTCAATTGCTTTTTTGAACTTTTATAATAAATGTGTGTCGATTAGGTGCTTCCATCACTGCCTGTTCCCACTTCGTTAGGCTACGCCACATCGACAATAATATACAGTATGTGATAAAGTAAAATTAAAATAAATCTCAAGAATATAATAAGTTATTATTTTATTATAACATTATGAAATATCTTAATGAATGAAACATTTAATTGATAATTAAATCAGATTAACAATGAAATTGTTTATGCTGATTGTAAGTAGATAAACGAACGTAATTATATACTTGACATACATTTAACATTACGTATAATAACAATTAACAAGGCTACGCACCGATTGTTGACTGTTCAAATTATTTCTTTTAAAATTTGTAAACGTTACAAAAGTTATTCGTAGCACTCGAGCTTAGCTACGATTCACTTGACGCTAACATTTAAGTAAATACTGACAAAATATTTGTACATCAATCATCAGTCTCCTGCTCTTATCCTACTTTAAGTGGGGTCGGCAAAATGTTACAAACATGCTGTCACGTGTTAGGTATTTTACGACCGGCCGCCTGCCTGACGTTCATTTACCTTAGTCGGTAAGAAAGAGCGTGGTCTTCTCTACTCAGCCGAATAACGCACGGCGGGTCAACTTAGCTTAGTCGCCTCTACGACCCCTCAATAAGAAATGAAAGTGGTCTATTCTTCTCAGCCGGATAAATAAACTTGATTAAAATAAACTATAACAGCTTTTCGAAGTCTATTCCAGGAAACTACGCGTAGATAACATTAGATCTAACGAGTGGAGCAGTTTGGAATCATTCCAGAAATTTGAAGTGTTCGCACTGAATTGTGAGGGCGAAACTTTTGCGTGTTTATGACTTAAGATTGGTGTAGTATTTTGATCTGGATTTGTATTGAATTTAAGGTAAGCTAGAAAAAACGTAGGGTGTATGTATAAAAGTAGCAATCCCCTAAATTCTTGATTGTTAGCGTTAAGGCCACCGCACTGTATCACGCAGTTTATATTGTGAATTTAGTTTTTTTTAGTACTTTTATAAATTTTGTGGTGAACAATAAAGACTCGTTTGCAACAGTTATTGCGCTTGATTGACGCACTAGTCTGATATAGCTAGCAGTTATTAGAGCAAGATAGCCCTCTCTACAACTAAAGCGTTAAAGTATTAACCTTTGATGGAATATTGACGGCAACGACAGAGAAAGTTACACAATCTCACACAAAATGACTTAAACCGATAATGGTTATTTAATTGTACGGTTTTTATAAAGGCGAAAACTGGTGAGCTTGCGTGTGTTGATTGCTTCAACGCTGGAGTAAACAACACTTCTTTTATATTATTGGGTTATATTTTCCAGGAAAATCTATGGTACCAGAGAAAATAAAAAATCTCTATTTTCGTCTACAACTACTTGTTCTATATACGCCGTGTGGTATCCGGCCGAATAGAATAGTACCACCCTCATTTCTTACCGAGGTGTCGTAAAAGGCGACTAAGGTAAGTCGACCCGCCGTGTGGTATCCGGCTGAGTAGAATAGACAATAGACCAACCTCATTTCTTACCGAGGTGTCGTAAAAGGCGACTAAGGTAAGTTGACCCACCGTGTGGTATCCGGTTGAGTAAAATAGACCACCCTCTTTCTTACCGAGGAGTCGTAAAATACGACTAAGGTATGTTGACGTCAGGCAGGCGGCCGGTCGTAAAATACGTAGCCAAATCATATGACAATATGTTTGTAACATGTTGTGCCGACCCCACTTAGATGATGAACTACTTGTTCTATATACTTTAAAAATTTCATGTAACTCTTTTAATGTTCACTCAATTCTGCCATAATCGGTTGTCTCTTCTGTCCGTTACCAATGCCATTGGCATAAATTTTAAAAACAAATATTGTTTTATGATATATACTGATAATCTACGTTTAAATATTATTAATATTTATGAATACAGCTCTCGTTAATATTAAAATTAACATCTAGCCACCGACCGAAACCAAATGAAAATTAACATACCGGAAGTATCAAATTTTTGTACATTATATTTTAGTTTAGTTGTAAGCGAAGCTGGTATATGAAATGAAGGTGTAAAGAAAATGAGATTGGTTTCGTGTAATGAAACCGTGTGAACTTTTACAGGTGTGAAGGTCTTGATTTATGTAAGTTTATTTTGACGCCGAGGATTGTTAAATGATAAAAATGTCATTTATATTAAGTTAATTGTAATCCGAACTACGCCGTGTGGTATCCCGGTGAGAATAGATCACTCTCATTTCTTACCGAGATGTCGTTAAAAGCGACTAAGGTAAGATGACTGAGTGGTTCCCGGCTCTGTAGAACAGACCACCCACATTTCTTATCGAGGTGACTAAGGTAAGTTGACGTTAGGGAGGCGGCCGGCTCAAAACGGTAAATATATTGTTATAAAAGTATCGCTGGATTTCTTGCTACCTATTCTCAGTAGGAGAAATTTTACGCACGCCAGAGTTGACGATTAAAAAGCACTTGCTTATAATTTTATAAGAATAAGGGATATTTTGATTTAAAAAAAAAGCGTAGCGCTTCGTGCTTCCTTTATTTGAATAAAAAATTAATTCAGTTCGAATTTAAGTTCTAAGCACATGCACAGGAACAACGAGCGTTACGCATATCAGCTGTTCGCGGATATTTCTGCGCCTTCAACCGGATATTTGATCCGATCGGCGCTCGGCGATAATGGGCGAATGTTTTCAAATTTGCAATACAGTTGAGCGTTATATTTACGAACGCCTTACGTCTTCTAAAATTATCTCCATATTACACACACGCATGTAAATATAGTGTGCGGACGGACGGCCCCCGTTTTGTGTGCGTGCGCCTTTATTTATATCGCGCTCGAGTTTTTTTTTTAATACATCGCGTCCGTTTTTAAAATCATCCAGCATACTGAACCGGCGAGAAAAGGTCAGGGAAATACGGAAATGTGGCAATCTTTTTTATTCTTTGCCATTTCATCTACTTAAGCCGGTACAATATCTTTAATATTCAAATGAGTTAATCTTCTATGTATCTTTAATATTTAAATGAGTAAATCCTGTATGTATGTGAATAAATATAATTTCTGAATATATATTCGGAATCTCGAAAACGGTTTCAACGATTTTCCTGAGATTCAGCATATAGGGGTTTTGGGGGAGAAAAATCTATCTATCTTGGTTTTTTTTTTAAAAATCGTTGTATCCCTGTTTTTGGAGATTTAAAATATTACTAACATTAAAATTTAATATAAAACACTATATTTGCCGTGAATTGTTAAGTCAGCGTAGCTTATTCGGGGAACGGGTGGTCACGAGATATGAAAGCACGTAGGATCGACCCTACCTACCCAGTATTTTTTCCCTTTTTTTTGAAGTTTCTTATTTTTATTTTTTTTTAAATTACTGAGCAAGGCTCGGTCAAACAGGTACTAACATATAAGATCTGGATAGGTAACCACAATAAGTCTTTTTAAAATTTTATCTTGGAAATATCCGTATAGTAAAATATAGGACTTATTGTGGGTAGGCACGACCCTACCTATCCATCACTAGAACGGACATTGTCATACATGAATGATTGGACATATCAGATATCTAGTAATTACTGTATCTAGTTGTCGAAGCCAGACAAATGACAACACTGACCACGACCACAGGGCATCTGATAGTCGTATTGAGTAAGCTTTTAAAGCGCACAACAGGGATATTTATAGATTCCATGCTACACAATAAGTACGCGCAACATTCTTATTAAACCACGAAACAAATTCGGTACATTTTTTTGTTAACGAATACACATAACTTAATTAAAGCTTCAATTTGTCTCAAACGGTAAACGAACCTGAGAAAAGTTACTGTGAACCGAATACCATTACGCCTTGACGGTGGCTATAATTCATCGAATTCGAAAAACTACAAACAAAGTTTACAAAGATACTGTTACTCGGGGAAGTACAACAACAATATACCTATATCTTAAAAAAATTACCTTGGATTCTATATAGAGTTGGTATTTAAGGAAAAATGTAACCGGTTCAGTTTTGATTAAATATAAAAATAGTCTAGACAAAGTAAACTTTTTGTCCGGCGTCAAATATTGCGTGAATCTCAATTTGAATTTGATTACTCAAAAATATTTCAAAAACATCCATTGTAAACAATAAACAATATAAATGATGGGAGCTTTATATTCTAAATCCTATTTTATTATAAATATGAAAGTCAACAATCTGTCAGTCTGTGTGTGTTTGTTAGCATTTCGTGGCTATTTTGTAGCGATTTTGATAAAATTTGATACGAATGAAGCTCATATACTTATACGTATAAGATGGGAAAAAACCCATTTTTTCTACGTTGACAACTAAAAAAAGAAACAGAAGAATAATTGAGGGAATTTTAACGGTAAAATTGGCGCGAATGAAGCCGCTAGTACGATTAGTTTCATGTCATTATAATTATTGTCATTAAAGCATTAACATCAAGTTTATATAATTTACATAGGCACATTGATGGAGTAGTAAGGATAGGGAAGGGAAGGATTCAGGTCATATTTCTTTCCAATATGCAAGACTCCAGGGCTTGTCGCGAGTGTGGTAAATACTTTGCTTTCCAAATACCGTTAGAGCAGACATATTGTCGTATGACATACTGTTGTGTGATCAACAGACACTTGTCTAGAGGTTCTTATGTATATATTATCGCCCTATCCGAAGAAGAAAGTCACATTTCCCATGTATAAGCATAGGAAATGTGACTTTATTCTTCGGACATATTATGTTTACATATTATGTAATATGCAAACGTGTCTCAGAAGTGCATTTTTATAAAGTCACATACGATTATTATAATTAACTTTTCAATTCTTTTTATAATAATAAAAATAAAATTTACTAGACCGCGGTTTAATAATGTAAATTGAAAAATTTATAGAAGCAGGCGTTACTTTGCAGAGCTCCCTAGTACCTAGTAGCTAAGAGTAACATTCCGAACCAGTTGAGGATTAAATTGAGAAACTACATAATTGATCCTTGACGATTAAAAAATGCTTGCAAAAGCTTACATGAATTAAGAGTATTTTGGTTTGATTTATTGTATACAATTTTTCGTAGTGTACGATACTGTTTGAAATTGAATTACTGAATTCTAACGGACTTCAAAAGTAAGTTAAATGTACTATTTGTCAAGCATTTATAAAATTAGGCGTTACTTTGCGGAGATCCATAATACAAAAGTAATAATAAAATTATTTTGCTATAATCCGCGAAGAAGTAAAATAATAGGCTTTGCGATTTTGGTCGTGGAGTCTATCTCCTGATGATGCTTCGCTTGCGGGGCGAAACGATTGTTGAGTTTGTGATAGTGAACGTATATAGTGCTTGTGTATTGTGGCGGCGGTGGTGGAGGTTTGTGCATGTGTTTTTACGAATCCTGCATGTATCAGGTATGATAACCGATTATCCACTTACATTTAGCATTATATATATTTTCTATTTTACTTCTTCGCGGATTATAGCAAAATAATTTTATTATTACTTTTGTATTTGTCAAGCATCAAAACAATATTTTGAATTTTTTAAATATGTTTTAATAACTATTTCTTCGTTCAAATTTCAAAAAAAGTCATGTTCTTATTTTATAAAAATGCAATTCACAAAAAAGCAAATACCAGATGGTCACGCGTTAACGCAACGTCTGCCCTATACGGTATTCGGATAGCACAGTTGACGGACAGTGTGTGGCTATCCGATGCTCACCTGCATGATCTGGTGGTGAAAGCTGGTATCCGCGGCCAGATGGGACGCGTGCGGCGGTGACGGCGTGTGGTGCGGCGAGCCCTCGGCGCCGCTGGCGCTCTCATGCGCCATTTCTGTAATAATAAATAAATAATAAATATATGGGTCACTTACACACACGGTCGTCCGTCCCCAAAGTAAGTAACTTAATACTTGTGTTATGGACAGACAACTGTCGAATATATAATTATATAATTTTTATAATACATACTTAAATACAAATATACACCCAGACACGAAGACCACCAAATTCATTTATAGAAAATGTTGGCCCTCGGCGGGAATCAAACCCGCGACTCGCGGAGCTGATATACCACTCTAAGCGGGGTCGGCACAACATAAACACATGATTGGCCAAGTATTTTACGACCTGACCTTAACGTACTTTAGTCGTAATTTACGACACCTCGGTAAGAAATGAGGGTGTTCTATTCTACTCAACCGGAAATCACTCGGCGGGTGACTTGTCTTAGTCGACTTTTACGACAACTTGTTAAAAAATAAAGGTGATCTGTCTACTCAGCCGGATACCACACGGCCTAATTGTCTCATATGTAAATATAAAAGATTTAAAAAAGGATCAAGGATATTAATCACTAGGTACCTACCTTAACTACTTATCGATTTGTGTGGATCCAATAAGACAAAGGATCTTAAAAAGGGACAGTTACAGAGGCGACCTCGTTTACAGCAGTCGCCCGCCCCGAGCTGGTCGCGACCTTACCCCGTAGATCTGACCCACATCACCAGGGCGGGCAGGGGAGGGGGGGGGGGGCAAAGGGCTATTTATAAACTTTTATATTTAGAAGGCAGCGACCCGGTGCCCTTCACAAAATGTTTCGTTAGGACTTTGGATATCTTTATCGTTATCAGGTATATTTCTGTGTATACCCTATTCTATCCATATAATTTATTCTGTGAATCCCATAACATCTATACCAATATATAAAGCTGAAGAGTTTGTTTGTTAGTTTGAACGCGCTAATCTCAGCAACAACTGGATACTGGATTTAAAAAATTCTTTCAGTGTAAGATTGCCCTTTTATCGAGGAAGGCTATAGACTATAACATCACGCTAAGATGAATAGGAGAGGAGCAGCAATAAAAAATATTGCGAAAACGGCAAAATTTAAAGCTTTCCTTGCGTGTGTGCCAGCCAAGTGAACTGTTCCCATCTAAAAGTTCTAAATAGCCTTTCGCGACATCATATGTCTAGCTTTAGTTGTTGGTGGCTGGGTTTGGGTGGGTTAACCCAATTTAACCATTTTTATGGTTATCAGCATATAATATTACGGTTTTAATCTTTCCACACAGGCAGAGCCGCTGGCGATCGCTAGTACTAAATATTCTCACCAAAACGACAAGCGTAGCGACTTCGTAGCACCTCTACGAAGCTTTCCAAACGGGCCTTCATATTTGTGTGGGCTGTGAGAAATTAAGTAATTGAAATTTTAACTTAATTTACTTCACGTAAATTTAAACTTAGACGTAAAGTTAATAAATCTAAGTTTATGTAAACGGAAGACAGCCCCCGCTTGACCTTGAAAATACTGTAATTTTGTCTAAGGTCTTATCCCAGAATCAGCTGTATGGTATTCGGCAGAGCAGCATAGACCACCCTCATTTATTACTGAGATATCATAATAGGCTACTAAGGTAAGTTGACTCGCCGTGCGGTATCCAGCTAAATAGAACAGACCACCCCCTTTCTTACCGATGTGTCGCAAAACTCGACTAAGGTAAACTTGACGTCAGGCAGTCGTAAAATACCTAGCCAAATCACTTGACAACATGTTCGTAACATGTTCTGGCGACACTAATTAGAATAAGATAAGGGTAGAGGTAATATATCGTTTTGTGTACGACAATAACCATAAGTCAGGCACAAGCACCGCACAAGGTAAAATGAAGGTCCTATAAACCTCTTAATTATAAAAACAACACAAATCATCGATTGATTAAAAAAACAGGTTTTAATTAAAACGACTCTATTACAGAAACCAGACCCATCATACGTGCCCAGCGATATCCGGACTACGAATTTAGCTGACATCTTTATCATAATATATGCAGATATATGCAAACCAGTGTGGCGACATTGGTCTTATATACATGGGTATTGTGAACGACATTTTAAATGGCTCTAAAAAAAATTTAGATTATCTTTAATGGAAGCTTATATTAATTCAATACAATCAAATATTTAACGACCAAGTCTTGGGTCACAGACTATGGGTCTCATAAGAAGGCTTAGAGTCGCTCGCGGGCGATAGAGCGAGCTATGCTCGGAGTATCTCAAAGTGATCAAAACAGAAATCAGGAGATCCTTAGAAGAACCAGAGTCACCGATATAGCTCAGCGTGTCGCGAAGCTGAAATGGCGATAGGTGGGGCACATAGTGCGGAGAACCGATGGGCGTTAGGGTCTCAAAGTGTTGGACCCCGCACCGAAAAGCGCAGTGTCGGAAGGCCCTCTACTAGATGGACTAACGACCTCAAAAAGGTTGCGAGGAACCGCTGGATTCAAGCGGCACAAATGCGTATGTTGTAGAGATCCCAAACAGAGGCCTATGTCCAGCAGTGGACGTCCATCGGTTGAAGAAGAGAATCAAATATTAATTAAAATCAATTTATTCGGACCACAGGGTCCATGAATGAATATTGAAATATTACATTTAAATCGCCTTAACTCTCTCCTAGGGTCGAACTCTCTTCAGTCAGAGATGAAACTCTCACTTCCACAAAGATCCTACAAATCTTGGCCTGCCTAGGCATTGGACTGTCAGCGGTACTCATCAGAATAAATCACAAATGATAAAAATTGTACTAGACTAATGAAAACCTTCGTAGTCTCTACTCAAGATGAACAAAAAGAAGAAAGAACCAACCTAATACGGTAAGCACGAAATATATCCCCTAAGTTGTTATGAATTTCCATCCAATCCAACAGGATTCTTTATAAAGTTTTACATTGATGTGTACTCGCAACTTGAGCGTAATCATTAAGAAGCTCAGCTGGATATTTTCAGCATGGTGTTCAAAGTCATGTAAATGTAAATCTAAAACTGATTGCCTAATCATATGATAGAAACACCCTCCCCCACTCATTGTTGCCATTAGATTGTAGTCAACCCCTTCCTCTGCTCTCCAGCAGATATTAAAACAAACTGTATCCTGACAGGACCAGTTATTACCACCCGAGTTTCATACCTCAATGATTTTCCTCTAACTGGACTAAGTACTAAGCCGTCGCTATCGAAGCTTTAATAATCAATTGCATCAAGCGCAACTGAAGTCATCAATGGATATATCAAACAAAAAAATGACATTTGGCACCACCATTAATATTCAGTGCCAACATAATAATTATCATTACAGACGACTTGAAAAAATACAAATTTGTATACAGAACTCAAAAACAACGCAATAACGAGCAAAACACAAAGACTCCCCCGCCCGCGCGTCCCGCTCCCACCCGCGTATAAAAATAGAGATCGAACGCGACAAGTGAAGGACGCGCCCCGCCCGCAAACATACACCCGTCTCGTCCACACGTGCCGCTTCATCGCACGCGCGAGCGAGACGGAAAACAATACACAACTAATTTATGGAAAGCTATTTTTAGCGTACGCACGCGAACGACAGCGTGTGCCTCCCAATGTTTTTGTTAGCGGAGAAAAAAATATATATTTTGAAAGTTATCTTGCAACTTTCACTTTTTTATTTTATTATCTAACAGCAGAGTGAAAACAAATTAACATACCGTAGGACATGCCAACTTTGCCAACAACTATTGAATGTGTGCAGAGCTTGTGTATTGTTATGTTATTGGTGGCGGGTAGTGCATGAGTTTTTACAAATTCTACGTGTATCAGGTATGAGAACGGATAGTACACTCTAATTAACATTACAAATAGTTTCTTCGCGAATTATAGTAAAAACAAATACTTGGACCTCCGCAAAGTTACGCCTTATTCTATAAATTACAAGTATAACTTTGCCAAAAAGTGCATTATATGCAAATCTGTTAATATTTTTCCTTATTAGCAGACTCATTCATTGCTATGAATTTAATAAATAAAATAGAATTAATAAAAATTGCTTATAAGTCACCTTTGAGGCAGTTACGAGTATACACCTATTGGCGAAGTTGGCATGTATAACATGCCAACTTAACGGTAGGTAATTAACAAATACGTATCAAACTGCAACTGTTTAAACATAAATGTAAATAACAATTACATCAAATTTAATGGGCGTCGTCATGACGTAACGCATATGGAATTAGTTTATTTAAATTCAGTGCCATTAAAAAATCAATAAAATGTTAGAAAATCATTATTATGCGTTGCACACATCTGCAATCCGCAATTTATATGTAAAGTAGTGTCATTTTACAAAAAAAAACCACATGATAAATTAATATAAAGGACTATTTTCTATTTTTACATTATATAAAACTAGCGGCCTGCCCCTGCTTCGTGCGGGTATAAAATATATATCCCATGTCAGTCAGTGTAAAAAAATGATTAACATCGATCCAGTAGTTTTGATTTATTCATTACTGCCCGTGGCCCGCACGTGGTAAATTCGGAGAAAAACAATTCCCCTCTCCCTATACCAAGAAGATTATTTATTTTTACAATTGATTATAGAATGTCTTTATATACAACATTAATAGCTTTCTTATCATTAGACAATACAAACATGTTTTCTTTAGAGATTACTCTTGAAAGAGCGACATTTACTTGCGCATCCGATCGCTGCTAAATTCGAAGTGTTCTAGGGCGAAGCGCGGCCCCCTCGCGAGATTTTAAATCTGTGATATCTCCGAAAATGTTCATATCAATTACATGCTGTACACGGCCATATTGATCTTTATTAAATTAACAATGTATTTCAGGAACTTAATTGGATAAGGATTAATGCTATAATGTTTAAAATTGCTTCGAAAATAAGTCAGTATTTTTCGTAAAAAAAATATATAAAAAAATGCTATTCTGGGTTATCCATAAGAGATAGACATATACCATCGCGGACTTTTCTGTAGACCTTTTCAAGGTGTACAAATACTTAGTACATCATTTTGATAAATCTCGTAGGGTTTAGCCTGCGTTTGCAATGTAGGCGGAAAAAATGTCATTATTTACGACATCACATTAGAAACCTCAAAAATTACAGTATTTCTCTACTCCATATTGAATATTATTATACATATAAACCTTCCTCTTGAATCACTCTATCTATTAAAAAAACCGCATCAAAATCTGTTACGTAGTTTTAAAGATTTAAGCATACATAGGGATATAGGGACAAACAAAGAATGCGACTTTGTTTTGTACTATGCTATGTAGTGATGACAGAATTCAGATTTCTGTTTCGATTTCAATATGGTGGATATAGAATAGTGTAACTTATCTAGTATAACTATATTAGTACTTGAAAAAACAAATGTACCCCTTTTTACCATTTAACAATAGTTGAATATTATAAACCAGTGCCCAGTATTAGCAGCAAC
Source organism: Morpho achilles (assembly GCA_947086495.1). Taxonomy (NCBI): domain Eukaryota; kingdom Metazoa; phylum Arthropoda; class Insecta; order Lepidoptera; family Nymphalidae; genus Morpho; species Morpho achilles. Next base: position 569,563 of record CAMTZB010000015.1, read on the forward strand.
TACTACTACAGAATTCTTGTCGTGGAGCTTATCTCCTGATGATGTTTCGATTAGGTATGGGGCGAAACGATCGTTGAGATTGTCATAGTGAATGTGTGTATTGCTTGTGTAGTGTGCTGTTGATGGTGAAGTATTGTGATACATGCGGTAATTAATCCTGAATTTATAAGGTATGTGAACGGTTCTACTTCCTACACATTTTCTTTAGGTAAATTAACGTCAGGCAGGCATGTGACAACACGTTTATAACATGTTATGCCGACCCCACTTTAAGTGGGATACGGGTAGGAAAGATGATCATAAATTCTCGGGTAGGTATAAAAAGTTTATATACAATATATCATCATCCTCCTGCCCTTATCCCACTCTAAGTGGGGTCGGCACAACATGTTACAAACATGTTGTCATATGATTTGGCTACGTATTTTACGACCGGCCGCCTGCCTGACGTCAACATACCTTAGTCGTATTTTACGACTCCTCGGTAAGAAAGAGGGTGGTCTATTTTACTCAACCGGATACCACACGGTGGGTCAACTTACCTTAGTCGCCTTTTACGACACCTCGGTAAGAAATGAGGGTGGTCTATTCTACTCAGCCGGATACCACACGGCGGGTCGACTTACCTTAGTCGCCTTTTACGACACCTCGGTAAGAAATGAGGGTGGTACTATTCTATTCAGCCGGATGCCACACGGCGTTTTATATACAATATATGTATATGAAAATACATATAGATCAATACATTAAATGACAAAACGATATTTCTTAAATTTGACATTTAAAATGTCAAGTGTCGTAATATATAACGTTATAAATTGTTTTACATTTACATACTGGATTCATTAATTTTAAATTGAACATTTCATTATTTGTCTTTTCGATCGTAAGTTATGTTTAATTGCTACGCCATAAAAGCTATCATGATTTGAGTTATACACGCAAGCTCGTGCGAAAATTTTCAATAAACACATTAAAAAAACCTATTTCTTTCTAGAACAGAAAACAAGTTTTCAAATAGTTTATTTTTTTTACTAATTTTTGTATGTAAAAATATAAAGAATTGTAAAACAATAGGTGATATATAATAGACAAAGTAGGAACCGACATAAGCTTGCGGCTCCTGCTTTGCGCCTAGCAAAAGTACGTAAGTTGTTTGTGGGTTTGGGTATAAGATTCTATAATAGCATTTCGCAATCAATTTTTGCTTTGCTATTACAGCAGTTTAAAACACTGTTAAAAGGAGGCTGTTATAGAAAACCTACTATAATGTTGAGGACTACTTAGTTTATAAGAAGTGTGGATGTAGCTCTATTCGACCATTTACAAGACAAGTAATGACTAAATGTAACTAGAAAGTAGAATTATATATTTAAAAGAGCAACCGCCGAGTTTCTTGCTGGCTCTTCTCAGTAGGAACAGGTTTCCGAACCAGCAGTAGAGTTGACGATTCAAAAGCATTTGTTTAGCAGTTTACTTCAATAAATAATGTTTAAAATTTTGACTTTTGAATTTATAACAGTTAAATAGGGATCATTATTGTCGAAATATCTGGGTAAATAGTTAAACACGGGATCTACTTGGTAAGTTTTGGGTCCACTGTCCTGAATTGGCAGAGGCGATTTTAGGAACTAGTAGATCCGCCAAAGCATATCAATATATGAACAAGCTAGACCCGTGACTACCTTCGATTAATCATCAAATCAAAGTATTTGTTAAAATACCCTCAATTGTGCACATTTAACAACTTTTATTTTACATAGAAAAATGTGAATTTGTATCCTATACGTTAGCTCGTTATATAAGCATCGATTAAAGCGTCGATAAGTATATATTTACCAGTTATCTGTCACCCATAACACAAGTATTACATTACTCTGCACAATGTACGATTGTATGTGTTATTGTCCCATATATCTTATATTTTAGACTTCCACATTTATAATTTTCGTATAGATGAAAACAAAACGGCAAGAACGAACGGAAATACGAGTAAATTTTGTTTCAAAAATAAATTTGCCACGTCTATATTCTCGGTGCTGCCGAGAGAACTAAAAACAGAAGACCGTAAAAACCAACGGGCTGCTCCACATCCCAAAACGATACGTTATTTTCACCGATACTAGGGTGGCAATCATATTTAATACTTCGCAGATATCCAAAATATTTCTTAACATGATTAACAGATTAGTGTTTTATCTATCAATCAAAGAAATAAAACTCGTATTAATGTCAGTACCTGGGTGACAGTAGCTCGGTTGCTCGCTGCCGAGCTCGGTAATTTTTTACAAAATAAAAAAATTAACTTAAAAAAAAGAAAATAAAAATTAAATTTCTATAACCATTGACTTGTAAAACAAGTAGTAGTAGTCTTAGTCAGTACTTGGCAATATAGAACGCCCCGTTATTTCGACTACAACAAATTTCATGAAAACGATACATTTATAATTAGTTTTTTAATATAATGAATGTAATTAATTAATTTAATATAAATTGTAAAATATTGCTGTTATAGATGATGAAAAACCATAATTTTTGCTTCGAAGTGACTATGAAACATTCAGAGACACTGTATCCTGTAAGCATCTATCAAATTGTAATTATTTTTTTAAAAGATTATCCGCCGATTTCCTTGCTAGTTCTTTTCGATACTCTCTTCCGAATCAGTGGTAGCTTCTTTAAAAAAATTTGACGATTCAAAATTACTGTAAACAGTCCACTTAAATAAAGAATATTTTGAATTTGAATTGCGCCAAGCGCCGCATCGTCTTCGTTCCCAGGAACGTCTAATCAGTTTGTGACAACGGTGGTTGCAACTCAGCCGAAATGTCGAACCTTATATCGAACCAGTACGTTTCTATAATAACTTTTATTATATTTCGTTTTGAAAATAATTTTCTAATAATTCTTCGCATCGCTTGGGATGTTACTGACAGCGCATAATTATGGGGCACGAGGAGACATGTTGGCCTATCGCTTCGTACTTTTAAGAAGTAAACTATTGGAAACGCACCGAGTTTCCACACAAATCATGGTGTGCCCAGCTAAATGTGTTTATTCTCGACGGGCGTCCGCTTCTATTTCCAATCGTCCAAAAGCAGCCGCCACCGGAAAGATTCAATTTTATTTCGATGCCTCTCTTTACGGACTGACTTATTGATTTAACTTTAATGTTTTAGACTTACGTGACTTATCAACACTAGTCTATACTAATATATAAAGCTGAAGAATTTGAGCTGAACATGTTTTAAACATATTGTCACATGATTTGGCTACGTATTTTGCGACCGGCCGCCTGTCTGATGCAACATTACTTAGACACCTCAGTAAGATAGAGATCTATTCTACTCAACAGGATACCAAACGGGTGGTACCTTAGTTGCTTTTTACGACACTCCGGTAAGAAATGAGGGTGGTTTATTCCACTCAGCCGGATACCAGACGGCGAGTCGATTTACTACATATTGTAAATCAAAGTCCGACGTGTCTGTCTCTATTTGCTAGCAATATACTTAAAGACTACAGAACGGATTTTTATGTTTAATATCACGATGAAGCTTTGAGAAGAGGGGAAGTCCAAAGCAAACTGAACTACACTGACTGACACCGAGTAACGGTTTTTTTTTCAACCTAGTATGCATCTCTCCCTGCGGTTTATGATATCTTATCTTAACGCAGAGTTTACAGTTGGACTACCTTATATTATTAGTGTTATTTTCACTAATGGCTCATAAAAATAATAATTGGAAGCTAATCGAAGAAACAAAGAATTATAAAAAACAAAGTAGAAAGTAGATACCGTCGTTAAAAGACAAATGTTATTCAATCGCTAACATGGCTTTCACGCGGTAAACTATAAGAATTACATAATATTACTGCATATATTGTATCGTTAAGAAAGATTGTAAAAAGACGCGTTATGTTGGGACGTGTGTTTAGTTAAGCAATAAATAAAGTCCCACACGTCGTAGTTTTCCTGATCTCACAATCACAGATCACGCAGTGCTCTCGCCCGCCAAACTATTTGAGGCATGTCCGGTCTGGATGCAATAGGAACACTCCTATGGATTATAATACGGATATGTATGCGAATGTCTTACATATTGTAATGAATGAGTCGTCAACACAACTGAGACCATGACTGCGCATTGATCAATCAACACTATTAACTGAAAATATAATAATATTTTTAGCTATAATCCACGATTATAGAATCCATGCAAAGCTTAAAGTATCTGTGTTCATATTTTATAGAGCAGGGTTTTTAAATCCCATGCACTGTAAACCACCGATGAAAATACGAAATACGGAACTTCTGTTTAAATTCACATTTCTCTAACTTTGGATCCCATCATTTTAATACGAAGATCATAATGTTGATAATTTTTTGTCAATTATTATATCGCCCTATCCGAAAAATAAAGCTACATCTCCCCTGTATAAGCATAGGAAATGTTACTTTATTTTTCGGTAGGGCGAGTTGTTTTATTAGATATTAATAGCGGAAACTTTGTACACAACAAATTAATAATAAAATTGTGTTGCTATATTTCTTGTCGTGTTATATAGCAATTATCGCGGATTATAGTAAAATAATTTTAGTATCAATTTTGTATTATTGATCTGCGCAACGTAACGCCTAATTTTATAAATTACTAGCTATGCTTACGGCTTCGCACGCATCAATATGAGTGTTGAAATTTTGAAAATAAAAGTGGTGGTTTTGAGTTAAGCATATGAGATGGAGACATGCTTTAGCGAAGTTTTTTGTACTATTTGTGTAGATCTACAATTCTCTAGCACATTATTTTAGTGTATCCCTGTAGCTTTACGCGGCGCACGCGACTAAAGCTCCCAGCAGATGAGTTTTTTACGATTATGCGAACTCTTTAACACAATTTACAAAAAAGCGTAATACTGCTACGACAGCTTATACTATTAACCTAAATCTTCCAGAAGAATCACACTACATTTTAGTAAAAACCGTACAAAAATCCGTTCAGTAGATTTTAAGAAAATCGATCACATACAACAGACAGCTTTTGTGACTTTGTTTTATTATATGTATAGATTTAAAGTAACAGAAGTTATAAATTAGCCCGTTAGGCATATTCTAGTCATTCTAGTATCAGCATTCAGTGTCGCTACAGTATAAAGTTTAACAATATATCTTACAGTTGACTGATTAAAGAGACTAAATTATAATTTGTATATTCGATCGTAGACTATGATTCCGGTACCGACTATAGTAATTCGAATTTAAAATCTGTATCCGGCTCTCGGTCCGGCAGATCGCCGTAACATCCGTAATCCACAGTAACAGTATCGGCCGCGTTAACGGTCACAAAGCGATAACTCACGACAATCCAGTTGTGAGTGAACTGCGCAGGAGTTAGTCACGGCTATAATTGGCCGGCTATATTTAGCCCATACAAAGAGTGGCCGAGGATTGCGGCACCATTGACTCACGTGTGAACAACTCTTTGTCTGTTTGATAATTATATTTGTCAACCTCGATTTGATACCGCACGCCTGACGGATTTGTGTATTATTGTTAACAATTATTTAATTTAACGTTTGTATCGATTCAATCCTCAGACAAAATGTATAAAGAAGTATATGGAAGGATAGGGAGGGACGAAATTGTTGCAGCGTGGAGTGGTAAATAATAGAGTATGGAGAGGGAAGAGTCATTGTAGAGTTATGTAGAAGAGAAGTGAGTCGTCGAAACTTAGGGAGTGTTATGGAGATGGTAAGTGAGTTATACTTTTGGATAAAAAATGTTATGAATAAGAATCCATCAATTACATTTCGAGGAAAATATCTGTGTAATTAATATAAGTAAAGTTCGCATATGAACGTTGCCTGCATCCCACACGTAGAATTACATCTTAACAAACACGGATTATATCAAAATAATTCTATCATAACTTATGTACTATGGAATTCCGCAAAGTAACGCCTGTTTCCATAAACTATCTATTAGTTTAATTAAAAAAATTAAAAAGAAAAGTCATATGCGTAGTATAAAAAATCTAAAAAAAAAATCGATACAACTACACGAGCCTAACATAAACGGCAGGTTTATAAGTTACAGGGGCCACTCCCTGTAATTGAAAAAAAACTGCAATATTTACGTGCTACAAGTGCACCCTCTAGACAGTTTTTGTGGACCTGTCGCCGAGAGGGTACCACCACCCCCGCTGCGCTCTGTAAACAAACGCACGCATTCCGCCGTGGTATTTATAGCCGGGTCTAATTCTGGAACTAATAAACTGTCACGGCTCGACACGTTTTTTGCCTCTTACTGTAAAATCAAAATATTTGACCCGACCTAAATGCTTAAATAACCGTTTTGAAATTTACCACTATTTTTTCCACAGTAAATGTTCGTTTGTGTAAGCTACTAGTGATATCACGCGGTTTCACCCGCGTATATACCAATCTCATGGCAGTGGAAAGTCTACTAAGTCGGACTATTCAGTTATTTTTGTTAAATATATCATCCTTATATAAAAGTTTCCGCAACGCATGCGATGACAGATTTTTATGAGTTATTTTTTATTCCTTATTACATTTTTATTACGGATACTATTTTTTAATGTATATATATACAGCCTATGTTGCTCAGTAAAGATTCAGCTTTCCAATGGTGAAAGAATTTTTGAAATCGGTCCAATAGTTTTGTGTGAAATCATAACTAACATACAAATTTTTCCTCTTTATAATATTTGTATAGAATTAACGAAACCTAATTGATGATTTATACGACACCCCGGTAAGAAATGAGGGTGGTCTATTCTATTGAGCCGGATACCACACGGCGGGTCATCTTACTATAGTCGCCTTTTACGAGACCTCGGTACCAGGTAAGGGTGGTCTATTCTACTCAGCCAGATACACAACGGCGGGTTTAGGTTAATAGTATATTGCCTTATTATGTAAATAGACAGAAATACATGTTCGTGACACAGTGATTTACACGCGTGCGACGCCGAGGGCACATCCAGTTTCTGTATAAGCTAATACGTTTTCAACGACATTCCGTGCTCATTTAAAATGGCACATATTAAAAACAAGCTATAAAATTAGTTAAATATCTATTCTAATATAAAAAGCTGAAGAGTTTGTTTGAACGCGCTAATCTCAGGATCTACTGAACTGATTTGAAAACTTCTTTCGGTTAATTTAACAAAGTACATTTATCGAGGAAGGTTATAGGCTATATAACATCACGCTAAGATGAATAGGAGAGGAGCAACAATGAAAAATAGTACGTAAATGGCATAATTTAAAGCTTTCCTTGCGCGCGCTGAGTAAACGGTGAAAGATATTCAAAAATCATGTATTACAAATTCCCTCTAAAAGTTCTAAATTAAAGTTCGCGACAGCATATGTCTAGCATTTAAGGTTTACCCACTTAACCCTTTTAAATGATTATCAAAACACTATATTACGGTTCTAATTTTTCTATACGGGTGGAGCCGCTGACGATTGCTAGTATATTCATAAACAGTTAAAATTGAAAACATTAAAAAGACTATGCGTAGTATAAAAAAATGAACATTTAAAGCTTTCCTTGCGCGCGATGGTTAAACGGTAATAGTTATTCAAAAATCATGTATTACAAAATTCCCCTCTAAAAGTTCTAAATAAAAGTCCGCGACAGTATATATCTAAGCATTTAAAGTTAACCGTTTTAATGATTATCAAAAGACTATATATATTACGGTTCTTATTTTTCCACGCGGGCGGAACCGCTGGCGACTGCCAGTACTTCAATATTTAAAGTCAAGAGGATGTTAATATTTAGAAACCCATACAGAGGAGTAGTTAAGTTAACGGGTACATCCAGCATGGAAATAGATGAGGCAACTAAAAACAGATGATCGCCGTGCCGCCCGGCCCTCGTCCGACCGCGTAGGGTTGGTAAGTTATTTTTGACCAACAAAGGCTGAAACAAGTGCTCCGTCGGCAAACGCTATAAATAGCGCGTTCGATACTTTCCCACTCGCGGGCTATTCTCGGCGGTTATACAAGTTGCTATTTCGGGCCCTTTTTGTTTAGATGTTGCACGATTTTATGTCGAATGTTTTCATTCGGGCCGGGGCCGCACCGAGCGACTGTGAAGTTTACTTTTCGAAAGGTTACAATATTTATGATATTTCATTTTAAAAAAGGGTTAAATTGTTTCAGGTTACGATTGCAGAAGATTCAATTACAGTTTTTACTCGCGTGAGAATTTAAAAGTCGATACATATCGAATTCTGAAATGTATGTAAATGCAACTCTTACGTCGTGGTGGTCTCCCGCTGATTAGAATAGACTCATTTCTTACCGAAGTGTCGTAAAAGGTAACTATGTTAAGTTGACCCGAAGTGTGGTATCCGGCTGAGTAGAATAGACCTCCCTCATTTCTTACCGAAGTATCTTAAAAGGCGACTAATGTAAGTTGACGTCTGGCAGGTCATAAAATCGTCCTATTCGAAGAATAAAGTCAGATGTCCCATGTATAAGCATAGGAAATGAGATTTTATTCTTCGGATAAGGCGATATACACATAGCCTACAGCTTGCTTATTTCTTTAAGTAAAAAAAAAATTGTTACGCAAGAGACTTTCTCCACAAATACTACTTTAATAAATTAAAAACAATTTCAAAACCTTTTAAAAAATTTCGTTAGAGAAAAAACTTTCAAAACATTTTCTTTGCAAACAATTTCAAAACCTTTCTTAACTGAAAAACAAATTTTCTTTCGCAACGCGAGTAAAACTCCTTCTATTTATAAACGAATTTCTAAAATTTCAGTAATTTGAAATTTGATTACGAAAGATGAGATTTCACGTTAAGTTAACCTGTTTTTATTTTGAATAAGTCAAATGAAATTATAGAATATATTAGTGGTACGTTTTTCGCGTAAATTTTGTGTTAAATTACCCTCAATAATGCATAACTTGTATTGTTCTTTCCTGTTTTCAAAGGAAAACCCTTAACCTTATATGTTAGCCCGGTATATAAGGTACTATTGTACCAAATTTCATTAACATTGATTAAGCGAATAAGCCGTGACAGCGTAACAGACAGACAAACTTACGCATTTATACTATTATTATCGAATACTACTTTTCAACTCTGTTCAAGAGAGTAATGACTAAATGTACCATGTATAATAATTATATGTGCAAAAGAGCAACCGCCGAGTTTCACGTCGGCTCTTCTCGGTAAGAACAGCTTTCCGAACCAGCAGTAGAGTTGACAAGTCAAAAGCACTTGTTTACGAGTTTACTTGCATAATAATTTTGAATTTGATTATGATTGTCTCGAAAAAAAGGGTAAATATTTTTAGATAATTGAACCGTTATATTGCCCGAAACAAGGTAAACAGGAAAAAAGAAGTTTAAAACGGAAGCGGCTGTTAAATATCCATCGGACCGGAAAGTCTTTAGAAACGACTTTTCTTCAAATAGTTGTCAAGTCTATGCGTAAGATAATCGTAATAATAAACATTCTGTAATTAAATCGATTATAAATAAAAAAAAACTTCGTTAAAAAATGGGTTAAATTTAAAACGCATTAACTGGTAATCTGATTAAGCTTTAATATTATAAATCAACTAAACAAAAACATTCTATAATCAATATGTCTGTATGTTCGCGATAAACATAAAAACGGCTGACCAGTTTTCAAAACAAAATGATTCGTTAAAAGGTTAGCATGAACCGCTGCCTAGGATTTAAAATATAACAAAACAATGATAGGATCATGTCTCATTAATCCCTTTGTGAACACGTATTTTTAGCATTACATAGTTTTTCTCTCATCGTAGATTATAGATAAATGTTTCATTATTTGTTACGGAGATAATATACTTTAATCGGAAAATATAAATGGCTTTTCATACCGAAATTAGTTACTTCTTTTGCACGACAGCACACCAACCACTGAGCCACGGAGGTCGCCATATAATATATGGTTGTATATGTCGCCAGCTAGTCTGACACCGAAGTTTAATGCGTTGCACTTATTACTACAAGTCTTCGTGACACTTCCTCATTAAATATGGTTATCTTATCACGGTAATCATGGTATCTAGATAATTATTCTGATAGTACTAATACTCTATATTAAGTCAAGGGTGATGCTAAATATAACCGCCCGGTGTGAACACTGAAGTGTAGGGGCATCAGAGATACACAAAAGCAATATAATTGGGAATTGTAGATCTACAAAAGACAACAAAATAGTCCGCTATAGCATGTCTCTATCTTTTAAGGGTAACTTAAAATAGCTACTTTTATGTTCAAAATATCAATTCGGGAATAATTTATCATGATTAATTCATTAGTGTATTAATTCGTTTCTAATTTGTACTGATTTTTATCCCCTTCCGAAAGTAGAATCAATATGACTATTAGATGCCCTGTCGGCCATGGCTGGTATCGATATTTTTTATGGTGTCGATAGGCTGGTTACTAAGACGGGTGGGTACAGATTCGTCAGGTTATTAATAACTAGACGAGATATTTTAGTATTGGTTTCTTTATAAAAAACGTAAAAAAAATTAAAAATTAATTTTAACTTGCAAAACTTATAACGTTTAGGCAACTTTTGTTGATTTTGTATGGCGTGCGCAAATCGTAGAAAGTCACTCCAAAACTGGCGCCAAAAGTGTGACTAAAAGGGAGACTCACAAACAAATCCAAGGCAAAGGACCACTTCCGCAGCTGACTCAGTATGAACTAAAAACAGAACAACAATAGGAGCTAATTATCTGCATCGCTCACTATTTATATCCCTTTATCGGAACCCACGTAGTGTTGGCTGTGGCGGTAATCTGGTCAAGTGCGAGCTGGACCTTGAGCGCGCCACGCCACGGTTTATCGTTAGCGGAAGTGCTCGCTACTAAAATAGAATTGGCCATCATCGATTGTTACGTCAGATGGAGATATTACAAGTTAATTGTAGTAATTACAAAAGATGGCAGCTATACAAAAGTGATGAGTATTACAACCATTTTTTTTGTTATTCCGTTGTACACATTGACCCCATCCCCGCCAGTATTATAATCACAGCGCTTCCTACTGTTAGTATAATTATTACGTTACTAAAGTAGGAAAGCGAGCCTAAATTTTCTCCATTGAAAAGAAAGAGAAAACAAAAGCATATATGTCTCTCTTAATTAAAGATCAAAAAAAGAAAGGGTCTAAAAAACTTTTACTGCTGGCTTGGGAGATATAGTTTTGCGATTTTGTCGTGGAGCCTATCTCCTGATGATACTTCGGTTAGTCGGCGAAATAATAGTTGAGATTATCGTAGTGAATGTGTGTAGTTCTTGAGTAGCGTGTTGTTGGTGGCGGTGGTAGCTAATCCTGGACGTATAAGGTATGGGGACGGTTTTTGCTTCCTACACTTGCCATAACATAGATTTTCTTAACAAATGGTGATTAAAGCAAAATAATTTTATCAACTTCTGTACTATGGATTTCTGCAAAGTAACGTCTGCTTCTATAACTAAAAAAAGTCTCTTATTTTCTCTCTTTCTTAATATTTGTTAGACACTCGCACTCACAGACCTATGACTCAGCACTCTATTTATAATAAATCTGATTATTTCACTATAATCCGCAATAAAAGAAAATCTGTATTATGTTAAAATGCATTAAAGTAGCACTAGCACAGTAACCTCGAACACAGGAAAAAAAATAAAAACGGTTTTTACGCTCGGTTACCTGTACAAGGACATGAGATAAACATGTTATAATGATAACGTTTATTGCTAATTAATTGCAATAATAAAAACAAATTACATATACTAGTAATTGGAATGTTAATAACAATAAATACATTACCACATTAGCAGTGTTTTACGTTATTATAATTACGTAAAACACTGCTGATGTGGAATGTATTTATTATTATTGGTTAAGATTATCTAAACTATCACTACACATAACAATGCAAATTTCCCCACTCTCTCTTTTCACGATAAACTTAGAACTTAAATTTTCAGAACGATTCACGAAATTTTCAGAGATATCACGTATCTTACACCAAACGACAGAACAATGGAGAAATATTATGTGTATGTTATGTATAGTTTATTAGGTTACGATAATATTTGAAAGTATTCGGAGATACCTCATCGAATCTGTATCTCTCTTATTCAACAGATGGACGTCCACTGCTGGACATAGGTCACTTTTACGGGATCCCCACACCACACGATCTTGTGCCACTTGGATCCATGGATGAGCTTTTTGAGGTCATGAGTTCACCTTAGGGGGTCTATCAAAGCTGCGTTTAATAATGCGTCAGAGTTTAAGACTTCAATGCCCATCGGTTCTGGGTTGGCTGCGGAATCTCTTCCGAAGATTCTACGTACCCCCTGCCATGTCGTTACCCAAACCACTTCCAGATCTGGGAATAGTGCGGGCTGACGGGATCTAGGAGCTATGGTTTATGTTGTGATATCATCATGTTAAGGGTTTGCCAGTCACCAGAGTTGGTGATCACAGGGCTGACCATGTCGCACCAAAAGTGCCGCTGCCCACTGTCTGGTGGTATTTGGTTCAGCTACAGCAATGGTTATGCCGCCATTAATCGGTCGCCAGAGCCTCGTTGGTTATGTGCAGGTTGCACCACGAGCAAGTAAGGTTGGAACTTGCAGATACTGAATGAGACGAGTCTCTACCTTACACCACTTCATCAAATACACTGCCTAATAATCTCTTTGAGATACAGCACAACAATATATGGTGCGATATCTCTCTTTTATGTTCTACAGAAAAGTATGCGATGGCACCCGAGAATGTTAATTTTATTATTGTCTATAAATTATATTGAACTTCAATGTACAGTGAATTCTAGGTATAAAACAGCATTACAATTTCAAAATTTGAAGCATCTTACTTACTAGAATGACATCAGCTACCGCGTAGCGACTGTATTACCTGCAAATATAAAATAGGCTTTATTAATATAGTTAAAGACTGTTGATAAAGCACTTGTAAAAAAAATATAAAGTGTAACAAATTTTGTATCGAACGTTGATTCCATCCCTTTACACAAATGACATTGTGTAGGTAAGTGTTGTTCAAAAAAGCTTGTTTCAGCACCTTTGAATCGTGATCAGTTAGGCTTAATGAAGCTACCACTGATTCGAGAAGTAGTAAAAAAATACAATATAACATACTCAAATGTTAATCGTTGTATTTTGCACCTGTTCCTTTGCGATTCTGTCATGGAGCCTAATCTCTTGATGATGCTTCGGTTATGAGACGAAACAATCGAGAAAATTATTGTAGTTAATGTTAAGTGCTTGTGTAGTGTGTTGTTGGTGGTCTTTAGTGATGTGTGGTTACTAATCATGCATGTATAGGCAACGAATTTTGCTTCCTACACTTTACATAGATTTTTAACAAAAGCAGACTACAGCTAAATAATTCTATCATTACATTCATTGCAGTTTTTTGTGTAGCTGACTACAGATAAAACGTTATTATCATAAAAATTGGCAATTGTATAGTAAACTTTATACAGTAGTATCGTTTAAATATATTTTCTAAACTTGGGTACATGCAAAACGAGTTTAACGGTTTTATTTTGTACGGTAATAAGAGTCAATGTCAAATAAAGTCAGTCAGCCAATTAAAAGTGATAAAAAAAGAAAAACATGGCGGACACAGTGTGGAAATAGTCCGGCCCGCGTGTCGTTAGTGGTGCTATTTCTGAAATACACCAGCCCGATTGATTTCCGCGTGGACGTATCGCCGCTATTTCTGGACGAAACAAGAGCCGAAAAAATATTTTAAATCCGTGTTATTCTTATACCCTTTTTAATCTTTTACCTTTATTTCAAATTGAATTTTATTCCTGACTCATTATTCTTTCTCCTGTCCTTATACCGCTGTAAGTGAGTTCGGCGCGACGTGTTTTTGTCTTCCATTCTCTACTATCATTCGACAACTCTTAACACTTTTTGTATGCATGTTTAGATAGGAAACTTTTTTATAACTTTAGAAACATTATTAAAAGTAACAACTTTTTTAAAACAAGAACCTTTATTAAAAGTAACTACTTTTTTAAAAGTAGAACCTTTATTAAAAGTAACAACTTAAGAAACAGCAAATTACATATGAACATTTCCTAATATATCAACGACTATTCTACTATGTCTTAGAACCTTGGTTTAAAAAAAAACAGCGCTCGCATTACTCTTCATCCGGCTATCATGACTATAAAGAAAAAGAAAAAAAGACCGTATGGGGGATGGCATAAACGTTCATCCATCCTTAAAGATAAACTCGGTAAAAGAGACGTATACTGGGTCTGTCCGGGGTGTAAGGCCGTAAAGGGTATTTATTGGCTCACAAACCTCTGCATTCAATAATTGTCGGAACCCCTATATGAATATAAATTCATAATAAATAAACTCCTTCAAATCTTTTATTGCAGTTGTTGCATACGCGATACAGTAACGCGTCGCCGCTTGCGATGTGGGTTAGGTCGTATCACTCGAACAACGGCGAGCTTTCATTGACGGGCGCGCCGAAACGCAGCGCGCGTCGCTGATAACACTTCCGGCGAGGTTGTCGCCCTTCCTGCCGGTTATCGGTCAGCTGGGGTGACTTTGCCTTATCAGCAGACCCGATCCTGTGGGAAACATCGCGGACAACAACATACACAATGACGGCTTGTAGCTCAATAATCATGGCACACTTGCAACGCTTTCAGTGATGAGCGTAAGCAAAAATTTGGGGCTGTTAGGTTGGCATGATTGGAACTACTGAGGTGCCGAAATATTGGTAATGAGAGCTGTAAAAATGGCAATTTTAGATGTTCTTCTAGTTCTTTCGATGTTCCTGTTAATACCTGCAATGTGATCGTAGCGTTGTCATAACTTTGTAATTGTTATGTTATATTCAGACAGTTTCTGTTAACTTCAAAGTGTTTAATTATATGTATAGTACTTAACGCACGATAAATTTTTGAAAAAATTTTGGCTCGTAGAGACGCCAAATTCACATAACACATCTCAGAAAACTTACTGCATAGCAAGCCATCTAATAGTTTTATAGTCTCCCTCTCTTTCAACTTCACCGCTTTTAATATCTATTCTCTCTTTAAGGGCTTGTACACAAAACTGCGGTGCGAATTCGCATTGCGTTGTATTGCAGTTTTGTGTTCAAGCCCTAAGTACAAGCTTTACTAAATTTGATTGTAAATTTGTTTATAGATAACCTCATTACAATTGTTTTAACATATAGAACAGTGTTTATGTTTAGTTAATAAAGTAAATAAAAGTGATAGCCTAATTGTGTTTAGTGAAACGGATAGATTGCGTTTATTTTATTCGACAGATTTAAAGGAAAAAAACTAGTAATATTTCTATGTGTATATTCCCAACTATTTTAATGTTATAATAACCACTAGCTGTGCCTGCTGCTTCGCTCGCGTTGAAATCAATTAATTTAATTGATATTTTGATCATAAAAATAGTTATTGTAAGTTTTATTGTATAAGTTTTAAGAGATAGAGAATTGCTGTCGAATACTTTTTGCAGTATTTACAAAATAACTGTAATGAACTATCTACTACCTTCTAGTAAAGACTGTACAGTGGGATTATCTTAAAATAAATACAAATATTTACTTGTATGACGTTAATTGTATTACAGAAACATTATTATTATAACTCGTTCTTACAAACGTATTATTTATTCATTTTGACAGCGTTTTATAAGTATATTTGGTAAGGAAAATAACACAGTTAAACTCAAATTTTAAACGAACAATCCACGGTTATAATTTGAAGAGTTAAAATTTGACAGCTAAATTATAAAATAACCCAAATTCCTAATTTGTTTTGACTCATAAATTAACGAATTTAAATAATTGCATTTGCTTTAATTTAATAAAACAATAATCTTTGTTTCTTATCAAGTATTTTAATAGACGTAATTATAAAGCTATTTTAGTTTATTGTAATTGCATATTAAACAATTACATTGTGTATTAATAAGCGGTGTATTAAATTATAACTAACCGTTTCAATGAAACGCCGAATTTAACCGTTTCCGGAACAATTAACTTTATGAATTTATCAGTTGCCTCATCACTACATATTGCAAAACGAACCGCCGCGCCGTCTGCCCGTCGTTCAGTCTGTTTGCGGTTAACTTAAAAGTCACTGAAAGAATTTCATATGATTTTCGCTATAAGACATAGTTTTTTTTCAAATTTCAGACAGAAGTTTTCACATTTTCTATAAATTTGGTTGATTGAAAATGTAGGTAAAAATCAAGTCAGCAGGAAGATTTCATGGGAAACCATGCCCAATCAACAATTATACAAACCAATGTATTTCAGGGTATTTATCTTTCATATAGATATCTACAGAAAAATCAATCATAACTTTTATCTGTCTTTTAGGGTTGCAAAAACAATAGTCATGTATTGCGGTAAGTGGAAAGCTATTTAGAGAAATATAGTATAAATAGTTATAAACTTAAACATGTATTGAAGTTGCGGTGTGATATCCGGCTGAGTAGACTAGACCACCCTCTTTCTTACCGAGGCAGTAAAACACAAACTTAAATATGAATTGCTTACTATAAGATTACTATATATATTACAAGTTGAGCTAGATCCATGCAAAAATAAATTCAAGCCTAGATATCAGGGCATAATATGCTCTACTAACCGACTAAACAGTCTTGGAATTCTAACATTGAAGTAAAGTATGAACTTGATTGAACTTACGCCAATAAAATGTATAAAATACAACTCAAATAAGCACCATGAATAATGGCACATAATATTATAGTAATCAATTAGTCCACTTTATAAACCGTTTGAAATTCATAACCTGTTTTAAAGTTCACATTTAATTTGAATTAGAATACAACCTGTTTCAAAATTGTGAAGTGTTCGACGATGATCAAAGCATAAATAGAAGACACCCACGAACACTGTTTGCTCTCGAACTATATAAGACTAATATTATAAAAGCAAAAGTATGTGAGTATGGATGTTTGTTTGTTATTCTTTCATGGCGAATCCGCTTAACCAATAACGATGGAATATGGCACAATTATTCCTTATACATCGGGGTAATATACTCTATAGAACAACTATAGAAATCCTATAAATTCTACATAATTAGGATGACATTGACAATTTACCGCAAAAGTAGTTTTTTATATTCAATATAAAATTTTAGTATTTTTTTAATGTCCAAAAACGGGATAAAACATTTTTTTTTTTCTAAACAAAACCTAGCTGGATCGATTTTTCCCCTCAAAACCCCTACATGCTGACTTACAGGAAAATCTTTGGTGCCGTTTCCGTGATTCAGAAAATATATTAATAAATATACATAAAAGATTAACTCATTTGAATACTAAAGATATTATGCTTCAAATTTTCACTGAAATTATATTCGCGAACGTGTTCCTTTCTTGTTACTCCGTATTTATAGTCTTTGCGCTATTAACTATCAAATAAAATAAAAGTTATCAGAGCGGCTCAGGCAAATTATTTAATACATATACACTTTCGTTTCCTAAATCTACATTAATAGTGTTGCAAGATAGGCAAATGTATTTATTATAATGTTTTCTTTGAAAAAAATCCATTGCTAATCCAAAAGTAATAATAAAATTATTTTGCTATAATCCGCGAAGAAGTAAAATAGAAAATATATATAATGCTAAATGTAAGTGGGCAATTGGTTATCATACCTGATACATGCAGGATTCGTAAAAACACATGCACAAACCTCCACCACCGCCACCACAATACACAAGCACTATATACGTTCACTATCACAAACTCAACAATCGTTTCGCCCCGCAACCGAAGCATCATCAGGAGATAGAATCCACGACCAAAATCGCAAAACATTGCTAATCTATAACTCTACACTAATATCATAAATGTGGGTTTTTGTTTGTATTTGTCACATGTGTGAACTGATTATCTGATTATTGGTATGGAGATAGTTGAAGGATTAGTGAATGACATACTCGTAGCCTAACTTATTATATCGATGAAATCCACTGAAACTAATCACCAATCAGCAAACTGTACTGTTACTGTTACTGTATGTAGTATCAAATACTTAATTTAGAGGTACAAGGATTTTATATTATTTACATAGTTCTAAAGCTGATGTATCATTTAATTTATACCATTATTATAAATGTGTATATCTGTCTACCTGGCTGTTTATATGATACTCTTCCACGACTAATCCTCTAATATTTAAATGAGTTAATGTTGTATGTCTATATATCAATATATTTTCCAAATTTCGGAAACGCCTCCAACGTTTTTCCTGAAATTAAGCATGTAGGGAGTTTTAGGGGAGAGAAATAGATCTAGCTAGGTTTTATAAAAAATCGTTTTATCTCTGTTTTTGGGCACTAAAAAACTACGAAAATAGGATAGCAACTCAAAATTTGAGCAATCAAATGCAAATCTGTGACAGCGTAATGGTAACGTTCCGACATAAAATGGTTCGAAACCTAGGTTCGATTCACACACTCGGTGCTTTTTTTTATTACGTTTTTTTGTATCTTTGAAAAAATTACCCAGCAAGGCTCGGTCCTTTTATTTATAGCTTAAATAGAAATAAATTAAATAGTTCCAACGCGGAATTTGCGGTAGGTGTGGCTCATATGAAATGTTCTCGTTTTGCCATTAATGGCTTAATTATTCCATTATTGAACGACAACAGTGGAAAATACTAGTCAAAGATACAGGAAGGAAAATCAATAGCGAGTATTGTACGTAACAAAACAAATATGGTACCTTATCAAGGCTACCATTTATTTTTAGCTTCTTGTAAAGCTTATTTAATATCGTTTCCTGTACAGAAATAGCTAAATATCGTTATATGTTCAATAGTTTTCCTGTACCGAAATAGCTCTTTATCACAAATTTTATTACGCCATGGCTGTTTACTTGAACGAAACAAACATGAATATCAATAGCTGCTTGTCATCGTATGTTGTATGTTGCTTAACATGTTGGGTAAAGGAAAACATGTTTATAGCACTCGCTCATTGTCCTCATATGACCAAACATGTTATGAATACATCTTTTCACCTAAATCCAATTTAGATTCAAAATACCTTGCACAAATGTAGGCATTTGTCATCATCATTCCCCTGCCCTTATCCCGTCGGCACATCATGTTTTAAACATATGACATGTTTTGACTACTTATTTGCGAACGGCCGCCTGCTTGACGTCAACTTATCTTAGTCGCCTCATTAAGAAATGAGGGTGGTCTATTCTATTCAGCAGCATTTGTAAGTATCATTCCCACAATTTATATTATAAGTGCGAACGTTTGTGTGTCTGTCTGTAACACTTTCACGGTTAATCCGCTTGAGCGATATTGATGAAATTTGGTACAATTGAAACTATATTTCCGATTTCCTTCGGGAATATATAAAAAGTACATAGTTCATAATTTAGGGTATTTTAAAACTAAATTCGGCGCGAACGTAGTCCGACGTAATACTAATGGTTCGCGTTTCTTAGAGATTATTAGGGTTTAAACTCATTCTTAATTTTAAATAAATAAATAAATATACGGGACACTTAGAAAATGTATCTAATTTACAGTACGTATTATGAACTGCGGTTAAAATAACGTTCAAATATAATAATGGTACATGGTTACATTATATAATAACATTAACAGTTACATAATATTATAATGGCAAAATAATTATAATAGTTTAAATATAATTGACTTTCTTTTAATTAACCATAGATAAGCATAAAATAAATTTGACTATTGCTGAAAGATATCACACTACGAGTATTAAACTATTTGTACTAAAATAATAAATTGAATCATGGTTTTTTTTCTTCGTAATAACAAGAATACCTATTATTGTACTTTACGAAGGCCATTGTTATATTAAAGGCCCATGAAATAGCTTCATGCTTTTTTTAATGTACCAACCAGGAAAACGACTATAAGGTATAGTATATAAAAAGGGGGATTCACTAAAATCATTACAATGCATATTTCTTTGTATTCGAGTCACTGATATAAATAGAGTCAATAACAATTTTTTCGCGAATTTTCATGGAATTCCTATAAAGGCGAACGCCACAGTTTTGTATTTATCGTTGCTTTATAGGCACAAATTGCTTCAGTTCCGGTTTAAGACAAACTTGTCTACTAATACAATAAATAATACTCATAAGTCATTCCTAAGTGTTCACTTGACATACTCCCGTCGTTAACTATAAACAATAAATTTACAAAAATAACCTCATAGCTTTCCTCCATTTTTACAATAAAATAGAAAATATTTTTTCGAATAAGTTATAAATAACAAATTCACAAACAGTAAATAAAAATATAAACGAACAGTAAATATGATAATAAATAATACCAACTATTAAATATTAATTAGTTATATTAAAATAGAAACTATTAAAATAAATTATTATGTGTGTAATAGAAATAAAAATTAATAAATAATACGTGGAAACCAATTAAACAAGAATGTTAAAAATATTAATATTTAAATTTATATGTCATTTATCTAAATTTCTATTTGACACTGGCCCACTGGCGCAGTGGATGGTGAACCTAACTTCAGCTCCAGGGTTCGCGGGTTCGATTACCCCCGAGGGCCAACATTTTCATAAAACAATTTGTTATTTCTTCGAGCCTCGGTGTATATTCGTATTTAATTATGTATTTAAAATTATATATATATATATTTACAAGTTGTCTGTCACTCATAACACAAGTATTAAGTTACTTACTTTGGGGACGGACACACGTGTGTGTAAGTGTCCCATATATTTTATTTAATTTTATAATATATTTATATGCCTCAAACGTTCCCAATTCCGTCTTAAATAGCCAGCTTTCGCCAATGGAAGCGGGGAGTCGTTACAAACTTTAGGAGCTTCGAATTTTTGAAACCTTCATAAACAAACATTTGTAGGATATGTGCTAAAGATCTGACTAGTTGAATACGAGAATGCACCTGTTCTCTAATTGGATACGAGGCGAGCTGGCGGCCCACAGTCTGCCGCCACGCGCATCGCGGCCAAGGCGACGCGTCTCGTCTTACCTGCACCACGACCGACAAATGCTGTGTGTTAATAACTGTCTGCAAAAACATAAGGGAAGCACGAAACTGACAAAAGTTGTGAGTATATTATATACGATTCGCTAACTATGGAATGGTTAGAGTCGCTCAACGGACGATGGAGCGAGCTATGCTCAGAGTATGTATACATGATCAAATCAGAAATGAGGAGATCCGAAGACGAAGCAGAGTTACCAATAAAGCTCATCGTGTCGCGAAGCTGAAGTGGCAGTTGGCGGGGCACATGGGCCGATGGGCTTTGGGGTCTCAAGATGTTCGAATGGCGACCCCGCACCGGAAAACGCATTGTTGGTAGACCCCCTACGAGATGGACTGACGGCCTCAAAAGTTTATGGGGAGCTGCTGGATACAAGAACTTATCACATGAAGAAACTTATGTCCAGCAATGGACGTCCATCGTTTGACAAAGAGGAAGATATTATATACGAACCCGCTACGGCTTAGCACAAGTGTTAGCGTGGACATACCATAAAAAAACTACACAAAAATAAATGGCCGTAACTATCACACTGCTGGACATAGGTCTCCTCTCTCCGTTTTCGGAGAGAAGAGTTGGAGCTGAAACCTACCATGCTGTTCCAATGCGGATTGGTAGGTTACAAACATCCCTAGAATTCTCTAGACATATACATGTTTCCTAACGATGTTTTCCTTCAACGAAAAGCGTGTGATTAATTGCAGTTATCAATTAGACATATAGTTAGTTTTTAACAGAAAAACTCATTGGTGCCTGCCCGGGTTGGTACGAGGGACTCTTCGAAAGGGTCTCACGGTTTCACCACTGGGCTATCACAGCTTACCAATAAGCGGTTCCCGAAATCCCGTAAAATATTATATTATTTAATTTATAATTATAATAAAATATCATAATTTATGTAAAGGACTTTTATTTAAATTCTTAAAGTAGCAAGCGTATTGACGCTTACAGGCTGGTATGCAAAAGAGGGCTGTCAAATATGACAGTTCTGGTTGATTAGATCATGTCGTAGATAAGTTGTTCAAATTTGTCTCTATAAAATGTTATATAAGGATTTTGTCCTGTCAAATAAATGTAGAAGCAGCTTGCAGTAAGTGGAGCTAAATGATTAACATTCGCATAGACATAAACCGCGATATGACCCACCTACGAGATAACGAATTACATATGCGTAAAGAAAAAACGGTCGTCCGTTTTGTCCCCGCCTTTATCAGTATTATCTCTGTTGTGACTTTATATATTAAAAGCGCCCTCACTATCAAAAGATCGATCTGCTTTTTGCAAAGAACACGACAAAGTTTATTTAGAGCATTTTTTTAGTAGACTGCTTATTTTAAATTTAAAGCTGAGACATATTTTATTGAAATTTAATTTTACGAACACTTTTGAATCGTCGTTTGTTGAATTTATTACTAATTTTTAACATTGCTTAAGGCTCCAGTAAAAAAGTGAGTGACGATATTTGCAAAGTGTATTTGTTACTAGGTGCACTCGCGACTTTGTTGGCCTTACGAAACAGCTTTAGCTGTAGCTGTAAGCGTAACAAGACAGACAAGATGTTTGCATTTATAATAATACTAGCTGTGCTAGCGTGGAAATCAGTGAGTTACAAAGTTATTCCCGCGTAAATCCCGACCCAGCGGGGATGTAGAATAAACTACTTATTAATATTAGCATGGACCCTATCAGTTTCTATCCAATATGATTTGAAAAAAATTATGATTTAAGTAAAAACTACCTCTAGCATATATCTTCTTTTTCTCTCTTAATCGGTAGACGTTCACTGTTGGACACAGGTCTCTTCAAGATTTTTCAACATCACACGTTCGTATGCAGTATATTCCCGCAACCTTTTTAAGTCTGTCCGTCTCATAGAGGATCTGCAACCTCAAGGGCAACTCAACACCCATTGTCTCTAATAAAGCTTCGCGAGACATTTTTCTATAACGATTATTTTAGTTCTTTGATCTCATTCTTGCCGATTTAACGACTCAAAGATATTACAAACTCTATCCATCGGCGACTGAACGGCTCTGAGCCTTTTTATGATACCAACAGTCAATAACCAAATTTGAGATGTAGGTATAGTATATCATCCCTGACATATTATTATTATCGAAGTATTCACAGAAATCAGTCAAGTATTTCAGACAAAAAGCTCTCGAGTAATATTGCGTTCATGGATCACGTAGCAAATGTATTCGATCGCAAAATCGTTTAAAATCGAATAAATAATATCGCATGCCAATGTCGGCCAGTGTTGCCAATCGGCAGCGGTGCGCGGGCGCCGGTACAGCGAGTTAACACGGCCAGCGATCAATCTCCGGCACCGCTTGGCACACGTAGCGACACGTAAACGTGTTCGCCTTTCGCCATACAAAATTATCAAGCGTTTATCTGATCGGATTTTCCCGATCGCGATTGCATTTATCTTTAAATTAAAAAAAAAAGCTTACAATACTTGACTCAGCGTATTGTGTCACTCCATTTCGATATCAACCTATATGGAGATAAAAATATGGTGGCTGTTATTTTGTTTATTTGTTGTATAACAATTACCTATTTCAAAATGGCCGCGATTTTTTTGTAATTTTCAATAAGGTCTCTTTTTACATACATTTATCTACCACTTAGTGTATTTGTCAGTTAACTATCCGACACTTTATCAGTAACTTGTGAAACAGGCCCTTATAGAAAGCAATGACGAAATTAGTTTTTGCTCTCTTCTCAGTAGGAGCAATTTCCCAAACAAGCAGTAAAATTGATTACAATACTCATTTACAAGTTTGGTTCAATAATAATACTTTGAATTTGAACTTATTAATATCGCCGCTTATTTTAATAGACTGTTATGTAGTCAGTCTATTATAATTATATTACAATAATAACATTGAAAGCACTTGACACTTTAATGACAACTTTGCAACTTGTTGCTGCAATGCTAATTAAATAAAAAAAACAAGATAGACTTTAAGATATACAAATATTTAAGAGTATCCGTTTAATAATATACAAACTTTTAATAGCTAAGGTCATTCTCTTTATTATAAATGTTATATATTAAAATAAATAACGGTAGATCGTAAATAGATTGAGTTGGATATTTTTTACACAATGCATCCTCCTGCCCTTATCCCACTCTAAGTGGGGTTGGCACAACATGTTATAAACATGCTGACTGACAGGCCGCCTTTCTGACGTCAAGTTAACTTAATCGTATTTTACGACACCTCGGTAAGAAAGAAGGTGGTCTATAGAAACGACAGTACTTTGAAATTTCGTTGGAATTATGTCCAACATCATTCAACTCACTCTGAAGTCAAATAATACATACATGAAATAATATAAGTGAAAACAAATAGAGTAAATGTTAGCCATATTAACACGTCACATGTCCGATACAAAAGCATTGCACTTTTTCGTGGTTTCGAAACCGTTACAGCTAAATAATCTGGACCACAAATAAATGCAAGCGTGCAGAATGCATCTGTGTCGGGATGTCGACGCGCGAGATGGCGTCCCGCCAATTAGGTGGCGACTGCGAGCGGCCAGCCCTCGGGAGATCTCCGAAATTGACCTCCACGGTTACCGCTGACTCATCGCGAATGATTAAGATCTATTTAATTTGATCGGCAGATGTAGGGCTGCGATAAGCGACCTCTTGTTGCGCGAGTTCTTGTTATCACTGCGCCATTTCTTATTAAAAAGTTTATTTTTATTTTCCTTAATTAATAACAACACCAATAGACAGTTAGACTTAAACATTTAACAATCTTATACAAATTTTTATTAAACCAAAAAACAACATTCTTACATAAGTACAAAAATAAGTACAAAAAGACAGTAAAATATTATTATCTATACAAATTTATCTTTCCATAATTTAGACCTCTGTAACCGAACTAGGTTTCCCTGTATCTCGGTATACAGCGCCCTTCCCGTAAAATGTGATATTTTATTATTGTAAAAATGAACATTATTTGTTTTTTAATGTAAACAATACTTAATATATAATATATTCGTTTGCTTTTTGCACACTCGCCACGTTCTTTCGTGTTATCCTATAACAAGGGTTGCCTGGAAGAGATCACTATTCAGTGATAAGGCCGCCCTTTCGACCTAAAGATTCTAAATGAAACCTCGTCTGTTCAAAGTTGTTAAAGCTTGAAAGATTAGGAAGCCAAAAAAGTCGTATTAATTAATGCTTTTATCGATAAAATTAGCTAATAGAGCAGCGCCTGGATGTATGACAGATATAAAACATCGGGTTGTCAATTACATAACACATCTTTTAATAAAATAGGAATTTTGGATAAAAGTCAATTCTAATACTAGATATTCGAAGTACTTTTGAAGAAGTCACAAAATTTTCGATTTTTATATCGTAAGAGAGAATGTTGTCTAAGTTTCTAAGTACAATGAACTTGAGTTAAATGCAGTCCAGCTATCGCAGGAGTTTCTACAGCGGATTATTAATTATTGGACATAAAAAAAATCGACTAATATCACAAATTATTCGATTGCCAACCCAAATAAGCTCGCTTGTGATAATTATAGTAGCATTACTCGTCTTCTGTGCAATAATGGTGCAAAATTGGCGTGCTAACCAATTAAGCGGTTTTAAAGAATACAAATACATACACACAAGCACACAGGCACGTTCACTAGCTTTTACATTGGTAGCAGTAATAGAATTGTACTTAAAACAATAATTGTATTTATTTTAAAATATTGTTTTAATTGTGCGACCTTAGACTCAATATGTAATATACCTTTAGTTTTTCTAATTGACATGTAGGCGTCATTAGGTCTCTTGACCTCAGTCTCGATATCCAATAACTTTGGATCTAATCTAAGTGAAATACGACCAGCCGTCATTAAATCTTAATATTTAAATGAGTTAATCTTGTATATATATATATTTTCCGAATCTCGGAAACGGCTCCAACGATTTTCCTGAAATTCAGCATGTAGGAGGTTTTGGGGGAGAAACATTGATCTAGCTAGGTATTATGTAAAAAAAATATTGTTTTATTCCTATTTTTGGGCATTAAAAAAACACCAACATTTATATTGAATTGAAATTTTCGCCATTAACTGTCAAGTCGACGTAGCTTATTCGGTTAGCGGGCAGCCTCGAGAAATGTGAGTGCCAAGGATCGATCCCAACTAAATAATTGTTTTTTCTTTTTTTAAAGTTTTTTTTAGTAAAAAATTACCGAGCGAAGCTCGGTCACCCAGATATTAAAATTAAAGCGCAAAAATATATTTATGTATATATTAATACCCCGTACTTGCTATTCGACTGTTTTGCAAAACGCCTCCTGACTCATTAATAAGGGTGGAATCTACGACCTGCCATGCTGATTCAATGTGGATTCGTATTACACTTATACGAAGAAATAACTGAAGATAAACATATCGCACGCTTAGTATTAGAGTGATCTAATGCAAAAAGTCGCTAGTCGCTTGTTGCAAATTGTAATATAGCATAGCGTAGCGCTTACAAAACTAATGAGTGTTAACGACACCCATAACTTGGAATGGCAAGAAAAAACTAGTTTTTTTAATAGTTAACGCAGTGTGGTTTCCGGCTGAATAGAATAGTACCACCCTCATTTCTTACCGAGGCGTCGTAAAAGGAGACTAAAGTAAGTCAACCCGCCGTGTGTTATCCGGCTGAGTAGATTAGACCACCCTCATTTCTTACCGCGGTGTCGTAAAATAAGACAAGGGTAAGTTGACGTCAGGCAGGCGGCCGGTCGTAAGAAACGTAGCCTAATCATCTGACAACATTTTTGTAACATGTTGTGCCGATATCCCACTTAAAGTGGGATAAGGGCAGGAAAATGATGAATGTGTCTAAATCAATTTCGAATTCGGTCAGTTTAATAACAAGCGTGCGATATATTTGGTTTGGTGCGATATAGTTGTCCTTCAGCAAAATATGCCTCATAAATTGTAAACATTAATATGGGACATAAGTTGTAATATTTATATATATATATATATATATATATATATATATATATTATATATAATCCATAGATTTCTGCCCGGATTAGAACTCGTGACTCATAAGTCACACGGTCTCAACGTTTAACTTTCACGGCTCATATTCGTAAAAGTAATACATATAAATTATTTAACATATAATTGTCAATGTTACATGCAACAACCAAAGGTTAGATATAATTGACTGATAATGTCAGACACGGTTTGAATTAACTACCCACGTCTTAACATTTCGAAAATTATTATTTAAAAAATATTACTTTCATACATAAATACGAGTATGTAATAACAAACACGGGCGTGAATAAATTATCGAGAGTATAACTTTCCATTACGTAGATTACTAATAATTTAAATCTGTATGACATTCATATTTCAGTTAAAATAAAAAATATATCATCATCTTCCTGCCCTTTTCCCACTCTAGTGGGGTCGGCACAACATGTAATAAACATGCTGTCATATGATTTGGCTGCGTTTTTACGACCGGCCGCCTGCCTGACGTCAACTTACCAATGTCGTACTTTACGACACCTCGGTAAGAAAGAGGGTGGTCTATTCTACTAAACCGGATACCACACGGTGGGTCAACTTACCTTAGTCGCCTTTTACGACACCTCGGTAAGAAATGAGGTTGGTCTATTCTACTCAGCCGGATACCACACGGCGGGTCGACTTACCTTAGTCGCCTCTTACGACACCTCGGTAAGAAATGAGGGTGGTACTATTCTATTCAGCCGGATACCACACGGCGTTAAAATAAAAAATATATATTGAATGTTTATACTTGTTCTGTCGGTGTCAACACCAAATAGTTTGCTATTTATGAAATGAAATGAAAACTGAAGAAAATGTTTATTTCTTCCTCATGTGAAACGAAGACATGCACTTAATGTAGCTTATTCTCAATTTCACATGACAAAGAAAGGTTCTATTCTAGCGGTTTATGTCAAGACATAAACCGCTCCATCTCGTTTCACCTCGTTTCTTACCGATGTGTCGTAAAAGACGACTAAGGTAAGTTGACATCAGGCAGGCGGCCGGTCGTAAAATACCTAGCCACATCATGTTACAACATCTTTATAACGACCCCACTTAGAGTGCAGGGCAGCAGAATGATGAATAAGGTGCACGAAGCTGTAGGGATTTTCAAAACTCAACAATTTTTATTACGTATCTAATCTTTCTATCTATACTAATATATAAAGCTAAAGGGTATGTTTGTTTGATTGATTGTTTGAACGCGCGAATCTCAGGAACTACTGGACTAATTTGAAAAAATCTTTGATTTATCGAGGAATAAATATATATATGTATAAGCTATATAATATCACGCTAAGATATATAGGAGAGGAGCAGCAATAAAAAAAATTGCAAAAACGCCAAAATTTAAGACTTTCCTTGCGAACGCTTAGTAAACAGTGATAGTTATTCAAAAATGTATTTTAATTAACTTACGATATTTATTTTTATGGTTCAAAATTTCAATTTGGGGAAAAATTTGTGACACTGATTTCCAAGCGAAGTGCTAAGCTGCTGGCACACTATCTGTGTAATATGCTTTATGTTTAGGCAGGTTCCTTACAGTTAATTTACACCTTTGTGAAAGCAATATGATTTACTGTAAATAAAACACAAAAATCCTTAGACGAAACCGCCCCTGGCCGGCATCCAATCAGGTGCGAAGAGCACTGGTCCGTTTGGCCATTTCTAAATATAGCCGGCCGGGCTCTCCGTTTATAGACTTACCGAAATAGCCGGCGGGCTGATACAGCTATGGCTATACGGGCCGAGCTGTGCACGAGCTAAAACTGTCCACTATTAAATCTATCGGCTGTTTCGGCTGCGTCCACTATGGTGAGCTATTCACATGGCTGGTATGGCATAGCTCAAGCGTTTCTAAAGTTATCATACAATTATCTATAAAGCTGAAGAGTTTGTTTCTTTGTTTAATTGTTTGCACGCGCTAATATCAAGAACTATTAGACCGATTAGAAAAGTTATTTCAGTGTAAGATAGTCCATTTATCGAGGCAGGCTATAGGCTATATAAAATCAGGCTAAGATGAACAGGAAAGGAGTAGCAATAAAAAATAATACGAAAACGGCTAAATTTAAAGCTTTCGTTGCGTGCGCTGAGTAAACGGTAATAGTAAATAAATATAAATATATAAATATATGGGACACTTACACACACGGTCGTCCGTCCCCAAAGTAAGTAACTTAATACTTGTGTTTTGGTAGACAGACAACTGGTGAACATATACATATATATGTTTTAAATACATACTTGAATACAAATATACACCCAGGCTCAAAGACCAACAAATTCGCTTATAGAAAATGTTGGCCCTCGGCGGGAATCGAACCCGCGACCCGCGGAGCCGAAGGCAGGGTCACTACCCACTGCGCTACAGAGCCAGTCAATAATAGTAATTTAAAAATCGATCCCCTCTAACAGTTCTAAATAAAAGTCCGCGACAGCATATGTCTAGCTTTTAAGGTTAACCCACTTTAATCATTTTATGGGTTGAAAAAGACTATATTACAGTTTTTAATCTTTCCACGCGAGCGGAGCCGCTGGCGATTGCTAGTTTTAATATAATCCGCGTTGGATAAGAAAATCTATGTAACGCTAAATGTAGGAAGCAAAACTGTTCTCATACCCTATACGTGCAGAATTATTTACCGCACTTATTACAAGACACCACCACACAAGCACTACACACATTCACTGCGACTATCTCAACGATCATTTCGCCCCGTAACTGAACCATCGTCAGGAGATAGACTCCACGTCAAAATCGCAAAGTCTACTTCTATAAATTGTTTGTGTTTCTATAAGATCATAATGTGACGGAACTATCAATAATACCAAATAAATGCGCAAGTCTTTCCGTCTCTTACGGTTTAGCAATTATACCTAGAATCATTATTAATATTGATGAAATTTATTACACTTGAAACTTATATACTGTGCTAAAATATAGGATTAAAAGTTTCCATTTTCAAGTAACGGGAAAAATAAATAGTAGACAATTGAGTATCAAAATAGCCGGTATAACATGTCATTAAATAATCTCAACTGAACATTCATTTTATAAACATGTTGTAAGCTAGGCTTCTTACATTAGTCGGCTTTTGCGACACCTCGGTAAGAAAGAGGGTGGTCAATTCAGCTTAGCCGGAAACCACACGGCGGGTCAACTTAACTTAGTCTCCTTTTACGACAACTCGTGTAGTGCATCTCTACAATTATATAAAAATACTAATGACCAAATTTCACGTTTGTAGCTTGCATAGTGTCCGGTATGCATTGATGAGTCAGTAAACTTTCTTTATTATATATTTAAATTATTAACTAAAACTGCTAGCAATTGTAGAAATCAGTTTCTTAAAATAAATTAGTGTATATATGTACGGTGTTTCTTTCTGTTCTATTTAAGCAATACTGTAGAAACATAAAGCACAAATTCTAATTCTTTATTCAAATTAGCTTTTACAAGCACTTTTGAATCTTCAAATTACAACGAACCCACTACTGGTTCGGAAAACTTACCTTCCCGAGAAGAACCAGCTAGTCGAACGAACAAGAAAGTCGGCTATAAAACCAATGAACAATGTATCCGTGTATTGTAACAATGCATACGCCTCATTAAATATATTTCATTCAACCTTCTAGTTTGTATTGTAACTAATATGTATAATGTTGTCATATATTTAATAAATAAATAAACAAAACACATCTATTAATATAAGTGCAATGTATCAGCTAATTCCGCTCGGAGGACGCGTGCGTCACGTCCGGCGGTGCAACGCGCGCCCGCCCTGCGCGAGCTTCCGCCCGCCCACTCATTACATTGTATAGCGGCAATGATAACGGTTAATTCAATGGGAAGAGTTTTTATATTGGTCAACGTCTTCGTCCGTCACATTCAAATTATTCTTTCTTTCTTTTTTAAATATAAATAACATAATAATTAAAATTGGATAATAACATACAAAGTAGAAACCTTTAAAAGTTTGCGGTTTCCGCTTAGCGCCTTATCAAAAGTAAGTTAATAATTTTTGGTATATATTTTCATAATAAAATTTCGCAATAATTTCCAGCTTTGTCTTTACAACAGTTAAAACTAACTACTAAAACGATATAGAAGCTGTGATAGCCCAGGGGTGACTGTCCGGCCCTTTTGAAGGATCACGAGTTCAAGCTCCGGGCAAGCGCCAAGCAGTTTTTCTGTAAAATTTTTATGTCTAATTGATAATTGCAATTTATTACACGCTTTTCTTTCGCTTTTCTTTTCACGCTGTAAAAGAAAACATCTAATTTTAGAGGATAATGTAACCTACTAATCCGCATTGGAGTAGCGTGGTAGGACTTTACAGAAGTCTATTACCATACTATGGAGGATTGTACTTCTTCCTTTTCCATATGCGTCGATTTTCTGAATATTTTAAATTAGAATTTAATATAAAAAATACTGTAAATGTTAATGTTCACTTCAGTAACGCCTAGTGCTACGAATATAGGATATCTGTATCATGTGCATTTAATGAGATGCTGCGGACAATGTGACAACTTCGTCGATCCGCGAGAAAGCCAATCATAGGACCTCGTGTTTAAGACTCACAGTCTCTCGTCCCGAGCGCTGTCGTTCGTTTAAATAGTATCACTGGCGCCACGGCGTCATGTGCTTCGCTTTCGATCGATTGAGATCAATTCAACAGTATTCGGATGACCAATTTGTTTTGAATTGACATTAAACGCGTTGCATGTGACAATACCGATGTAATTTATTGAATTCATTTCAATTATTTACTTATATTTTATGTTACTATACCGCTCTAATCGCCCTTGAGTGCGAATGGGTAGTACAAAATCCATACTAATATAGTAATTGCAGAAGTCTGCCTGGTACGATCTCATGTCTAATATTGATATTGCCAATATTGATGTATTTGGCCCCTCTTAAGCTTAGATATATTTAGATAAATTTGAAATAATTTGAATTTATAAGATAAAAATTGACCTATTCCTTGGGCAACATCAACAAATAATTTTTTTTCCGTTCTTTAACATTTCAGTTATGAATACATAAATTAAGTATTACATACATTGTAACGTCGAATTTTAAGGCCAATAATTCGACTAAACAAATTAGAAAAACAAAAGACCTTGTTTTTAAATTTGAGGTAACACGTGCAATGTGCTTTTGAAAAAGTTGTACTTTAATATTAAAAAGTTGATCTTATTTTTACAAACAAGGCCGCCCACGCCACGTATTTCAAAATGAAGTTTACGCAATTTCTTTCCAAAAAAAAACAACTGTCACTGATATTTTCGTAATAAATACACTTTATTTTGTGTGTTGCGCAAGTATCCGAAATTTAAACGTAGTTTCGATCGATATGGCGCCCGAAATAATTATCGGAACACGAATTTTGCAAACAATAATTTGTTGTTGCGGTCAGTTCAGGTTACGGATTATTAACAAAATACATTTATTTACGTGTACTTATTCAATATTCTGTAATGAGGTTGAATATTTATTTATAGATTTTCATACAAAAGTAATGAAAATATTGATTTTATATAATTCGCGATAAAAGAAAATATACATATGTAATGCTAAATGTAGAGTGTACTGTCCGTTCTCATATCTGATACAAACCTGATACCGCAAAGCTTTTGTCGTGGAGTCTATCTCCTGACGATGTTTCGGTTGCGGTGCGAAACGATTGTTTAGATTGTGGTGGTGAATGTGTGCAGTTTTTGTGTATAGTTTTGTTATTGGTGGCGGGTAATGCATAAGTTTTTACAAATTCTGCATGTATCAGATATGAGAACGGCTAGTAGACTCTACATTTAGCAATAAATATATTTTCTTTTATCGCGGATTATAGCTAAATAAAATTTTCATTACTTTTGTATTATATACATCCGCAAAGAAACGCCTTATTCTATAAACTAGATTTTTAAATATACACATTTACAAATTAGCAATTCCAATACTACAAATAAACGACTCAATAAAAAAATTTAGCAAAAAAAATAATAGATTTTGATATCTTCTAATCTAATGCGTAAAACTATAATATAATTAATCCAAGATTTAATCGTCAAGGTCATTTTTTTATATTTATTAGCAGAACCGTCGGAAACTGCGAAAGTTTACTAGCGCATTAATAAAGCAAATTATTTAATCATTTGAAGATATTCACAGTTGTTGTTAATCATTTTAACTATAATTAACGATTGCAGTATACAGCTACAGATATTTGTCAACTTCAGGTAATTGAAAATCATAGTTTCATTTAAAATTAACGAATTTATGATCGAGGTGGGTTTAATATGGGCATATCGATGTTAAAGTAAAAGTAGTAAAGTAACTGCCTGTTACTATCCCACTGCTGGACGTAGGTCTCATCTCTCCGTTTTTGAAAAGAAGGATTGGAGCTAAGACCTGTCACGCTACTGCAATGTGAATTGGTGGGTTAAACATATCCCTAGAATTCTCTAGAAACATACAGGTGTCCTCACGATGTTTTCCTTCACCGAAGAGCGTGTGATAAATTGCAATTATCTATAAGACACATAAGTTTTAACAGTAAAATTCATTGGTGCCCGGGTTTGAACCCGTGACGGAAGAGGCACACGGTTTCACCGCTGGGCTATCACAGCTCATTATATATCGATGCTATTTTCTATCAATATAAAAATATATTTAAATGGTAGTATATTTCAATTACTAAGGCCTAAAAAGCTTCATTAAAAGCTTTTATTCAACTTGTCATGTATGGAGGTTTATATGAAGGCGGAATCTCGTAAGTTAAATTTTACACATTTCCCGGTCTCCGATTGAGCTGAAATTTTACATACTGGTCCAGTC
The DNA here is from genome assembly GCA_947086495.1 of Morpho achilles. Classification (NCBI taxonomy): domain Eukaryota; kingdom Metazoa; phylum Arthropoda; class Insecta; order Lepidoptera; family Nymphalidae; genus Morpho; species Morpho achilles. The sequence continues at coordinate 603,594 of CAMTZB010000015.1, forward strand.
TCGATGGCAATGCATGTATATGATAAGCATGACCTGATGCTGCCAGGATTGGCTCCAGACGAGGGAACTTCTCAACGGTTAACAGTAGGGACGTGAAAGTTTGTTTAAAGCTTTTATTTTGTCGGAAAACTTTTATAGATGTAGGCGTTACTTTGCGGTGATCCATATTACAAAAGTATCTAATAATAAAATTATTTAACAAAATAATTTATTACTATTATTATTACTTTTGTTCTCGGAAAACAATACAAATTATTATATTTTACTTAAATGCGCTCCACCTTTTTTCATTAACGATTGTTACATGATTTATTTTATATAATGAAACAACTTTCGCAATTTAATATGTATATGTAAATTATTATCGTTTTAGATTTCCATATAATATATACATGAATGCAAATAGGTGAACAATATCTGACTTGTTGATTATTTCACAACGTGTAACGGTTAAATCTAGTTGTTGAACTTGTTACTATTAAGGAGTTTGTATTTGCCAATTGACAGATGAATAGAGAAAAGTAAGCGGTCAATTAAGATCTATACTCATAATTTCTCTGTTTGAGAAAAACATGTGCCGACCCCACTTATAGTGGGATAATGAGATGAGAATGAGGATTGACCTTAACGAAAAGTTTATGATGAATTGTTAATTGCACATAACCCGTGATCTTTTTAAATTCATTAAATTAAAAAAAATACGTATTCATTTTTTTGAAAATTGATTGTGACCCAGGTATTGTACCCGTGACCCTGTGTTAAAGGTCTTACACAAAAGGTCTTAACATTTATAAAATAACTAGCTTTTACCCGCAACTTCGTTCGCATAATAGGTTGATAATAGATGGCGATTTTCAATGTCATCCTAATCTTTTAGAATTAACAGGATTTATATAGCCCATATATTACCCCGGTGTATAAGAAATAATTGTGCCAAATTTCATCGATACTACGAGTAGTTGAGCGGATTCGCCGCGAAAGTGTAACAAACATACATACATACGCATAAACTTTCGCATTTATAATATTAGTAGGAAGTAAGATAGGATTAAAATGATTAATTATTATTTAACGAGATAATTATCTTATACTTTCACCATGTTTTTATATTCACTAAACATTCATGAAAGAAAACGTAGGCAGTAGGTAATTAATAATTTAATATCTTTGATATCAAGATTGACCTTTCTCGTGCCATCTAACACCTGAGTCAACAGGGTCAGAGGTCGGGTCGTACACATTTATAGAGCAAAGGTTGGCAAATTGGCGTGGGAGAAATGTTCAAGAGCAAATCGCATAGTACCGACAAATAGCGGAATTTTCCAGTTCTGTCAATTCTGCTTCTTGATTTTTAAAGAATACATTTTAATTTTAAAAAAATAATTTGACAACTTTTTCGGTTTTTTTCACACTGGCATGCGGAATGAAATATTTGGTAACTTTTTTTTACAAAAGACAATTATAAATTATAACAACGATATTTTTCCTTTGCACTTATTCAATAAATAAGAAGCAATTTTATCAAAAGTCAACTCATTTATTATTTCAAGCTGTCCCATTGACGGTGACAATGTTTTTTTTTATATTATTGACCTATTTCATGCAGGTTGTATTTCATACATTTTTTGCGTTTGCGAAGAACACGACTCTAACAAGTGTTTTATATATAGATGCTTTAAACACGATATATTATAACTACCTACGATTTAAGCATGAATATACCTTTAAAAAATGACGTTTGAAAACCAAAAATACACGAGTGTATTTTTGGTTGGTAATTCACAAGTATTTGAAAATCAACAATTTTTTTTTCATATGGCCCGTTGGCGCAGTGGGTAGTGATCCTGCCTTCAGCTCCGCGGGTCGTGGGTTCGATTCCCGCCGAGGGCCAACATTTTCTATAAAAAAAAAAATGAATTTGTTGGTCTTTGAGCCTGGGTGTTTATTTGTATTTAAGTATGTATTTAGAAAATATATAAGTATATATTCACCAGTTGTCTGTCTACCATAACACAAGTATTAAGTTACTTACTTTGGGGACGGACGACCGTGTGTGTAAGTGTCCCATATATTTATTTATTTATTTATTTATATTAATAGTACGCTGTATAACTGCAGTCGACATGCCGTACGGGCGAGCGTGGAAGCATCATCAAGAATGAGAAATACGAAGACTAGAAAGCAGAATGTTAAGGGATGTAGTCCATGAAGATGGCTCCTTTGGCGCTGAACCACTGCTTAGGGCTACATGTATAACTACATACATGGTTATAGTCATGCAGTAACGTGGGCAGGAACCACTTTTTAAAGCTCTCTCGCTCCTGGCAGTTGCGTAAGACAATAATATACAAGACACCGTAAAATTTACGATGTCATTGGTTGCATCGTTAACGCCTGCCGTCCGTCCGTCCGTCCGTGCACCGATGCGAGTATTATTAGCGACAAAGCACACTGACGACTAGACATCATAAATTTCCATAACGATTGCGCCGGCCCCGTTACCTAATTTAACCAAACTATCGACGAAATACCATCAATTTCCGCCATATTAACCGTATATACAATGCTTAAGAGGAACCTGCGATATACAGACAAACAGTCAAGAGTTATGAATATGAGGGAGCTAATTCTAAGACATTAATAATTGTCAAATGTAAATGTGTTAATAAATCTATACTAATATATAAAGCTGAAGAGTTTGTTTGTTTGTTGAATAGGAGAGGAGCAGCAATAAAAAATTATAACGAAAAAGGCAATCTTTCCTTGCGTGCGCTAAGTTATACAAAAATCTCTTATAATTATCTCACAATAACTACTTTTATGTTCAAAATTTTAATTCGGAAATGATGTTGGTGACACATTAAAGAACAGAATTGGGTTCTTTTTTAAGTCCTAGTATATGATAACTTTGACGATTTTATAGAGCTTCCAAAAAAAAATGTTGTTTGTGCTTTAAAGTCTGAAATAGTCTTGAATATTGGCCAGACTTAGCGAAACTCGTTTTATTTTATATAAAAACTATAGTATAATATTGGTAAAATATCCACAATTTAATACTATTAATTGTATCTGTTTATGCCATGTTCGAGATATAAATACAAAGGTGATTTTAAAAACATTCGTGGTGCCAAGATCAAATATCACAGAGCATTAGAAAACTCTAATATAATAAAATGTTTTTACCGACCACATATCAATTATGAGACAATTTAATTAAGTAGCCGTGTGGAACTTAATTAATTCAGTGATTAATGTTGTAATTAATCAATCCGTCATATGTTGCATAACTAAAGAGATTAAATAAAACTACTTTTTGATGAGGTGTCACATTTAATTAGATTCATATAATTTAACAGCCTGTGACCTATTAGTGGAGCGACACAACATTCACTCGATATTATTAAAAAAGTCACCCGCAACGTCTGTCGTTCATAAGTAATAATAAAATGATTTTTCTATAATCCTTGATAAAGTAAATAGAAAATATCTAATGCTAAATGTAGAGTATACTATCCGTTTTCATATCGGATGCGCAAAAACATGCACTACAAGCCTTTACCATCGTCAACACATACTAAAGCACTGCAAACGTTCACTATCACAAACTCAACAATTGTCTCGACTGTCGTTCAGTTTATTTGCGATAACTCTATAACCACAGAACAGATTTTAATGCGATTTACACTAATAAACTGATCTTTTAATCATTAGGTAAAGGTGTATGATTTGTTGAGTTTCTGTGCTAATTGGTATAGATGTAACGATTATTATCGACAAATGGGCGAAAAAGTTAAACCGCTTGGAAGCTTTAATCGAAAATGCAACCTAATTTTGAAAAAGTTAATGTATAGAAACCACGTACTCACGTCTTATTCTATCGGGTTACCCTGACAAGTTTCGAACCCATCCTGGGCACCTATTCATGAGCTCTTTACACGACGTTATCGCGGTGGGAAATGAATGAGCTCATAAATGAGTCCCCGGATGGGTTCGAAACTAGTCGGGCAAACACGGTAGAAAAAGACATGAATATAGCCGTTTTCTATACAATAACTATGAATACAAATTCGCGATGGCATATATCAATCTTTCAAAGCTAGTTTTATAAAAAATTCTAAGAAAAATGGTCACCTACAATGCACAAATTGAAAAACTGTTCAGACAGATAGAGTATTAATCCTAATTAACTTAAATTTGCGAGTTACTTTAAGCTTTTTGGGCCTAACATCACGATCCCGTGCTATAATTCTATTAAAAATCTTAGGAGTTATTGCTTAATGAGAAACAAATTCAAGCTCTCTTCCCAACTATGAATCCCACATGGTGGTGGGGTCAGCCTTCCTTATCCTTCTCGTCCACTTCGCAAGGTCGTGGACATCGACGTCGTTGACTTTGCAAAAACTCTTGTTCTTTGAAACTACTTCATTCCATCTTGTCTTGGGTCTTTCTATTCGTCTTTGGCCCAGGATGCAAAGATGTAACGCTAAATTTCCGATTTAGTCAGGTTGTTTTCTCTTTAAGGTATCTATACCATCGCAGCTGTTTTCTTTTGAACCTTGTCGGGGCTATCATGCACATCGAAGCTTCTTCGCACTAATCATTGCATATTTGACAAATATTAAAAACTAGACGAAACTAATAATAACGATTATAGACGAGAAAGTTTGTGAGTCTGTCGTGTAGGTTGATTTTTTTAAATTCTGGATAACTCCATGCAGGTAAAATCAACTCAACATACAACAACACGACTGAACTATACCGTTTATGTTTAATATGTCACTAAAATAAGGTTACTTTCTGATATAAAGATAAGTTTGCGCCCAATAGGCGTGAAATGACATGGTCAAAACAAATATTTTTTGACATGATTTACGGTGTTGAAAGCAATGCAAAATAAAATATTCGGTAGGCTTAGTATAAATTATGCTAATTAGTATAATTCAACTTGATCGTGCCATTGAATATGGAAACTAACATGGTTTAACATGTTTCCAAACGTTTGAGTGACAGCCGGCCTACATATCAAGGCAACCCTCGTTTCGCCCTCTAGCAGGCCTCTCTTATCTGATGATCTTGACCTTCGCTGTTAATAAAAACGATGACAAAAGTATTACAATTTTGTGACATTTTTGTTAAAAACTATGTGTCCCACAATCTTAGACCACCAAATCTCCACCTTATAGCTGAGTGTCACTATGTACTAGTACGTACTAGTAAAAGGAAATCATATTTACTTACGATATCTCTTGAATCTAGAAATACTGCCGTAGTAGCTGAGTGCCCTACTATGTACTAGTACGTACTAGTACATAGTAGGGCACTCAGCTATATGGTGGAGATTTGGTGGTCTAAGATTGCAGGACACATAGTTTTTAACAAAAATGTCACAAAATTTTTATACTTTTGTCATCGATTTTATTAACAGGAAGATACGAGCTAAGGATAATTTTGTAATCGATGTGCTGATAAACCTTATTTTAGAACATTGAAAGATTTTGGAAATAAATAGTTTTAGATAAAGTGAGAGTTTTAGGATAATAGTAAATTCCATGTCCCAATAGGGACTCAGTTGTGCCTGAGTAACCGTCTGGCTCTGACAGGCATTCCCGTTTCTCTTCTTTCAAATTGCGTTGCTCTGCTGAATAGTGAATATATATCAAATATGAAGGTTTGTATCACTTAAGACTATCTGGACGCTTAACCCAATAATCGTGAATCTGACTACAAATACAGATGAAACTTACTTAAAAAATAGTACTTGTTGGCTACTTCTGAAAGAAAGCAAAAAAGATAACAAGCAGATGATTTTATCGGATAATTGAAGATGTTGCATCCGAATGAAAAAGATAATAGCTTCAATTAACAAGCTCAGACTTCCGACTGCATGTACGCGGAAGGTTTGGAAGCAATTTCACGGACCACTGGCCGTCCGATAGAATACTACAACTTTGTTTTGTAAACAAAATTGTAAAAGCAAAAACTAACTACAGACCTTTCACATTAACCGAAAATACTATATAATAAAACTAATAATACTAATAAAACGCACGTTTTTATCCATGTCGGCAGTAGCCCCCTCATAGCAGTACGAGAATCTTTAACAAATCTAATTATAAGCCTTAATGAAAAGTTTATTATGTCGTGAGCTAAATTCAATCAATACTAATTAGGTTAATAGGTGGATAAAATCATGTACTAGTAGCAAATTGAGTTATAAAGTAATTTGAAAGCAAACCGCATGGATTTATCTATCTTTAATCTTGGTCCAGTAGGTAAGTTTTAATTGTACCTTTAATTGTAAATGTCATGAATATTGATTCAGCGGATTAGCCATACTGATTTTCGCATTCAAAATTTTATTGAGAAAAATCTATTCCAGGTACTACAAATTCATCACTGAAACAGAGATCCTGCTGTTGTCAAATATGACTATAAACAGTTTATTTCCTTGAGGTTTTTACAAATTACGGAAATTAAATTAATTGTAAATAGATAGGTAAATAACCGTAGCGTGAGCAATTTACTGCTTTGAAACGTTTAATTACAAATAAGAATTAGTTATTTTGCACGTTGACGGTTATATAAAATTTATTTTGGCTCTTGACCTATTTCTAGATTCAAGAGATAGTGTAAATAAATATGTTAAAAAAGGCATTAAATTTTTAATTAAATCAACTATCATCTTGAATAAAAATAGTACAATAAAAGACATCCATCAATAACTTGTATCAGTTGTTATTTCAAGGCAGAAACAACGGAGTTATTGAAGTTGAAGATAGCAGACGCGGAGCAAACAATTATTTATAAGTTTAATTTGGAAATAGGGAATACCTTTGCTTTGATAAGCAAGCTATGATAAGCTTGGTGTGATCACAAAAAATGAAATTAAAAAACACAGTAACTAAATTAACTAAGATAACGAATAGGTAAGTATAATTTCATGGAATATTTTAGACGATTAGCGATGCATACTATAGGGCAATAATAATACTCAACAGATTTACTCCATTTTGCGACTATTGACGCCATTGCGGTTAGTGAGGCATACAGGATAATCAACTCGGACCATTACAAGGCATTTCTACCTTGTTGTGAATGAGTATATAATGAAAAATATGACTAATAAATTATACCTACACTGATACCTATACGGACACTAATAAGAGGCAAGTTATACAAACAACAATAATGTTATAAATACAATTATTATTGCATAATGTAAAGCAACTCTTTCTGCTAAGAGCAATTTAAAAAAAAACATTAATAATTTTCCAAGTGGACTAAGAAAAACATCTATTACAAATATGGAAACAAGAAAAAGGATAGATCAAATCAAATCAAAATAATCCAATCCAAGAGATTCCAATAGGTTTTTGCAATTTCTGAATAGTCAAGGATCAATTAGATTTAATGAAACGAATACTTGTTCTGATTTTTGCTCTTACCGAGATGAACCAGCAAAAAACTCGGCGGTCAATTTAAAGGGTACGGATGAGTGTAGGTATCTGGATGATCAAGCCTTGCTCGGTAATTTTTTTTAAAGACAACAGATAAAACTTAAAAAAAAATATATAATTGGGCAGTTGGAAGGGGGAGCTCTATCTATAATGCGAGGACTAAAGAAATGAAAATACCCCGATTTTCATTTCTTTAGTCCTCCCATTATCTACTAAGCTTTTACAACTTCACAAATGACAGCTAAAATATTATTTGCATTTTATTTTAAATTTTCAATCAAATCATTTAAAAACAGGGATGAAAAGACATTTCTGAAACCTCTATTTCCCCTGCTCCTCTTGCCCCTTAAAACACAATACATCCTGAATTTCATGAAAATAGTTGGAGCCGTTTCTGAGATACAGAAAATTTAGATTTAATTTAAGTATTTGTGAAGGCAAGTCACAATAGTTTGCCGGAATTTTATTTTACACGCGAATACCAAGGCCCACATATGATTTGCTAACTCTACTGAGATAAAAATAAAACTCACTTCTCTACTGTAGGAGATACACGTCGCGTCTGTCTAGACAAAGTTATGTATTCAAATGCATGACGTCAAGCGGAAAAAATAACAGCGCGATCGTCACAGCGGGTTGAATGCAACCCAAACATTAGTGTTAAACGAGAGATGTACTCTCGGACGATGGAGCAGGCGTCGGTCCAATGTGTTACAACATGCAGCCAACAATAACATTGGAAAATAACCAGCTTTAGAAAGAAATCAGTTTTGATTACAATGGACAAGGCGAATTGCGACACACATAATGCGTCTCAAAACCTTGACATAATGGCATGTACATCCATTAAACAAATAGAAATTAAATCAAAGTACAATAAATTTATTTTCATTATGCATTCTGAAACCTAAAATTTTCTAGCATAACTACAATAATCTTCCTGACATTTGCTGGCATAAAATTTTCTAAAATTCTGTCCATGGACTTTTAATCATGCACACAAGTAATTTACACATAAAGCTTAAAGCTTCACCGCTTAATATCTAGGTAATTCCTTTAGATTTATATATCTTAGCTAACGGTTCCTGTTTATTTGGCTTTAAAACGAAGACAAATTATTGCGCAAATTGCATTTTGTTTTGCCATTACATTTTAATGTGATTCGAAAGGCCGATGCAGAAAAACGAAAACTATTGAGAAAGGTATAAATGAACATAATGAGCCGATTTAATTGTTCTACGACTTTGCACGGGATATCAATGACAAAATGTCACTTCAATAGAAATTATATACGGAATATATGGAAGACATTCGGAGCAATTTCTCAACCAGTAGTAAAGTTGCGGATAAAAATTTAATGCAAGATGCTGGGAATTTTTTTTTAAATAAAATCCCTTTGCATATTTCTTTCTTTACAATAACATAAAGATTATAATAACTCTATCCATACATATTCACAAACCAGCAGTTAACAAACAATGTTGACATATTGCAAGTTTATTTTCTGAACTTTTGCCTCAATATATTATAATACCACACAGATTTACGTCACATCGCATATCATAAACAATATAAGTGGGCCGACGGACGTCGCGAACCGGCTAAATACGACTACACGATAATTGCTGTTGCGAAATACTGTCTGCCTAAACTTTAGATTGTGTTAGGTCATAAAAAATATTTTCGGATACATAACGTCAATACTCATCTTCAATAATATTTTGTTTATTTTTTTTAATAGTCACTACATTCTGTTAAAAAATAAGTTAGACATGTTGTCGCCACTGACTTCCGCTTTGTATTTTATAGCAACAAAGTCACGAAACAAGAGTATCGCGCCCTTTTTGATTAAAATGGTGGCAGCACTGTGACGTGTTGTTTCCGGCTAAGTCTTCCTATTGATAAAACGTTTCAGTGACAGTCAGTCTTTGTTCGTCATTCAAGAGAAGTGCATCTCGGAACGGGAATTGTGGTATTCCTATTATATCGTGTTAGTTTAAAAACATACATACCAACTTTCGCATATATAATCATCATCAGCTTTTGTCTTCCATTCTTTCATATCATTCGTCAATTCTGTCGTTATCCAATTTATATACATGTCATATTTCACAAAATCCATCCATCTATACTAATATAAAAAGCTGATGAGTTTGTTTGTTTGGTTGTTTGAACGCGCTTATCTCAGAAAGTACTGAACCGATTTGAAAATTTCTTCGAGTGTAAGATAGTGCATTTATCGAGGAAGGCTATAGACTATATAACATCACGCTAAGTTGTAGAGGAGAGGAGCATTAATAAAAAATATTGTGAAAACGGCAAAAAACTGCTTTCCGTGTGCTAAGTAAACGTTGAAAGTTATTAAAATTAAAAATCTCTTATAATTAACTCACGATAACTACTTTTGTGTTCAAAATTTTAATTCGGGAAAAAATTTGTGACAAACTGATTTCCATGCGGGCGAAGCTGTTGGGATAGCTAGTCTTTAATATAATTATTATAGCAATAGATATTTTTGTATCTAGTCCCACTTATTACACTGTATTAGCGCTCTGTGCGGATCCTGTTTCGAAGTATGCCAATGAGATTTAACTAGTAAAGAGCGATCTATCGCGGAGCTCCGGCTTGCGGTCAGCGCCAACCCGTCTGCCTCTGGAACGTTCCGGACTAGTTTAACGGACTACAGCCACCTCTGATTACTTTTCAAAAAATACAATACAATAATATAAATTGTCAAAATGACAATATAAAACACGAAGATATTCACACTAAGACAGTCTCATTTCCAAGGTTAGTTTGCAGATCTCTGTGATTCAGGTCTAATTTATCCTACGTTTGTAAAAATAATGCATTTCTTAACTGTATATCGGGGTACATAAATCTTTAAGTCTTTTAAATTGACAATAAAATTAAGTTTTTTTTTTACTTTCGTAGCAGTTCTTTAAAGTTTAGTAAATTCTATAAAAATATTAATTCTTCTACAAATAAACCTTATGGTAATATTTCATGTAAATCATTCCGACACAAACAACACAAAATTATTAAACCATGAAATATCTTAACGCCAGCCAAAGGTATAACGTAAATGGTTACGTAAATCGCTTGAAAAACAAATGGCGCACGAGTTTTTTGTGTACCGCCATTAGCATTTGCATCTAAACACGTTGGAGATAATCTGTCAATACAAAGTATGGAGAACAGCCTTGTTTATCAAATAAATAAGGATAATATATTATTAATTAAAGGGTAACTCAAAAAAAGAAGACTATGCATTCCACTGTTCCATTCCAAATTCCACGCCGTGTGGTATCCGGCTGAATAGAATAGAATAGTACCACCCTTTTTTCTTACCAAGGTGTCGTAAAAGGCAACTAAGGTAAGGCTACCCGCCGTGTGGTATGGGACTGAGTAGAATAGACCAGCCTCATTTCGTACCAAGGTGTCGTAAAATACGAATACGGTAAGTTTACGTCAGGCAGGCGGGCGGTCGTAAAAACGCAGCCAAAGTGGGATTGTGCCGACCCCACTTAGAATGGGATAAGGGCAGGAGGATGATGATTTTCCATTCCAAAATAATATTATTTATGAATTGTATACTTTTTATTCTTTTAATATTGAAATCTTGGAGTTATATTAATAAATAGAAAATGGGATGCCGTGCATGCGGCAAGTTCATCTTGGCGGTAGCTACAGACAACGCAATGTGAAGTATAGTCGAATGCACTGGTGCCTACCACAAAATTTGCATCGGAATATCTACGAACGCAAAACCGATACCAAATTGGAAGTGCCCAGATTCATAATCCTCGTGCCCTTATCCCACCCTAAGTAAAATTGGCACAATGTTATAAACATGTTGTCACGTTTGGCTACGTATTTTACAACTAGCCGCCTGCCTGACATCAACTTATTTTATCGTATTTAACGACACCTCGGTAAGAAATGTGGGTGGACTATTCTACTCAACCGGATAACACAGCTTAGACCTTACAAAAACATCGTTCCTCGATCTAGGCGTCGAAAAAGTTTTTTTTGAGTGGAACTTAGACATCAGGAAGGAGCTAAAATATTTTTGTATTGAATATCTCTTTTGTCTCAAATATGAATTGCAATCACAGGATACAGTCGGAATATCGACGTTGTCGAGGAAATAACTGCTTCCGATGAAACTAAAATAATTCCAAAAGCTAGATATGGTATATATAGTATCACACGTAAGTACTGATTAGCGAATAAGTTATTAGAGCATGAACCTAATCGAGTCGATCACATTTAATTTTAGAAATGATTCAATAGAAAGGCAAACCGTCGTTACAAACACGACACATGCATAATATGATAAGAATGTTTACAAAATCGTTTCATATAAATCATGATTTATTTCTGTAAACTCACCGTGCTAATGACACGATAACGTGTAAGGGCAACGTCGAAGAAATCTTAATATCGAGAGAGTCTACTATCGTACTCTTTGACCCTGTACAAGACAGTAATGACTGAATGTAACTAGTAATAAGAATCATATTTTTAAAAGAGCAACCGCCGAGTTTCTTGCTGGCTCTTCTCGGTAGGAACAGCTTTCCGAACCACAGTCATACAACCACAGTCAACACATAGCAACACAGTCATGAAACAAGAGTATCGCGCCCTTTTTTATTGATATGTTGGCAACACTGTGCCGTTGTTGTTTCCGGTGGAGTCTTTCTATTGATAAAACGTTTCAGTGACAGTCAGTGTTTTTTCGTCATTCAAGAGAAGTGCATCTCAGAACGGGAATTGTGGTATTGCTATTTTATCAAAAGGGATATGGTATAAAATCGTGCAACATGAACCTTCTCGTACACCTTGGTTTAATAACCCCGGATTGACAAGGAAAATGATTGTTTGGGCTCACAGGCTTCGATCCGGACACACGCCACTAAATAAGTTTAAATTTACATTAAAAAAGATAAGTTCACCGATTGTAGTCTCTGTGACACGGTTGAGGATACATTTCATCTTTTAGTGGAGTGCGCTCGGAGTGAAGTTATGCGATCATCTTTTGTTAAACGGTAAGTCGATATCAAACATTTGGGTATTAAACAAATTATCCTTGCAGTATCGACTTCAGAACAAGCACAACTATTGTATAGAAATCTCGATGTGATACATATGTAAAAATAGGTATAATTAGGTTACTATGGGTCTGAAATAACCTCTAAGACTTCTTAAAGACCGGGTAAAAAATTAAAATAAAAAAAATAAAAAAAGTCAACACAAAAAATAAATGGTATTTAGCTGTAAATTTCAGAATCAAGACACAAATGTGAAAGTACGAAAGGTTCAAATCGACGAGTCCCAGTTTTAAAAAAATACCTTTCCAAAATTATATAATGGAATTGAGTAACGCGATATCACAAAACCGAAACACTGTAACCACAGAGAAAATTAATATTGCAGTAGTGATATCCTAAAGTTAATGTAAATGTACATAATAATTACATTCGCCCTAAATTCGACATTTAAAATTGTTAACAAATCATCATCATTCTGATGATCAAATCCTCATCATTTTGATCAAATGATCACATTATAAGTAGGGTCGGAACAACATGTTTTAAACATATCACATGGTTTTGCTACGTACGTTACGGCCGGCCGCCTGCCTGATGTTAACTTACCTTAGTCGCCCTTTCCGACACCCTTGTAAGAAAGAGGGTGGTTAATTCTACTCAGCTGAATACCACAAGTGGGTCGACTTACGGTAAGTCCCTTTTAACGACACCTAGGTAAGAAGAGATAGTCTATTCTAATAGGCCTGATACCACACAGCTTTAAAATTGTTAACAAATATGAATAATTTATATAATTAGGCGTCGCGGAGATCAATAATACAAGGGAAATAATAAAATTATTTTGCTATAAGCGGATTATAGCAAAATAGTTTTATTATTACTTTTGAACAAATATTGAGCTTAAACTCTCTAATAGCTCAACGAATAAACTTCCTAAAGAGCTCGCAGGTTCAATCTCAAAAACAACACCGGATCTTTATAAATATAATAAAGATTTTTTTTTAATTCACACTATCGAAAGTGTTGTTCATATTTTATGTATACATTTTACTCATAATAAACATTATACAAACAATATTTCCAACGACTATAATCTAAATCTGTTTTGTAGAGTTCTAAGTACTAACTTTTCATCACACCAGAAATTAAATTTGATATTTCTAAGTTTTTATTTCTAAGCAAGTTTTTAGTTTTAGAACAAAAAAAATTGTGAAAACTTGTTATTTTCCTATTCTTTTATATATATATTTAATGAACATTAAACTTGAAGGAAGATTCTTTTAGGAAACATGCCTAGAGTGGACGTTTTAGCACTACATTGGGTACAGAACCAAACTGATAGTATGAAATCGAAAACAACCACGTGGCTGCAGTGCTTATCACGATATCATATCACATAGTCTATCCAGATATTTTCCCCAGATATAGAGGTTACGTCAAGATATTTACTTTTATCGTATAAACGACTAATTTATAAGTACATTTCTTTAAAGTCTATCTGATCGTGGAAGATTGAGATTCAGTACCCATGTTAAGAGTAAATTACGCAACTCTTACATATTCAATAATCTTATAAAGATACGAAGTTCTATTAACGATTTCGTTCACCATTATTGCTAGTTCTGTCGATCGGTAAGTATAAATATTTGATACTCATCACATAACACCTACATTAGATTGAGAAGATACACGTAATGTTTGAACAATTCTATAAGTAAATCATACATGAAGTAATTCGCGGCAATATCAAGTAAAGAAATTGATAAGGCGAACGCGGATACGGCACGCGCACATACAGAGCCGCGTACCGACAGGGAGCGCACCCACACATGCACACGACAAAAATAGCAGCACCGATAGCACAAACACACCAACATACGCCCACACGTCGTACGTGAACTGTAATAAAAACATACATACAAGTGCGCTACGAATAAGATAGAAATTTAAATGGAACCTTACGACTTGTTTATACAAAACGCCGGCCCACCGAGCCAATTCTTCGCGATAGCGGAATAAGCGTAGCGTTCCCGAAACGCCGACTAGAAAGCCGCTAGTAAAAAACTAGGTCCGGAGCACGCTCGTTCGACACGACCGGGACCGGTTCCGTCTAGTTCCAATAATACGTTGGAGAACGAGGAGCGCCTTAGGATTGCGGACTCACCTAAATTTATGACATACATGGCCTGGGAGCGCTCGAGCCGCCGCGCGTGCTCCACGGCCTGGTACAGTCCGGAATCCACTTTTAATCACTTGGCAAAACTGTAACACAAAACGGTATCCACTGCGGCGAACGCGAGCATCTTACGTTGTCGTTGGCACTGCCGCGGCGACGGGGACGCGGGACACTGGACGCGACCGACGAGCTCGGGTCGCGGGCGGACACTGCGGCGGTGCGGGCCGGCTGCGCGCGCGCACGCCCGCCGCGCTCGCTCGCGGCCAGCGCCGCCGTCTCCGAGAGCCGCGCCGCAGCGGAAACCGCTGACGCGCGCTAATTTTCGCTAACACAACGAAAATCTTGGCAGTAAATAAGACACGAACGCGTGCCAGAGACGAAATGCAGCTTTCCGAGAAACGAACGCGCGAAAGCGAACGCGAAACTAGCGATGACAACATCAGCAGTGACCTGTAGGTTCGTGTCAGACGAGGTCGCTAGGAGTTAATTATTTCGCGACACACATTTAGCGATAACTTTACGTAGATACTCGTAAATCGTCCCCGACGATGACGCAGGCGCCACTCTTTAAAAACATTCTGCGAAGTTTAAAAATAATAAGGTGCTGTAAAAGGTTAAACATGAACGCGAATAAATTATAATATTTTGTTAATGTTTTTAAAATTTAACGACGTATTGACGTAAGTGTTACTCACAACAGTCGTAACGAGCTCGCAAGCCGCAGATTCATTAAGTAGATAACAAACGGAGATCACAATCTCGCGGGGAACACCTTCATAAACAGAACACAGCGGAGGCGGCTTTTTGTGAAAGGCTAACAACAATCGTTTGATACCGACGAGCCATGCACCGACAGACGATTCGCGCTATTGTCACGTAAATGGGCTAATTTACATGATAATCGTCGGGTATGATAATTATAGTATTGTGAAAAATCACGGCACGTCATCTCACGGCACGGGCGGCACGATAAATTGTACAGCCATGCTTTTGTAACCCATCCATAACATATGTACTCGTAAATCAAAAGAAAAATAAAAATTACTGCTATTGGTATTACTCAAAAGCTGTATCCGCGACAATCTATCTACTCTGGCCCTTCAGCGACTAAACAGATTCGTATCAAATTGTACTTACTGGTAGATCTTAACCTGGAACAACACATAGACTTTAACTTTTCCGGTTGAAAAGGAAATCCATGGTGTCAAAAGTAAGCAAAAAAAGAATTTTCTTTAAACTTCGTAAAGAAAACCATAATACTTTTTTAAATGAATCGGCTCAAAGAACCACTTGTTTCTCCTTAGGTGTTTTAAAGATATTTTAGACTCTAAAAATGATACAAGAGCTTTAGAAAGGGCAAAATGGTTGATATTTGTGACTCCTCGACCCGGAGGTGGTGCTCTCGGGTACAGAGCCACTGCTGGTGTGGATGGAAGCTATCTACACAACGTTTTCTTGTCCTGATCACCAGTATCTTAATGGTAAGCTGTAAGGTTTTTAGTCAGTGATAATTCGACATACCCGTCGGGCGGCAATGACTCATGATGGGTTTTCAAAACAAATAAAAACATCAATGTCATCTTTCAGTCCCTCATTACCGAAGATCGTGGTCATCTGAACTCTTTCTTCGTATGATCTGCCTCAATATCCGATCCAAAGAAGCCCTCACCGTCTGACAGAATTTGGATGAGGAGGTAACTTATTTCACTTAGTCAGACAATTGTGTTGGCGATGGCCTCATGGCCTTTTGCCTTCTGTGTTGCCAACAATGTCCAGCTTTTCCAGGTTGCCATCTTCTCTTCGGATTATGTGGCCGAAATAAGAAAGTAGTAATATGCGTTGGAGACAGATGGGTTTTTGTTTTTATGCGTTCACAAACAGTTCCGATATAAACAAACTAGTGCAAAGTGATTGAACATGAATTGTTTCGTAAGACGCAGCTGGCAGTTGGCGCGATGCTACCGTCGCGACGTCAAAGTCGAGGCCACGCACTGTCAGCGTGATACTGACGGAGTATTGCAAAAAAAGTCACCACTCGGAAGGTGGTGTTCAATTTTATACGGTGACGTAAACCAATGTTTACAGTGGTTCTAGGAAGCATCATAAAAAGTTAATATTTACGGTACCTACAAAACTATTTCTGGAAGCTCACAAAAACACTGTATTTTATAAAAGTTATAGTCTTTATTAAAAACTTCGGGATCGCACATAGACACCTACATTACTTGACGGTTTGTTCAGATTTTATGCATGTATAATGTACCTATATGTGTAGCTACGCTCCGCCATTTTATCCGCGGTGCTATTTAAAAAATAAGGATTTCACGGAGCTTTGACTCCGATTTCACAAAGTTGGAATTTCCAATGGAAAAATAATTTAAAAATCCGACTCCGTATGCTGTTCAAATTGAATCTTATACTAAATAAATTGATTTCAGAGTCACTTCGCACAAAGTTCTTGTAGTGTATTCTTCTTACAAATCCTGCATGTATAAGGTATGAAAACAGATAGCACTAAATAGATTTCATTTCATCGCGGACTATAGCAGAATATTATCAAGAATTTTCTTAAGGAATGACCGCCAAAGTAATAACTAACTAGGTAAATTAATATAACAATAATTTGGATAACACGAGGTAACAATATATCAATCTTCTTATACACCATCTGAAGCAGACTCCGATGTGAAAACCGCGTATTACATCGAAATTACCGAAAAAAATTACTAATTTATTATTTCTTTTGATTTGGGGGATTAGAGAGATTAAAAACACTGCTTTTCGGTGTAAGAGCAAGAGAAATGAAAATACCTAGAATCGAGCCCCATCTATCTAATTCAAAATACAAATTAAAAAAACCACCTAACTAATATTTATTTTATTTGTAATAAATAAATTAATTAATTAATTAATAAGTATTATAATTTATTTTGTAAAGTTATTGTTATAATTAAAAGGCTTGGTCACCAGGTACTTAAACCATAACCGTTTCAACAAGAACCGTCAGATGCCTAGTGATAGGATTGGTGTTTGTTCAGCGATTGCTGGCGCCATGGATTCGCCACCGCTCCCGCTTGCCATATTTCCTTCATCGCATTCATTGATCTCAAATAGCATTTAACTCTACACCTTCATTTATTTAAATCCATAATAACACTGTCCTTCTGTGACACTTTCAAGAATTTTTGAATTTAAACTATCGTGAGTGGTATTCATAATTAATGTATAGAATCCGGCTACACTCACGTGTTATTTTATCGAGTTCCCGCCGCAATAACGCCGCGTAAAGAGCTCATGAATTAGAGCCCCGTATGGGCTTGAAACTAGGCGGGCTCATCCGATAAAAGAGCACGTGAGTATAGCCGGTTTCTGTACATTAATTACTTTCAAGAATACCGATTAAAATCCTGATTTTCTCTTCAGGAACAGGATATGACACGAAGTACGTTCATAAGTCGCGAGTACGGTATGTTATGAATTGAAATCTGCATAAGTTAATCAGGTGATATTAATTTCGTAAGTAGAATTAAGATCTGTGTGCCTGTCGCTTGATATTTTTTATCATAATATACAGTTTAAAAAAATACATCTACATATTACAAGATAATAAAGAATATGTATATAATACACTTAGTCGAAACAGAAATAAGCTTTCAGCTAATTACCATATAAACAGGCACTCTCACATATATTAAATTATATAACAATTGAGAAAGTTTGTTTATTTATTGCTTAATTAATAGTCGAATAGATTTTAGACAAATTTGCCAAATGTTACAGACAATTTATTTTATATCAGAAACCAGTGAGCTCATCATAACATCGTGTGAGTAGTTATCCAGCTTTAAATTAATCAGGATAAATAATTTAATTAAAAAAAGAATAGAATCCCATGATTCTCAGTCACGTAATTGAACCTTTAAACGCATATCCGTGCAACGGCCTATGTCAAATTACATGTTGTAGCGGTCTATTACTCTCCCACTGCTGGGAATAGACCTCTTCTCTCGTTTTTGGAGAGAAGGATTGGAGCTAAGACCTACCACGCTGCCCCAATGCGGATTGGCAGGTTACACATATCTCTAGAATTCTCTGGAGATATGCAGGTTTCCTCACGATGTTTTCCTTCATCGAAAAGCGTGTGATAAATTGCAATTATCAATTAGACACATAAGTTTTAACAGAAAAACTCGTTGGTGTCTGCCTCGGTTTGAACCCCTGGCCTCCTCGAAAGAGTCCCACGGTGTTACCGCTGGGCTACCACAGCTCTAGAATTAAAAATTACATACAAAAATAATAATAAAATTATTTTGCTATATCCGCGAAGAAGTAAAATAGAAATATATATGTATAATGCTAAATGTAGAGTAGACAATCGCTTTGCGATTTTGGTCGTGGAGTTTATCTCGCATTCTGGCTACCATCGTAAGAGTAAAGAGGTAACTCTGACTAGAAAAGCTTCCTCCAGAAACACGAAACCCAACGTGGGTTTCTAAAGTCTTCTTGTTGTCGTCGCCTGGCTATACATATACGATTTTCTACCACTTCCGTACAAAGCGACATGACGTGAGAATTTTTCGGTTCCTGGTTCTCAAAATAGGGTTATCAGTTCTACCCATATGATACAAGTATTTCTTGAACAATTAGTGATTATATCATTATTTTCAAATTAATTTAATTCAAAATCTCCTTACCCAAAGTTAAAGTATTTCGCCAACCTTTTTAGTGTTTACTTAGAATGCTCCTCTATAACAAACTCGTCAGTTTTTGTGATATAAAACATTGCAAAATCCAAAAGCTTATTCCTTTTCTATTTCAAAAAGCTAAAAGCTTATTTCTTTTTTCGCATCATTAACCTACGATTCGAAAAAATACTCAGTTTAATCGTGTAAAAGTGTTCATTATTTTTTTAGTTTATATATATTTTATTCATTTATATAATTTTTTGTGTTTATATATTTTTATTTATACATTACACACGTAAATCTATCTTCTTTCATAAATTACTATTGTACCTTGGAATCAGATTATATTTAACTTATAACTTAATTATATTTAACTAAATGTTATCAGAGCGTCCACAATGCCGTGTGGTATCTGGTTGAGTAGAATATACCACCCTAATTTCTTACCGAGGTGTCGTAAAAGTCGGCTAAGGTAAGTTGCCCGCCGTGTGGTATCCGGTTGAGTAGATAAAATGATGTGCCGATCCCACTTAGGGGAATCAGGATTGGGATGAGGGCAGAAAGATAATTAACAGAGCGTCCACAATCATCATATTGTAAATCGTACTTATTACCTAAAATCGTATGAAGCACGTTCGGTCGGCGTCTCATCTCCCCAAAGATCCCACGCGTGGGCGGCCCGCGAGCGACTCCGCCCAGCCTACGCAGATCGCTATCAATTTGTTACACCCGACTAGCGTTATTTGACTTTTCACATTCAAAACACGTGGGCGCGACTTATTCACGACGTGCCATTGACATTTTGATAGAAATTATATTTATACAATAAAGAATTCTGAAATGTTATCAAAATATCAGTATTATTTTTTCAGCGATAACCTTTTCTTAAACAGTTTTGTTCACTAGGGTCTCAATGGATGTGCAAATGTCAAAACCCGCACAGAACTTTACATATTACTGAAATTAAAACAAAAATAAAATGAAATTACCGATCGGTGTATTATTAAAATTAAAAATAATAGTAATAAAATAAACAATTTGCTATAATTCGCGATGATATCTTTGCATTAGAAAATCTCTGAACGCGAATTTCACCAAAGTAATTTTCTATTAGGAGTATCAAAAAGAACGGACTAATGAACAATTATTTTATAGAACCTGGGTGACCAAGCCTCGCTTGGTAATTTATTTAAAGAAAAAAAAGCTATTAAAAAGCGTTATGTGACATGTGGGAATTGATCCCAGGTTTTTAACATTTTTGGTCCACCCTTTACCTTTAGGCTATTAAAACTTTGCATTTAACAGCTCAAATATCATTTGGATTCCATTCTACATGAAACCTAGCTAGATCGATTTTTTCACATCAATAGCACTAATAGCAGTGTATAGGTAGGCATTAATAGTAAAAAGGATATGTACATTTAAATATAAAATCGTGTATATTTTTAATTTTCTGATCTTCTGCTAAACTTTCACAGTTACAGCAGTTTGTACACTTGTGACAGATATAATAAAATTGTTCCGTATATGATTTCCTTATTCGATTTTGTCAAAAAAACGCCGAATTAATTTAGCACAATTTTTAGTAGCAATTTAAAATGTTTTTACATATCTTATAAAGCTTATCGCGTAATCGAAGGTTTTATAAATGGCAAATATGCGTAGATTAAACACACAGGTTGATTTGTAGCTTTAAAGTTATTACTCATTTTCGACCCGGAAATGCAAGCTTTTCCGGGCTTTTCGAGTGCATTGATCCAGACATGTCAAACATTTTGCACATGCACACATGCCAGACAAATTTAAATTTTGTATAGAATAAATGTTACGTAGCTTATGGTTCTCTATTTGCCATTTGGGTACCATTACAATATTGTGTATTTTTTTTCATTTATTGTTTTTTAAACATCTTCTGCATTTCTCGTTTTTTATACAGTATTTGTAATTTTATGCCTTAATATATTAAAATGAGAAATTAAAACAGAATATTTGAAAGAAATCAAGATAATAATATCAAGAAAGTCTTTATAAGAGTCAGTTAAGATACAAATAAAAATAAAATAAATGTCAGTGTTAGATATAAATGCTAAAATATAGAATTAAGATATCAAAAAGATATCAATGTAAAGAACTAAGTATAACAATATGAGTAGGTATGTTAAAGTACCCAATAAATATTAAAACAGTATAGTCGAGTGATCACCAGACGAGACAGTGTGAAATTCGTATTGACAATATTTTTTATTCAAATATACTTGTCAACAAGTTTGAATGGTCAATTCTATCTACTGTTTGCTTAGACAATTCCTAACAAAACCCACAAACTAAGTATTAACTACTTTTGTAAGCTGCCAAGTAGGAACTACAAGCTGACATCGGCTATATGGTGTCAAAGCAAGACAGTTCTTCAGCCTAGACGATAGAACATTCAAAGTTCGAAACAGTATGGCAAGCCTCGCTAGTTGAAGAAATTTTCTTACTAACGTTACTAGTATTTTTTTTACTTTTTTATATATTATGTATAGAAACCGGCTATACGCACTTCTTATTCTATTGAATTAGCTCGAGTAATTTTGGCGTTATTATAACGCCGTGTAGAGCTCATGAATAAGTGCACCGGATGACCCGATAGAATAAGACGTGAGTGTATTGGTTTCCATTCATAAACTATGAATTATCTTACGTATTTACAAACCCCACTTTTGCTTTAAAACAACAACTGAATGACATTTGACTATTTCAAATTCCGATATATACATATATGAATAAAGTAGTTTTCGTTTCAATTAAGATAAGATATTAAGTGTTAGGAAGAACTAAATCAGTGACGAATAGAAATTATGATAGTGATGTATCTATGATAGTGGTCATCAGATATTTCGGTGCGATGACACAACGAGCTGTATGGCGCCTATGCTCAGTCAGTTACTCACACCGCGTCGCCATTAACCTGCCTCTGCCGTGTTAACTATCGGCTGACGCGGCATTTGGCTAGACGCCTGCAGACATTGGATACAAAAAGAGAAAGATTGGAGCCAGGCATTGATACGTTGATATTGTAGACAGATCCCACGATATATGCAAGTTTTCTCAGAATGTTTTTTAAGCTATTAAATTGTCAAACCTACCTACTATTTTGGAAAGTTGATCCTACCGAGAAGAGCCAGCAAGAGACGCGGCGGTTGCTCTTTCCAAAATACATAAAATAGATGCAGCAAATTCCATTGCTAGTGCAGAGTTGGGTTGAGAGTTAAATCAACGCATTTTTAAAAGCTTTTTTTGACTTGCTGTGTATGTATGTGAAGGTGGAATCTTGTCAGTTAAATTTAACCCACTTCCCGGTGTCCGATGCAGCTGAAATTTTACGTACTGATCCAGTCACGATGACAATGCATGTTTATGATAAGCAAGACCTGATGCCGAGGGTTGGCTTTAGCCGAGAGAATTCCTCAACGGTTAACAGTAGTTTTTTTAAAGCTTATTTAAAAGCTTTTTAATTTGACTTGTAATTATTTAAGTAGTGCTCAAAATAGGCAAATTAGGCTTTCTGTATCATCCCTTGAGGTGGCCGATGCATTTAGTTACTTAAAGCGTCGGCTGTGGTGAAAGGAGTAGCAACCCCAGGCGGCTACTGATACCTCTCTACTATTATAAATCTACCCTACATCAAAACTTCTATTCTTTAATATCTTATTGTAGACAGTAACAATTTCCAATCAGTGTTTAAATTTATTGTCACTTGCAACACTTCGTATTTCCCTTCCATCTAGGGTATAAAAGTGATCAGGTCATTAACAGAGCTCTCTTTTACGGTCGGTTCTAGCCTGCGAAAGCTCTGTTAGTTGATCTATTCACGTGAGTCATTTTAATTTATGTTAGTCATTTTTTTTTTTGTTATAAACGTGCAAGTCAAATTTCATTGTATTGCAATATCAATTTTTGTCTCTGTTTGTTGTAAATCAATAAATGTGTTACTTAATTTCTAACTTTCTCTTTTTTTAAATCCTACTTTGGATCCTAAAAATATTTATATTTTCGGAATCTCGGAAACGGCTCCAACGATTTTCCTGAAATTCAGCATGCAGAAGGTATTGAAGTGGAAAAAGCTAGGTATTATTTAAAAAAAAAAATCCTTTTATCTCTTTTTTTAGGCATTACAAAAAATACAAAAATTCAAATTGAATATATTAAACACTATTTTTGCCGAAAACTGACAAGTCAGCGTGGCTTATACGGGGAACGGGTGGTCTCTAGAAAACATAATACCTAGGTTCAAGCCCCACCTACCCAATTATTTAGTTTTTTTTTATTTTGTAAAAAATTACCGAGCAAGTGGGTTGAAACTAGTATGTAGTAGGTGTGAGTAGTGATAGCTTAGATTAGAGATGAAGACGGTGACAAATCCTCTCGGGCAGGCGCCGCGGTGTAAACGCCGCCGTCTGACATGGCGCCGCGCCGCCCCCCACAAATAGCTCACGAATCAACCGGCCATTAACTCATTATACAAACAATCGATAACACAACCTTGAAGACGTCCCTAGCACTGGGAACATTTGTAATACATCCCCATTATATTATCATACGTTATTGCTGATCTTTTATGCCGTGCGATATCCGGCTGAGTAGAATAGACCACCCTCATTTCTTACCTAGGTGCTGTAAAAGGCGACTAAGGTAAGTTGGTCCACGGTGTGGTATCCGGTTAAGCAGAATTAATAACCCTCTTTCTTACCGCGGTGTCGAAAACTACGACAGACATACAGAAACCTAGCTAGAATTCCCTCCCCCCCAAAACCCCCTACATGCCGAATTTCATGAAAATAGTTGGAGCCGTTTCCGAGATTAGGAAAATATATTTATATATTATACATACAAGATTAATTCATTTCAATATTAAAGATGAAGAGATCCGTAGAACGAAAATTACCGATACAATTCATTCGCCTTATTTAATTACGGTAGAGGTTTAAGAGGTCGCACAGCTAAAAGAAACCCTGCTGCTAGGAGCTTTAGACGCGTGTACTTCGTAAACTAAAAATGACACATTAAACTAAGGTATGTGAGAATTGTATAAAAATACTACAAAAAGTCAGAGACAGCATGTCTCCATCTCTACTTCCATGTTCATTTATACCTATTATAAAACAATTTAGCAACAATTTAATATATGAAATGAAGGGAAATTTACGCGGGAAAACTTTATGACACACTGATGTCCACGCGGGTGAAGCAGCAGGTACAGCTAATAAACAATGTAACAAACAAACAACAAAATCTCAATAACCGATGTAGTGTATGTTGTTGTCAGTTATGTAAGTAAGGAAATCAAATCAAAATAATCTTTATTCAAATAAGCTCTTACAAGCACTTTTGAATTGTCAAGGATCAATATGATTAATGAAGTTACAACTGGTTCGGAATGTTGCTCTTACCGAGAAGAACCAGAAAGAAACTCGGCGGGCAATCTTTTAAATAATAAGCAAATAATAAAGATAGTCACAAACAAGCAACCGTCGTTTTATTACAAACGAAATCAAGATAACGTCAACACCGCAAATATCATTAGTCGAGTCTCGTAGACAAACCACGAAATTAATGATCACGGGCCGGAGCCGCCCGCCCGCTGCCCCACCATCTATTTCCAAAGAAACTGACGCGCCACCGTGATTCACCACGTCGGGAAACCCAACTTCCGATGTGCGAAATGTCACCACTAGAACACTGATTCGTGCGTCAATCGCGTCCTAAATGAACGTGATTATTAATAATTTAGTTTTACCGTAATATGGTACTTTGATAACCATAAAAGTGGTTAAAATTGGTTTAACCCTAAAAGCTAGACATATGCTGTCGCGGGCTATTATTTATAACTGTTAGAGGGGAACAATTTTGTAATACATGACTTTTTAATAACTTTCCATTTACTTAGCGTACGCAAGGAAAGCTTAAAATTTTGCCGTTTTCGTAATATTTTTTATTGCTGCCCCTCTTGTATGTTTCTTGTCGTGATGTTATATAGCCTTCCTCTACTACTTTTGTGTTTGTTTGATTGTTTGATTGATTGATTGTCTGAACGCGCTAATTTCAGGAACTACTGGACCGATTTGAAAAATTACTTCAGTGTAAGATAGTCCATTTATTGGCTATAGGCTATATAACATCACGCTAAGATGAATAGGAGAGGGGCAGCAACAAAAAATAGTGCGAAAACGGAAAAATTTAAAGCTTTCCTTGAGAGCGCTGAATAAACGGCAATGGATATTCGAAAATCATGTATTACAATATTGTTCCCCTCTAAAAGTTCTAATTAAAAGTCCGCCACAGCATATGTCTAGCTTTTAAGGTTAACACACTTTAACCATTTCTTATGGTTATCAAAAGACTATAAATTACGGTTTTAATTCTTCCATGCGGGCGGAGCCGCTGGCGATTGCTAGTTATATCTAAAGTTATGATAGAATATTTTGCTTTAATCCGCGTTTGTTAAGAAAATGAATGAAACGCTAAGTGTAGGAAGTAAATCCGTTCCCATACATTTTACATGAAGGATTAGTTACCACACGTATCAAAAGACTCCACCACCAACAGCACTCTACACAAGCACAGCACACATTCACTGCGACAATCTCAACGATCATTACACCCCCGTAACCGAAGCACCGTCAGGAGATAGGGTCCACGTCAAAATCGCAAAAGTGCAATTCTTTGGCAAAAGAATTTCTTTTTCAAAAGCTTTATTGTTAAAGCTAAATACCAATTATTTTTACCAATACAGATTATAGCAAAATCAACATAACGTACCTAACATTCTGTACCTATCATCTACGAGTATCATAACTTTTGTTCTATGGTATTTCGCAAAGATTCTAAAACCCATTATGGGTCATCACCGCCCGACGGGGACGAGCGGCGGGTATGTTGGACTCTCACCGACCAAAAACCTGACAGTACTTCACCACGCTACTGGTGACAGGGAAAGGCACCGTTGTACACATTGCCCCCCATCCCCGTCAGCACTACTCATTTCATTTGACACAATTGCATATAACCTATGTCAATGGATATAGTACAAGATAGTAATGACTTAATGTAACTAGTTATAAGTACATTGAAAAAAGCAACCGCCGAGTTTCTTGCTGGCTCTTCTCGGTAGGAACAGCTTTCCGGACCAGCAGTAGAGTTGACGATTCAAAAGCACTTATTTACAAGTTTATTTGAATTTTATTAAAGTTTAACTTTGAAACCTTCAGTCTACTTTACTAAGCTACCTTATTTTATCGTTGTTAGATGATGCTCGGTAATCGTAAAATTTTACTCCCATCATTTTAATCCAACACGCCAAATTAAGATTAACTTCAAGAATGACTAAGCAATGTAAAGTATGTACCAAACCAAGAACCAACGAATATAGCTCAAACAGCAAATCAAGTGTACTCAGAGTACTTAGCATTATATAAAACTGCCGTAAATATTAATTTCCAATGCACGGCAAATACGCAATTCTTTGTTTTACGTGAATGAATGGAAACCATCGACTAAATGACTAGTTTCTAAGAATAATTCGAGTTATGTACGCTTTATTACGAAGTAAACATTGTAATGGATCACCATTACACGGAAAAAGTACCGCATTATAACAAAAAGTATTGCTAAAGTTTTATAACGTATTGGATACCTGATTGATGGGTGCCTCGATTGCCCATAAACATTCTTGAATGAATGAATTTCATTTGGCGTACAAGCAAACTCCAACTTTATCCGTAAATTTAGCCTTCCGGACCAGCAGTAGAATAGAAGAAAAGCACTTGTTTACAAGTTTATTTGACTACTAGTAACATCCCGCGGTTTCACCCGCGTTCATACTAGTATTGATTTATTTTTGTTAAATATTATTTTATTATTGTTAATATATATTATCAATAGTTTCCGCAGCGCTTGCGATGACAGATTTTTATGACTAATTTCACATATTACATTTTTAGTACGGATCCCTATTTATTTTTAAATATTATATAGCCTATGATGCTCAGTAGAGATGCAGCTTTCCAATGGTGAATGAAATCGGTCCATTAGTGTTTGTGTGAAAATATTACAAACTTAACATTCATATTTTTGGTCTTTATAATATGAGTAAAGATAAAGAAAATTTTGAGTTTGAGTTAATTATCAGCTGAAAAGACGTGGTTTATCGTGAGAGACTGCCATGTGATATCCGGCTGAGTAGAATAGACCACCCTCATTTCTCACCGAGGTGTCGTTAAAGGCAAATAAGTTAAGTCGACACACCGTGTGGAATTTACTTGGGTAGAAAAGACCACCAGCTTTCTTACTGAAGTGTCGTAAAATACGATTAAGGTAAATTGACGTCAGGCTGGCGGCCAGTCGTAAAATACCTGGCCAAATCATGTGACAACATGTTTTGCCGACGCCGCTTAGAGTGGGATAAGAGCAAGTTATTCGGAGCAGGAACAGATTATTCGATTTTCAGCCACCCATCCAGTTTCATACCTAAGTCTTTGCTCATACAACGAAATCATTCATTGCCACAACCAGACTATTAAGTTTAGTTAATCTATTTTATAGTTGTTTGAAATATATTTTTCAGACTGAGTCACTGACGTGATGACGTGACACGTCACGTTTTGTGGCACTGTGTGACGTCACTGTTCTGAGTAGTCGAAACTTTCATTGCGGTTAATTGGCACGCAACGGAATTCCGGCTTATCGGACCCTTATCGGGTCGGTACATAAGAAGTTCAAAATAACTGTGTGAGAATAAAACATATTGTGCTATCGGAAAAAGTGTCATTTTCTTTGTTTATATTTAACATGTCTCTAAAGTTCAGTCCGCTACCGTTGACATCTATTCCCTGACCTAACACAACGGTGAAATTAACAACCCTGCAATCACGGATTATTGCAAAATAGGTCTACAAATTATTCGAGGAAAACTTAAATTAATTAAAATTACATATCTTCAGTGTTGATAAGGGTTCATCGAAATTATTTAACAAATCAATGAATTTGTTTAAGTTTACCAAACGACCTAATATGCATCATTTTATAACACATTTGTATATATTTTAAACAATACCCGTTTATTCGATTCGTTAGCGTCGGTAATTTCTTTTAAAACTATATTTTTATGCTAAATGTTAGACAGGAATATAACTTAAATTGTACTATATTCTACAATATAAGCTCAGCGGGAATAAATCCGTGAAAGCATAACAAACTCAAAGACTTTATTTTTATTTCATTTGTTTGCTTTTTAAGTTGCGTAAATACAAGTGTTTTTAAACATTGTGTCACGTGTCTTTCTGTTTATAATTACCTGAAGTAGAAACAGCTGTTCTTTTGATAGACATCTTCTTAAGGTACTGGGATTTATTAAGCAAATTCACTATCACTCACACCATTTCACTTAGCGAACTTTTTAAATTAGTTCAAAGTGTGTCATTAGTGTATTACAATGCAATACATTATTTAAAGACAAATTAATAAATATTTATATATAAGGGAAATCAAGTATGATGATTATTATCATGTATAAATCACATTTTAGTAATATGCGCAGATAACATTCATGTGTAGAGCACGCAAGCAGTGCTGCGCTCACCTCGGCGGTTGGACACCGACTGTCGTGTCGGTAGGACCGGCGCGCTGTGGGATGGGGGTGGGGGAAGGAAACACAGCCTCCATCCAACAACAATTATGTAAGTACGGGGGTTGTTGCTATTTTTAGAATTAAGGCGTACGCGTTAACCAGTTGGAAACATTAAATCGTACAATATTGTACCAACCCTTGAGTGCATATATTCGCATCTATTTGCGGAGCTCTCGACGCCGTATCGCTGGTTTCGCAAGAAGCCCGTTTGCTGCGGAGGCTGAACTAGATCGCATATCGACGCAGACAGTTCGCGGTTTCGTCCCGAGTAATTAAACAATGCATGTAATGGGAAAGTGAACGGACGAATTACAACGGCTACGTTACATGATTTGACTGTATCTAAAATATATCCAAATCCAGCGGAGGATTTCCGTAAGTACATATGACGTAGCAATCTCCCTGACATCAACTTACCTTACTAGCCTTTTAGGACACTTATGTAAGAAATGAGGGTGGTCTATTCTTTTCAGCCGGATACGGCGAGCCAACATACCTTAGTCGACTTTTACGACACCTTGATAAGAAATGAGGTAGGTCTATTCAACTCAGCCGGTTACCCCACGGCGGAAAACTGTTATGTTATATGTACGAATAAGAGCTAAAATATATAAAATAAAAATCTTACTATATTCCCAGTTTTATACATTCTAATTTGAATTAGACTTCTATGGCAATTAAAATTCACTTACTAGACCTACCATCGTAGACCTAATCACATAGGCGCCAAGCTGGGTCGAAAAGGAGTATAGATAATAGACCGCTGCTGCAGGCTATCTGGGGCCAGAGATGCGCCGAGAGGGGGGCGGCCGCAGCCTCCCTCCCTCGTGCAAGCCACCCACCAGGCGCTTAATTAATTGCTCCGATATGGAGTAGCTGTTGCAATCATAGTAAGGAACTATTCATATTCATATTGAAAACAATGTTTACTGATTGTACACGCTGTTGTTTATCATATTGTTAGGAATCTAGATCTCTAAGCTGTGACAGCTTATATAAGACAACGGCTCACGTCATTCGTTCAACCCCGGCGATGCTTTTGCGCTCGCCCATCCTCCCGGTGACGCTGTCAAAGCCTACAGGGCTAACAGCCTTAGTTAGAGTCCGAAAAAAAACATTAGTTCTCTTTTGTATTCCGGAATTTGTAGGAGGTAGACGTGTTCGACCTCTATTGTAATTCGTGTTATTAAAATCTAACCTCAAATAATTGCTATTCGTGATGAGAGACCACTGACTTTCTCGCCAGTTTTTCTCAAGTGGATTAGTGTTCCGAACTGGTGGTAGAATCATTCTGTCGTTGCATTTTGTAGTGAAAAGTGTTGGTGCGTGATTCCCTAGACGCATTCGTTTATTTTGCTATTATTCATTTTAAATTGAATTATACTTAACTAGTGGCCCGCTCCGGCTTCGCACGGATATAAAATATATAACCTATGTCACTCAGTGAAAAAAATGATTAAAATCTATTCAGTAGTTTTGTATTATTCATTACTGCCCGTGGCCCGCACGCGTTAAATTTGGAGTAAAACAATCCCCTTTCCCTATACCATTGAGACTCCCATTTAGTTTTACATTTTCCCTATGTATTTTATTTTTACAATTAATTACAGAATGTCTTTATGTACAACATTCACTGCTTTCTTGACATTACACAATGCCATTTGAAGAACAAACCCGTCCGATCGCAGCTAAATTCAAAGTGCTATAGGGCGAAGCGCGCAATCGTTATACCCTGCCTTTTAAATCTGTAATATCTCCGAAAATGTTCATTTAAATTACATGCTGTAAACGGCGATATTGATCTATTATAAATAAATTTAAGGTACTTAATTGGATAAGGATTAATGCTGAATTGTTTAAAATTGTTTCGAAAATAAGGCAATATTTTTCGTAAAAAGAAAATATCAAAAAAATGCTATTGTCGGTTATCCATAAGAGATATACCATCGCGGAGTTTTCTGTAGACCTTTTCAAGGTGCACAAATACTTGAAACATTATTTAGATAAATATCGTAGGGTTCAGTAAAAATGTAATTATTTACGATATCACATTAGAAACCTCAAAAATTACAGTATTTCTATACTCCATATTGAATTGTATTATACATTTAAACCTTCCACTTCAATCACTGTATCTATTAAAACAAACCCATATCAAAATCTGTTGCGTAGTTTTAAAGATTTAAGCATACATAGGGATATTGGGACAGACAAAGAAAACGACTTTGTTTTATACTATGTAGTGACGTATAGCTATTATTTTGATAATTGTCAAATTTTTACCATACTTTACCAAAGACAAAATTACGTATAGTTGTCATTTATGTTTTGTTATTCATGTCATAGTCGTTTTTGATATACCACGTTTTATAGTGACTTGACGGGATAAAATTAATGCGGTCGAACGGGATAAAGTACCCTATGTCCGTCTCCTGGTTCTAAGCAACCTCTACACTAATTTTAAGCCGAATTGGTTCATCCGTTCTTGAGTTATAAATAGTGTAACTAAGACCAACTTTCTTTTATATATATAGATTTCTAACAATATAATAAGCCGTGTAGTATCCGGCTGACTAGAATAGACCTTTTTCATTTCTTACCGAGGAGTAGTAAATGTCGACTGAGGTAAGTCGACCGGACGCGTGGTATCCGGGTGAGTAGAATAGACCACCCTCGTTTTTTACTGGCGTGTCGTAAAAAGTGACTAAGGTAAATTGACCTACCGTTTGGTATTCGGTTGAGTAGAATAGACCACGATGTTGTTCATCATATAATTTTTAATTACTGTAAGTATAATTATTATTATATCCAAACTAATATTATAAATGCGAATATTAATGAAAGCAAATTGACAGTTAAAACTTTTAGGTACACCGAGGTAAAATACAGAAAAAAAAACTCGTTTTTCTTTCAAGAAGAAATGATTGCGGGTTTTTAAACGTTTTAGTTAGTACCGAAGTTGCGGGTAACCTTTAATTAAACCTACAACTAAATTTAATTACAGTTATATTCACACCGTTATACGATAACTCTACTGAGTCCCGCTGTGCCCTTTGCGACTTTGTTCCCGTCAACTTAAGCGTTAAAATACCATAACAATTGCATATAATTAAATAACGTAATTGTAATATTTTGTTTCATTCCTGTTTTCAAAGAAAAAACGGGAATTGCTTTGTCCTATAAAATGAAAAACCCGTATGTAAGTATTTTGGTGAGGATACGGATTTGTGCTTGAATTAATACACATTTTTTTAAACATTTCACACCCTTATTTATTATCCTCCTGTCCTTATCCCACTTTAAGTGGGATCGGCACAACATTTTGTCCCGTCCTTTGGGTAAGTATTTCACAACCGGCCGCCTGCTTAACGTCAACTTACGTTAATCGTATTTTACGATATCTCGGTAAGAAAGAGGGTGGTATATTCTACTTAACCAGATAATACACGGTTGGTCAATTTACCTTAGTCGTATTTTACGACACCTCGGTAAGAAAGAGGGTGGTCTATTCTACTCAACCGGATACCACACGGCGTATTTCAAAACTTTATTCTAAAGTTTATTTTTATTAATGCGATTTCATAATTAATTTATGCGGCATTATAGTCTGTATAAGTACGTGATAAATAACAAAACAAAGATGATACTGATTGGCGAATATAAACTCGTTATTAAGCTTTCGCCGCAAAGCTTGAGCAAATTCAATCCATCAAAATGGAGATAAACGCTGCATCGACCGGAACGATGGGGGGGTTGGAGTACGCAGCACGATTTCCTAGAATCCACCCCCCCACTGTTCGCGCCCCAACCCCCACAGGCTCGCCTACGTGGGCGTGTGTTGACAAACTGTGTTGCTGAGGCTATTTCGAGACGAGCGCCACGCCCATGTTCTAGAGGCTAGTCCTTAGGGTTGCCATCGAATTTTGGTAACTTGAAAACTCTATATAAAAAAAGGACTTTATACTTTTACAAAATTTAATATAATCTATAACTTTAAACACTTATTATATAAACTGACTTTATAAAGGACTTATGACAAAAGTATTTAATATAATAATATCCGTTTTCATACCTAATACGTGAACAATTCGCAAAAACACAGGCATTACATAAGGTTGAAGGGATTCGGGATTTATTGCAATTGGGGAGCACAAATAAAACATTACTTCAGGTCGTACACGGATATATAAAGACCTCTTTATAAAACACTAATTATTGACAGAAGGAAATAGTATTTTAGACACAGACAATTATTATATACCCCCACCACCACAATATACTACACACGTTCACTATAACAAACTCAACAATCGTTTCGTCCCGAAACCGAAGCATCATCAGTAGATAAAATCCACGAAAATATCGGACAAGTCAATATATATATATATATCGCCTTTTACGACAGCTCGGTAAGAAATGAGGTTGGTCTATTCTACTCAGCCGGATACCACACGGCGGGTCGACTTACCTTAGTCGCCTTTTACGACACCTCGGTAAGAAAAGAGGGTGGTACTATTCTATTCAGCCGGATACCACACGGCGTATCGGACAAGTCAATATGTTATAAATTATTCAAATACTTATGAATTAGTGGTTATAATAAATTTTAAATACTAATTTATATAATTAGGCGTTACTTTGCGGAGATCCATAGAACAAAAGTAATAACGAAATTATTCTTGCTATAATCCGCGATAATTTTATTATTACCTTTGTAATGTGAATACTATTAAACTTCTTACTCCACGTTAACCAAATTGTAGATATAATGTCTGAACTTGATATTTATAAATAAATATATTCAAAACAGAGCATTTACAGTTTTATTATTCAACGATATAAATGCGAACACATCGGTAAATAAATACAGTAACATTTGACATTTAAATCGTATAATCATCACATTATGCCTGTTGTCAATGTATCTGGCGGAGGTATTAAAAAAACTTATCTTGTTGTCCCTCGCTGTCGGTACACATCGTAATCGAGTAATTTTCCACGTAAATATTCACCCCTCTTTTGTAAACAAAGTCATATGTGTAAGGAATCGCTTACACGAGCGAATGTATCGCAACGATATTTCCCTGCCGTATATTAATATCCACAGCTTTAAATGTGTAGCAAACATAAAGTTATTATATTTAAGTAGGATTCTCTCGATAGGGACTTTGATCGCCTGCGAATCGCTGGCGACTGGAAAATTGGCGTGTGGAGTGTGGACGTGATTATTAACAGAGACTTTAGATCGCTACAATTGCAGCGATCCGATACCTTAGTCATATGAGTTTGTAGTGGAATTTATTAAACTTTACATAAATTGCCTTTCTAAAAACATTACAAATAATGAAGCACACTAGAATAGGAAAGTTTCATCGAAAAATTGCAGAGGTCCATTCACATCTACTACCAAATGGTCGAAGAATAATTGCTATAATGTAGATACAAAAGCTAAAAGCTTCTGAGTCGACAGCGATCAACATCGCTGCGGGGGGAAGACGCAAGCTTGAACTAGAAACTTGTTACGAGTGTTCAGAGGCAAAATAAAATAAATGGTGGAGTTAAACTGATTAGTATATAACTAAACTTTTTGGGTATTGTTTCGCTTTGCGATTTTGTCGTGGAGATTTTGTGTGTATATTTTCTATTTTACTTTATCACGGATTATAGCAAAATAATTTTATTATTATTTTATTTATAAATTTTTATTTTTTTCTCGATATACTCGCTCGTGTAGTTAATGGCTAAGAATAATAAAATAATACAGCAGCTTCAAAAATATCCAGAGTGTGTACAAATCCACAAGTCCACGTAGTATAGAAGCTACAATTTAGCCATTTTTCGGACACGTGACAATCATAATTCTTTTTTTTTCATTTATTATATCAAAGTTCGGACATGAATATCAATTTATGCTAACAACTTCGGGAAAAATGGAATTACTCTATGGAACGTGCCACCGACCTTAATATAACCGGTTCTCGGTATAATTATTCAGTTAGTAATGCCACCACTCGTTCGGAACGGTGCTTTCCGCGAGACTCGATGGGTAACCTTTTCATAATTATTTCGTTTAATTTATATAAGCGCATTCCTTTTTCGGAATTCCGTATGATGGTATTACTCAGCTTTATATGTTCCGCTGTGAATGCTTTATCCCAAAACCCATTAGCGTTAGGTGCCTAAGGAACACCGGAAAACGATTCGTATATACCTGACCCATATATCCAACTAGCAAATGTAATGTAGGTCACTCGCCAAACTAAACTCGGATGAGTTTGGGAAGTTACGAGAGATCTTTTCATCAAAAATACCCCAATTCCTGATGATCAAAGTCTTGCGTGTTGCAAGTGGATTCTACACGCTGTAAAAGCCGTTAGGGCTAACAGCATATAGTCAATTCGAAAAAAAAGTGGATTCTATGAACTCAAAACTTCGTTCCTGACTATGGGCGTCATAAGAAATATTTGTGACTCACAGTGGGCTGCGTGCTTGTGCTTGGAGCATCTCTACGTGTACAGATCAGATATGAGGATATTTGTAAGAGAACCAAAATTTCCAATATTGCGCGAGTTTCACTGTGTCACGTACTGTGTACGCTTCACTGTGTAGTCACAGCTAAAATGGCAGTAGGTAGCACGCATAGAGTTGAGGTTCTTAGGCGCTAGGAGAGCTGTACCGTACAGGAAACTACAGCATCCCCTACGAAGAGGATAGCAGGATCTTCGCAGCACAAGGAATAAGGAACAAACCTTCGTACTATGCACTCCACCATTAGCACGTCAGCTCCGTCAAACGCTGAGCTATATCGACAATTTTAATTCTTCTGGTGATCTGTCTGTTATCTCAATTCAAGTGGCTTTGAATAATATTTATTAAAAGTATCTGTAAGCGTTGCAGCCCTGGGCGGGCCGGAGAGAGGTAGTCGCAGCCCCCGGCCCGGGCCGCTCCCGGCGCTCTCCAGACGCCCTTGACCTCCCGTATCCAAACAACCGCAGCCACAACACGCTCAGATAGTTACTGGCGGGTGTTTTGTCGTTTTACGCTCCTTCGACGACTTGTTGCCACCTGTTCCGTCCCCAAAGTAAGTAACCTAATACTTGTGTTATGGATGACAGACAATAAACTTGTTTTTTGTTGTCATACCCATAACCCCGTCCGCCATTATTACTTACGGCCTAAAGCTACGGATAGAGTAGAGCAACATATAAACTAGAGGCATATAAGCTAAAAACATAAAAAAGAGGTAAGACGAGGGACCTATATTTCTCTCCCTCTCTTTTACTAGATCTCCGCACCAACCTAACTTGTGCCAGCGGCTCCTCGCGAACTTTTTGAGATCCACCTTGTAGGGGTTTATCGAAGCTGCATTTTCCAGTGCGTGGTCGGTATTGTAACACCTTTAAACCCCAACACCCATCTGTTCTACACACTATGTACTCCGCCCATCGCCACTTCAGCTTTGCGACACGCTAAGCACAGCACGTCGGTAACTTTGGTTCTACTAAGTTTGGTATCATCATTCTCGATTTGATCACATAGAGATATACCAAGCATAGCTCGCTCCATCGCCCGCTGAGGGACTCTGAGCTTTCTTATGAAGTCCATAGTTATCTTTGTCTAATTGCACATTAAAAAGTGACATATAGGAAGCCTCATTGACTTAATCTTTTTTGATTTACACATTTTGTACTGTTTCCTCTAGACTAGATAATAACTACGATGGTTATATTGGAAGTATACCATATCTATTGTTGCACATCAAATAGGTCTTACGTCAGTGGTTGCGATACAAAAAATCCCATCACCATCTGCAGATGAGATGTAAACATGTTAGATGACACAATATCCAATTAACAGACAGTGTTAATAAATCTACGCCGTTGTTATCCGTCAACAATTTAATCAATAATGACAGCTGTTTTTCTATTAATAACATTAATGTTGCGAAACACACGCCAACTCTACCGTGAACAACATATCGATAATTATTTAAATTAATCAAATTTTTAATGTCACGTTCTTAGCGAAAAAATATTTAAAAAAATCAATTGAATTTATAATAGCTGTGGAAATAATGATCCGCACTAATATAATAAATTCGAAAGTGTGTTCATTTGTATGCATATATAGATATTGTAGTGTATGCGGGTTTAAATGTGTGTAACGTACCTTATATATTTATATACAAGGCTGGTAAGTGGCAAAATGATTTTTCAAAATTTGAAATTAACATATTACCGATTTATAGGCCATTAAATAAGAGTATAAAACATTTTATTGCGTCATTTAATTTAAATAGAACACATTCGCGTTAACAATAACGCAAAAAAAAACTGGTTAATTATAATAACGCTAGTTGTACCCGCGATTCTGTTCGCGTAAAAATAAATATTTAAATACCCCCAGTTATTAAAAATGTGACTTTATTCTGCGATAAGTTTAAATAACTGGCTTCTATCAAATTACAACAGTCAAAGCAGAAGAAGACGAGCGGAGTGAAGTTAGGAATTTGAAAAATTTGCGCTGGACTGTTTCGACCTTTGAATCTCGCATTCGTAAAATTTAAAACTGTGCTTTATAGTTTCCTGAATATTTTTAACATCAAATTCCATTGATTTTAAATATTCTCTGCGGTGGAATGTAATTGGAATAAAGTTATTCAAAGAACCATTGCAAATATGATCATCCGCAAATTTGCTCGCTGCTCAATTTCGGTAAAAGTAACCCTCTTCAGAGCGTACTGTACGTCTCTTTACACGAGCAGTCTGTGGATCGATTATACGAAAAAGCAGTACAACGCCCTGCGCGTTCAATTTAATAGTGCATTTAGGATGCTGATGGGGCTGCCCCGATTTTGCAGTGCGTCGGGAATGTTCGCCGCGGCACGTGTGGATTGTTTCTATACGACCATGCGTAAGCGGTGCACATCCTTGCTGCGCAGAGTCCGGGCAAGCTCCAACAGCGTCCTAAGGGCATTTGCTGACAGGATCGATTGTCCGTATTTGAATCATTGCGCAATGGTTCATATGCTGGCAAATAGGTCCTGTCTTAGGATTAATTAGATTATATTAGTTTCATGTAATGTAGTGTTATGTTTTTATGGCCCCTTAGTTGGCTGAAATAAATAAATAAATTAAAAATAAATTTAAATGACAAACTACCGAAGTTCTGTCAGCCTAAGTAATTTATCCTCAGCACGAGGTTACTATTCGAGCAGCAACAAAGTACAGTTTTCCAACTACTGAATAATGGCAGCTAGAAGAATATTTAGGAATTTAGACTTCCTCCCGTCGAAACAGTAAAGGCGGTAACGGCTATTATAATATCAGATCGCAGAGAACATCATCATCCTCCTGCCCTTATCCCACTCTAAGTAGGGTTAGCACAATTTTGTCACGGGATTTGTCAAAGTATATTACGACCGGCCGCCTGCCATGCAACTTACCTTAGTCGTATTTTACGATACCTTGGTAAGAAAGAGGGTTGTGTATTCTACTCATATTCTACTCAGCCGGCCACAACACGGCCGGTCAACTTACCTTAGTCGCCTTTTACGACACCTCGGTAAGAAATGAGGTGGTCTAAGTAGCTATAATCCGCATTTTTATAAAAAAAACACGGGTTATAATTTTATAATTACTTTTTTATTATGGATCTTTGCAAAGTAGCTTATAATCTAACGTTAATTAAGCGAGTGAGTTACCTGAACAAGTACATATAGGAAATGGATAATAAATGTGGGCCTGGGACACGTGGAGGATGGCAAGGTCAAGGGTGCGTCGAACCAGGGTGGGGCGAGGGGGTGCCGCGGGGCAATAGGGCTGCGCTATTTATATTGTAATCGATAGCGCCGCGCGACCGTGGCCTTGCTGCCATCGATCGCCCGACGGGACGAGCCCCCGGCTCACAGCCCTAGATTTCAGGATACGAGCCCGTATTATATACTACATGTTGCTTCGAATACAACTGAAACTCAAGATGTAATCTTCTAAGTGTATCCTAATTCCTACTATCCTATAGTATCCTGACTTACTAATAAGTATTATAAATGCGAGTAGTGATAGCGAGTACTTTGTAAGTATGGATGTATGTTTGTTACTCTTTCGCGGCGAATCCGCGTGAACAAATATTGATGAAATTTTCACAATTATTCCTCATACACCGGAATAACATATAGGCTGTAGAAATCCTGTTAATTCTACAGGAATAGAATGACATTGAATAGCGCCATCTATTATCGACCTATCACACGACATATGTATTGATAGAATCTTCAGCTCTATTGCTGGTTCAGATTATTGTTCGAGTCGAATATATTAAACAATTGAAGATTATTGGAATGATAAACAAGTTTGGATTTGAAAATCCTATCAGCTTCA
The DNA here is from genome assembly GCA_947086495.1 of Morpho achilles. Taxonomy (NCBI): domain Eukaryota; kingdom Metazoa; phylum Arthropoda; class Insecta; order Lepidoptera; family Nymphalidae; genus Morpho; species Morpho achilles. The sequence goes on from CAMTZB010000015.1 coordinate 643,012, forward strand.
AACAAGACTGCGGTTAAATAATGTAAATCTAAAATGTTTAAAAGATTGACCGCCGAGTTTCTTGCTGGTTCTTTTCGGTAAGAGCAACATTCCGAACCAGCTGTAGCTTCATTAAATCTAATTGATCGTCGACAATTCAAAAGTGCTTGTAAAAGCTTATCTGAATAAAGATTATTTTGATTTGATTTGAAAAGAGCCCTGAAGAACCGAATAGTATCTAATAACTCATTTATAGAATTAAGCATTACTTTGCGGAGATCAATAATACAAAGTAACAATGAAATTATATAACTATAATCCAGGACAACTTGAATCGCGGATTATGGCAAAATAATTACATTATTAATTTTGAACAAAATAGAAAAAAGCAACTTCTTTCATAATTAGAATTATATCCACGATTACTTACGAATTATTGTTTACATGTTTTTTTTTCAACCCTTTCTACTGATTCCTACGCTCTCGCGGACTACACCGCGCCGGGCATTACACTAATTAAATTTAATCGAAATTTGAGTCGATTCGATTAATCGAAATTGACCTTCAAACGCCTGTACCTTAGCCCGCCGATTTTGTTTATGTCAAAGTAACTGTACACAAAACAGTTAACACTGTCCTTTATGTAAGGTGAAAATTACTTTACATGTATCCAAATACCATAAAAGCTCGCAAATAACTATAATACATGTATGTGAATAAAAAACTACGAAAATAAACATTATAAAATGTCTCACTTCACTATAAAACAATGATTTATATTATACGAACATGTTTTAAAACAAATACAATAATATTCTGCACGATGTTTAAGCTCAATAGCTTACACAATTTTTGTACAAAAGCTTCTTTATATTAAGTACCTGGGTGACCGAGCCTTGCTCGGTAATTTTTTAAAAGATATAAAAAGATTTAAAGAAAAATAAAAGAAAAAGGCACGGATGACATGTGAGATTCGAACTCAGGTTTTGAAAAATTTTTCGAACCGCGTGTTAGCCATCGGCTATCGCAATATTACGTTTGACAGCTAAAAAAGACCTTTGCTTTCAATTCTACATTATAACATATTTTCAATACCCAAAAAGCAGGGATAAAACTTTTTTTTTTTTAATAAAACCTACCTATATCGTTTTTTCTCCTCCAAAACCCCCTACATGCTGAATTTCAGGAAAATCGTTGGAGCCGTTTCCGAGATTCAGAAAATATATATATATATATATACACATACAACATTAACGCATTTAAATATTTAAGATGTTGCAAAAAATATTTTGAATTTTTTTTTCAATATTTACAACTGTCAACTGTAAATTAAGTTTCAGAATGACGAAACTCAATATTAAATATTTCACTCCATGTGCTATGCACATATTTAAGCTACCATTACCTAAGTGTTGATATTCTATGCTACACTTGTAGCATAGTATGTAAGGTCTAAATTTTTGTAAAATTTTCCTTCTATTAGTATAATAATAAGTATAATTTATTTATCACTCGTTATTGTGACAGGTGTGACCCCTTTAAAAGTTTCATGTATGAGTTCTATAAAAAACTTTGGTCTTTTGGTCCTGTACTAGTAGGACAATTTATCATTTGCTTAACCTATGGAATGAAATTCTGCAAAGTAATGTAATATTGATATAGGAATCATTTTGCAGAATTCCCTAGTAACAAAAGTAATCACAAAATTATTTTGCTAAAATCTGCACTTGTCATTGTTTTTCCACATATGTGAATTATAGCAGAATACCTGTATCATTACTTTTGTAATATGCTTAACTCTCAAAACATCACGATTAAAACTGCTTAGCCCTGGAATATGCCTAGATTACTTGTAACTTCACAGTATACATTGAAGCAGCGTTGTAATTAGACTTACATCTATCCCATTCCTTCCTTCCCAAAAGAAAGAAAGCTTATTCCGAGCAATGACATTATACAAAAACTTGCATATAAAAAAGCAAATATATCAAAATCCAACGAGGAAGTTAATTTAAAGTCAATCAGATCTACTCTATTACAGTATTACAGTTGTAAACAATAAATTGATTATTTATATTTTCTATAGACATACCTGCATGAGATGTGGACGGCCCAGGATCATCAGCCATCTTGAATTCTAAAAGAAATCAATTTGTTTAATTTAGACAAAATTTCTTTCATAAAATGAGTGTATGACTTTCTATATATACAATATATCACCATTTTTATTACTGTTAGTGTTTGTACAAATTATTTATTTAGCAATATGATGAGCAAGACCACTACAGTATTATATCTATTACATAATTTGTTGTTATTGTGTTGAACCAGGATGCAGCCTAAAATATAACTAACTTGTCTAAAGAATTTTCTCACTCTCCTATACAACAATGTGAAATGTGAGAAAATTTGTTTGTATTAGTTCACATACTACTGTAAATAACTTGTATTATACAACTATTATAGCTTGTATTTGTATTGATATACAGAAAAGTTTCGTTCTTTGAGACTAAAACATATTTTTTATTCACTAAAAGATTTTAGTTTAAAGACTTTATAACTTATAATAGTATTTTGCACTTTATCAATTACTTAATTGACACTAAATTTAAATCGTTAATTTTTAATCATAATAAACATCGCATTATTTATCATTCTTACAAGAAGTTCAATAGTTCGAATATTTAGGTAATGTTTTGATGGCAGTAAATTTCCTAAAAGCGGGAAACAGAGATTGTTCAATCAACTCTCTATATTTCAAGCGATAAAGGTCAATATACATTTGAAGGATACAGATCTTCCGAGAAAATTATAAACTACATTGGTAATTATTACTAAAATGAATAATAACCCGTTTCGAGCCAGCTGGACTTCCAAGAAGACGAATCAAGTTTAACCACAAGTGACACTAAACTAAAGTGTTTCACAAATAAATAACACCATCATACTTTGGATAACATATCTAAACAATGAGAACAGTCTTATTAGTAGTTTTTGAAAAAAAATCCTTTCAAAACAACACGATATGTTTTGACCAAGTTTTGACATCTACCCACTACGTCAAAAAATGATACTTCGAGTTAACGTTTAGTATACACAACTATCAACATGACCTATTTTTCTTATACTCAGATAAAATTGTGAAATTCCAATTAGAATCTTGTTCGTTATAATTGGAATTACATTTGAAATTATTATTTTGCTATATTCACAAAATAAAAAACATCACATGTTGTTTGATGAAACCATTTTTTATTATTCATAATAGCGTATGTAGGTACGATATTTAGTTTTTATTATAATTTTGTAAGAATGTACAATAAACCAATCACGAGGTTTATTATATAAACTATGGTATATATTGTAAGACTGCCGCGCTAAATAAATAGACTAAACTTTTAAAAAACTTTAGCTTACTTGCCTGAAATTATTATTAATCAGACAAACTGAAAATTATAAAAACATTGAATTTCTTGAACTATTATAGTATAATATTAGTGATAATAATTCAAGTGTCCTTCAAATTTTCCTCAATGGTTGGACTCTCTTAGCTGGTAGATTATTCTTTTAAATCAATTTAAGCTAAGTTGCCTCTCGGGCTCTCGACAATTTATTGCAATTAAGTAGGAATAAAAAAAATCTTTATCCATTATGATTAAGCTTTTGACTTTTAAAATATATAGTTTTAAGTTTTATTCTAAGACCTATTTAAATTATTTTTAAAATTAACAGTTTTCAGGTATAAATCAATATGTCTGTGGTAAAAACCTTGTGCAATGACAATAAATAGGTTTATCTTTCTCATTGGGTTTCATTGCTGTCAAAAACTTTAGTCTATGAAATTTATCACTGTTATTGCTTTGTTTTCTGATAAATCTATACCTTCAGATAACTTAAATTAGTTGTGTAAACGTCTGTTTTGATTAATAATTATCTTTACGTATCGATAATTAGGAAATCATGTTTTCGTCACTCTTTGGAAAACGTAGACCGTCACCAGAGGAAGACGAGACGCCCCCTATTCCTGGACCGAGACCTGATGACGGCTTTGTTATTGTGAATTCGAATTCTCCTGGTGGAAATTTGTATCCTAGCGTAAGCGGAATCCAATATACACAACGGGCTCCACCAGTGCCACCAACCGCAAGAACATTGAATACCGATCAAAGCTTCCATTATTTACAAGGTGTACCCTTTTCACTATCTCGAAATATTCAGATGTCAACTAATAAAGAAGCATTTTGTACAGAAATTGTCGATCTCCTGGCCTTTCTTACAAGCAACTTAAACATGAGTAGCTATGATTATGATTTTTTGGTAGAAAAAAGCGTACTTAAGGAGTGCTGATAATGGGTTTTGATCTAATACAATTTTCGTGAATATAATTGAATTTGAAAATTAATTTGCGCTATACAATTCGATTTATCTATTCTTTAAAATATTAATTTATTTGATTATAACCTGAAATTGAAGCTTGACTGGTTCTGCTCTAAAAGAAACCTTAATTTAAAATGGTAGCCTCATAAATTATGCTGACTTATAGGTTCCTAACAATCAGAAAGTATAAAAAAGAGTTTATGGTTTGCTGGCATAAAGTTTAGAGCCCAAGATAGCATCAAATCTTTCATGATAAAAGTTAAGTTATAGGATTTAGACTAAAACAAACAGCTGAATTTGCTAAGCATCTGTGTAGTTAAATCACAGCTATGTTCTGTTTTCATCTTTTAGGTTAGACCAGTGTTCAGCTACACTTTACGAGACTGGAAATTTTCACAGAGTTTATGTGGTTGCATTGAAGGTTGTCAGATACATATATCAATCTGCACAGAATTTACATACTTCTGTGCATCAATGTTATATTTTTATAAACAAAAATTTGTTTTCTACTTCTTAACATTTAAGTCAATATGATACACAAATATTTTAGTTTGAAACTTTTTTGCTGACTTGGCTCTGAACAAGCTAGACCACATTTGTAATTTTACAATTGGTTATTAAAAAACAAAAAAAATATACCTAAATTTATTTATTTCATTGCGCCAGTGACAATAATAAAATCCATTAAATTTATGATTATAAATATAATTTAAATAAGAAATATGTACAAATAGTCTTACAATCTAATGGAATATATATTTTTTTAATTTATAGTACTATGATATGTTAAAATTTTGGATTCATTTACAATCCATTCATTTTATTTCAATTAAATGAATGGATTGTTAATTGTCATAGCTATTACACCAGGTTTATAAAGAATAACAAAAAATCTGTTTTGCTAAAGTGCCATTGATATATTGTATATAAATATTGAGAAGACTAGTCTTAAAAGAGTTATAAAAACAATGAATTTATCTAAATATGATACTGCTTAGCATAAATAACATCTCAAATACTCTAATTTCCATTTTAATAACTTGACATTAAATAATTTATAGAATTAGGCGTTACTTTGCGGAGATCCATAATACAAAAGTAATAATAAAATTATTTTGCTATAATTATAGCAAAATAATTTTATTATTACTTTTGTAACTTGACATTAAGAAATTATATTTCCTTACAGTCAATTATAAAAGTAAGATCTTAAAAAAACATTCTTTGTATTAATGTTATTCAGTGACCTAAAGTGTTATTTGAAAAAATATTCTAAAATAAAATTTGGTTATTTATGTTGGCAGTATTGTATTAAATATTTATAATTTAAAAACAGGAATGTAGTAAATAAATAATTCTGTAACCAGATGAACAAGACAAGTGATCTCTGTAATAAATATATTTTTGGTCTTACAATAACATTAAACAGTAAAAATTATAAACAATATAGAAAAGTTGTTTTATATTTTCATAATTTAAAATATTTTTAAGTATAATACATTCTATATCAGATTCCAAGCATATAAGCAAGTTTTTATGTGTTAAAAGTATACAATAGTCTCCTAAAAATTTTGTTTTCTTGTATTATTTCTTACAAACATTATATAGGTACTAAAATAAAAAAATTCACTGAAACACTTGTGTGCTGAATAAAAAGTGTAAGTTAATCATTTATATAGATGGCTGTATAAATAAAAAAATATTTGTATAAAATATTCATCCTATTTCCTGTTTAATTAAAGATCTCATTGTTCTTTAATTTCAATGGGATTTGTTTGTGCTTTATTTGACAACAAAGTAATATTTTCCCTTCATAATAAAAAAATCCAATATTATGTTAAGATACTTGAACTTGAAAATGAACTTGATGATGATTTTAAAACATTAAAACAATGGCAAATATGTTTTATATAGATGTAGAATAACAAATTTTCTAAAACATTCTCATCATTTTTAAATAAATATTGTGCTTTATTTTTATTATTAATTCTATTGTTGTAATTTACACTACTAGCATTATTTCATATATTACTTCACTAGATTAGCATTCAGCATATTGGCAAATTTATTATCCATCTAATTCAGAGGTTATTGTAAAAATAATAAATGTATGCCAAATAAATATAAACAATTTAATTAAATTTTAGTTATGTACACAAAAACTTTTATATGCTCATAATTATTTCTCTCCTGTTTTCCATAGAAATACTTGTTTTAAATTGGATTATTATATGACTTTTAAATAAATTTTCCTTAAAAACCAGGTTTCAACTTATTTCCACCCATATTATAAGTCCAGTTTCTTTTCTTAAGTGCTTGTATCAATATTCTTGATCGATATCTTAAATAATAGCAGCCAAACCACAGATGAATGCTACTATGATGAAAAATGGTAACCATGTCTTCATGAATGCACCAAAACTGAAATAGGAAGACACAATATCAGTAAAGAAATTCACATTGCTTAAAGTAATAATAGAAAACTTTTTTTTTCAAATGGACAGAGCTCATACAAGTTTATGAAAATTAATAAAAAATTGTTATTCTTTTTGAATATAAGTCAATTTTTATATGTACTAGTATCTAGGGACAAACCATGAATATGCTTTATATGCATATACTTTTATTTTTGTTATTAATACCTTGATAATTGATATGGCACAAAATTGTGGGATGTGGAGATCTCTTAAGGATACCTATGCCCAGCAGTGGACAGAAAAAGACAGAAAAGCTTGAGAAAGAAGAAGAAGAATTGATATGGAATACTATAGTTTCAAAGAACAAAAAAATTATATAAAATTGTAATTTTTACCTAACATATCGTGAGTAGGGTATCATGTATAAAGCCAATTTGACCATGTTCCAATTCTTGCATCCTCCATAGTTCATGATGTTGAGAGCAGTGGCTACATGTGAGTGGCAGTTATCATAGAATATTATGTGCTGAAAACATTAGACATGATTAATTACTGATATTTTAGTTTTCATAGTATTTTCTTAATTAAATTTTAAGGATTGTCTGACTAAGCATTTTTTAACTTTTTTTAAAAACCAAAATTCAGTCTGAGAATTAAAAGTGGAAAAAACTGTTTTCTCCACTTAGTTAAAGCAGCACTAGAAAAGAAAATTTTTCCTCAAAGAATTGTCAAATAACATTATTCATGCAATACTGTCAAGATATGTCGGATAAATGTTGATCTAAATCTAAGATGACTAGAAAAGGAAAACAGTTGAAGAGATTGCACCAGTTTTCCTAGTGATTCCTCAAAGGCATGTTAAAAAATGAAGTATATATACCATTCTTTTTTTGTACATTTCAGATGCCTCAGCAACAGCAGCATCCCAACCAGCTTGGCCATTGTTTGCTTTCTGAGGTGACAATTGCAAGTACTTGGTAGGATTTCCAAAAGCCATCAAATCTTCAGATACAAAATAAGGTCCAGCAAAATCTCTTATCACGCCATTGGACATACAAATACCCATGTGGCCAAGGAAAGGAAAGATCCACCTACATTAAAATAAAATTGTACCATTGAATTTTTAGCTTACATTGTAGTAATGAAATATATTGGCATAAAAGGAGGCATTAATAATAAAAATAATTATTTGAATTGGTTAAAATTAATTTTTTATTTTTTTTTACTTTATAAGGCTAGCGCCTAGCTACGATCTCGCCTGACGGAAAGATGCAGCCGAAGGTGGACCGCGCTTGCCAATGTAGTGCATATTCAATCTTTTTTTTAAATTTATTCAAGTCGTAGGAATCCAGGAAGATCGATGCAGGAAGGGAATTCCACACCTTGGCTGTACGCATAAGGAAAGATGAGCTGAACCGACTTAAATTAATTATGTATAAAGATTTTATGAAAACTTGCGTTAGAACAGGAATTGGTGTCCATACTATGCAGTATGGATATCTTGCCCGTGCATGATCTATAGGATCCATGAGAACTGCCTGTTCTCGATCACTAAGGTCTATTGGGCTTCCAGGACTTTGGTCCCCGTTCATTATAACAAAATAGTCATACGCTGAATAAATCCATAATATCCGAATAATTGAATACGATTATTCTGTGGTTTAATAATATTATAATAAATTTATTAATTTAACAGAACCAGATTGCGTCAGGATAATGACAGTGACATAGACTTTTTTTTTTTTTTTTTCTTCCATTCGCCCGTTTCTAAACGAGCAGGCTAAGGTCGTTGACCATACCGCCTTGTCAATTGTCCATAATAATAAAATGAGTTTTCGTCTTTAGTATATTCTTCTTTCATTTTTAACTTTTTCATATTCACTTATTAAATCTTTGAAGTCATATCCAATAATTTTGTCTTGCGTAAATAATTATTTTTCCTTATTTTCATATTGTATTTGTCTTCAAATTGGTTATAATATTCTTCATTAGTTTAATTCACATAGTAAATTATCATGTTCTCATTATCCTTGCATGTTCTCATTATCCTTGAATGTCCTCTGTCCTTGTAAATTGTCATGGTCAGTAATTAAAGTCAAAGCTCAGAACGGGTATATCTTCAGTTTCTGAAGATGTTTTACAACAATAGATGATAGATCATAGAATATAATATGATTATACACTATATTTACAAGTCTTTTACAGTGCATGAAATAAACCTATAAAGGTAATAATAAACCGATGGATTCATTAATAAATCCGTTATATGACGCGGGACCAAGTCACTAGTACCATAAGATTGAATAAGCTCATCGATCAGCACAAGGCGCTGAATGCCGAAAGATGGGCATTCGAAGAAGATGTGTTGTATAGTTTGTACTTCTTGAGTTCCGCAATAATCACACAGCGATGAGTTCGATAATTTTATGCGGTGAAGATGGAAGTTAAGACGACAATGACCAAAACGCAATCTACTCATGATTGCATAGAATTTTCTATTAGAATAATTTCGAGTTTTGTAAAACCAAGGAGAACTATTGACTTTGGTGTCTAGAGAAGCATACCAGCGGCCCTTATTTAAAACTTCAGAAAAATTATACCAATGTTTAGCCCATTTCTTACACATACGCTGTTTTAAATTATAGACAATATCTGTAAACGGCAAAGTAATACTATTATCACTAATTTCAGAATCTGTAGTAACATTTATAGAATTAACAATTGCTTTAGCTAAATAATCTACTCTTTCATTTCCAACTACTCCAACATGAGATGGTATCCAAATAAAAGTAATTTGAATGTCTAACTGTGTAAGCTCAATCCATATTTCTTTTATACTGTAAATAAGATAATTAGTGTTAGCATGCAACTTGTTGTTTTGTAAATTTTTAAGTACACTCATGCTATCACTAACTATAACCCATTTATTAGATGAAGGATATGATTTTTTTATGTACTTAAGAGCAAACAGAATAGCAGCTGCTTCAGCTGTAAAAATACTTGCATGTTTTTCTAGTCTGTAACCAAACCCATTATTTTGAGATGAGTCATATATAGCAAAGGAAGAAGAGTCTGAGTTCTTAGAACCATCAGTATAAATAAACTTGTGATCATGCCAGTGTGAAAGTTTAACATAAACATGTTCTTTTGTAGATAAGGTGTGATCTATGACAATATTCATAGAAGGGAATTTACTAATAAAACTACCTTGATAACAAGGTAAAACTGCATTTGATCGAAAAATATTAAGGTTTTTATAAAGAAGAATTATGCTAGAAAATTCTAGTAATAAGAAGAAAGGCTTTTGTGATATTTTTGAAGCATTTTGGCATAAGCTATTAAAAAGCATATTTTTGGGAAGATAAAAAATTTTAAGAATAAATTTTTCCTTTAAGTATTCCATCCTAATTGAGATTGGTGGGAGATTACATTCAATCTGCATGGTACCAATTGGAGTAGATTTGAATGCACCTGTTATAATTCGCATACATTTATTTTGTATTAATTCTAATTTATTAATAATTTTTTCATCTGCTGCAAAACAAAAAGAGCCATATTCAAAATGGCTGCGTACAAGGGATTTATACAACATAAGTAAAATCTTAGGGTCAGCACCCCAGTATGTACCTGTCAAGGATTTTAGAATATTAGATGCTTTAATAGCTCTAACAGTAATGATATCAACATATCTCTTCCAAGACAAATTTTGAGAGAATATTACCCCCAAAAATTTAACTTCTCTACTAATTGGAATAGAGGTACCATTATAGTAAACATTAGGTTGGGAACTGCATCTTTTACCAAACAGTACAACCTTTGATTTAAAAGGATTTACTTCTAAATTAAGATAATTAAAATATTCATTCAATTTTGCCAGTGCAACATTAATCGTTTTAGTAATAATGGATATGTTATTTCCTGATGCATAAACAGCTAAATCATCAGCAAATTGCAAATTTTTAACTGATGTTCCTAGGATGATATTCAGTTGTCGTATGTACAAAATAAATAATAATGGGGACAAAATACCACCCTGACAGACTCCAATAGAAGCTAACCTTGGACCATATAAATGATTATTATATTTAACGTATACATTTCGTTCAGTCATATATCCATGAATCCAGTTAATTAATTTTCCAGGCAAACCTATCAATGAAAGTTCAGAACAGAGAATATCAATATTTACACTATTATAAGCACCAGAAATATCAAAGAAAACACATAAAAGGTACTCTTTACTCATTATAGCATTGTGTATATCTAAATGTAGTTGACATATACTTTCGCGAGAAGACCGACCTCTTCGAAATCCAAACTGATTTGATGGCAATAAACAGTTCTGTTCAATAAAGAATTCCAGACGCTGTTTCAAAAGCTGTTCAAATATTTTAGCAGTACAAGATGAAAGCGCTATAGGCCTATAAGACTTAGGGTCTAGCTTAAGTTTATCAGGTTTCAATATAGGAACTAGAGTATCTTCTTTCCAATAAAAAGGAATTTCATTATTGATCCAGAGTGAATTCAAAACACTTAAAAAAGAATTTAATGATTTTTCATTCATTTTCTTAAAGGCAGTATATGGAATACCATCTAGTCCAAAAGCTGTATCTTTCCGTGATGAAATAGCTGATCTGAGTTCCTGAATTGAAAATAATTTTATAATGAACTCACTGCTTGAATTTAGCATGTAATAATTTGTTTTAGTATTATTGCAAACAAAATCTGGAGTATATGTCTGTAAAAATTTCAAAATCCAACTATCATCTTCTTCATTAAATGGGATAAATGACTTATTAAACTTACGTATAAATTTCCAAATGACAGACAAAGGTGTACAGCGGTTAAAGGAACTACACAAAGAATGCCAACTATTATTTCTTTCAATTTTTAAAATATATTTCTTTAAAGCTTGAAGCCTTTTGAACTCCAAGTAATTTTCCTCTGAAGGATTGTATTTAAAAGTTAAATAAGCTTGTTTTGAATTGAAAACAGCTTCTGTGCATTTATTATTCCACCATGGTAGATTAGGTTTATGCTTAGCTTTCTTACCACAAAAAGAATGACTTTTAACAGTATTTGGAACTGAATTATTTGATATAGATCTTATTATAGCTAGCTTTAATTTATTAATAAAAATTTCATATGCATCTAAAGGTGAATACAAGTCTGGTCTAAAATCTAACAATAAATTTTGCATATTAGTTTCATATCTTTTCCAATCTACTTGCCTATATTTAGGATAAATAGGTAAATGTAAATTACTATATGGACAGGCTGTTACCTCATTATTACCTACACCACTGTTAAATACATATTTAATCATTATAGGGAGATGATAACTACCAAGGGGGTCATTATGTACATACCATTCACAGGAAGAAGCTAAAGACAGGGAAGCTAGTGATAAATCAAGTGCATTAGGACGCCAAGTCAAGGTGCCCACAGTAGTTGGTTGGCCATCATTAAGGAGCACTAAATTATTATCATCTATTATATCCAGGACATCTCTTCCCCGTTGCTGAGTGTCAACACAGCCCCAAGAAATGTGATGAGCATTAAAATCACCAGCAAAAATCATTGGACTAGGTATAGATTTGATCAATCTATCTAATTTCAGCTTATTGAAAGCAGGAATGGAGTCTGCTGGCATATATAAACTAACTATACTTATTTCTTTGTTATTAACTTTAATACGAATACAAATGTTTTGCAATGAATTATCAAAATATGAGTCTACTTTAGAATAAGAAATAGAATTGTGTATTAAAATAGCTACACCATTGTGTTTGCTACCACAATCATTTCGTTCTACTTGATATCCACTAATACTAAAACGAATATTAGGCTTCAACCAAGTTTCTGATATGATACCTATATGTATATTGAAATCATATAAAAAACGAGTTAAACTCAGCTTGTTACTTAAAATACTCTGTGCGTTCCATTGAAAAATATTTAAATTATCCATAAATTAATGATTACTAGAAGTTTGTTTCTTATTTATGGTTTGCTGAATGATTTCTCGAATGGATCCTGAATTTATGGGAATATTGTTTTTATTACTTACTATTTTTGTTAATGCCTCTACCAATAAATTCATAAAAATATCAGATTTACATAGTTTACTTAATTGAACCTCTATACCCTTAGTATTAATATAAGGAAAGGCTGCATTGTTAAAAAGATCTGAATATTTAACAGAGTGGGACTTAATTTTGTTTTCTTCAATTTTTTGTTTTTTAATTGGGCATGTAGATGAAATGGCAATGTGATTTCCTTGACAATTTGCACATTTTGGAGCATTTTTGTCCTTGTTACAAATTTTAAAATTATGATTTTCTGTACAGATTGAGCAAACATCAGCATTGCGACAAAATTTTGCAATGTGACCATAACGTAAACATTTTAAACATTGTTTGACTGGTGGTATATAAACATTAACTTCATGTCGCCATGAGTCCAAATATACATGTTCTGGGAGCTGTGTGGAAGCAAAAGTTACTGCTACAGTTTGAGTTGGTTGAAAAGAGATCTCACCACCTTCGCCTCTTACTCTGCGCATGAATCGCCTTACTTGAATAACATTTCTAGAACTACCAATTAAAGAAAATATGGTTTTATTTGACAGCTCTACGGGAACTGAAGTAAGTACTCCAGTCACCTCGGTGTCAGCCGCTGGAATTGATGCTTTTAAAGAAAGCTCATTCTGAAGATTAATATTTGTAAGAAATACATTGGCATTATTAGAAACATCGAATGTTATACCAACTTTGAAGCGGTTGATGGGCCTCAAATGCATGATACCCGATACGCAATGATCCCGCAAAGCTTTGGAAAGAGCTAGTCTATCTTTATCAGAGAATGGTGTTTTATCGTCAGTGTGTGTAAGGAATACTATAAATTCTTTCTTATCTGAATTTTCGGGATATTTTCTAGAATATCCAGGCATTTTGAAGATTTTATACTTGTCAGCTGCATCTCTTCTATTTTGTTCTGAAGATTCCGAATCCGATGAATCGGGCGGCTCAGCTTCTGACGCTGGCAAATCTTGCTTGCGTCTTTTAGCACCCTTCCCCATTTTGGGGAAGAGTCAAAACAGTTTTTCCAACTTTATAGCAACTTATAATTTTGGAAATACACTGATTAGAAATAATTGAAGTAGTTAAAAGTACAATATAAAAATTATAGTTTTGCAACGCGCCTTTTTCATACGAAGGTTCCCGCCTTTTTTCGTGACATAGACTATCCTATATAGTGTATTATCTATGACATAGACTAACTAGATTATTTAAGTAAGTTGTAGGCATGGACAGAATCACCAATCACTTAATGATCATGATATGAAAAACTTTTCATATAGCATCATCTGCATGAGTTTTAGAGTAACTGCTATACTGCTATACAAAATTATGGATATTCTATGGAAAAGTAAAATAATAAATTAATACTGAGACTAATTCACTGATATTGAGCAAAAACACATGCAAAGGAACGTGGGTTAGATAAATAAATAAATTAAAATAAAGACAAGATTTGTTTGTTCCAAAGAAGACGCTATTCCAACTTAAATTATAAGCTAGAAATATTGACCGTATTATATAGGAGTTAAGAATTACATTTGTTTGTAATAACAATAATTTCACCCAGTAATATTGATTAGCAAAAACGCTTTCCGCTATTATATTATTCAGCTATTCGCTATAATATTATAACTTGATAAAGCGATTGCTATTACAAACAAATGTAATTCTTAAATCATATTGAATACGGTCGATATTTCTAGGATATAGTTTCAGTTGGAATAACGTAAAAGTGCGTCATCTTCCCGAATTATCGACCGTATTATATAAGATAAAAGAATTACATTTGTTTGAAATAACAATAATTTTGCCTAGCAACATTGATTAGCAAAAACGCTATTACGTTATTATATTATTATATTATTTACGTTAATGGACTAAATGATTGCTTATACGAACAAATTTAGTCTTTATGTCCTATACACTGCATACGACGTAAAGAATACATTTGTTTGTATTCCAATAGCATTAGCAGCATTATCATTTCTTATACGAACAAATGTAGTCTTTATGTCCTATACACTGCATACGACATAAGGAATACATTTGTTTGTATTCCAATAGCATTAGCAATAGCAGGTATGATCACGTGATTACAATCGATCATATCGTGGAACGAATATGATTCTTATATAGCAATCATACCCAAGCCTAGTAAGTAGTCTATGAATAGAATCATAGTGACAGCCTATGGTGAGTGACAGTCATACTGATATATCATTTGACTTTGGTTGCCTGACAAACTATAATATCGTGTAGATATATATGTATATATGTATATATGGAAAGTTATGTACATTGTACACATATCATAAGAATGTCATAAGTCATATGAATATGCCATAAGAATGAGCAGGAAGGTGTCTAATTTATTCCATACGATACTTGGCGAAAAGTACTTGCTAAGCACAAGTATCGAATACAAAATATCAGTATCGAAAACGTATTCGATACCACAAAGTATCGACATTTTTTCGCGTCTCTTTACTAAGACAAAGTATGGCGCGAAGGTGTCATATGGAATCAATGTTATTTGTCTGTTTTAATTTGTTTGACTTGTTATTGTCAGATTCAAAAGCTACATCTATTCAATTATTGATAAAAATGCCAGCTTTTCTAAGATATATCGATGTGGAAAACTTCAAGTCTTACCGTGGACATCATCGCATAGGACCTCTGAAATCCTTCACCGCTGTTGTGGGTCCCAATGGGTCAGGTAAAAAACTTCTATAACTTGTAGCTATACATTATACATAACATATGAATTTTTCCGGCATTTATTAATGTGAATTCAAATAAAATAATTAATTTAACTGTTTGTTTTATTTCTTATTTCATTTATTAAATTCAAAATGAAATAAAACACTCATTATAATTATCAAAAATAGAATGTTTCTTACGGAAATAAAATTATTTCGTTTGAATAGTTTAGTTCGATTTGTACCCTCTAATGTTTGCGTAAGTATAATAAATTAGTAACACATTGAAATAGCTTCAAACGATTTTCACAATATTAGGAATAGCATAAGTATGCTATACCATTAGGCAATATAGCGATGAGACTAAGTCAAACAGCAGAGCTAGACCTAAATCAATATTCACATTCATCTACTCAACTAAAAATTATACTTTTTGTTTATTACTGACCTACATGATGTTATTAAAAAAGCATATCAACTATCATAAATTTGTCAAATAGTGTTTGATTGGAAGTGAGAAATTGGTTATCTGAACAACTGAATATAGGGCAATGTATAGGAATACATGAAATTGAAAAGAGGTCATTAGTAGAAAAGGGTTGTCCAATTCTCAATTATGTTATTGCAAAGTTTTGGATTTAATCAATCTGTTAGACTAAAGTGGGTTGAAATGTACAGTAAAATATTAAAACCTATATTTACTTTTATAATCTAGCAATTTTGGATCCGCAAAGGATATGTTACAATATGATCACAGTTGCATCCCACACAATAGGTTATGATTCAGTAGATATTTGACATGCTTTTCTACATCTTAAATACTTCATATTAAATATTTAAATATTCTTTAACATTAATATAATTTAGTTTAGTTATCATTTGGAACACTGGTTATTGTTAAATCTTAAGGAGGCAGGTGTTGACATCTGTAGTGCAGTTTCTAGTTTTGCAGTGTCTTCGTTGCCATTGTATAAGTGCATTTTTATAGTTCTGAATAATATTTCATTTCATTTCATCACTCATTCATCAGGACACAGCGTCCTGACATAGAGGTATGGGTGCATTGTATGATGATATTATATATATTTTGATGATGTTTCTAACCACCTGTGGGCAGTGGAAAGGGGAAAGGCCTCCTGTCTCTTTCTACTTGTGTTGTACTTGTGAATTGGTTGTTTATGCATATTCTAAGTTTTCTTTCAGATATGTAGATTTTCTCAAAATATTTTCTTTCATGAAGCATGTAATACATTTTAAATATCTAAGAATGTCTTGTGCACTAGGTAAATCTAACTTTATGGACGCAGTCAGCTTTGTAATGGGTGAGAAGACATCACTGCTACGTGTGAAACGTCTCAGTGATCTTATACATGGTGCTTCCATTAATAAACCTGCTTCTAGAAGGTAACTGATGTTCTTTTCTTATACAAAATACTAATTACTTAATATTGAATACTGCTATGAGAGAAATAAGTTATTTAAAAAAAAATTAATTTAAGTTATGTATATTTTTATTTTTTATTTAGAATAAAGGAAAGTAAAGTCACGAACAAATATTTAAAAAAGTAATGAAAATATTATTTTGCTATCCAAATCAAAGGCACAAAATAATGCTTTGGGAGTATGTTGTGAAATGTATTCCCTGACACTGTTTTGGTTGATGAGCAAAAGGATTATTGAGATTGAGTTATTGGTGGTGCAAAGTGCATGAGTTTTTACGAATCTTGCATGTATCAGGTATGAGAACAGATAGTACATTCTACATTTAGCATTTATTATTTATTTATTATTTAATTAGAACGGACATGGTCCACTTACACTAATTAAATACAATACATCACAAAAAAAAAAGAATACATAATTTTAGCACACTGCAACACAAAAAAAAGAAAATTAAATTGAATAAAATAAAACAAAGAATAAACTAAAATAATAAAGTAAAATATGTAAAAAAAGTAAAATCTCTATCCATCCATCCATCATATCTCTGCAGTCACAGTTGCTTGCGGAACTGCATGCATTGCTTTGCAATAATAGCCCATTTATGATGTTTCTAATCACCAGCATTACATATATATTAGAAAAATATCATCACAAATCTCCACTACTGCCACCAAAATACACAAGCACTACCCACATGGGAGGTTTATGATTTTGTTGTATAGTCTATCTCCTGATGACGCTTCTGGATGCTGGATTTTTCAGGATTTTTGTGGCATGTTGTATGAAAACAGATAATAAACTCTACATTTAGCATTACTTATATTTTTTGTTTGCTTGTATTTTTTAATTTAAACTATCGCGAGTGTTTTTCATAATTAATGTATAGAAACCGGCATCACGTCTTATTTTATAGGATGAGGCCGACTAGTTTCAAGCCCATACTAGACTCTTCTTCGTGAGCTCTTTACGCGGCGATATCGCGACGTAGAGCTCATGAAACTAGTCGGGCTCATCGGATAAAATAATACGTGAGTATAGGCGGTTTCTTTACATTAATTTGCTTGAATTGCTGATTGTAGCATAATAATAGTATCATAACTTTTGTAGCATTTGTAATTGAACTTTGAAACATTTTGTTCCAGCGCATCAGTCACAGCAACCTTTGTATTAGAGGATATGACTGAAAAACAATTTCAGAGATCTGTTATTGGGCAGTCGTCTGATCACAAAATTGACGGACATGTATGTAAACTTCATTGTAACTAATTTTTTTAAGCCCTTTTAATTTGTTAAAATGACAAAATGTTTGTATTTGAATGCACCTTTGATAAATACGATTTCCCTGAAACACTCTTAAATAACAAAATTGATATTATTAATTCGACAACGCCGTGTGGTATTTATTTGGCTGAATAGAATAGTACCACCCTCATTTTCTTACCGAGGTGTCGTAAAAGGCGACTAAGGTAAGTCGACCCGCCGTGTGGTATCCGGCTGAGTAGAATAGACAAGCCTCATTTCTTACCGAGCTGTCGTAAAATACGACTAAGGTAAGTTGACCCACCGTATGGTATCTGGTTTAGTACAATAGACCACCCTCTTTCTTACCGAGGTGTCGTAGAATACGACTAAGGTAAGTTGACGTCAGGCAGGCGGCAGGTCGTAAAAACGGAGCCGAATCATGTGACAGCATGCTTATAACATGTTGTGCCGACCCCACTTAGCGTGGGATAAGGGCAGGAGGACTTCTTGATAATTCTTTTTACTGTCTACAGTATACTAGAATTACGAATAAGATAATGTTTATCATGGGCTGGTGCTACTCTTTCGAGAGGTTACGGTTTCAATACCCAGGCACCAATGTGTTTTTCTGTTAAAATTTATGTGTCTAATTGATAATTGGGAATTATCATACGCTTTTCAGTGAAGGAAAACATCGTGAGGAAATTGGCATACCTCTAGAGAATTCTGGGGATATGTGTAACCCACCAATCCGCATTATAGCAGCGTGGTTTGGTCATAACTTCAATCTTTTTCTCCCAAACACTAAACAAGGAGCGAGGAGGCCTATGCCCTGCAGTAGGATAATAAGCAGGCCGTTACTTTAAGTAAAGGCTGGCCCGTTGGCGCAGTGGGTAGTGACCCCGCCTTCAGTGACGCGGGTCGCGGATTCGATTTCCGCAAGGGCCAACATTTTCTATAAATGAATTTGTTGGTCTTCGAGTCTGGGTGAATTTTTGTATTTAAGTATGTATTTAAAAAAATTAAGTTACTTACATTGAGGACGGACGACCGTGTGTGTAAGTGGCCCATATATATAAAAAAAAGTCAGTAAACGGGTTTTTTTTATTTATGGCTTGACTTTGCTATAATGATTTAGTTCTTTGGTAATTTATACAGAATCACTTGTCTTGATAAAGATAAAGCAAACTATATGAATATTGACAACTTGCAGTCAGTATCGGTGAGCATTTACCTAGCTGAACTGGAGAAGTTGGGTATCAACGTCAAAGCCAAGAACTTCCTGGTGTTCCAAGGAGCTGTTGAAAGCATCGCCATGAAGAACCCTAAAGAGAGGACGGCGCTGTTCGAGGAGATCAGTGGGTGAGTTGAGTTTTATCTATCTATCTAGTTGCGGGGACGCGTATCGGTGCAGGATGGGTGATCAGCTCCTATTCTGGACTATTCCACCCATTTCTCCATTTTGGGATAAGGGTTTCACTGCTGTCGCGACAGTGTCACCTGCTTTAAACTACTTGTTGCTTTTACACACCTGATAATATCCCTGAAGGGGATATTTGTTAGGTCCTCAACTTCAATTGCATCCTTACCTAGTATTTCCCATCTTACCAGCGAGAACATAGGGCACTCAGCCATAAGTTGAACTCTTTTCTTCCTCTCCACTCTCTGAACACGCTGCGTGTTCTTTTATTTTCATTAGCGACAGGTGTCTGTTTAACAGGCAGTGCCCAATGCCTGTGTGAATTGAGATTATAAGACCCAGCTTAATAGTACATAAGTTAAAAGGTAAGTAGTCATTTGGGTTACAAATTACTAGTAAACTTGTTAACCCCTCCAGCTAAGCTAAATTTTTGTGGAGTGGGTTCACGTCGGTATTATAATGGCCAGGATTCGAACCCTCGACTTCAATAGCTCTTACCATTCCGCTAACGCTGTTCCGCCGTTATTTGTGGGTTGGAATAAAAGATTCTATAATATAACTCCGCAATCAATTTTAGCTTTTCCATTACAGCAGTATAGAAACACTGTTAAAGGAAGGCTGATACGTAAAGCCTACTATACTGTTGAGGATAACCTAGATGATAATGCGTGGATATAGCTACTCTTTGACTAGTTAAAAGTTATATTGTTAAAGGATCTATCGCCGAGTTTCTTGCGGGCTCTTCTCGGTAGGAACAGTGTTCCGAACCAGAAGAAAATTTGACGATTGAATATGTTTATGACGTGACTATATCCAGTCTCCATATATCATAAGTATCCCACTGCTGAGAATAGCCCTCTTCTCCGTTTTTTGGAGAGAAGCTTTGGAGCTAAGACCTACCACGCTGCTCCAGTACGGATTGGTAGGTTACACATATCTCTAGATATCTCTAGGGATATGCCGGTTTACCCTCACGATGTTTCCTTCACTGACAAGCGTGTCATAAATTGCAATTATCAATAACACACATAAGTTTTAACAGAAATACTCATTGGTGTCTGCTCGGGTTCGAACCCGTGACCTCCTCGAAAAAGTCGCACGGTGTTACCGCTGGGCTACCACACATCATAATGTTAGATAATCCCTTCCATTAGTTCCGGCGTCCTGAAAGAGCAGTACGAGGCGTGTCGCGCGGAGGTGAACCGAGCCGACGAGGAGGCCCAGTTCTCGTACCAGAAGAAGAAGGGTGTGGCCGCCGAGCGGAAGGAGGCCAAGTTCGAGAAGGAGGAGGCCGAAAAATACACTAGGCTTAAGGAGGAACTGGTAAACGATTAAACCTAACTTAAATCATATTTTAAAACATAGTTTGTGTGTCTGACAGAGAATGGGGTCTCAATGTTCTCCACCTAAAGTTTTTTTAATTAAACCTTCGCTAGCTGTCTATGCTTTTCTACAATAACATAAACTTAACTGATTAAAACTATAAAATTAATCAAGTGATTTACAGTTCAAAGGAACAAGTGAATGGGAGTATATCATAAGTAGTAGGACATTTTGACAAAGTACCTTGTATAAACTTTTTACATTTATTTTTTTCTCTTGAATATAATAGCATAACGTATATTAGCAATATAATTATTTTCATTACTTTTGTACTATGGAATTCGATATTAAATTTTAATATTTAAAATTTTTCACTTCTCCCATACCTTCGCTACTAATATCGTCCAATTAACGTACACAGCAACAGCAAAGGGTGGAGTTGCAACTGTTTCACCTGTACCACAACGAGCGGGACATCCAGTCCGCCGAGGAGGAGCTGCAGCACAAGCAGTCGGAGCTGACCAAGGTGGAGAAGAAGCGCCAGAAGGCCGAGGAGGCGCTAAAGGACAAGAAGAAGGAGGCGGGCACCGCGCAGCGCGAGCTGGCCAAGATAGAGCAGGACATCAGGGAAGTGGTCAGTGGATAACAATATTGGTAGAAATTGAGTCGAAAAACAATTTAAAATGAACGACAGAATGATTCTAACATCAGTTCGGAACATTAATCCATATAAGAAGAACTGGAAAGGAACTCAGTGGTTGCTCTTATCATGTACTAGCCTTTACCCGCAACTTCGTTCGCGTAAACTATTGTCGTTTAGGTTGATAATAGATCACGTTTTTCTATTCCTGTAGAATTAACAGGATTTCTATAGCCTAAATGTTCACCGGTGTATAAGAAATAAGTGTGGCAAATTTCGTCGATATTGGTTCAGCGTATTCGCCGTGAAAGAGTAACAAACATACATCCATACTCAAAAATTAAGGATAGCCAATATTTGAGGTTAGATTTTGATAACACGAAATATAAAAGAGGTCACCCAAACACGTCTGCCTCCCACGAACACCGCATGACAAAAGTGAATTACGTCAGCCGTTGCCTTATATAAGCTATTACAGCTTAGAGATCTGGATTCCTAACAAAATGATACAATACCTTCAACAAGAATCAAACTATTTATTTATCAATGGATATATTTCAGGAAGCGGAAATATCTAAGAAACGTCCGACGTTTATCAAGGCCAAGGAGAGAGTCACTCACACGCAGAAGAAGCTGGAGGGCTCCGTGAAGACGCTGGAGCAGGCGCGGAAGGCCCACGAGGCGCACCAGGCGGACATCCGGTGAGAGTAGTGGCGTTGCTAGACAGAGTGGGACCCCCCCTCGATTCCCGCAGCGTAATGCGTCCTTCCGGTCTTCTCGAGCAACCCCCCATCCACTTCTTTCGACTAACTCATATATTTCTATTTATAGTTTTACTAGTTTTTACCTGCAACTTCTTTTGCGTGGGCTGTTGTCGCGTGATAGGTTGATAATAGATGGCGCTTTTCAATGTTATTCTATTAATGTAGAATTAACAGGATTTCTATATAATATTGTTATTCCGGTGTATAAGGAATAATTGTGCCAAATTTCATCGATATTGGTTCAACGGAATCGCCGTCTCAACCCCATTCACAATCTTTCGCATTTATAATATTAGTAGTATCTCATTATTATCCGTCGTATGAAAGAGTAATTTATTAATTTTATTAACATTTCTAATTTTTCATAACCCAGGTCGCGTACCTGGACATGCATCAATGTATTTTGCTCGCCTGAAGTTTTTAATACATTATCTATGATGTTTTTGGTCGTCGCGAGCCGGATATCTCTTTTCATTAGTGATCTTGTCACATTTAGTAAGCTGGAGGACGAGCTGCGAGAAGTAGAGGAGCAGAAGGCGCAGTGGGAGGCCACCATCACCGGCACCAACCACTCGCGCACAGACGTCCACCTAGAGGAAGCACAGGTTATTATTTGGTCACAATTGCAAAACATATGCACACAGTTTTATACTATCGCAATGAAATCCTTGCAAATGTAGCATATATGTATATATAAATAAATAAATAATAAATATCGCCCTGTCCGAAGAATAAAGTCACATCTTCCAAGTATATAGGCCGATAGTAAAAAAAAAAAGTAAGTAGTGGCCTTTTACTATCCCACTGCTGAGAATAGGCCTCTTCTCTCCGTTTTTTGGAGAGAAGGATTGGAGCTAAGACTTACCACGCTGCTCCAATGCGGATTGGTAGGTTTCACATATCTCCAGAATTCTCTAGAAATATGCAGGCTTCGTCACGATGTTTTCCTTCACCGAAAAGCGTGTGATAAATTGCAATTAACAATTAGACACTTAAGTTTTTAACAGAAAATCTCATTGGTGTCTACCGGGTTCGAACCCGTGACCTCCTCGTAAGAGTCGCACGGTGTTACCGCTGGGCTAACACAGCTTCTATAGGGCGATAATTTTGTAGGACTTGCCTATACAAAAAGTTTAAATTTAGTGTTAATTAGAACTGAAGAAGTAATAAATGCTAAAGTATGTTTCTCCGTCAGTCCGTCCGTGTTTCATTATATCATGTCATAACAACAATCACTAGTGGATCACCAGCAATGATTGTTTTGCTTCTAGATCAGGGAATACGAGGAGCTGAAGATGGAGGCGTCCCGGCAGGCGGCGCGCTACCTGCAGGAGCTGGACTCCGTGAACCGCGAGCAGAAGGCGGACCAGGACCGGCTGGACAACGAGCTGCGGCGCAAGGGCGAGCTCGAGAACAAGCATCGCCAGAAGGTAAGCTAGCCCATCGCTGGGACACTGTACAACCATTCATATAAAAAAAGGAAGAAGTGCACTTAACCAAACAATCGATCATATATCATACTAAGCCATGTACAAACACCTTCACAGGATAACGCAAGATGAATTCAAGAACCAGCAACTAGACATACAGAGTAAAAAGTTAACTCTTTTTGAACGGTGCGACTGTCTGTTTATTATTAGGTGGACATGGATTCCAACTTTAGATAGGCACTAATGAGTTTGTTAATTTCTAAGAGAAGAAAAACGCGAAGAAACCTGCATATCTCTGAAGAATTCCTTGGATGTAATATATCACCTATCAATCCCTATGGGAGTAGTGTGGCGGATCTAAGGTCCAATCCTACCCTCCAAAAGGAAAACATAGGTATTTGCAAAGCGGGATAGTAATAGGCTTACATTACGAAAATGCACTATCACCATCAGTACTACAACCTAATTTTATTTGTTTTCTTGATTAGAAATTGTTATATAATTTTATTTTATAAAGCTTATGCATTTTCTTCAATAGAACTGATAATGGAGCAGGTCAAATCGGTCAAAAATTACGAGTAAAGTACATTGGCCAATCAGTGTTGAGAAAATTGTATCCATGTTGTTTCGTTCTTACTGATCCAGCTCCATCTAAA
This sequence comes from Morpho achilles, assembly GCA_947086495.1. Lineage (NCBI taxonomy): Eukaryota > Metazoa > Arthropoda > Insecta > Lepidoptera > Nymphalidae > Morpho > Morpho achilles. Next base: position 667,485 of record CAMTZB010000015.1, read on the forward strand.
AGCTGTTCTCAAATTTATATTGTCTATTTGCTATTGCTTAACACGTATCTTTTCGCTGAACCTCAGGGGCACGAGCGAAACGAAGCTATGAAGAGGGTTGAGAAGTTGAACGAACACATCAAGAGCTCCGAGCAAGCTCTGGAGGAACAGAAGAGACTGCGGGCGGAGTTACAGGTGATTTGATTAATTTACTATACTATGAGCTGATATGCACCTATGCTTTGCTTCACACAGTACTAGATTTTACTCGCAATTTTGTTCGCGTGGACTGTTTTCGTGTGATAGGTTGATAACAGATGGCGCTTTTCGATGTCATCCTATTCCTGCAGAATTGACAGGATTTCTATAGTCTGTATGTTATCCCCATGTATAAGGAATAATTGTGTCAAATTTCATCGATATTGGTTCTGCTGATTCTCAGTGAAAGAGTAACAAACATACATCTATACTCACAAACTTTCGCATTTATAATATTAGTAGGACATCGATATAGTATACTACGACATTTAATTGATAGATTTATTAAATTAATGGTAAACTGATAGTTAATTAATAGCTTAAATTGATTTGATAGTATGTGATAACGTGCGTACGTGCGGCCACGAACGTCGTAATGATGCTGCGGTGATTTATTTATATACAATTTAAAATCGACCTTAAGTACCGTGTCATACGGTTAAAAATAAATTACAATGAAACCTTCGAGAACTATGCGCAAAGACGTAACCATGCGTAAAATGTAAGCTTGATTGATTTTTTATTGAAATTCATCGTCATTCCTCGGTCAGTCATCGTTGGAGTTTTTTAAATATTACGAAAACCTTGGAAAATGGATACCACGCCCGTCTACTCAGGGCAATAAGTATGTCAGATCCGCAGCTTTTAAAAACCTTACAATGCTCGCTGCTGGCGGCGGGGACAGGTTAGCGTTGTATACGTTGTTCCCATCTCTGCCGGCAGTAGCTCTGCACTAAGGTCAGTGCTGACCCTAGTGTGACGGTATATGTTTTCCGTCAGGCGGACGTGGGCTCGTGTCGAGGGCGAGCGGCCGCGCTGCAGGAGGCGCTGGAGGACGTCGCGGCGCAGCTGGGAGACGCGCGCGTCGACAAGCACGAGGAAGCACGTCGCCGGAAGAAGCAGGAGATCGTGGAGAACTTCAAGCGAGAGATCCCCGGCGTGGTGAGACGGGCCGCTATACTTGTATTTGGCTGGGAGTGCCAAATCATTAGGCCATTATTAAATCGAAAATATATAAGTGTTATAACAAAGTGGTACCACTAATCACCATTCTCCTGCCCTTATCCCAGTCGTGGTCGGCACAATATCTTTTTCTCTTCCATTATCTCCTATCAACTCTGGCGCTACTCCTTCTTGTCGTACTTCATACAATCATTCCATCTCTTTTCCGGCTTCACTCCAGTCACATATCCATCCACATTCACATTTAACACTCATTTGGAGGCATCATTTTCTTCCCTTTCATTATATCATCCATACCATCATTATTATTCAGACTAAAGTGGTTCCAATAATATAAGACACATTTTCCTATATAAAAAAAATCAGCGCGCCATAAAAGTGACTGTTATTAACAGTTAGTGAACTATGACATATTATTTAATTAAACAAAAATAATAATTTATCGGGTGAGCTAGTACTTTGCGATTACGTACCTATGTATATATCGCTTAAGCTCAAATTACAAGATGCCTCGTATCTCTGCAGTACGACCGCATGATCAACATGTGCCAGCCGACGCACAAGCGGTACAACGTGGCCATCACCAAGGTGCTGGGCAAGTACATGGAGGCCATCGTGGTGGACACGGAGAAGACCGCGCGCCGCTGCATCCAGGTGCTCAAGGAGCGCATGCTGGAGCCCGAGACCTTCCTGCCGCTGGACTACATCCAGGCCAAGCCGCTCAGGGAGAGGCTCAGGTAACTTGCTCAACAGGCTCAGCTTGTACGTCGCTATGAACAACGAACAATGGAATAATACTGAGAAAGCTTAACTTTGGTAATGGACACCGATGTCGACATTGATGTTAGTGATTCACTAGGCTGCCGTAACGTGTAAGTGCGACAGAGAGCGGAATAGACTACGTCCTGTTTTCACATTTTATTATTTTGCGGGCAGCGACTCTTTAATACTACTAAAATTTATTGCATGTTAATCTACACGTTGTTTATACATTAAGGGTAATGACAACAATCACCAGACTTAGCATACGGATTGGTGACCGTATCGCACCGATAGTCCTGGTGCCCACTATCGGTCTAGAAATATTTTGGCCGCTTGGATCAAGTGACACGAGATTGTGGGGTGTGGAAATCCCATAAAGACACTTATGTCCAGCAGTGGACGTACATCGATTGAAAAAGAAGAAGTGCACGTTGCCACACTTTATTATCTCGTGCAGGGACATAAAGGAGCCGAAGAACGTGAAGCTGCTGTTCGACGTGCTCCGGTTCGAGCCGCCCGCCATCCACCGCGCCGTGCTGTTCGTCACCAACAACGCGCTCGTGTGCGAGACGCCCGAGGACGCCTCGCGGGTGGCCTACGACCTGGACCGCACCAAGAACAGCAGATACGACGTCAGTTCACATAGATACCTGTTGACTTACTCTTACAGCGTCTGCAGGCAGCACGGGTGAGGCAGAAGCAACACTGATGGCTTTGAAATACGATAGCTTAAGCTATGCCGGAAAGCGCAGCGTCGGTAGACCCCCAACGACGACCTCAAAAAGATCGCGGGAAGCCGCTGGTTCCAAGCGGCACAAAATCGTCGATTCTCGAGATCCCTTAAGGGGACCTATGTTCAGCATAAACGTCCATCGGTTGAGGAGCTATGCCAGCTGGGAATGATATCCTAAGGATACTTCTTTGAATAATTTATAGAAGTAGGCGTTACTTTGCGGAATACAAAAGTAATGAGAATATTATTTTGCTATAATCCGCGATAAAAGAAAATATATGTAATGCTAAATGTAGAGTGTACTATTCGTTCTCATAACATATACATGCAGAATTTGTAAGAACTCATGCACTACCAGACACCGATGGCACAACAATACACAAGTGGAAGTGGAGTCTATTTCCTGACAATGCTTCGGTTACGGGGCGATGCAAATGTTTAGATTGTGGTGGTGAATGTGTGCAGTGCTTGTGTATTGTTGTGCCATCGGTGTCGGGTATGTAGAAATGAATTTTGGTTGTTTTCTTGATTTTATTTGAGTCCCTCAGGCGTTGGCGTTGGACGGAACGTTCTACCAGAAGTCTGGCATCATATCTGGCGGCTCGCTAGACCTGGCGCGGAAGGCCAAGCGTTGGGACGAGAAGCATTTGTCACAGCTCAAATCCAAAAAGGTCTACATGATGTTTAGTATTTAAAAGTTATGTAAATCTACTAGATTTGTTAAAGAATCATTTTATAAGAATGACACTTATACCTTTTGACTTAACTTTTTATTAGTGAAATCATTTTTAATAATTTATAATAATAAATTAATAATTAGTTCTATGGTAGATTATACATGATGACTAGTTGAATACGTACGATTTAGCGGGAAAGAGAGGTCCAAACCTACCTAACCTACTCCTCATTTAACATTTCCTCGGCGGCCGGTCGGCGAAGCGACCTTGAAAACTTATATTGTTTCTATACGCCAGGCGGATGACCAAAATTAACAACTCTTACTAGATAATTAGTTCAAAGTCTAATTACCTATTTTTATTACATATTTACAACGAGAATCCAATACTGAATACTCTCTATCAATATTGCAAGTTTTCTACCAATCACCCTGCATTTATTTATTTGATACACCAACGATACATTATAGATACATTAACAATAAATCCTCATATTAATTCTAGTACCCTTATAATTATCATTTTTAAGTTAGTTCTTAAGTATTCTATTTTAATTATATCAACAATTAAATCTAAGGTTTCCATAAATCAAGTCTTTCTGAAAATAAATATGTCAAAAATGTACTGTATATGCTAGGTAATGCAAACTAAGGTTTCTAATTGGAAATGTATACAAATTGTAGGAGAAACTAACGGAGGAGCTTCGCGAGTCCATGAAGAAGTCCCGCAAGGAGTCCGAGCTGACGACGGTGGACTCGCAGATCCGGGGGCTGGAGTCGCGGCTCAAGTACGCGCTCACCGACCGCGACACCACGGTTAGTTGGGGTGTTGGGTGTGCTTTGTGTAGTGACGTTAGTGTAAATCGCTCATGGGCTGCAATAGTGGCACAACTCAAAAAACACGTGTTTTGGACTAGGAATATGTGTCAATGTTAAAATTCACATTATTTTCAGCAGCAACACCGGCCGAACACATAATTCAATACAATCCCGTTCGTTTAAGCTAAATAAACATTTTTATGCAATTTCCTAAACACACTTGTTTCAGAACATGATTTTTAAATTTCACTATATACGCCATAGGGACGTACAAACTAATATGTATTTTTTGTAACTTACTGTCTTTGGATTCCTAGCCGTCTAATCCAGCCGGGTCTGCCACCCGACGGTTTATCCCACCTATCATGTGTTAGCCATGATTGTGAAGTTTTACACATATCAAGTGTTCTATGAAGTTTTCTTAAATGCATATTTTGTTGTGTATAGATTGCTAAAATTCTCATTTAATGCTGCTACTCGTGTATTTTAAGGATGTATTAAAGTATTTCCTCTTTCCAGCTGAAACAAATAAAGGCACTCGACGCAGAACTGGCTGAGTTGGAGCGCCGAATGGATATGTTCGGGGTGAGACAGCACGATTTAATTATATATAGATCCCATCAATAATATAGCCGTACTCAATTCCGATGATCGAATCAAGGTCCCAAACACAAGCACACAAACACAGCCATGGAAATGAGAAAATGTTTAGTTGTGCTGCAGTAGGCTTATTTCTTAATAATAGTAGTAGTTAATACAGTATTCTATATGTTAATGTATTGTGTGTGCGGACAGCCCCAAATCGAGGAGATCGAGCGCACCATCCGCACGCGCGACGCCAAGATCCAGGAGATCAAGGAGAACATGAACAACGTGGAGGACGTGGTCTTCCGCCGCTTCTGCAGGGACATCGGCGTCGCCAACATACGGTAACCGACGGACGCCTGATCTTTATATATCAGAAAAGCTCTGTACAGTAATCATATCAAATATCATATAGCTGGTTCTTTGAACTGGCAGCAAACTTTAAAATCATGGTAGCTTGTGTTGCTTATTAGCATTGGACTATTCAAAAGTTCTTGTATATTTTAAATTTAGTTCTTCAATTTCGACAACATACTACAGCTTTCTGTGACCTATTCGAGGTTATGTCTCAAAGTAGTGGAAGTTTTATCGACATCGACGAGAGAGTTTTGTGGCTGCGAAATCGCCACTCTCATTCTTTAGGACCCCAATGTCCATCGTTCAATTAAATAATGTATTGATACGAGTATGAGTACGACGCAGTTGATACGTTTTCGGAAACCGAACAGCTTTATTTATAGCAAACTTATAGTAAATATTAAAGAAACGTAATAATTTGACATCAATAACATGTGATGTAATAATGTATATGGATGAACTCAGGCAGTACGAGGAGCGCGAGCTGCGCGCGCAGCAGGAGCGCGCCAAGAAGCGCATGGAGTTCGAGGCGCAGATCGACCGCATCGCCTCCAACCTGGAGTTCGAGCGCTCGCGGGACACGCAGAGTGAGTCAATAGCCCTATTGGATCGGCAGATGTACGCCGGGTGCTATCCGGCTGAATAGAATAGTACCAACCTCATTTCTTACCGAGGTGTCGTCAAAGGCGACTAAGGTAAGTCGACCCGCCGTGTGGCATCCGGCTGAGTAGAATAGACCAACCTCATTTCTTACCGAGGTGTCCTAAAATACGACTAAGGTAAGTTGACGTCAGGCAAGCGGCCGGTCGCATAAACGCAGCCAAATCATGTGACAGCATGTTTAAAACATGTTGTTCAGACCTCACTCAGAGTGGGATAAGGGCAGGAGGATGATGATGACTGGATTGGCAGATGTGTGAGTGTGTAAACTCACTTGATTTGTGTAATTCGATAGGATTATCTGTGTATTTTAATAACGTGCTGCTCTTTTTTTACTAAGATTTTTATTTAAACTTATTATTGTGCCGTTAAATTACAACATTGAAACATTATGTTGTTGTAATACGCTCAATATTATTAATTTGGGCGTGTAGCTGAAACATATTTCTAGGTCGTATTTTACACACACAATGTGACAAAAGATAAATACATTTTCTATAACTGAATTTGTATACAGGTTGTCCCGTAAGGTATGGATAACTTTGTAACCCCTGATAGTTGATCTGTTCACGGCTCAAACTACATAAAAAGAAGGATTTTCGAGTATTTAACCTATACGTCGTATCGTACGTAACCTAATAAATCTTTTCATACTACTTTGCGTTTCTGTTTCACTGTGTGCGCTTAGACAAACAAGATTTGTCGTATTTCCTCATTGAAATCGGACTTAACAGTCTTTTTTCCGAAAAGTTACAACATCTACATATCTTTTTTTTATAGTCTATCAAGATCATTATAATAGCAAAACCCACAAATTCCACTTATCCGCAGCTGTGGTAAACAGAAAAGCAAAGTAGTGTGAAAAAATTCGACGATATCTAAAAAAAAAATCATAGTTTGGGCACTAACTAGAATATCTATATTTTTAAACTGTAGTTTGAGCGGTGAACAGATCCACTATAAGGTGCCCCAAGGTCACCCCTCGATCGTATACGTCCGTCCGTGCAGAGAACGTGACGCGCTGGGAGCGCACGGTGCAGGACGGCGAGGACGAGCTGGAGGCCAGCCGCCAGGCGGAGAGCAAGCAGCGCCAGGACATCGACCGCGAGCTGCGGCGCGCCGACGCGCTCAAGGCCGAGCGGACGGCCGCGCGCGCCGCGCAGGACAGGGCCGACGACGCCGTCGCCGCGGTCAGTATCAACTTGTGCTTGTCAATCCTCAGCGTGTATGTAAATGACACGTCCCGACTATCCACTGCTCCGTTATGCTAACAGAATTATACGTACGATAAGCAGAAGCAGAAAGTTAATGTTTAAGAATATGTCCGAAAGCACAGAGAGAGAAATTGCACGAACACACCAGGAAAAACTGATTAAATTCAAAATATTCTTTATTCAAGTAAACTTGTAAACATGTAGTTTTGAATCATCAACTCTACTGCTGGATCGGAAAGCTGTTCCTACCGAGAAGAGCCAGCAAGAAACTCGGCGGTTGCTCTTTTACAAATACAATTCTTAATACTAGTTTAAGTTACGTTTAATCGTTTCTATCTTTGCAAATCTTACTAAACAACGCAATTACGAGCGCGTAAGCAATTTTTGCTAACTGGCGACGTGCACTTTGTATCAATGGAGCTTGTGTACTAGCGCGGGGGGAAACGAACGTATCCGCGACGCCGCCCGACAGATCCAGCTTGACGCGTGACACTTGCTGACTAATAGCAACAGATCGGTTTGTCCGGTGAACATCTATTTAATACTCTATGCAATTATTTTATTTATGACTCTGTTTTACTCGTATTTAAAGCTGAAGGGTTTGTTTGTTTGAATGTTTGAACGCACTAATCTAAGAAGCTACGGGACCGATTAAAAAAATTCGAATTTAGAGTGTTAGGTAGTCCAATTATCGAGAAAGGCTATAGGCTATATAACATCATGCTAAGATGAATAGGAGAGGAGCACCAATAAATAATATTACAAAAACGTTGAAATATAAAGCTTTCCTTGAGTGTACTAAGTAAAGGGTGAAAGTTATTAAAAAATCTCTTAAAATTAACTCTCGATAATTACTTTTATGTTCAAAATGTCAATTCTTCAATTAAATAATTTATAGAATTAGGCGTTACTTTGCGGAGATCCATAATACAAAAGTAATAATAAAATTATTTTGCTATAATCCGCGATGAATTTCATCGCGGATTATAGCAAAATAATTTTATTATTACTTTTGTCTTCAATTAAAACTGTATATTCCCCCTTTTTCGTGTTCTCATACTGCGTTATCCGGTGGACAGTCGTCATTCTCAAAACGTCCCTAATGTCGATCGTTTTTTTGAACTTACCCCCGCCTATGGCTATTTCTCAACACGATTAATGTCTGCAATTAAAACCCATACTGGCAAAGGTTATAGGTCGTGTTGCAATGACTCCTGACCTCTTCCCCTCCTGCAGGCCCGCAAGGAGGTGGCGGCCGTGCAGAAGGAGCTGCAGACAGTGAACAAGCAGATAGCCAGCGTCGAGGCGCGCATCGAGAGCCGCCGCAGCGACCGCCACAATATACTTCGACAGTGCAAGGTCAGCACACAACTCACTTAAATACATCAAAGCACGTATCGCACGCTTCATAGTAAGCTATCAGAATTCAAAATTTGTCTTAATTGAGATCCGAGTCATCTATGTCATCACGCGTTTTTTTGGAATTTGCCATAAAACTACTTTTTCGAATTTGGTCATTTTAATACTAAGCGTACGGTACATACGCACGCACGTTACCATTACTGTAGCATGATAAAACGGTCAATTAACATGATGTTTTTAGCATTTTCTTTCTTTCTAATCTTAACCTGTGCATGTGGTCCTTCGAGCCGGATAATAGATTGTGTCACTTGCTTTGCTCCCAAATTCTATATTGATCGTTATTTGAAACCTAGATCTCCAAAGGGCCGGATACGTCAGCTAATCTAATTGATAAATAAAGTTCTATTTAATAAGTACATTTCTTTCCTTCTATCTTTTATTCCATTTGTAAACCAACTTTAAGCAAATTCGGAACTTTATGACTCAGTAACTACGAGTCATTTTTGCATGTTCGTGACACTTTTTATTAGTTCGGGACACAACTGTGATATCTTATAAATTCTTATATTTCTATGTTCTGACTGTATCACAGATCGAGGATATAGTGATCCCACTGCTGGAGGGTAGCCTGGATGATACTGCGGAGGGCGAGTCGGAGCCTTCCTCGATGTCCAGCGCGGCGCTGCACATGCGGGACTCCAGGTGCAGCAACTCAATTACCGTTTTTTGTCTCATCCTGGGGTTATAATTCTGTTTGAACCAGAGCGCAATGTGGGGAGGTAATGTTGGTGATAGGGGAAACAAACTGGAAAGGATAATGTATAGAATTAGGCGCTACTTTGCGGAGATCCATAATACAAAAGTAATTGCGTTACATAGATGACATAAATAGGTTGATTGTTTTTCATTATGTTTTTTTACGTAGGTTAGACAATTGCAAAACGTTCCAAAGGTTCTTTTGCCGTAAGAATATTTAGTTTGCCGAGATGGCTCTTTATCCTAAATATACAATGGTTGGTGATGGCAGGATCCGCGTGGACTACCGGTCGCTGGGCGAGGCGCTCAAGGAGCTGGACGAGGCCGACGAGATCAAGCGCAAGGCGGACAAGCTGCAGAAGGCCATCAACTCGCTGCAGAACACCGTGGACAAGATACAGGCGCCCAACATGAGGGTAAACAACTTTACACATCCTGCCATCAAACAAACCAACACATTTATTTATTCATTAAAAATCATTATAAGTTTAGATTCTTAGAATAATATTTTAGTATAAGACATTACGGATTTCATTATTTAAACAGAACATTGGAGACTGAGTCAATTTCATCATAAAGTAGGAACTAATAATCGATTAGTAACACATGATTATAGAATTAATATATATTAAAAAAGAAAGTCAAATCAGCATTTAAAAAATTTAGTACCTATTTAAATACAGGTGAAAGAAAAAAAATTCCTACACGTATCGTTAAACGTAAATAGAGCATTTCTTTTGTTTATTTGTAATACGTTGTTTACTTGTGTATTCAAGGCAAGGTCAATGATGTCTCGATGTTCGATCGATGATGATCGATATGCAACCGGTACATTAATATTGCAGGCAATGCAGAAGTTGAACGAGGTTCGCGAGAAGGTAAACGCCACCAACGAAGCGTTCGTGGCGGCGCGGAAGCGCGCGCATAAAGCTAAACTGGCCTTCGAGAAGGTATAAATAAATAATTATATAATAATTACATACACGGTCATTACTTCTCAATACATATGTCATGGCTCACAGACAACTGGTAAATAAATTTAATAAGCTTTATTAAGCCTGTCTTTGACATTAGTTGCAATCTACGAGTAATCTAGTAGTAGTAATCTTGTTTTCTAATCTACTATCTAATATCTTTGGATTCATCCAAATAGGGCAAATTATATCAAACTTGGCAAGCATGTAAAGATGTGAAGGTCTATGGCACCTGTATGCAGCTGCTCACTCTCGGACTAGTCTAGCGCAGAAATAATGGGAGTTTAGGTCCAAAGAAGTTAGAGAGGCGACCCAACGATAGAATGTAGACCTCCGGATAGATAAACAGATGATCACACTTGTTCAAAGAAAAAGTTACGCTTAATTAAAGCTGGGGTTAAGTAGCACAAGGTCTCGTGACGTGTAAATGATCAAGGAGAGATCTATACGTAAACCCAGTCCAATGCTATCGATTTGAAAAAAAAATCAAAAGTAACTTTCTTTTACAGAAGTTTTGGTAAATAGGATAGGTAAAAGATTGTGAGATTAAAATAATATTCTTTAGAAAATGTAATTAAATTCTTTATCATATAATAAATATTCACTCGCTCTCTCTGACCTCAAATAGCTGAGTATCGTGGCTACTTGGCTACTAAACGATCTTCAAATAGATGAATGAGCTATATCATAATTGATGTAATCTTCCAGGTGAAGAAAGAACGCCACGACAAGTTCATGGACTGCTTCGACCACGTCGCCAACGAGATTGACGCCATTTACAAGGTGAGTATAACGACCGTTGAAACTGGTGAAGCAGCCGCCGGTCAAACATTAGTATAGATATTTCATTTGATTACCAGATCTTGTCACTTATTTGCACTTTAGTCATGTAGTTTCTACGTTGTCAATTTTTTACAAACCTGTGTATTTTTTATGGATATAAAGTACATTGTTTATAACTGTGTAGCTGTTTTCTCTCTTAGGAAAATAGTTTCCTATTGCCTCATGTACCAGACTTTTAGGTTGTACTACCGACCCTACTTACCAAGACTATTGTAACCTCTTCTAGTCGTTATCCAGCAGGGGTTTATTTTTAGCAGGCTTTTAACATTAGCAGGTAATGTTAAAAGTTGAGGTTGAAAGAAATCAAATGATGAAGGATGAAATCTAGCCAACACCACGAGCAAGACTTTCAGTATGAAGTAACGACTGGAGAGTGAGAGAGACATCAGCAAATGTAGGAAGATCTTTTTATATCATACGTCCCTCGTAGAGACGCGAACTTACATTGTAAATGCCACTTGAGGCTTTCATAAAGATTCATCATGGCAAGTAGTGCATATCATTAGTAGCGTGTTGTTTGTGCGGTCGGCAGGCGCTGGCCATGAACCAGTCGGCGCAGGCGTTCCTGGGCCCCGAGAACCCCGAGGAGCCCTACCTGGACGGGGTCAACTACAACTGCGTGGCGCCCGGGAAGCGCTTCCAGCCCATGTCCAACCTGTCCGGGGGGGAGAAGACCGTGGCCGCGCTCGCGCTGCTCTTCGCCATCCACAGGTGGGGTGGGTGGGCACGTTAGCTCATCTATACTAATATAAAAACCTGGAGAGTTTGTTTGATTGATTGATTGATTGTTTGTTTGTACGCGCTAATCTCAAGTACTACTGGACCGATTTGAAAAATTATTTCAGTGTAATATAGGCCATTTATCGAGGAAGGCTATAGGCTGTATAATATCACGTTAAGATGAATAGGAGAGGAGCAGCAATAAAAAATAGTACAAAACGGCAAAATTTAAAGCTTTCCTTGGATGCGCTAAGTAAACGGTGATAGTTATTCAAAAATCATGTATTACAAAATTGTTCCCCTCTTAAAGTTCTAAATAAAATTCCGCAACAGCATATGTCTAGATTTTAAGCTTTTTATGGTTATCAAAAGACTATATTACGATTTTAATTATATAACGCGGGCGGAGCCACTGGCGATTGCTAGTCTTATATAAAAGGCTGTATATTATTTCATCCGTATCTATGCATGATTGTTTGACCTCATTTTTACGGACTGATGTAATTTAAAGTTTGTTCAAACTCTATTCACTTGTCAAAAACCAAAATAATTAATGATTTTTTTGTATTATCTATAATACTCTACAAAGTATGTTCAGTCACCAAAAAACACACATTACCACGGCACAACTTAGTATAGCTGGGGTGGTGGTGAACGTTTTCAATAGAAGAGCTGGCCACATTGATGGCTCTTTCTCAGCAATGTTCACTTAAAAAAGATCTAAAGACAAAAAACTAAAAAAAAAATTACTCCGCAAAATAACGTCTAATTCTATAAATTACTAGCAATTGCCTGCAACTCGGCCCACGTCAAAAGATTAAAACCGTTATACAATATTTTGATAACCATGATAAAAATGGTTAAAGTGGGTAACCTTAAAAGCCAGACATTTGCTGTTTTATTAAAACTTTTAGAGAGGAACAATTTTGTAAAACATGATTTTTAAACAACTCGCACCGTTGACTTAGCGAACGTAAGCGCGGAAAGCTTTAAATTGCTGTTTTCGTTATATTTTTTATTGCTGCTCATCTCCTATTCATCTTAGGGCGATGCTATATAGCCTAGAAGTCTTCCTCGATAAATGGACTATCTTACACTCAAAAGAATTCAAATCCGTTAATTACTTCCTGAGATTAGCGCGTTCAAACAAACTCTTCAGCTTTATATATCAGTATAGAAATGGATCGTTAATTTGGTGGTCTGAATCCAGCTACCAGCCGGCGCCGTTCTTCGTGCTGGACGAGATCGACGCGGCGCTGGACAACACCAACATCGGCAAGGTGGCGTCCTTCATCCGGTCCAAGAAGGGCTCGCTGCAGACCATCGTCATCTCGCTCAAGGAGGAATTCTACGGCTGCGCGGACGCGCTCGTCGGCATCTGCTCGGAGGTACGACGAATGCTCTTACGAGCACCACACGGTCCGTCTGTCTGTCAAGCATTCACGGCTAATCCAATATAGGAATAGCGATAAAATTTAGTAAAATTCAAGCTTTTATACACGGTTAGCAAACACCTATAGGAATAATCCCGAATATCCGTCGAAAACAATACAGTGCATCAATGAGGGTATCTTGATATTAAAGATAACGTAAAAGAAGTGACGGGTGTTAATAGTACTAGCCTATCCGTTACACATTCACGTCTAATCTGCTGTGGGCCAATATTGATGAGGACTAATGACTAATGTTGCTGACCCGAAAGAAACAGAATAGCGGTGGGCGGTGGAGACATCTATGCTAGGATTGGCCTTTACGTGGTCGAATTAGGAATGTAGAGAGTTTAAGAATGAAAATCGTCGATAAATTAAGCTCAGTTTAAGTGGCATTGGGCGAGGCACTTAGTACAAACAACGACAGTCGTTGGAGGTAATAGTGCTGAAAAGAAAACCCTGCGCCGGAAAACGCAGCATGTATAGTTGTTAATAAAATTCTCGCTTTTAATCTTCGCAAACAAGAAAGATACAATGAATGAATTGCCTAAAGCAAAGTGACTTTGACTTTGATTTGTATTTTATTGAAAGTTCAGAAGTTGGTTGCGCTGCGCCAATTTCTATATAAGTAACATTTTGTTAGATTACCTTTATTGATTAGTTGACGTCATGATGACCTAATGGTAAAATCATCAAGTTAAGGTGATAGCTAGTTAAATAGTTTAATCTGTTCCGCTCTAACGGAGCGTTTACTATAATTATTTTTATCTATTCTGTTCCAGCCTGCAGATTGCCTCGTGAGTGACGTCATAACGCTGAGCCTTGAGAAATACCCCGATTAGGTTATAGTCAAACGTTAATATTAATTAATTAATGATAATGATCTCGATTAGGATATATTGCTATTCGGTCGTCGAATTATAATATCTTCACAAGATTCACATATTTTTGAGTGAAGTCTCAGAACATAGTAACTGTACTAGAAGTATATTAAAAAAATGAAACGTTAAACTACCCAGTATTTACCTTTCAAACATAACTATGCTGCAGAAGCTATGGAGAAATATAACATTTTTTTTTTATATTTAGGGTCTGTTTACAAGTTACTGATAAACTGTCGGATAGTTAACCGACAAATAAACTAAGTAGCAGATAATTGTCTCTAAAAAGAGACTCTAAAAGTGAAAACTTAAAAAAACATCGCGGCCATTTTGAAGTAGGTATTTGCTATCCATTATAAACAAAATAACAGCCACATGATCTACCTGTTAACTTATTAGGGACTTTGAGTACTGAATAAACTTATCAGAAACCTGAGAAACGCAAAATTCCGAGATGTGTCAGATATGTTCCGACTGACTGTTTATTGGTAATTTGTGAAACAGGCCCTTAGTGAAATATCTTTTGATACATTGATTATTAAAGCTATAAAGTAGTTCAGGCCTTATTGGTCCTCCATTAAGATGTCCTTTCCTATAGGACTCCAATCTCATGATATAATTAATAGTTATTTAAATATAACGAGATATGTACATGTTAAAATTTTGGATAATTTAAACTTGCTAAGAATGTGTTTGACTATTTTTTGTAAAACGTTTTCAGTTAAATTATCCCATGAGATTGAGAAGATGAGATTAAATGTATGATTTATTCATACATTTTGAATGATTATAAAATTGATACTTTTCAAAACAACAGCACTTCCTTAGAATAGGAGAAGAATTAGAAAGAAGACAATTTCAGCTAGGTTTCTAAAGTAGATAAGGGTGTATGAAAACTGCCTACATTTTAATGTAATATGAGCTCTTTATTTACAATAAAATATCTTACAATACATATCTAGTTTAATTTAACTCCACTCAGACTGGTCCACACTCCGTAGGTTGTTGTCCATGACTTTAAACCAAGGTTAGTCAGGATGTTTGTTTATGATTTATGTAGTCATACTGCTATTCTCAATTCTTGTGTTTTGGTATAAATAAAAAAAGATGGGAGGAAAAAGGAACACATACGGTTGACAACCCTCGAAGTAAGCAACTTACAGTTGGATTTTTCGACTCATAAACCTGTATCTAAGATAAACGACAAAATATTTATATACAACTTAGTAGATGTGAGGATTGCAGTGATCTCGATAAGTGTAATAATAAAGTTAAATATAATTGCATTGCAAACAACATTGCTTACCAATGCGCCCTATCCGAAGAATAAAGTCACATTTGCTATGCTTATACATGGGACATGTGTCTTTATTCATCAGATAGTACAGATTGCTTAGACTATTCATCTATCCCTGAATTTTTTTACAAAATTTTAATCACTCAAATGTGAAATTTAAACACAATCTTAAACAGTTATATTCGATTTTATGTCATAGTAAAATTATGCAATTAAATGCTTTGAAAAGTTTACATTTTTTGCCATATTTACTCACTAAAGGAGTAAAATAAATATGTTAATTCATTGTACATTTTAATTTTTTTAAATAAATAACAATTAAATATTTTTTCTTAAAAAAAGATTTTAAAATTACAATTTAAAGCTTTTAACATAATCTAACAAGTAATGAAAATATTAATTTAAAAAAATAATTTTTTCAATACTTTTGCATTATGGACCTCCGAAAAGGAAAGGTTAATTCTATAAATATAACAAGTACCACTTCAGAAGTGGCAGAGTTAGTAGTACTGTGGTCCGTACTGCCCACAGTATGGACCAGTCCGAATGTTTCCCCACGTATTGTAAATGTTCATTAGCACTTTTTATTTATCACCTGACCGTGGACGGTCTGTTGCGCCAATTCCTTTAACGTACAAACGTAACAACAACAAAAGACGTCGGCGTGAAGTGCTACACTGCACCGACACTTCGTTTAGAACCACTTCCATTGATATCTACAAGTTAGTAAATAATCCATAGTTAACTATTTACAGGGTCTCAATAGACAACGACGTAATGTAAAGCATCCAAGTTACACTTTTTATCTTCAACAATGGCCGTATTGGAGCTGCCAAATAAAGTGTGGTAAACATTTAAATGGTATTAAATATACCGCTTAACAATATTTTTGGAAATACATCTTTCTATTCTATACATACCATTTTGAGAGACATTAGTATGTATGTTTGTTATAATTTATACCTAAATATTTAGCTTGGATTCAAACTAGTTTTATTAACTTAAAAGTTAATAAACTTTTAAGTTTAACTTTTTTAAGTTGAAAATCAATTGTTTGCAATATTTATGAAAAGTTAAAATAGTAACATCAGCTTGGAACTCGTATTAATGAAATATTAACTCTAAAATCTTGATAACTCATACATACATATATAAAAACAATTTTTTTTTCTTAAATATATCAGTTTTGATATATTTCTGTATTAACGTCTGTTTGTTAATCGGGTTTAAGAATTAAATACAGTTCTTTGGCAAACACATATTTTGTTAAAGAAAAATTTAAATTAGATATCGAAATAATTATGTAAATTTAAATTTTATTTTATTCTAAGAATATATACTATACAAATAAATCAGTCGGAAGAACATTTGCAAAGTTTTCTAGTCTCAAAGGTTTTCGTGTTGTACCTAATGGTATTTCAATAGCGTTGGATGCTTTACATCATTTTAATAATTAGCTAAAAAATTAAATAACGTCTAATACATAAACTACACAAATCCATGTGTTACCAAAAATAAAAAATAAACACCTGCGATACGCAGCTACTGCAGCACTCGAATATGTCTATAGCTATTTCTATGTATTTGCGTACAGTGGAAAAACAAATTTTACTAATAGGTTCAACACCGCCCAGGTTGGATAAAAATGTCGAGGGAAGAAAAAATAATACTACTAATTAATTGAAATTCTAACGGTCAAGACGCGTATAAAGTTTCTTGCTGGTTTTTCTCGAAAAACAAACATCGGAATCAGTGGTAGAACTCGTCTAAACTAAAATAACGCGCCCCACTATCGTATTAATCCACTCGAGCAAATTTAACATATGTACGAAAAACATAAATTGTATTTGTCAATCATTTGATAAGGACAAAGTATTTGCTAAGGTTCTTAAATTTGTTTTCCATATATTTTCATATTCTGCTCGAGAAGGTGGACGTCTTGTTTCATACACTAAGCCAGCGCTACTTCATATGTAGCTTATCATCCGGTAGTCATATTGAGCGTTGATACCTTTACCAGATTTATCACGCGACTAGTCGACCACGACGTTCGAAAACAGATCGTAAATCACGCAACAGTTGACAGCTATTGCCATAGACAAAAAGTAATTATAAACATTAGCAGTCACACATTTATATCAACTAGTTAAGTAGTGGGGCGCGTTATTCCCAATTAGACAAGCTCTTTTTTAATAACATTTGTCGATTCAGTAGTTGCATAAATAATGATTTGCGTAATTTGAATTGTTAGAGTGTACGGCTACAAGTCCATAGGTCGCGGGTGCTAGTCGGGCGAGTGCGGCGGGCGCGTGCTGAAGTAGGGCGCGGCGTGCGGCTGCAGCAGCGTGAGGCACACGGAGCACACGCGCGCCGGCAGCCCGCGCGGCCCGCTCGCCACCGACTGCGACACGCACGCCGCGCAGAAGATGCGCCCGCAGTGCCGGCAGTGGATCTGACACGATAATATCATCATCCTGCTGCGCTTATCCCGCCCTGAGTGGGGTCAATCAACACCGGCCGCCGACACCTACTCAGCCTACTCAGCCGGGATACCACGGCATATAGATCTAACACGAGATATCCTTAATATTTTTTCATTTATTTTTATGAAACATAGATTTAAGTCGATAACTTGAAGTACCAAACTCGAAAGAGTAGCCCCTAGACCTGAGAATCCCAGGCTTTTTATCTCATAGACCTCTTCCAAAATTTAGCTGATTTTGTTGGACCTCCTGCATATTCACAAAACTCAAAGAAAAATTACATTATGAATTGTGATCGCCCATTTTTTTTCCTTATGCTAGAGAAAAACGAGTCTCCCTTGGACTTATGCTATGCCCGAATGCGGGCATATTTTATTCTCCATCTGTTGGAGACCGCCACAAAAGAAGAAACGTTTGGATATTAACGGGCTCTGCGGGTCTGAACTGCAATACCCAGTGTTGGTGGACTGACGACCTCAAAAGGCCGCAGGATGATAATGAATCCAAGAGGCACAAGCGGCACGGCGGATCGTCGTATGTAAATCCCTTCAAGAGACTGTTGAAAGAGAGATGTTTAGCAGCGGATGCCTATGACGCTGCTAAACATCTCTCTTTCAACGTTTGAAGAAGAAGTAGTGTTAAGTATGTGCCTTTTCACCCGCCACACCGACCTTCTTTTTATTAGTGGGCAGCGGCGCCCGGCACGCGCTGCACTCGCTCACGTCCTCGTCGTGCTGCCACCGGACCTCGGTGTCCGCCTCGCGGATGCGCTGCAGCTGCACCTGCAAGTAACGGCCTGATGCTATTCCACCAGTGGACAAAGGTCATTTGTAGAGAATGGATGGAGCTGAGTTCCGATGCCGACTGATGGGTTACTCATATCCTAGCGAATTTTTTACCCATGTTGTCGCCATTAACTTCCGCTTTGTATTTTATAGCAACACAGTCATGAAACAAGAGTATCGCGCCCTTTTTGATTAAAATGGTAACAACACTGTGACGTGTTGTTTCCGCTTGAGTCTTCCTATTGATAAAACGTTTCAGTGACAGTCAGTCTTTGTTCATCATTCAAGAGAAGTGCATCTCGGAACGGGAATAGTGGTATTCCCATTATATCGTGTTATTGTATATAGTGTGTGCGCTAACACCCAATATTTTGAACTAGCAGTAAGTCTTAATCCATATTAATATTATAGAGGTGAAAGGGTGTTACTGCTTTCACCGAGCAAGTTTATGAAATTTGAGTTAAAATAAAGTTTATATACCAGGTCAACATGTACAATATAAAAATACATATTCTAATTTATAAAATCAGGCGTTATTTTGCGGAGGTCCATTATACAAAAGTAATGAAAATATTAATCTGCTATAATCAGCGATCAAATGTTAATACCTATTCTCATCATTTTTTGAGGTCTTATGACCTTATGCTTAAAAGGCGACCCTGCAACGAAAAACGCAGCGTTGGCCTAACCTCCAGGAGGTGTATCAATATCCTCCGATAGGTCGCGGTTTGCGGCTCGACTCAGGCGCCACAGGAGCGTGTGGTGCCTCTGCACCTTTGTACTCGCATCTCTATGCGTCAATAAGACATGTCAAGCAATAGAGTCTCAGTAGAATAAGTGAGATAAATAAATAAAACATGTATGTTGTAACGCACGCAAAATTTGTGGCAATGGTACAATCTATTTTGGATCATTCATTTCATTCATTTATTTATTTTTGCACAATACAATTACAAAAAGTTGTTACAATTATTGTTTCAGCGTATTACCAAGTAATAGGTATGCAAATATGATAAACTTAAAATTATAAGTTTTTAAGTTTGATCAGCAACAGACACGCAATTACCTCACTACAGATTACCATAGCACATTACTTAGATATCAGTATCTAATCGTCGCTCGAGGCGGGAGACTGGCTCGCCGCCTGCCAGATCTTAGTATACTACAAGCCATTTTCAGTGTTTCTATTTTCAGTAACAACTGTTGTAACAATATCGTTTGTTTGTCACCTGCAGCGACTGCGACAGGCGCACGAAGTCCTGCTGGACCTTCTCGCTGTTGTCGAGCTCCTGCTGCAGCACCGACACCCGCGACCGCGTCTCCAGCGCCTCCGACTGGAGCCGCTTCTGGACAACAACGTACAACATTAAAAAAAGAATAATCTACAATACCAACAATGTGTAACAATAGCGGCATCTTGTTTTCGCAAGATACACGCATCGTTACAAATCAGTTCAACACACGAACTTAACATAAACGCATAAAACCTATATAGCGTTCGCTCGAGTGTCAGCAGAAACTGGCTCTCTGAAAATCAGCACCCTCATACGCAACTATTAGTCACACTGGAGCGAAATATTCCCTAATTATAAGGAACCTAGCCGTGGACCCTAGGTTGTTGGGTGGTAATTTAGTGGACTGTAATTGCGGGGTTCAGGTCTTTGACTATTTTCTATTTTTCTGGGCAATGCACAGTTATCACTGATAAGTAGTAACAACTTAGCACCACCCACCTTTCGATGCCTTTGTACTACCACCATTCACTGGAAGATTCGAAGTGCTTGCTTTAAGCCGGCGGCCGGCCGTTTCTTGTGACACGGGGTTGAATGATACTCGAGTGAATAGTAACACTATTACGAGTCTGAAACTCGACACGACACTTTAAAGTTAGGCACTGCTTTTACTATTGTGAGTCCCAGATGAATTGTTTAATATTTTACAATGAATTTCATACGAATGTAAAGCGATCGAGCGGCCATTATCGTTCCGCCCTCACGTAGACAGTCGCACGGCGACAAAACGAATCGATCGACGAGTAGCGTTTTCATTGCTACCTACATATCAGTGAATAAAAAATTAATAAATGCCCAGAGATTTAGAGATTTATGAAATATTTACGAACACACACAAAAGAGTGAAAAAGGTCGGGATAAGCTACTGGACTGGAACTCGATGAGATCTATTTAGCATTTGATGTGAATCCACTGCAGAAGTTCTGTCTGGTCCATACAAAATACTAACTTTATCCTCTAGCAGTTGTTCGATCATGTCGTTGGAGTGGCGCAGCTTGTCCGCCAGCTCCTGCATCTGCTCGCGCTCCGTCTGCAGCCGGTCCAGCTCCTCCCTGCACACACAACGCGTAGGTGTTGGAATACATCTACACCTGGAAGAGATCACTACGTAGCCAGGTTACACTTCTTAGAAGCTTTTAGCAACCCACCATGTATGTGAAGGTGGTATGGTGCATGTTAAATTTGACCCACTTCCCGGGGTCCAATTGAGCTGAAATTTTATATACTGCTCCAGTCCCGGTGACAATGCACGTTTATGATAAGCATGATTAACAGCATGGACGTGAAATATGATTAAATGTTTTTGTTCCAAGTTTTTATTTTAATTATCTTGTTTCCTTTTACCGCCGTGTGGTATCCGGCGGAATAGAATAGTACCACCCTCATTTCTTATCGAGGTGTCGTAAAAGGCGACTAAGGTAAGTTGATCCACCGTGTGGTATCCGGTTAAGTAGAATAGACCACCCTCTTTCTTACCGAGGTGTCGTAAAATACGACTATGTGGTAAGTTGACGTCAGGCAGGCGGCCGGTCGTAAAATACGTAGCCAAATCATGTGACAACATGTTTATAACATGTGCCGACCCCACTTAGAGTGGGATAAGGGCAGGAAGATGATGATGATATCTTGTTTCCTACAAAAGTAATAATAAAATTATTTTGCTATAATCCGCGATGAAGTAAAATAGAAAATATATATAATGCTTAATGCAGAGTGGACAATCGGTTATCATACCTGATACATGCAGGAGTCGTAAAAAAAAAAACACATGCACACACCTCCACCACCGCCACCGTGATACACAAGCACTATATACGTTCACTATCACAAACTCAACATTCGTTTCGCCAAAGCATTGCTTTGCGATTTTGGTCGTGGAGTCTATCTCCTGACGATGCTTCGGTTGCGGGGCGAAACGATTGTTGAGTTTGTGATAGTGAACGTATATAGTGCTTGTGTATCACGGTGGCGGTGGTGGAGGTGTGTGCATGTGTTTTTTTTTTTTACGACTCCTGCATGTATCAGGTATGATAACCGATTGTCCACTCTGCATTAAGCATTATATATATTTTCTATTTTACTTCATCGCGGATTATAGCAAAATAATTTTATTATTACTTTTGTATTATGGATCTCCGCAAAGTAACGCCTAATTCTATAAATTATCTTGTTTCCTTTTAGTTTGTAACTCAATGGCAGCTATAGCGGTTGTGGTGGTAGAGGGTGGTACCTGTCGGTCCGCAGCTGCTGCTGCAGCTCGGCCAGCTCGTCCTCGCGGCGGTGCAGCAGCGCGGCGTGCTGCAGCAGCTGGGTGCGCAGCTCGTCCTCGCCGGCCAGCGCGCTCTCGCGGCCCGTCTCGCACATTATCAGCTGCTCGCGCAGCTGCAGAGAGAGCTCTTGCAGCTCCTAAAAACGCATCGAATGGTTACAACCGGAATCACAAAAAACACTGTTAAAAAGAGGCTGATACAGAAAGCCTACTATACTCTAGATTATTTAAAAGATAAGAATGTGTGGATATAGCTCTCTTTGAACCTGTATAAGACAGTAACGACTTAATGTAAATAGTATTAAGAATTATATTTTTAAAAGAGCAACCGCCGAGTTTCTTGCTGGCTCTTCTCGGTAGGAACAGCTTTCCAGACCAGCAGCAGATTTGACGATTCAAAAGCACTTTTTACAAGTTTATTTGAATAAAGAATAATTTCAATTTCAATTTGAGTCAAACTCCCACCATTATTCCACTTCAAGTGGAGTCGGCACAACATGTTATAAACATGTTGCCACATGATTCGGCTTAATATTTTACGACCGGCCGCTTGCCCGACATCAACTCACATTAGTCGCGCTTTAAGACATCTCAGTAAGGACGGTGGTCTATCCTACTCAGCAAGATAGCACACGGCGGTCAAATTACCTTAGTCGCTTTTTTACGACACCTCGGTCAGAAATGAGGGTGGTCTATTTTATTCAGCCGGACACCACATGGTTACAACCGGAATATTTTGTATTTTATTTATTTAGTTCACAAAACTTACATATCTAGTGTGTTGTAGCCGACACAATAAAAATGCACAGATTATATATCAGTATTAAATAATAATAAAACCAATAAAATAGTAAAAATCATTACCGAAACGTTGTCCGGCAAGTTTATAATTTCATTTTGCATCTCGGCGGCCTTTTTTGTGTACTGCCCCACCAGCATCGCGTTGTCGCGCTCCAAACTGGAATGGATAAAGTAAGGAATACGTCGGAATCGTCTTTACTTTAACCACAAGCTTTGGAATAACATAAATGTTGAAGGTATTTCTTATTAACGTTAGATGGCGCTAGTAGAACTTTAAGTTACGCTGTATAGTTGCCTTTATAGCCGTGTAAGAATGGATAAAGAAATTTAAAGGGCAGTTTATAGTTAGGTCGATGAACTTCCTTTAACTAATTATTCGTAAAGTTCGATTCGAGTTTAGTTTTGTAATTTAGTTAAAACTTTAGTTAAAAGCATATTGCTTGGTGCAATTTGATTCTTTTGCTGATAGATGGCGCTGGTGTGGAGATAAAAAACCGATTGTTACATTTTCAATTATTTTTAGAGAAAAAGATTAATTTATTATTTTTATTCTTTTTTATAAGAGTAATTCCTATAAAAATAAAAGTCAAGTCAAACCGGTGCGTTAAATTAAACTTGTATTTATTCAAACTGTGAAATACAGCAGAAAAGTACATCGTCTGGTCGGGCAATAATTAGTGTATCCAGATTGAGTTACAGTGATGCTTTATCAAGTTTAGTCGACCTAGTCGTTAGCCAGAGTGCTTAAGAGGCTCGCTCGGCGCCGGCCAGCGCGCCGCCCAGCTCGGCCGCCGGGCTAGAGGTGGTCCCGCACTGACCTGTCCAGCCTCCGCTGCAGCGTCTCCCGCTGCACGGTGAGCGTGGTGACGTGGTCCAGCGCGCGCTGCGAGGCGCGGTCGGCGGCGTGCGCGCGCTCGGCCAGCTCGCGCTCGGCGCCGGCCAGCGCGCCGCCCAGCTCGGCCGCCGGGCTAGAGGTGGTCCCGCACTGACCTGTCCAGCCTCCGCTGCAGCGTCTCCCGCTGCACGGTGAGCGTGGTGACGTGGTCCAGCGCGCGCTGCGAGGCGCGGTCGGCGGCGTGCGCGCGCTCGGCCAGCTCGCGCTCGGCGCCGGCCAGCGCGCCGCCCAGCTCGGCCAGCCGCGCCGCGGCCAGGGCGCGCTCCGCCTGCCAGCCGCGGATGGTCTCGTCGTGCACGGACCGCACGCCCTCCAGCTCCTCGGTCGCCTGCGAGCGGCACGCACGACGGATAGAACATAGGTGAACATAGGTGGCGCCCCAGTACATTGAATGGATCAAAACAGATTCCTTATACAGTTTTACATTACATCGAATCATCAACATTCAGGTTTGAGTCAAAACAATCTAATAGAAGAGAATATTTGCAGAATGTCCCATCTAGCTCTATGTTATCAAATTGGTGTTCACATATCTGATCCACTCGTAATCTATTGCGGGGACATGATATCGAATATACATATTAATAAGGGCAAACTGTTTGCCATATCCGAAGAATAAACTCACATTTCCTATGCTTATACATGGGATGTGTGCCTTTATTCATCAGATATGGCGATTTTTTTACCGGCACGCCGCTCCGGGTGACGGACCCGCGCAAATATCGTTACTTTTCTTGCCACAACCTCGATGCAATGAAGTACTCTAGTCCTAACATAACATTTAGCCTACCCTGCCATACGTGATAAGCTACCACTCACCAGCTTCAGTGCCTGCTCGAGCTGGCCGGCGCGGTCCCTGGCGGAGTCCCCGCGCGCCTGCTCCGCCACCAGCTGCCGCTCGTAGTTGGCGCACATGTCGCACGGCAGCCGGCCTTCTGGGGACCATCAAATTACATCATTTTACTGTCTTTCAACACCCGGAACCCACCTAAAATCCCAAGATCTAACCGTAAAACTAAACCTTGAACTACCGCCTAAATACATTCTGGGCTACTAGCTTGCCAGACCGGTAAAAAAAGCTTCATATCGAGGTCTGTGTGATAAGGCAAGGTGTCGGTATGACATCCCAGAAAAGGTAAAAGCAATTTTGTTTCATTTGTTTAACAGACTTCTCCAAAAGGGTCGCTCATTTTAAGCGGCAGATGTGGA
Source organism: Morpho achilles (assembly GCA_947086495.1). Lineage (NCBI taxonomy): Eukaryota > Metazoa > Arthropoda > Insecta > Lepidoptera > Nymphalidae > Morpho > Morpho achilles. The sequence continues at coordinate 692,488 of CAMTZB010000015.1, forward strand.
TATCTTAACGATATCCCTATGAAAACTCTTGTTTTTTGTTTCTTTAAGCATATTGCACGAACTTGTCGGGCTAACCCGATATTAAGGCGTAAGTATAGAATATGTTATTCATATACATAAAATAGCATATTGCACATCTGGAACATTCTTTTATTCTTTTGAAAACAATATACAAAATTATAATAGATTCAAATAAAGTACAGATATTTAGCCAGTCAGTCAGATGCGATCAAACTCACCAGATTCATTCTTGGCATCGCCCCCACTGCTGGCGCTGTTCGTGGCGTTTGTGGCCTTAGCTTTCTAAAACATGACAAACAATTGCATGATATTTCAACATTTTTAGAGTATATAATACTTATTAGGTCACAAGATATGTGCCAATTAAATTTTCCTTATTTGTTAATTGTGCTAAAATCAAAATATTTTTCCTTCTTTCTATCTAGTCTGGTCTAGATAAGTCAGTTCTAAAAATAACCAATTGGAGCATACCTCTGAAAAATAATTCTAGCTTGGCCAATTGTATAACTGAATTTTTTTAACCTGTATAGCCTTGTTTATATGCTTTAATTGTGCCATGCAAATTCGTATCAGACGAACTCTAGCATTTATATACTACTCAAATTCAAATTAAAAATATTATTATTCATTATAATAAATATTCTTTATTCAAGTGGACTGTTAACAGTACTTTTGAATCGTCAAATGTTTAAAAAAAGCTATCATGGATTCGGAAGTTTGCTCCCACCGAGAAGAACCAGCAAGAAACTCGGCGCTAATCTTTTAAACTTAATTTTTACTATTAAGTATTGTCAATGTATATAGTTACGAGCGTTTCCTGCAACTGTGCGTCCGTCTCTCGCAGTTTGTTCTTGAGCGCCGTGATCTCAAGCTCCAGCGGCTGGATGATAGAATTTGCCAGCTCGTTTTCCTCGGCCTGAAATTAAACATGTCACCTCATCAAGCTAATTGACACACCGCAAACAGTTTGTAGTGAAGGTCGATTGCAGGATGGTTATCTATACTAATATATAAAGCTGAAGAGTTTGTTTGTTTGATTATTTGAACGCGCTTATCTCAGGAACTACTAATTTGAAAAATTCTTTCAGTGTAAGACGGTTCTTTTATTGAGGAAGGCTATAGGCTATATACATAACGCTTAGATAAATAGGAAAGGAGCAGCAATAAAAAAAATAAAAATTTGAAACTTTCTTTGCGTGTTCGGAGAAAACGGTGATAGTTATTCAAAAATGTAGTACAAAATTTTTCCCCTCTAGAAGTTCTATGTAAAAGTCCGCGACAGCATATAACTAGCTTTTAAGGTTAACCATTACCATTAACCATTTTTATAGTTATCAAAAGACTATATTTGGGTTTTAATCTTTCCACGCGGGCGGAGTTTGGCGATTGCTAGTCACTAATATTAGTCATCAGCAATGACAGTATGGCAGCTTCACAGACAAACTTATGTACTTCTAATGTTAGTATGCATTGTTATTATTGTAATATGCTGCTTTTATCAGTTACAGTAAAGGTATACCTTTTTGGTGGGCTGCTGTTCCTCGGCTTCGGGCACCAGCTTCCGAGCCAGCGACCGCACCAGCATCCCTGGCACCATCATGGAGTCCTGCCGACAGACCTCACTTTAAACCATTTGGGCTGGATCTACCACCCTTACATTGGACCGAGTGAACGGGAGCTCATTTATATCAACGAAAATACCTACCAAAAATAAAGGCGATAGTTCTTTTTGGGTTTACATTTTAACGATCAGACAGTTAAACGGATTCGTACGAAATTTTGCGTGGAGTTAGCTCTTAAACTAAAGAGCACGTGACATCCAGTGGCAGAAAAACATTAAATAAATATATGGGACACTTACACACACGGTCGCCCGTCCCCTAAAGTAAGTAATTTAATGCTTGTGCTTTAATGGGTGACAGACAATTGGTGAATATATACTTATATATTTTTAAATACATATAATTAATACTAAATACTACCTATATATACTAAATACAGAATACAAAAAAAAAATGTTTAATGTCTTACTTTTTAGCTAAACTTTTTGCTAAACCGCGCAGCATAGCTAGTTCATAAATACGTTTTTTGATCCGTTTTTCTTATGATTATACAATTTAATTCCATATTTTTGACAATTAAAAATAAATATAAATATTTTTTCTACTTTATAATACCAATTTTTTGGTATTAAGCATTAGATCTGTATATCAGTATTAAGTATTAGTCTGACGTTTTTGGAAAAACCCAAATTGAGTAACAGCGAATTTTGGCCAGGTTTAAAAAGTATTATTAAAATCTGCTTACTAAATTAAATACGTCAATAGCTTCTTTTTTAAGATAGGAAAGAATTTTGCAAACTCTTCAAACATTCTTAATAGTTTTTAATAATAACATTTTACCCACTCTTTTACCGCTAGTATAGACACCAGAAAGAAACAGTTTTCAATAAAGCACACACACACTTTAACTCCGGAAATGTTGTTACTGAATATATATGTATAAGCGAATACTTAAAATTTAACAGCACCGCACGATATGTTAATGAATGACAAGTTGATAACACGGTAATGAGTTCCGGACGCCGATAATGCAGTAAATGTGGCTCTGCCGAAGTATCGCATTTCGTTAAAACAATGAAAGTTAGCGTCCTTGCCTTTTAATAATCCTTCGGTTACAAGGCGAAATTATTGTTGAGGTAGTGGTAGTGAATGTGTGCAATACTAGTAGTGTAGTGTGACGGTGGTTTTGTAGTGCACGCATTATGGATATGTATGTAGGTGATTTATTAAAGTTAAAAGTATACTCTACATTTTGGTGTACATAGATTTTCTTTCTTTTATAAAATGGCAAAAAATATAATGGCAATATAGTCAATGTGCTAGATATATCAACGAAAAGATATGTTCCCAATAACAGTAATATTCGTTCGTAATTTTTACTGTACCTATGTTAATATACAGGGTGGTAACGACTTTCCGACAATTTTAACTCCAGGTACTTATACACCCTAGCAGCTTACATAAAAAAGTTCAGCTAATTTAATAAATTATTTTAGCTACAGGAATTAATTTAGGTTTCGAATAAAGGATACATGATATAAAAGGGTGAATGACCGTTCCATTCCATTTCGTATATAATGCATTGACCTTGACCGAGAGACTACATACAAGTGCGAAAAAGACAGAACTATAATGTAATTTATATTGGTTTTTGAACAAGCGCGCCGCGCCTCGTCGTTCTACTATTGCTTGTTAGATCTCAATTCAATAATATTTATTTTGTTCGAAAATACCTTTTTTTAAAACTATATTTAAGAAGATTAAATTTTGCCAAAGTTATCTTATATGTTTAAGTGATCAACGGAATCATCTAATATCGTATAGCGTAGGTACCAGTCTGTATATTTATTTTTTTTCTTTCTTTATATCTATGATAAGATATGGTTTAATTTATCTATTTAAGCTATTTATTTTATAATATTATCACCAGTTTTTAGATAAAAGTACAAAGTTTGAAATCTGAATCTGAATGAAATCTGTCAGCTAGAAGTCGGTCAAAATTGAGCTCAAAGGAATCTGTTACTTACACCTCACATACATACGAGTGAAACTAATACAAAACTTATTAAAGTATAAAAGCTTACGTATTGCGGCTGACTCCTGAGCTGCGCCAGCTGTTTCTCGAGCTCCAGATTCCTGGCGGTCAGCCGCCGCACCTCCTCCGTGCCGCTGGACGAGACCTCCACCGTCTCTGTACCGCAACACACCGCCATTATACCTTTAACCCTCACCACTTCACTGAACAGGGGCCACGGGTTCAAATTGAAAACAACGGGTTCAAAAGAAAAACATTGTAACAACATATTTCTGGATAATTTTCGGTACACACCCTGTACATCGAAAATTATATTAATTATATTAAAAGTAATTTTCGATATACAGAGTGTCCCGAAATGACTTAATAACCTTATAACACCTGATAGTGATACTAGTTAAAACTATATAACTAGTATGAAAAATTCAACACTTAAGAAAAAATCATAACTTTGGTGCCACTTCGAAAATATGTTTTTAATTAAATGTGGGTCGTGAATAGATCCAGTATCGGGTGTTGCAATGTTATTCATTAATTACGGGACACGCTGTAAACTACCAATCTGCCCTCCAAAGGGTGAGATAAGGAATATGGCTTGCAATGGTGTAGTGTGGGAAATATGTTAGTTACTTACAACCGGGCTAAACTGTGCGACTTTTACGGGGGGTCACGGGTTCAACCCCCGGGCACCAATGATTTTTGCTGTTAGAAAACTTATGTGCCTTATTGATAATTGCAGTTTATAACACGCTTTTCGTTAAAGGAAAAAATTATGAGGAAACCTGCATATCTCTAGAGAATTCTAGGAATATCTGTTACCTACCAATCCACCTTGGAGAAGTGTGGTAAATCTCAGCTACAAATTCAAATATTTCCTTATTCAAATAAACTTGTAAACAAGTACTTTTGAATGGTCAATTCAACTGCTGGTTCGGAAAGCTGTTCCTAGCGAGAAGAGCCAGCAAGCTCGACATTGCTCTTTTTAACATAATACTTATAACCAGTTACATTAAGTCATTACTATCTTGTACAGGGTCGGACAGTAGCTATATCCACGCATTCTTATCGTACAAATAATCCTCAACAGTGTAGTAGGCTTTTCGTATCAGCCTCTCTTTAATAGTGTTTTTTAATTGCTGTAATGGCAAAGCTAAAAGCTCCAAGCTCCGATCCTCCTTTCTACGAGACAGGAGGCCTACGCCCAGCAGTGGGATATTAACAAGATAAAGCATAAAATAACACTTTTTTAACACATCACAATAATGAACACTATATTTGCTACTGAGTTACTAAATTCAAACATAACATGGATTTCATATCAAGTGATAAGTGCACCATATTTATAACTTTTATTCAAATATTTTATACAAAAATGTACCTTTTGAGCCCCAGAAACAAAACGCGGCTCGCGATAATGGAAACATGTTGGTAAATCAATTAATAAATCTATACTAGTAGGAAAATATTGACTGGTCATTATTTTTGATTGCATGCTCAGAGCTAATTATGATAAATGTTCATTATAATAAACCATGGTGGTCAGTCTGTTTGTCGATAAAAATAAAAGTGCCTCGGTGACCGAGCCTTGTTTGTTTATTTTATTTAAAGATATTAAAAACATGCAAAATAAAAAAAAAACAGAAAGGGTTGGTGACATGTGAGATTTCAACCCAGATACTTTCACATATTTAATCCGCCCGTTGACTTTGCGTTATTACAGCTTGACTAATGACAGGAAAATTAAAGCTTTACAATCAATTTTTATTTTAAAAGTTTTTTCAATGCCCGAAAACAGGCATGAAGCAATGGTTTTTTTTTAATAAAACCTAGCTAGATCGATTTTTCCCCCCAAAACCCCTAACATGCTGACTTCATTTCATGAAAATGGGTGAAGCTGTTTCTGAGATTCGGAAAAAATATATATATATACCTGAGTAGAATAGACCACCCTCATTTCTTACCGAGGTGTCGTAAAAGGCGACTAAGGTAAGTTGACCAACCATGTGGTATCCAGTTAAGTAGAATAGGACACCCTCTTTTTTAGCGAGATGTCGTAGGGTGCAATCTAAGGTAAGTTGACGTCACGCAGGCGGCCAGTCGTGAAAACGCAGCTAAATCATGTGACAGCATGTTTGTAACATGTTGTACCAGCCTACTTAAAGAGGGATAACGGCAGGAGAATAATGATGCAAGATTAAGTTATTTAAATATTAAAGATATAAAATATATTTTTTCCTGATAATTAGTAGTAACTCAAAAAAACTGAACCTCAGCAAATGAGTTAGGAGATCAACAAATATTTTATATATAGGGACCTGCTATACTCATGTTGTAAATATATGAATGAACTTTTTATATAAAAAGCTGTATGTATAGTAAAAAGCTGTAGCGAAAAAAATGGTGTATGAACTAGCATACGTAATTTTTTTGCTTATTTTAAATTGTCAGAATAAGTTGGAAAAACTATTAAATAACAGAATGAAAATGATATTTCATACCATTGACAAGTAGTTGCAAACTCTGTATTTCTGACTTCTGGTTTTCACTGAGAGTCTGGAGCTGCTGTAACTCAGCTCGCAGGCCCAGTATTTCAGAGTCCAGTTGTTGCTTTTCTAGAATAAGGCAGCGTAAATCCTCTGGAAACAACAATGACAATAATGTTCAGATATATTAAAAGTTAAACCCAAAATTATCTATTTAGTATAAATTTCATCTTAAATATATTACCAACTTAGTTTGTCAAATTGTAATATATGGAATAGTATGTAGAGAATAATGTAAAATGTATATTAAAAATGTAATATGTAGTTTTCCTTACTATAATAATAATTTATAATTCACAAATTTATTATTGCTCACTGTAGAGTTTAGAAAATTTGATATATAGCATTATAATATACAGTCATACATTACACAATGGAGCTGACTTTAGTATACTTTAAATTATGGTACTTCCTGCCCTTATCCCACTCTAAGTAAGGTCGGCACAACATGTTCTACACATGCTGTCACATGATTTGGCTGCGTTTTTACGACCGGCCGCCTGCCTGACGTCAACTTACCTCAGTCGTATTTTACGACACCTCGGTAAGAAAGAGGGTGGTCTATTTTACTAAACCGGATACCACATGGTGGGTCAACTTACCTTAGTCGCCTTTTACGACACCTCGGTAAGAAAGGAGGTTGGTCTATTCTACTCAGCCGGATACCACACGGCGGGTCGACTTACCTTAGTCGCCTTTTACGACACCTCGGTAAGAAATGAGGGTGGTACTATTCTATTCAGCCGGATACCACATGGCGTACTTTAAATTATGGTACATGAAATTTAAATTTTATATGCCATGCAGTAATGATCAATGACTTAATATATAACTTTTCACAGAGAGTATTAACTTCTTACATAGGTATAAGTGAAGTGTTATAGTTATTTTCATACCTTATTTTGACAATGTTAACAATAATGAGTTAGGTACAGTAACTAATTACTACCTTAACTAATTACTAACAAAAATGTTTGAGCTATTGTTGTTACAGCACCTTAACCAGGCAAGCTCGAGAACTACTGATGTTATGTAAAACAATGAAGTCACTTCTCCCAGAACTGACTGCTGCGGTCGTCCATCTGTGAAATACGTACCTTCTTTTTGCAGAAACAACTCCTTCATCTTAGCCCTTTGCATATTAAATTCCTCTTCGAGACACCGCTTAGCAGGCCCGGGCGTGGTACTTTCGCCTTCCACTTAAAACAGAAATACTTCTCAACTTCCTGTAGACATTTAAAGCAAATCAAGCAGCAGCGATAAACACACCTTTCGCCACAGCGGGCTCGCTGGACGCCTTCGGTTGTTCGTCCATCGCGGGCGTCTTATTTTTTGCAGCTACTGTATTATACTCATATTCTTATTTCCTAATGACTAGCATTAACATAAAAACAAGACATTAAAAAAGTAGTCTGACGTTGATCATGGAAATTATTTGACATTTCGATTACAGATGTGTGATGAAATCATAGACTTCAAACTAAAATAAGATGAAATATTGACGTTTCCATTATAGACAAATACAAGTTACACAATTGATGTAATTAATGTAATTAATCTTTGATGTAATTAATGTCAAAGACAGATTATAGAACAAATATTTAACTACTCTGATGAAAAATTATGGTATTCTTTCTATTCTACCCTACTAATATCCTACTTATATTATAAATGCGAAAATTTGTGAGTATAGATGTATGTTTGTTATTTTATGTTATGTTCTGTTATTCTTTCACAGCGAAACCGCTGAACCAATATTAATTAGATTTGGCACAATTATTCTTTATACACCGGAATAACATATAGGTTATAGAAATCCTGTTAATTCTACAGGAATGTGATGACACTAAAAAGCGCCATCTATTATCAACTTATCACGCGACAACAGTTGACGCGAGCGAAGTCGCGGGTAAAAACTGCTTAACTATAAATAAAGTGCAACATATGGCTGTGACTTAAAATAAAAAAAAAATCGAATAATAAATAATAGATTTTTGTCCCTTCAAAATATATCGGCTCTTGAAAATAGTTTTTTTTCTGACTATTTCAAATTTCGCTTTTTTATTTTAAATATTAATTAGAACAAAGACTAAGAATTCGATTAATAATCTTTAAATAAGAAAATCCATCAAGATGAAAATCGATTATTTTTTGACATCCATTTTGACTAAGGCAACATCGTCATATTAAAACCTGCATTTTCTATTTTATTCTTTTTTAGAAACATATTTTTTGTAATTTCATTTAAAAAAAAGTATTTATAGAGATAACTTTATAAAGATTTTTTTTAATACAATAATTTAACATTAAATGTATTAATGAGGAAGGCTGAAGTTAAAAATCTGTTTCATATTACAATAGTATGCCAGGCTTCAAATTTTAAACAGCATATAGTTTGATGGTTTTATAACACTTATGTAACAATCCGCAGCTATCACCAAAGCATTTTATTTAGCGCCGTATTACTTGATTTTACATTGATTAACTTACATTTTTTTAAATTATAGTCTGAACTACCGTTGATTCCTTACCGATATATTTTATTAGGTTTTATAAGACGATGAACCGACGCACGTACTGTCGGGGGCGGGAATGCGTGCTATTCACGAATACGGAAAGCATCGCGGACAGACGACGGGTTCCTCACGGCATTCCAGGTATGGATGTGCCGGACGGAGGATGCACCGTCTCAGACGCGCTAAGGCGTAGTGTTCCAGAAGGATGCACTTTAGAGCCCTGGGATCTGATAGCAATGTCGATCTAATAATATATATATATTTTTTTTTCTTTTTTTTTTTTCGGACACTAACTAAGGCTGTTAGCCATGAAGGCTTTGACAGCGTCACCGGGAGAGTGGGCGAGCGCAGAAGCATCGCCGGGGGTGAAGTGCTAGGAGAGCGGGTCTCGAAAGAGGCCCGCAGCATCCTGGGGGCGTCGCCTTAAGGGTGCCTCCCGTGAGGCAGAACCTCGGCTTAAAGCGACGCGCTGTGGAGGACTATTGTCGGACTGTGGAAGAGTCCTATTGGCATAACGGTCGGGGTTGGACGCCCCTTCCGCTAGACGTGAGAAATCGGGGACCTCGCCTTCGCCGGCGAAGGCGCTGTGTGTGTATGTGTGTGAAGTGTTTGGCGTTGGCGATCGTAAGATGATCGTCAGGGTCGTATAGAACGCTCCTAGGGCGCCTATAGTTTTTAGCTCTGAACTTATTTTCATAGCATTTGTATTGGACCATTTTAGAAATGAGCGGGTTTGGGTGCGCCTCTGCCTTTTCAAAATATTTCTTCGAGAAACATTTGAATAGGTTGGCTATGGAGGGGAGACCTAGATCTCTATGTAGGTCCACGTTTCGCATGTACCATGGACAGCCGGTGGCTATACGCGTGAATTTATTTTACAAACGCTGCAAGACATTTAATCGGTAGGGACGTACATGCGCGAACGTGACGCACCCATAGGACATTATCGGTCTTATGCAAGCTTTGTAAAGCGTCACTTTGTTACGAAGTGACATTTTACTCTTCTTGCATAACATCGGATAGAGACGACCCAACGCATACGCTGCCCTGTTACGGACTACGCGTATGTGTTTGGCGAAAGAGAGAGTAGGTTGGAGGATTACCCCGAGGTATTTGATCTCTTCCTGCCACTGTATTTCCCTGTTGTGTATTGTTAATTGTTATACACTTCTGGGGGTGGGGGGACCGAGCGCCTGGCTTGTTAAAGAACATGGCCGCGCTCTTATCCGGATTAATGGCTATTCTCCATTGAGCAAACCACCGCTCGAGGTTATTTACTTCTGCTTGGCTATTTACGCCTGACTATTAGGTCCCTTTTAATCGAAGACGTGAAGAGGGCAGTGTCGTCAGCGTATAGGGCTATCGACGAAACCATTTTGTTGTGAGGGATATCGCTACTACATAAGGTGTACAATAATTGATAACTAATTATTAGTAACTTTTTAAATACGCCAACATAACTTTTAACAATCCTAAGTCAGTTAAAAGTATGAAGAAAAATTTAATCACCGTTTCACTAAAATAATATGTCAGGTCGCGGAATAGGCTATTACTATAATAGCCTATTACCAAAAAATAGGGTATGATACCCTTATATGAGAGAGCTATTTTATCACATATTAGTAATATTCAAATATCATTCTAATATCACACCTATAGTCGCTCGCGTAGAGCGAATAAAGGTATTAATAGTGAAATGTATGGGGGACTTCTTATATTACTATGAAAGCACTTCGATAGCGCGGAGCAAACGATCAGTGGCGCCATCTAGTTTTGATTGCGGAATCAGGTGTTCCTAGTACGTTGTGTTACAGCTTTTATTAGAAATATTTTATATACTTCATAATTGTTTTCTAGCAGATGTTTTGAAAAAAAAAATACATTTAGTTTTATCTCTGATGAACAAAAAGTACAAAGGTATTCTAAAAGTGTATATCTGCACACTTTTACTTTAAACGAACATTATACGTAGCGCATATCAAAGAAGGATGAATTTATATACATTTTTTAATAAAATATTTATTTAAATATATCTTTATTTGGTTAGTAATAGGTATAAAAATTAAACAACAATTAATATTAAAATAAACAGTTGTATTTGGTAAAACTTATATTAAAACTTATAGCGAATTGCTAAATTGTCGCTGTCGTTCTAAAAACAATTTCAGATAAATGAGGTGTTTGAGTGTTTTTATCTTAAATAGAACAAATAAATAATTACATCACTATATATTAAAAATAATTTTTGACTAATAAAGTTGGGTGAAATTCAAAGCGCCATCTTCTAAATATACAATAAAGAACAATTCAAGGCACAGACATATCACAGGTAAAACGTATTTTTAACATTAATTACGTTAATATTCTTTACATTACATATGTATTTACAATTTATTTAATTTTATACGCAAACTCAAGTAAATGCAATAATATACAGCGTTCAGAACAGTGCAAACTAAACATAAATACTAGATGGCGCTGTTTCATAAAATTGTTTAGCTACTTGACGCTAAGTGTCGTTAAAAGCCCTGTTTAGCGTCTCTGAACCGTCTACCCGATGGTGTATCTTCTAAACACGGAACTTGAACGATATTGAAATAAATATGACCCATAAGATGTGCGGCTGATGTATTCGTAGTTTTGAGGCAATCGAAGAGCATGTCGTCGCATGTGCAATGCGATTTGCTGTAGAGGGAATTGTTGATTAGGTTGTATCGGCGGGTGAAGGCCCGCACTTTGCTGGGACACAGGTCGTGCGTCCGACAGCAGCGGTCCAGCGGGCGGTCCGCGCCCAGGTCGTGGTAGTCGGCCGCTATGTCGCCAGTGCCGCACCATTTTGTACCTTCCGGAAATAATATAGCAGTAAACAAAACTAAATAACGGAAAAATAACTTGATAGCATCATCATTCTCCTACCCTTATTCCACTCTAAGTGGGGTCGGCACAATATCTCTTCTTTTTCCATTCTCCTCTATCATTCGTCAACTCTGGTGCCACTCCTCTGACATGCATATCATTTTTCACACAATCCATCTATCTTTTTTTCGGCCTTCCCCTAGCCATTCATCCATCCACATTCATATTTAAAGCTCTCAATTACTTGATAATTACTTGAATTACTTGATAGCATAGAATTAATTCTTTTTTGTTTTATTTCTTAAGCTGTAAATGTATTTTTAAAAAATATATATAAATTTTTATATCTTCATTTATTGCGAACATGGCAGTTGGAGAGTAATTGTAAAATAAGTAAAAAGAAGAAAAATCTGTTCAAATAACACTTTGTAAATGCCGGTAATTACAATAATAAGTTCAGCACAAGTAATTATAATCGTATTACAATATGAAAATATTATACGCCGCTGCTAGTGGATTTTTGAAAATGTATAGAACCGCAAGTTTATTTATTTATACGGATCTCCAACAGCATTATATACTAAACTAGCAATCGCAAAGCGACTTCGCCCGCGTAGAAAAATTAAAACCGTAATATTATAGTCTTTTGATAACCATAAAAACGGTTTAATTGGTTTAACCCTAACGCAGAATTTTATTTAGAACTTATAGAGGGGAACAATTTTGTGGTATATGATTTTTGTGTAAATTTCACCGTTTACTTATCGCACGCAAGGAAAGCTTTAAATTTTGCCGTTTTCGTACTATTTTTTATTGCTGCTCCTCTGCTATTCATCTTAGCGTAATGTTATATAGCTTATAGCCTTCAATAAATGGACTATCTTACACTGAAATAGTTTTTCAAATCCGTCCAGTAGTTCCTGAGATTAAACAATCAAACAATCAAACAAACTCTTCAGCTTTATAATATAATAGTATAGATATTTAACTTTGGGGTAGGACAACAGTGTGTGTAAGTGTCCCATATATTTATAATGTATTCTTTATCCGCGGGGTTTTATCACCTCATTTTTTTTAAACTTAGAAATTAGAAGCGTTCATCGTTCAGTGAAGCTTAATTGTTGACTATGGTTTTCCATACCTGACGCCGTGTGGTATCCGGCTGAATAGAATAGTACCACCCTCTTTTCTTACCGAGTTGTCGTAAAAGTCGACTAAGGTAAGTTGACCCACCGTGTGGTATCCTGTTTAGTAGAATAGACCACGCTCTCTCTTACCGAGTTGTCGTAAAATACGACTAGGGTAATTTAATGTCAGTCAGGCGGCCGGATGTAAAAACGCAGCTAAATCATATGACAACATTTTTTTTATAAATAAATATATGGGACACTTACTACACACGGTCGTCCGTCCCCAAAGTAACTTAATACTTGTGTTATGGGTGACAGTCAACTGGTGAATATATACTTACATATTTACTTATAACTGGTGAATATATAATACATACTTAAATAAAAAATATACACCTAGACTCAAAGACCAACAAATTCATTTATAGAAAATGTTTCCGAACCCGCGACTCGCGGAGCTGAAGGCAGGATTACTACCCACTGCGCCAACGGGCCAGTCAAACATGTTTATTGGCAGAACATATTTATAACATGTTCTGCCGTACCCACTTAGAGTGGGATAAGGGCAGGAGGATGATGGTTTTCCATACCTGGTATGATTCCTTGTAGCAGCGACAGAGGACTGCCGCCGAGCAGGCCGACGTGCGCGCCGCCCGCCTGCAGCCGCGCCCGCGCCGCGCCGCGCTCTCGCCACCCCTCCCTTTTGCCTTCCTCCATAGCTTCAACACCTTCCACCTGACAATAATTAATTTGGTTATAACTGAAAATTCATCAATTATAAAACTTATTTGTAAATACACAAAAAAACAAATAAACATAAATTACAATAATGACGAACGAAAAAAATTGCATAAACGTTCCATCCGCCTTTGGTTGTATTATTTATTCAAAGGATGCTTATACATAACGCTTATTACGCCACCAATTATTTAAATAATTAATATGCGCGGACTTAATTATTCTCTTATCTGTTACAAGAAAGCAATTACGAAATATAGCGAGATATATTGATAACATATTGTGAGAAGAATGTGAAATATCGGTTGTTGCTCTCTTGCTCTACTCGGTAGTAGCAATTTGCCTAACTAGGAGGAAAATTGAAAACGCAATGGTTTACAAGTTTATTTGAAACAATATAATTTTTTTTAAATATTAACTTAGTTGAAGAGGCTGAGTAGAATACACCACCCTTATTTCTTACCAAAGTGTCGTAAAAGGCGACTCAAGTAAGTTGAATAACCGTGTGGTACCCGGTTAAAAAGATCTATTCTTTTTAACCGGATACCACCCTCTTTCTTAACGAGGTAAGTTGACGTCAGGCAGGCGGCCGGTCGTAAAATACGTAACCAAATCATGTGACAACATGTTTATATCATGTTGTGTCGAAACCACTTAGAGTGGGATAAGGGCAGGAGAATGATGATCAATTTAGTTGAAGTCATCTACCAATCGTTTATTACGTTATGTCAGTATAGTTTTAATTTGCAGGTTCAGCTAACATTTGCTTATGAAGAAGAACTTTATTAATCTGTTTTGCTTCTATGTGAACTATCCGCGCCGACACGCTCTTGACCTGATTTATTTTCTAAAGTTTAGCGGTGAATGGTGATTCTGCGAGAAAACACTTAAATCTCAACAACTATCTACTTTCAACTAGCTAGCCAAACTAACTTTAAGCGCGGTGTCTCGGATAACTTAATTATTTTAAGTAAACACTCAATAAATCTTTTTGAAAAATTAAAAGTATAGGTATCTTAAAAAAAGGTTGGCGCATATAAGAATCCTGGATATAAATAATAATATAAATATATGGGACACTTACACACACGGTCGTCCGTGCCAAAAGTAAATAACTTAATAGGTACTTGTATTATCGTAGACAGACAACTGGTGAATCTATAAAAAATATATAATTATTTATTTTTTTAAATACTTACTTAAATACGAATATACACCCAGGCTCAAAGACCAAAAAATTCATTTATAGAAAATGTTGGCCCTAGGTGGGAATCGAATCCGCGACTCGCGGAGCTGAAGGCATGGTCACTACCCACTGCGCCGACGGGCCAGTCAATATATGATATGAGGTATATTATGTATGAGAAAAGATAACACATGCTACCTTGGCCAACGAATAACTTTGGCCATACAAAGGGGTATTTTTTTTTTCGAATATGACTAATGCTGTTAGCCCTAATGGCTTTGACAGCGTCACCGATAAGACGGGCGAGCGCAGAAGCATCGCCGAGAAGAAATAGATAATACAAGCGGGTGCATTACAAGGACCCGCCCTACAGGGGGCGTCGCCTTAAGGGTGTCTCCTGCGAGACTGAACCTCGGCCTAAGGCGGCGCGCTTTTGGAGGGCTGCATCTAATAATTGACTTGGAAGAAGTCTGCGTCACGGCGGCCGCGGCAGAGGGCTGCGGCCGCTTGACACAAGCAAGCAGGGACCTCGTCTTCGCCGGCGAAGACGCTGTTTGTGTGAATGTAATGTGTGTATCTTGTTGGATGCTGTGATGGCATCGTCGGGGTCGTTAAGGACGCTCTTCGGGCGCCTGTGGATCTTGTTGGGGTGCCTGAACACCTTATAGTTGGACGCGGCCACTATAAGGAGGTTTGGGTGGATGTACGCTTTCTCGAAGTAAGTCGTCGAGAATCGTCTGAAAAGATCGGCTATCGTGGGTAGGTCGAGATCTCTATGGAGGTTCACGTTGCGCACGAACCACGGACAGCCAGTGGCTGTACGCATGAATCGATTTTGAAGTGTCTGCAACGGACACAGTCGTGATTTCGGAACGTGCGCGAACGCGACGCTCGCATAGGTCATAATGGGTCTGATGCAAGTCTTGTAAAGTGGCACTTTGTTGCGAAGTGACAGTTTACTTGCCTTGCACAGCATCGGATGGAGGCGTCCCAAGGCGAACGCTGCCCGGTTACGGACAACGCGGATGTGTCGGATAAAGGAACAAAGGGGTAACGCTGCCAGTATTTTAGGAACTCTACCTCATTCCAATGGAATGGATGGTTTTGATTTAGGTAATGTAAATATATATACTATATTTATTAATTTTTATTTTTTAGTTAATTAGTTTTAATTTGTTTTAATTTTTTTTTGCTTGTCTTTGTAAAATAGTTTAGTTTAGTAAATAGTATACTTAGTATATATTCAATATTAAATAAAAAGCTACTTAAGTGTATTTATTCACTGTTCACTTCATGTTCAAAAGACTGTACACACTCTACATTTATTTATTTACTTTTATCGCGGGTTATTGTAAAATATCGTTACTTTTGTATTATGGACTTCCGGAAAGTAACGCGGAAAGTAACTTTCCGGAAAGTAACTTTTGTATTATGGACTTCCAGAAAGTAACGCGGAAAGTAACTTTCCGGAAAGTAACTTTTGTATTATAGACTTCCGGAAAGTAACGCGTTATTTTATAAATTACTCGTTGTGCGCATTACCTGCTGGCACTGGGCCATGAGCTTGATCATCTGCGGGAAGCTGACCCCCAGTGGCCTGTTGATGCTGCTCAGCTGCCGCAGGAGTCTGCTCGTGTCGTCCTCGTCACTGGAACAAAGAATACCAGCTTATATCAAACTACGATCAAAAAGGTCTGCACGTGCGTCGATCTCATGAGTGTCATCATGACTATCTCATACGACTTATCAGCTTATTACCCCACTGCTACTAGAAGCTGTGGTAGCCCAGCGATAACACCGTGCGACTCTTTCGATTAGGTCACGGGATCAAACCCGGGCAGACGCCAATGAGTTTTTCTGTTAAAACTTATGTGTCTAATTGATAATTACAATTTATCACTCGCTTCTCGGTGAAGGAAAACATCATTCGAATTTGAATTATGATTTAATATTCCAATTATCTATAGAGGCCTAAAAAAGAAATCTCATTTGCAGATTTTAGAATAACTGCTACGTTTTATTTAGTAACACGGGTCAGCTTTGTGACACCTAGTTTTAGAACGCTTTGACCCCCTTCACACTTTTGTCTACAAGTCGCTGACGTTTAGAGACGTCTTTGCAATTTGTAAGCTAAAAATATATACTCTCATTAGTTGCGGAGGTTTCTGTCTAGCTGTTATTAAAAGCGAAATTAAATACCATATCATTCAATCTCCTGTACTTATCCCACTCTAAGTGGGGTTGGCACGCACATAGTTTAAACATGTTGTCACATGGTTTGGTTACGTATTTTACGATCGGCTGCTTGCCTGACTTCAACTTAGTCGTATTTTACAACACCTCGATCAGAAAGAGCATGGTCTATTGTACTCAACCGGATACACGGTGGGTTAACTTACGTTAGTCGCCTTTTACGACACCTCAGTAAGAAATAAAGGTGGTTTATTCTACTTAGCTGGATACCACACAGCGGATACACGTTGCGCTATTTATATCTCATTTTAATATTGAGTACCTGGTTCACCGAGGCTTGCTAGGTAATTTTTTACAAAATGAAAAAAAAACTTAAAAAGAAAAAAATAATTAGGTAGATGGGTCTCGATTCAAGGTATTTTCATTTCAAGAGACCACCCCTTCCCCGAATAAGCTACGCTGACTTGACAGTTTTTGGCAAGAATAGTGTTTTATATATTCAATGTAAATTTTTGTATTTTTTCAATGCCCAAAAAAAGGGGTAAAATGATTTTTTTTAAATAAAACCTAGCTAGATCGTTTTTTTTCCCTAAAATCTCTTGCATGCCGAATTTCAGGAAAAGCGTCGGGGTCGTTTCCGAGAATTCGAAAATATGCACATTTATATATACATACAAGATTAACTCATTTAAATATTAAAGATGATACATAAAATAACATTAATTAAATCTTT